>CM071944.1:46817500-47445000 GCA_036784905.1 Acrossocheilus fasciatus
ACAATGATAGGGTTCACCAGGCCGGTTTCTTTTCTTAATTTAGTGAATGTGCACTTGTAGTGTACTTCAAATCTTCAAATCTTATTTTCAGGTAATATACTATACTTTGACATAAAAGGTCACTCAAGTGACTCAAAGAGAGACACACTTAAGTACGATTATATTTGTAATAATGTCAAATTTTAAATCATAAATACACTTAATCTGATGTGTTGACTAACATACTAAAGCACATGCAATTTATTACATATTTACAAACTTATTCAATATTACACCTGAAGTTCATTTCTTTTAAATGCAACTTCATTACAAATATATTTAAATACATGTCATACAAAACATGTCATACAAGTTTCAAAATAAATGACATTAAAGTATATTTTAGTGCATCCTAAATGTTTTCAGTACATTCAGCAGTACTTTAACCATATTTCATAGACATTAGAAGTAATTTTTAAATTATATATAAAGATGTATATACTATAAGTCCTACTTAAGTGGGTCAAAAACACTCTAAAGTTCAGCTAATTGTATCAATTCAAACTATGCTACATTTTTACATTTCATTATAATTAACATGGAATAAAGTGTCCCAGTCTTTGGATTCCACGGTCCCCCATTGTTTACAATGATATACAAAGGCTGCATGACTTTTCCAATTGTTTGTTATTTTCAGACTTAATAACTAGAAAAAAAATAATAATAATAATAAAACTAGAAAATTTTCAACATTTTGTTATTTTATGGCTTTTCTAGGTCTAGAAATTACTTAAAATTAGGCTACCTCATTTATCCAGGTTATTACAAAAAGTAATAAACTAAGAAATATCTCAAATTTGAGTTGTTTTACCTTATTTTAAGAACCTTTCATTAAACATGTTTTAAAATAACCATTTTTCCATAATTTTATTTATTCTGTGATGATGTGAAACATTCATGTCCGCAATTGTGCTCAGAGCCGTTTCCATCCATAGTTTGAAATGGTTTTTGTTTTCATGGCAGCGATCATAATTCTAAAATGGATTAATCTGCAACTTTGTTGAAGAAACAAAACAAGCAAAACCTAAATCATCTAGTTTTATTTAAGTCAAACATATTTTTTAGCAACACTGAATCAACTTTAATTTATGCAAATAAATGCATTTGTATGAGGTGACAGCTGCAGGTTACCACTCTTACAGAGTTGTCTGCTTAACTCTCTTGAACTGCTGAAGTCTGACAGTTTTGTTTTCATTTGACATCACAGTGGGCAAGCTGGAGAATTACATTCAGTGTATTTACAAATTTGACAAAGACGTGAATGTTTTCTCCAAGTTGTAAACTCAGCAGTGACGTGAACGCAGCACATCATTCTGACCCGATAAAACCTGCAAGTCATTGGTTTGTCTTTTGAGACACACACACACACACACACACACACACACACACACACACATAAACTCACTGACTGCCCTCTTAGAACAGCCTGTCACTGCCATCACACACACACACACACACACACACACACACACACACACACACACACACACACACACACACACACACACACACACACACACACACACACACACACACACACACACACACAGTCTGCTTTTGTCTGCTGTTCTTTGTGTATATGTGTGTGTGTGTGTGTGTGTGTGTGTGTGAAATAGAGGTCGTCTTGTGTCGAGTGTGAGGATCTCATGTGTGTCTGGCCAGGTTCTTCACATTGTGTGTGTGTGTGTGTTTTGTCTTCTTTTCCCGTGACTAAACTCTTAACACCCCTCCCCCTCCACAGGGCCCCAATCCACACACACACACACACACACACACACACACACACACACACACACACACACACACACACTCACAGGACATACCATTGACTTCTATGGTTTTTATACAACACTAAATGTTAGGCACTGAATGAGTGTGTCAAACTGACACATTCCCACAGTCTCGATCGTAATGTTTGCAGCTGCCTGTCACGTATCATCATGGCGACTGCATCTTCAGACTCTGATGATGCGTTCCTCAAGGACAGAGAACCGTGAGAGAGAGAGAGTGTGTGTGTGTGTGTGTGTGTGTGTGTGTGTGTGTGTGTGTGTGTGTGTGTGTGCACCAACATCCAAACTTCATTCACCCTCCACATGGCTGATGTCACCATAACAACGCTTGCCTTTCAGCCTGGAGACTGTAACCTAGCAACATGCAGGAGTGTGTGTGCGTGTGTGTGCGTGCGTGTGTGTGTGTGTGAACATGTGAACCCAGGCTGATGGTGCGAGAGAGACGCTCCACCAATCAGAGCGCTTCCACATCACAATCGTCTCTCTTAGACACCAGCAGGACTGAATGGAGAGCAAATGGAGTCTCTGTTTCTCAGACGTTTCTCTTGAGAGAAAACAAAGCCAGGATTCTCACATGTAGAGATTCAGAGGACAATGCATGAAGGAAAAAAAGTATGCTTTTTAGAATTTATTATACTGTCAGATTCTAACACTTACTTTATAATTGCTGTTGAAGTAAAATTATATATTTCTTTGGGTGTCATCATTAGTCATAAATTATTCTACAAAGGTTTACTGCCTTTGAAAGATCATAAAACATGCATCATTTAATTTTAAGCATTTAAGCAGTTAATTTCAGTATTATTTAGACTATTTTCTTCTTCTGGAGTTTGAAATCAATAGTAAGTTAATATGATGTTACCAGAAATAACATTATTTTGTGTATTTGGTGTAATGCAATGTGTTTATGCGAATTAAGGTTAAAAAAACACACAAACAAACATTATTTTCCACAAACTGTACATTATTTTCGTTCCTCTCTGCCCCGCCTTTCTGCAACGTGTTGGTTTTTACAAAGCTCCTCCTTCTGAGAAGTGAGGTGTGCTCTGATTGGCCAGCTATCCAGTGCAATGTGATTGGCCGAATACCTCAAGTGTGTGATGGAAATGTTACCATATTTGGAAACATACAGCGTCTCCACGACAACAATACTACAGCGAGAATAAAAGTTACGCCCTTTGTCTTTGTGTAAACATTTGGGAGGTGTTATGCAAATCATCCAACACAGTAGCGTGGATTTTTGGGGGCTTGTTTGAATGAGGCATTTTAGGAAGGCGTGAACGAGTATTAACTACTAGAAAGAATTTACTTTTTGCGACTTTACGGATCTTATATATGCACGGACAGCTTGTAACACTCCAAAGAGAAAGGAACACTTGAAATTGTGTCATATGTAAAGGATAATCAATGGTTTGTCGTGCATTAAAGGATTTTCAGTGCACAGCGTGGAGGCCAAGAACCACACGACGGGAAGCATTCAGTGTGTGTGTGTGCGTGTGTGTGTGTGTGTGTGTGTGTGTGTGTGTGTGTGTGTGTGTGCGCAGGTCATGTGTGTTGGTTTGCACATTAATATAGAACGGTGATTAAACTGACTTAGAATTACCTGTGCATTTAAGGGTTTTACTGCATACCTGCCAGCCAATCAGAATACAGTATTCAGACAACCATGGAATGAAATCCCTCACTATATGATGCACACTACCATTCAAGTAGGAAACACTTACTTTCATTCAGGAATGATGCATTAAATTGATCAAAAATGACAGTAAAGACATTTGTAATGTTACAAAAGATTTCTATTTCAAATAAATGCTGTTTTTTGAACTTTCTATTCATCTGTGAATAATGAAAAAATAAAATGTATCACAGTTTCCACAAAAATATAGTGCAGCACAGCTGTTTTCAACATTAATAATAATCAGAAATGTTTCTTGAGCAACAAATCAGCATATTATAATGATTTCTGAAGATCATGTGACGCTGAAGACTGGAGTAATGATGCAGAAAATACAGCTTTAAACACATCAATCAATTACAGTTTAACAGATATTCACATAGAAAACAGCTATTTTAAATTGTCATTATATTTCACAATTTTGCTGTATTTTTGATTAAATAAATGCAGTCTTGATGAGCAGAAGAGACTCTTTCAAAACATTTAAACGTTGTCCTGACCCCTGATGTTTGAACGGTAGAGTATGTCAGCAGTGTTTAATGAACAAGACCTCGTTTAACAATGAGCTAGCAGTCTTTTCTCATTGTGCAAAATCCCAGAAGAGTCGCTCATCTTTTCCCACGATGTCCTCAGATCTGCAGGCTTTCAGAAGCACTGATGACGAGTCTCTAGTGTCTGTGTGTGTCATGCAGCTTTTACATGAGTTTATAGAGGGACGTTGACAAATGCATTCTTTCTCACACAATTCTAAATCAATCCACTGATTTATAATCAGAAATTTAAATGAATGCAAAACAAAAGCGGTTCAGATCAGTGCAGCGAGGTGCACAACACTGTGAACACAGGACTAGTATTTATATCACAAAAGCCTTTCAAAGGGGAAATAAGAATAAGCTGTTAACACTGTTTGCATAAAACACTCGTCTCACAGGAATTATAACATAGAACTAAAAACTCACCCACATCAAACATTTACAGTCCCACCTCAAACGGATGATGACAGCTCAAATAATAAACTTTTTTTTAATAAATACAGACATGCAATGTAAAATATGATTTTCTAAGTTGAAAATAAAGATCGTTGAAGTATGTTTTAGAAGAAAATACTAATATAAGAAAAAAAAAAGAATTCAATGGGTTATTTACAATTTATTTACTTTATTTGTGAATTTTACTAGTAATTTTAAATAGTTTCAGTCTTGCCCCCCCCCCCCCCCCAGTTTAAGAGCATCACATTTCTGAATTCAGACCCTTCACGCATTCAGTTTTCATTTGGAAGTGAATCCCTGTAAAAGCATTGTGTTTGACTGTCTGAGGACAGAAGTGATGTTGTGTGTAACTGAACGCTGCTGAAGTTGTGTTTATGTTGTTTTCACATAAAGAGCTCTTGATGTGGAATAATGAAACTGGTTTGTACATGAAGCCAGAATGGAGTTACGAGGTGACCATAGCAACCCAGTGACCATGGTAACCTAGTGACTGATCGGAATTTAGGAGATCTGTGATGAAGCGCACACACACACACACACACACACACACACACGAATGCACACAACTCTCAGATTATTAAAAAAATGCTGTCATGCGAATCCCACTTGCTTCTATTTTTGCATGTCTTTTCCTGTTACACACACATGCATGCATAGTTACACACACACAAGCGCGCACACTCATGCACACACGCACACACACACACACACACACACACACACACACACACACACATATGCAATAAACACAAGCTTTTTCATTCAAACTCAGAAAAGGTCAGTGGGTCACTTCCTGTCAACATTAGATGATGAACAACCAAAATATGTTCACACACACACACACACACACACACACATTTATTTTACACATTTAAACCACATTAAGACTCCATGAAACCCGTGCAGCAGTGTCGTCAAATGATGTCACGTCAAAAAACTTTTGCCAAATTTCAGTTAGTTTTGTATGTAGGGCCCCCAAAAGTTCATGTCTGTCCGAACGTCCCCAAATTCCATTTTTTTTTTCTAGATTCTGTGATTGGTTTTACTGGTTAAATTACATTTCAGTAATCAATCAGGATGTCTAATTAATTGACATCTCAAAACTTATAGAAAAAAAAAATGTGTGTGTGTGAAATATATATATAATACAACAATTTACAAAAAAAAAACAAAAAAACAAGGGTCTTATGAAATCAGCTTTGTGTTTTCGGTTTTAAAAAGTTATTAAAGTTATTATTAAAACATTATTTAAACTGAATATTTACCAGAATTATTATTATTTTTTTTTTATCAGAATTTATTCAGCAGAATAATGTAAATACACAACACAGTATTTCTGAAAAAAGATAAATAAGTAAAATACCGATAAAGTATTTTTATATAACATTAATTAGACATGTTTTTGATTATTGATATTTAAAACATATTTCATAGAGCTTAAACATGTATTTTTTGTTAAACGTTTAAGAAATTGCTGTTTAATATTTTAAGTTTCATGGTTTCAGTTAATTAGACATGGTTTTTGATGAGTGAAATTTAAAATTAAATTAAATTAATTAATTAAAATAAAAAAAAGAATATTTTGGAAAATAAATAAAAACAATAAAACAGAATTTGGGAAAAAAAAACTGATTTCATAGGGCAGAAATCACAGGGCTTGTTATGAAAGCTCTGCTTCTTCTGTGCAGGGTTTGTTTCATACTGTTTGTAATCAGAAATCCTGAGTCATGATCCAAACACTCAGATCCTCGCTCTGTGTGTGTGTGTGTGTGTGTGTGTGTGTGTGTGTGTGTGTGTGTGTGTGTGTGTGTGTGTGTGTGTCATAGTGATGCGCCTCACATCTGGCATTCGTGGCATTCCAGCGCTCAGTATCGGCGCGAGGCCAGACTGTAGGACGAAATGAATGCATTGACTCTCTGCTGAAGGCGCGCATGCAGGACGAACGCATTACTCCAGAGGTCAGAGGTCAAGCGCAGCAAACGAGCGCTGCAGATGCAGGAAGAGGAGGCGGATTTCCTCCGGCTGCGAGCGCAGCGCCGCTCTTGCACTGGGAAAAGACTGGTTGCCAAGGAGACCCAGCTGTGAGCGGCCAGCCACCCTCATTTCCTGCCGTTACCGTGGTTTCACTTCCTTGCTGGGCTCAGCGGGCGGCGGAAAAAACAGCAGCGAGACGTAAACGACTCTTTCCCCCTCTTTCCTCTGCCGACAATCACTGTTGCAGCTGTTTACAGAGAGACACGGTTAGAGCACACAGCTGGAAGATCTTTGGATTTACCTGGATACTTGCACCAATTGGTCCGTCACAATAAACCTTTATTTTGAGGTGTCCTTATTAGTGTATTTACATAGTAAGTACTGATCAATATTAATTAACTACATGTGCTACATGGGTTTTGTTTAGGGTTAATTGGCATGCAATTTTGCATAATTTACTTTTGTTACTATAGTAAGTACATTCATGGAACATGTAAAAGGGACACTGAAAAATAAAGTGTTGCCAAGAAAAAAAATCACAATTTTATATATATATATATATATATATATATATATATATATATATATATATATATATATATATATGAAATATAACAATTTACAAAAAACAAAAAATTTCAGTTTCACTTTAATGCATACAGTTGTTGAAGAAGTTACAAATTTAAAATAAAAAAACAATGAACTAATCTTTCAAATGTGTAAATTAATAATTGTTTATTTTTCATTTTCAGTATCATTTTAATATATAGCTAAGATAAATAAAATAAAATAAAAAATCAAAGCAATTAAAAAATAATAATAATAATTTCCTCTGACACACTTGTGTGTAAATTAAATTAATTTCATTTTAAAACAAAAACAAATAAGTAAACAAACAAACAAATAAAAATTTGAATTAAACCGCCTTGGCTTGCAGTGAAACTCACCTCATAGCTTCAAACCAGCACGGATACCAGTATAAACCAGATACCATATCAGTGCCAACATTAGGATATTTTGGAAAGTGTAATTTAAATGTGCAAAAGCAAGGATGATATTTGAGAGCATTTGAGGTTTTTTTCAGTCCCCAGGGTTGAATGTAAAAACTACAATATTCTTGAGAATGTATTTGTTGGGAGGTCCGTAAGGACATGAGTAAAAGAAGAAAGTTTTATTTTTGGGTGAATTATCCCTTTTAGACATGTAAGATATTCCTCTATGCTGCGTGAGTGTGTGTGTGTGTGTGTGTGTGTGTGTGTGATTTAGAGGTGTGTGCTTTTGTGTTTTGAGTAGAAATGTGTGCATTAATAAGCACTTTTTACATGTACATACCAAGCATCTGCCAGCGGCCGCAGGAGCAGCATATGGCTGGATGGATGGAGAAGAACACAATTAAAATCATGTTCAAATTCCTGAGAGGCAAAGAACTCACATCGTCCTCCTTTCCATCTCTCTGTCTGTTTAACTCGTCCTTCTTTAGCTTGATGGAGCTGTTTCTGGGAAAACATCACGCTCACTTATAAACATGTCAATAAACACACACACACACACACACACACACACAAACACACACACACACACACACACGTTTGTTTTTGTGAAAAGTGGGGACTCTCATAGGTGTAATGGTTTTTATACTGTCCTTACTGTATGTGCTATTGTCCTACACCAACCCTACACCTAAACCTACTCCTTACAGGAGACTGTCTGCTATTTCAGATTCTCAACACACTCCATTCTGTGTGATTTATAAGCGTTTTGAAAAGTGGGGACATGGGGTAATGTCCTGAAAAGTCACCTTCTCCTTGTAATACCTGTCATACCTTTGTCATTATACACATCTATGTCCTCATATGTCACAAAAACGCACACACACACACACACACTCTGACCAAATCGTCTGACTTAACACGTGCTGACAAAACCTCTTTATAAAAGCTAATAATCAGCATTGTTTCTATGCAGCTGTTGTGAATGAGTTTCTGTCTCAGTGAGAGATGCTGGATTACAGCTGTTTATTACTCAACATACTGAACAGTGTTTTGCAGTGTGCTTGAATATCTGCTTTTCTGATAGCTGAGAATATTTAATACGAATCAGTTTCTTCCTCTGTCTGTTTCAGTGAGAGGATAGATGTGTTATTACGGCTCTGGGAGTGTGTACCTGGAAGCTAGCGTCTGTCTGTTCGCGCTGCTGTGTTTTGACGCTGTTGAAAGCAATTACTGCGTCTGAGCGAGGAGCACACAGTGCTTTAACTGCATTAGCTTCCACTATCATTAAACATCACCCTTTAAACCTTCCCACAATACAGACGAGCCGCTAATGTCAGAGAAACAGCAGACGCCTGCACACATCCAACAAACAAACATTCACCGCTCCTTCCTCGACTTCTGCTGCGTTATTGATTATTACAGTACGCCACTGAAACCTTGATCAGATTCTGAAGTTGGAGAATTCTTTTTCTAAAAATAATAATTTAATATCAACAGGACTAATTGGAAAGCAATTTGTTTCACTCCCTCAAGAAATTTGTGATAGCGAATCCAGTCAGCCGTCTCCACGGCAACTATAAAAATGGTTAATTTCATGCCGTGTTAAATAATAGCGCAGAAAGTCAAGAATAAGTCAAGTGAGCAAAAATATACATGAATCATAACATGAAGCTCAGTATGATAAACGCTCTCTTATTGATCAAATCTGATACAGTCATATCAACAATGAAATACTGAGGATAGATAGATAGATAGATAGATAGATAGATAGATAGATAGATAGATAGATAGATAGATAGATAGATAGATAGATAGATAGATAGATAGATAGATAGATAGATAGAAATCCAAATTTAAATATATTTTCAAATTAAATCCAACAAAAATATGGCTAATGTACAATCTGGCATGTTTTTATTTCTCTATTTGTTTAACCAATATGTGATCCTGGAGCACAAAACCAGTCATAAGGGTCTTTTTTTTAAAATTGCGATTTATACATCATCTTAAAGTTGAATAAATTATATTTCCATTGATGTATGGTTTGTTATGTGACAGTTTGAAAATCTGGAATCTGAGGGAGCAAAAAAATCTAAACATTGAGAAAATCGCCTTTAAAGTTGTTCAAGTGAAGTTCTTAGCAATGCATATTACTAATCAAAAAGTAAGTTTTGATATATTTACAGAAGGAAATTTACAAAATATCTTCATGGAACATGATCTTTACTTAATATCCTAATGATTTTTGGCAAAGAAACAATCAGTAATTTTGACCCATACAGTGTATTGTTGGCTGTTGCTACAGATATACCCGTGCTGCTTATGACTGCTGCTGTGCTGCAGGGACACACGTGATAATTCTGCTGTTGAAGCTGGATGTTTAATTCATGTTGTGTTCCGGAGCTGTAGCCTTCGGTCACTCAGTCTGTGTTTCTGTCGGACGCTGGAGCTTGTGTTGGGATTTGCTGAGTGCGTCCAGTAACAGAGGTGTTTTTTTCTCTGTCTGGAGTTATGATTCGGTTGTGTTTGTTCGTCCGTAGGCTGTTTGTTTTTTGGGAAGGCAGATGAAGCTCATTAAGTGGATTTCTCTCTGGACTGGACGAGCTGCTTAGAGGCTCCTTCAAGGTTCGTCTCGTGGCAGTTTGATGTTTTGTGATAAAAGCAGAGGAGATTATTCTGATGCGCCTCCAGAAATGTTAATCTGTGTATTTAATGAAGTCTCTATTACTGTGTGCCTGCCATTACTAGTTACGGAAAGTGCCATTATTTAAACCAGCTTGAGCTGTTTCTTAGAAAATGTCTCAAAGTTTGGTAACCATTATATAATAACTGAGTCATCAAATAAAACCAATGACTGCACAGCTCAGGTGTAACTCCTCGGGTGTCCATTCATTTTCAACAATTCATCAGTCAAACATCAATTATTCCTCGAGTAAAGGGTCTTGATTTGGTGAATGACTATAATTACAGCTCTCTATGAAATTGCTTTTTCTTTTTCTTTGTTCCTACACTTGAATTTTCTAGCCTGCTTAACATACGGAGTCATGTTATATTTAGATATCTGTGTGTATTTATGATTTATTTTAATGTTAAAAAGGAGAAAATCTCTAACTGACTCAGCTTTTAAAATGAAACACAGACAATATTTCCATTCTATCTTTATTGTTATTTTAGCATGCATTGACATACTGTTATATATTTGAATAATATTTTGATTCTATTTTCATAGTTTTCCTTTTTTAGTTAAAGTTTTACTAATTTTACTTTGTTTTGTCATTTTAATTAGTATTTAGTTTTCTTAGTATGTCTATAGGGCTTTTTTAAATTAATTTTACTACAATTTTACTCCAAATTAAATTAACCTAAATGAAAATGGGATTATTTTTATTTATTATTTTATTTAATTGCTTACTGAATTGTGATTGGCCCTGTCTTTCTTGTGTTTATAGTCATGCTGCACATTAACTTTTATTTTTGTACACTGCCAACAAAAACGTAAGACGTGCTCAAACATCTAAAACCTCTCTTCTTCATTGGAAATTTCCCTGCCTTGTTTCATATCTCCTTGAGAATCTGCACGTCTAATTTGGACGGTTCCAGCTCTGAGTGCGGGACACTAGATGTGTCAAACTGCATTTGCATGGTCTTTATGCATTATTGTTCTCGGTGTCTCCGGATGTGTGTCTTCTCTCCCTGCTGGAGGCTGCTGTAAGTGCAGCGCTGGATTTAGGTCAGCAGCAGATCAGTGCGCTTTACAGACAGCAACAGATAAACAGCAGCGTGTCAATACTCTTTGTACGGATATGAAATCTGTGTGTGTGTGTGTGTGTGTGTGTGTGTGTGTGTGTGTGTGTGAGATGGCTTTGTATGTTTCCCACTCTTTCTATTTCTTCCATCACTCTCTCTCTCTCACACACACACACACACACACACACACACACACACACACACTGTATTCTAGCGGTGACATTGAGGGTGATGAATGTAGAATGTTTTCTCTGTTAAACCGGCTGCCGCAGCACAAATAATACATTGTAAAATCACAGAGGCGTCCATCTTGGCTCTGGATCCTGCACAGTTTCCTCAGACCTCTGTCCTCGTGTGGGCTGGGAACTGCTAAAGCGTTCGGATTGATTTGTTTGCCACTACAGTGAATGTGGCCGCGGTGTATCATGCCACGTCTCTGTATTTTGACAACATGATGATAACAGTGCTGGTCGTGAGGGAGAAATGTCTGAGGAAGTGTTAAGATTCTGCGCTGGTTATTGTAATGTTCGTGAGCTCCACTAGAGGGAGACAGAGAGCAACAACACCACAAACTTTGGCTTTAGATTCTCAGAGTCTTTCCCAATACACACGCTTGGTCACTTGAGAGACTGGTCTGATGAATGTCAGTGGTCAGTGCCCTTAATAAACACTTAAAGGGCTTCAGAGCGATATTTGAGGTTGAATATATCCCATCATTCATGTTTAGAAACACATGAGCTCACGTGGTTTCCTCAGGTCTGAAAAAGTCTTAAATTGCACTTCCACAAATTAAGGCCTAAGATGTTCTTACATCAGTGGCTTTAATTCATAAAGTGGCATTAAAAGTTGCATACACTGCAAAACCTTTTTTCCCTTTGAATTAATTGTTCTGAGTTAATTAGCAGATATTTGGTCTCATTTTGTTCATAAAAACTTTATTTTGACCTTTTTTGCATATAACAAGACTTCAGAACTTATCTCATTTTGCTTCTCAAGTAACATTTGCACTGGAAAACCAGGCTTGTGTGTGTGTGTGTGTGTGTGTGTGTGTGTGTGTGTGTGTGTGTGTGTGGGCGCGTGTGTGTGTGTGTGTGTGTGTTTGTTTGTTTTTTGTAAATTGGATTAAAAAAATAATGGTGGTCTGGAAGTTGTATTTTCAAACTTTGAATTGTGCTAAAGGGGGGGGGGGGGGGGATTTATGTTTACAGACCATACTGATGTATTATGTTCAATTCTTATTCTTTACATTTTCTTTACTTGGCCTTAAATAGGTCTTGAAAAGTTATAAATGTACCTTCATAAACCTGGCAGAGAAACTGGCTCTGAAATTGTGCAGTAACTAGGAAAACCTTTTAGTGTAAGCTAAATTAATTTGATATAACTTGGTAGTAAAACGTAAAATATTATATGTGTGTTTTATAAACTCCTTTTTACCCCCTAATTAGGAGCACTACAAAATACACTTCTTGACTTTGCAGAAAGAAAGAAAGAAAATAAGACATTGACACATGCATTCAGGACAAGTTCTGGAAAGAGCTTTTGTATTACCGAAATCATTTTTAGGGTATCCTGATATTATACAATGCTAATATACGAAGCAGATCTTACAGATATGTGTTTGTGCTGATCTGTTCATTCTGTCTGTCTTTCTCAGAGAATGTCTGAATACAGCTCGATGTTGAGTGATCTTTCTGAGAACATCACTAATGAAGACCTGGAGCAGCTGAAGTCGGCCTGTAAGGAGGACATCCCTGAAGACCAGAGCAACTCCATCACCTCCTCCAAAGACTGGTTCAGTTACCTGGAGAAGAATGACAAACTGGCACAAGGTGAGGAAGACGCTGGCCTCTTCAGTCTCAATCAGTATAGAGAACGAAGCTGCCAAACCTTCATTTCTCCTAAAATGAAAATGAATGTACCCTCCCTCAGGCTGTGGATGAGTCAAGCAGAGATTAGACTGAAGCTATTAGTCAATGATAATATTCCTCTCAAATATCATTTGTTTTTATTTTCAAAGTGCTGAAACATCCTGTGATTGGTCATGAGAAAAGCATAAACCAATGATGTTTGACACAACTGCCTTTTTGAAAAAATAACTTTAGCAAACGTTTAAAAATAGTACATAATATACTTTTAAAGAATACACTTAAATGTGCCATAGAATGGAAAACTGTATTTACCTTGGCATAGTTGAATAATAAGATTTCTTTACATGACATACTGTTAGCCTCAAACACCATTGTATCCTCCTTCTTATGTGAATCTCGTGAATGCAAAAGACCACTGAAAAATAGGTGAATCAGAATAAAACAGTAACAGTTGGGATCACTAATATCTACGCTCCCAACATTTGCATATACACGCCCATGTTCTAGGCCAGCCACCAGCCGAACCATCAGATGTTCTGCAGGTATTGTGAAGAAACAAGCGAGGACAACAGCGAAAATGGCAGATCATGGAAATAAATGTTATGTTCCATGCTGTGCAGGGGATGTGAAGTGCAGGGATGGGTTGGTGTCTTTATTCAGAAAGGCACAGAAAGCAAATAACGCGTTCTAATAAAATAACGCGAGCCACTAAAGGGACATGGTTAGCTGCTTGCTAGCGGCAGCCTGTTACATTACAGTACATGTGATTTCACTTACCGCATAAACAGAGTAAGGAGAGATGACTGAGGATGATGGCGAATGATTTACAGATCCTGAGCACCACTGACAAGCATCTGATCTTGTAAAATGTGTGTTAAGTACTGCCGCTCCATAGTATAAACAGAGTTTGTGCGATCGCGAATCTCCAAAGTGAAAGTGAAACTAAAAAGCAATCGTGCATTTGAAAGCAGTTTCAGTGCCCAGCATATTGATAGCGGCTCCCTGATGCCCGCATTTTACATACAGTATAATTACCCAACAATATAACTGCGCAAGAAAGTATTGAAATATATATTTTCCTTCCTGTGAGCTATTGAAATGAGCCACACTGTGAAACAGCCAATCAGAGCAGAGCTCAACATTATTATTCATGACCCTCCCAAGCCAATAACAGACCATTTCATTCCAGAGAGAATTCCTAGGGTTGTAAATGGACATGAAAACCCATTTCTGGAGAATTTTTGCTCTTACCTATGCCACATACCTTCAATGTAGATATCACAGAACAATTTAAAATATTTTATCAATGCATTCTGTTTTTTTCTGGTCTAATTATAAATGAAATGTAATATCATATAATGACAATTTACTAAAAAAGTGTTATAGTTTGAATTTATATTAAATGCAATTAGCTTAACTTTAGAGTGTGTTTTACCCACTTATAGGACTTGCGTACATAAGTATATGTCATGTTATAATTATATTTGTTGTCTTTGAAATATGGTTAAAGTACTGCTGGATGTACTAAGAAGCATTTCTGATCAATTAAAATATACTTTAATGTAGTGTCAATTGAAACTTGTACGCCATTTATTTAAATATATTTGCAATGATGAAGTTGCAGTTTAGTATACAGATTAAGCATTTCAAATCTAATGGGTAACGCTACATTTAAAACAGTGATTTAAAATGTATTTTAAAGTAAAACCTAATTTGCCTTTACTACAAAGGTCACTTTAAAAATGTACTTACAGTAAGTGTTTTTACAAACAGTCATGAAAGTGTCTCTAAGTCACTTAAGTGGCCTTTTATTTCATTCATATTATATATAGTAAGGTTGGTTAAACTTTATTATAAGGTGTCCTTCTTACAGTGTAATTATACATTCAAATACTGAGTAATATTAACTACATGCATTTACTATATTTTTAGGGTTAGGTTTAGGGTTACTCGCATGTAATTATGCATAATTATGTGTTATTATAATAGTAAGTATATGTAACGTGCAACAAGGACACCTTAAAATAAATTGCCACCTTACAGTTTTTAAAAATATACTTTAAATATTTGAAGTGCACTAAAAGTGCACATTCAATACAATTAAGTGCACTTCTGTTTCATGAGGCACCGTGTTCAATTATGTTTAAAGGGGCGGTTGACAGATTTCTTTTTTTTTTTTTTTTTTTTTTTTTTTTTCTAGGCTTGATTGTGTTTATGGGGTGCAGTCTAATGTGTTAATGTGTAAAAAAAAAATCGGCTCAGATTAGTTAGCTGGTCCAGTCTGTTGTGATTGGCTAAAGCGCCTCTTGTGCGCGTCTAAACGTCCCGCCCCTCGCCTCAGTGGCATGCGCTCCGGTATTATATTGTAAACGATGTCGTCAATATTGCTTATCAATTTGAGCCCAATTGACCCCAATATTACCTGTGCAAGAACACGGCTCTCAATGATATGTTTTTTGTTTGTTGCTGTCTCATACTTTCAGATACACTGTTAATTGTAAATGCTACTGCTTATGTTAGCTTTTAATATACGGTTTTATCCTGATTAAAGCTTTAATACAGCGCAACAACTGCATACGTGTCCATGTTTAATGCTTTAGCTATGTGAAAAATATCTGTCTGTTTATACACATACACACAGAGCATGTGCAGAGCAGGGGACGCAAGGAACAGGATTAATAACCGCTGCTTTAGAACATTGATTTTGAAACTTGTGAATCCATTATTGTGAGAAGACAGAATTGCGAATCATATATGAATAGATTTTTTTCGTCCACCCCTAGTTTTGACGGCATGGCAACAGCTCTTCCTCTTCTCTAACGGTGCGTTTCCACTGGCATGTAGCGAGCAGAGCGGAGCGAGCGTTTTCAATTCATTTCTACGGAAGTTGAGCTTAAATGCTCACACTGTGTATTATGGGATTGAAACCGGCGCAGAGAAAGTGTCGAGAGCAGCCGAGAGTTTCAAAATTGCTGGGCATTCCTCGACTTTATGCAAATATCAAGTGAAAAGCGCCGGGCGACAACCAATCGCTGTGAAAAGAAGAAGATGAAACACAAACAGGGTGTAAATATTATTTTTAGAGGCGTGCTCTGCCCTAAATTTGACACGCCCCAAAGTGTTATAGTGTTGCCAACACCACTGAGCGCAGATCTGATGCTGTAGTGGAAACACACCGTAAAACCAAACATGGCCCCGCCCCCTTTGTTGCTTGTTCTGGGGTGCAGAGTTTATGTAAATTTCTGGGTTTGTGATGTCACAAACACGGGAAGTAACTCAATGTAGTCTCTACGAAGCCGTTTTTGTAGGCATTATAAACTGCCATAATTTTAAAAGACGATATTTTATGTTTTATGCTCAAACAGCAACATTACACACTAACTAATGTTAAGAAAGTGAATTCGCAATCAACCACCCCTTTAAACATTTCATTTTCCAAAAAAGGAAATAAGTTATATGTGTTTGAAGCAGCATGACGACAGACTTTTCCATTCCTTTAAATGATTGTTTGAGCTTATTGTACAGGCGCGTGCTCATAGTTTGATAAGACGTCTCTGTGTTTGTCTCGCACAGATAACCTGTTCTACATAGAGCACATCTTTGAGATCTCGCGGCGGCCGGACCTCCTGACCCGGGTCATCGAGTACCGCACGACCGTGCTGAAGATTTCCGAAGATGACGAGATTGACACCAAACTCACTCGCATCCCCTCGGCGAAGAAATACAAGGGTAAACAACACTTCTCTTTAACAGTCTCTGCGTCCTTTATTTACTGTTTGTCTGTAACAGAGCTGTCTTTGCGTTTCTCCTCTGTATCATTCATAGATATCATTCGCCAACCGTCAGAAGATGAGATTATCAAATTGGCCCCTCCCCCCAAAAAAGCATGAGGTCAAAGTTCATGACATCTGCTCCTCATCCCCGGCACTTCATCTTGCCCATCATCGTCACCAAACCACGCCCACTGCCCCGCCCACTCCACCACCTTCCACCGAACAGAAGCCAAGCAGCCAATCAGATCGCCAAGACGCTTTACAGCCACGCCCACGCCACGGAGGCAGAGAACACATGGAAAAAAGAAGGAAAGACAAAGAAATGGACAAAAAGACAGTGACCAAAAGACTTGCAGACTTGCAGAAGTGAACGGGTCATAGGTCAGGTTGTGTGTCGGAATGAAAAACAATCATTCTGTGTTCGCTGACGCTTGTGTGGAATTGTGTATGTGTGAGAGAGAGTTTATTCACACCCTCGATAGCGCTGAGTGGGATCGTACCGTTGGTCAGACCAACGCAGCTCATGTCGTAATGTGGTGAACTAGTAGAGAAACCGGTTTAGCCACTGATCGCTGTTCCTCCAGACACATTTATTCCCTGGTTAGCATCATGGGTAGATTCGAGGTCGGTACATTCCCTTTAAAACACGACTCATATCAACATTTAAAAGTGTTCCAGAGAATTAATCTCGGAATTTGTGTGATTGCCACTTAGAAAGCCAATATTTGCCTTCTTTAGAAATGAAATGCATTATTGCAGGGTATGCAATTACCTAGTAGAGGATTAATATTGCTTTTTATATTTCTGTATGTCATACTTCTAGGAAATATAGTTTATTAAATGATCAGTTATAGAATAATCACTGTTTCGTATCAAACGACAGCTGTCATATATATATATATATATATATTAGCATAAATGAGGTTTGTTAAAATTGCTCGTTAGACAAAATTAGACGTTTAACTTCTCTTATTAAATGTATAACGGGCCTAAAATCACTGTCTGTGGATGATTAGATCATGGTAGAACACAAAATCCATGGAAGAAGAAAAAAAAAAAAAGAAAAACAAATCTCAATATGTGTTTAGTTGAGTTTCAGCTCCATTTCTGCAGTATTTGCATCAGGAAATAGAAGGCATATATTTTTGTTAAAACTTTAAATTGCTCAATTTGACTACTTCTACTGTGAATTATTTATTCAGATGCCTCAGTATGCCATTATGTGAATCATTAGGATGATATCACATATATTTTTGGTTGATAATTTATATACTGATAGAGGGTAAGAAACAGCTGCAACTAAAACAAGGATATTTATATCACAGATGTGGTTAAAAAATAAATATTAATGAGATGGTAAATAGCTATCCATAAACTGCAGCACTCAATATGTGGCCAAAAGTCTGTATGGATCACATCGTGTTTCCAAACAGCGCATCGTTTTAGCTGTTTCCGTATATTTTTATCTGTATTTCATCCTAACACAGCATATTAAGATTGTGCTGCGTTTACAAATATTGATATCATGATTATGATTGTGATATTCCTTGGCCTTTTATTCGCACCATCTGCTGAAAGACTGTTTAAACACGACTCTAAATTTGCTTGATCACTGTGTGGTGGCTCTGCCCCTGCAGACTGTTGTTTTCATGCGATAAAGCCGGAGCGGTTATTGAGGACATGCCATGCGTGTTTTTATGCGTCTGTATTTCCACCCACGCATGAGGGCCGCATGCACCGCTCAGCTCCGGGCTGCTTCTGCAACTCTCTATTATTCTGTTGTGTGATTTTCTTGCATCGCAGCAAGCAAGCTGTAAGACCTCAGCAAAACCTTACATTGAATCTGGAACCACGCATTTATAAAAGTCTGGGAAGCTGGATAGCGACTGGCCGTGAACATTCGTGGCCCTTTTAAACTTGAAAAACGGTTACTGTGGATTTCTAAAGACTGTAAAAAATGTCCTGTCAAGGTTTAGATCAGTTAATTATTAGCAAAGTTTATTTTTGTCGCTGCCACCCTAAAATGACAGTTCTGTTTTCATTTACTTACCCTGCATAGTAGAACATAGAAAGTCCTAAATGATCTTTTCCATACAATAAAAGTGAATGGGGACTATATATATATATATATACACTCAAATCTATAGATGCTTATTTCTGCCATGAAGTAAAATATTTTTAAAAAATATATTACAAATATTAAAAAGGTAATTGTGGCTTTTTATCGAAAAATTATAGGTTTTTATTGCACAATTCTGACTTAAAAAAAAAAAAAAAAACTTAATCGAATTTTGAGATATAAACTCAGAACTGAAAAAGAAAAGTCGACATCTTCCGATTCTGAGAAGAAAAGTTAGAATTGTGAGATAAAAAAGTAGCATTAATAAAAAGTAACTAACAACATAACAAAAAGTTATTATTATTATTATTATTATTATTATTGTGTAACTAAAAAATAAAAACTGAATTGTAACCTCAGTTACAGTTTTATAACTCGCTGATTGCGATATAAAAATGTGCAACTCTGAGAAAAATATCAAAATTGCGGTGTTTAATTTTTGTTTAATTGTTAAACTCAAAATTCCAAGTTATTAACTTGCAATTGTGAGCTATAAACTTTTAAGCTATAAAAAGTTGGAATTACTTTTTAAAAATATATATATTCCGTAGCAGAAATAAACTTAGACACAAATCTCATTCTCATTTACAAGAACGGATAGCATTTAGTATCAATAACAGCAAACCTGGCATCTTGCCGCGTAATCATATTTAAATGCATGTCAATTTCAAATATATTTGCTTTTATTAATTTCAGTGTATTTTGTTCTTTCTGACATCAGAGGACTAGAAATTGTCGAGTTTGACAGTCTCTCATTCCGCTTTCATTGTATGCAAAAGTTGTCCTTTTTCAGTCCAATAAATACTAAAACAGATTTGAGGATGAGTGAATGACAGAATGTTCATTTTTGTAATTTCTCAAAGATTGCCGTGTAAAATCCCAATTAATGCGACCAGTCACAAACGATCCCTTGGAAAAACAGATTGTACATTATTCTATTTATTGTAGTTTTTATGTTGTTGTTGTTGTTGTTGATGTATTGATGTTTCTCGATTGTGTACAAATATCATCTTGTGAATTTTGCGGTGTGTGACATTGTGACTGTGGTGATGTTCCCCGTCTAGTGTCTCTCCGCACACACGGCCAAACGCTCATCAGACACACCGTGACCGCTTTTGAATAGATTCGTTTCTCTGTTAGTTTAATGATTATAGTGAGTTGGTTTAGTTTGTTTGCATCCTCGGTCCTGACTGAATTCTCTGTGATACCTGACTCTAGATCAGCTCTCTATAGGCTTACGTTAGTTTTACTTCATAACGTCCCCAGACCAGCAACCAAGGGCTTCAGATGTGCTCACGTCATTGACGGTGGTTTTCATCGCACACTCGATTAGATGTGGTGCTGTCGATCACGTATTGTGTGCATGTCTGTACGGTTCGTTAGTGATCGGTAGATTCGTCTGTGTCAAGGGCCTCTGTTAAGCACTGTGCTTTGCGCTCGAGATCAATTTACCAGGTGAATTTTTAAAACACAGCGCCTCCACTGGAGAACATCGGAAAAGCCATATTAGTATCGCTCGCTCTTTTCCATGTTTCTTCTTTTGGAACAATAGAGGTGTATTTGGATGAATTTCCTGTTGCCGCAGGAAGTGACGCGGAGCTCGATGGAATACGGTTTCTTTTCTTTGCAGTGTCTTTCTCTAGTTTAATGCCACTTCTTTTCCTCTATGCAGAGATTATTCGGCATTGTGCACAAGTGTCTCCTCTAGACACGTTTGCGACGTCGTTAATAACCACTACAGTGCTACATGCAAGTATTACGATGTGTTCGGCCAAATGAAACAGTGCAATGCTGAAGCCATAGATGCATAATCATATCATTTGATTGTCAAATTGGATGTCACAGTATTAAAACATATCAGCCTTGATAATGCTGCAAAAGCTTCGTAATGCTGAGGATTTGTCGCTATTGGCATAACAGAAACATGACTTTTATCCTGCTTTTAGTTAATGTGTCCAAAACAAGTACCACTGAATCGAACTAAAAATGACCACGAAAAGAAATCCTGCTCAAACCTGTCCACTCCAGAAGATACATTTTAAAAAATGCATAAAGAAAATGAAGCTTATGTTTTGAGCCACTACAGATTTTGACATTGATATTTCACCTAGATATCGTAAAACACACAATGTCTGGATTTCTGTTATTATAATGCAGTTTTTTGTTCGTTGCTTTACAATGATGACAATGAGGGAAGGGTGTGCTTTTGTCATAAACAACTAAAAAATAGGCTTCATTTTCTTCTGCACACTATCATTTTCTTTCTTTATTAAGTTCTGACTGATGTTTTGTTCTTAAGTTGTACATACAGATATGTTGTGGATTTATAAACGTGTTTTATTATTGATTAATTTATTTAATGCAAGTGTATCTTGTTTCGGTGTACTGAAGCGTGTTTACTAACTGGACAAGCGGGAGGGCGTCTGTTCATCGGTGTGTAAATGTAAGTGTGATGCTCGGATCAGGTCTGTTCTGTTGGGTTTATCCTAGGGCTCTTTGCTCAAGATCCTTTTCTATAATCTTCTGTTTTGATAACTTTACAGCATAATTTACGTGTCTTTTCATCATCTCCTTCTTCTTTTTGTTTGTATTTTATTGTAGTGTTGTTCCAAATGCTTGTTCTCCTTCTTAGTAATGCTTCTCGGCATAATATGAGCGTTTTGAGAGTGTTGTAGTAGCCATGCCTTTGTCATGTTGTGAAATGTTCGTATGGGAGCCCACTGGCTGAAAATGCAAGAAAACCTTTAAGGATCATTCATTTAACGCACGTTTCAAGTTCCCCGTCAGAATGTGAGGCTGAGAAATGAAGAACCGGTTTGTGTAGAGATGGAAACACTCATCGTCGGTTGATGTGGTGTGATGCTGTTACTGAGATTGTGGAAAGAGGGATTTCGACGACGATGAAATGTGGTGTAGTTTAAGAGAGTGGGTTGTAGGGCTTTAGTGAATACTTTGATCACAGGAATTATGAAAGTAAACGCGGTAAAATAACTTCTGCACCGTGAATCTCATGAAGGAATTCGAAGGCCATTTAACCCCCAAAAATTTTAACATTATTTTGTATAAAGAACAGGACCTTGATCTTTATTTTACATTCCCAGCTAATAAGGAACATTCTCGCAAGATTCTTTCAAAGTTACGAACAAACATTCTTCTAGTTAAAGGGACAGTTCAACCAAAAATGAAAATTCTGTCATCATTTACTCATCCTCAAGTTGTTCCACACCTGTATGAGTTTCTTTCTCCTGTTGAACACAAAAGAAGATATTTTGAAAAATGTTGGTAACCAAACAGTTGACGGTAGCTATTGACTTTCATAGTATGAAAAAAATAAAAAAAAAAATAAAAATAAAAATATATATATATATACAAGGGAAGTCAATTTCTGCAGTCAACTTGTTTAGTCATTTTTGGGTGAACTATCCCTTTAATTTTCTCAAAACACTGAACACACACACACACACACACACACACACACACACACACACACACACACACACAATAAGTGTTTTTCTTGTTTCAGAAAGTAACTTTCCATGATGTTCGAATGGAGTGTTTCCTTAATCAGTGAAAACCTGTCTTGACTTATTTTCTAAATTACAACGAATAATAATAATAATTGTTTCTTTTTTTTTTTTTTTTAGCCCAGACATATTTCTTGACTGTTTTTGTGAGATTCACCCACACATGCTTCATCAAGTGGTATTGGTTTAAATGTAGAGGCATTTTAACTGTTTCTTGACTTCACATTCCTAAAACATTGAGGTGGAAATGTAGAGACCTTGTGGAGGTTGTTTGAGCTGAAGTATGATAAATATGTTAGACAAGCTGATGTTGCTGTAGACATTGAAAGGCGTAAAGACAGGCGAATAGAAAGACATATCATATATGGATAATACAATGCACATTTGTAGCAAGAAAAACATTAAAGTCTAAAATATGAAGTACATGCAAAATGATTGTGCGCATAAGAGCTGTTAGAGCTATTCTCGTAACGTTTACACGGAGGACTAAAGCATGCTCTCGCGCCATGACAAAGTGCCAACTTGATTTGTGTTTGTTCAGAAGCTTGAAGCAGAGACTTTAATATGCAGAATTGTTTATGGCTGTGGTGATAAGAAGTGTGTGCAGGTGTGAGATGCTGTGCTGTGGTGAAGTCGGGTAGAATAGCTGCTTGGAAATGAAAATAGATATTGAACTGTGGTTGGTCTTAGACTCTTGCTGAAGGACTTCTTTGTTTTTGGCATTTTTTGGTCATTGCATATTTATTTATTGATGTGATGCTCTTTTTTTTCTTTTTTAAGTCGCTTCATAAGACACTTTAGCTTAAAACCGCTTTGCAGATCGCTGATGTTCTCGCTGATCGGACTGATGTCTGAGTCTTGTTTTTCTCTTCTGACATTAAACGTTAAATTTCCACGAGCGGATTGCTGTTAGCATTTCTTTAGTAATTATTTTTGCTTTCTTACTTTCTTTTGTCTTACGTTTCAGCAACAAAGTGATGGACACTCAGTATGGAAATCTGTTTGTGAAATATACCTACAGATGTGGCTTCTCTCTTGGAGTAAATTAGGCTAAACAGAAATGATGCCGTTTTGTCATTGTGCTTAAATGAATATATAAATATTATATTCTATATTAAAATATATTTGCTAACCTACAGATCTGTGTGAGCCAGTTATTTGCCTTTTCCGCTCTCGGATAAAGTTCACAATCAAATGTGATGATATAAAACGCACAACAACACAAATGCATATGTTTAGAATTGATGGAAGTAATATATTTCTTTGGGCTTGAAAAAAAAACAAAAAAAAAAACAAGTTGCATGAAAAAAAAAGAGGTTTTAACAAATGTTTTCTCTGTAAATATATATTGGTGCATTTCTCAGAACCAGAAATTAAATTCTCAAAACTACTTGTTTAACCTCCACATCATCTATAGTCACTTGTGCAAATCATAAAAACTCATTTGTTTCTCATTCTTTTGAACAAATTGTGATTGCATTGGTACATTCATGTTACCGAGTTGTCTGCGGTTACCTACATGTTCAGTTGAACATAGATCAACCCATATAACCAGTTCTCTGAAATAGCTCAAAGGTGCATCTCATGAACCTCCCATTGGAAAGTGTCTATAGACAGAGGACAACACAAGAGTTAGACATTCTGACGATGGATGAACATCCAGAAAGCGATCAGGGTCAACAGCCGAGAGGAAGAAGAGGAGTAAGGATGCGTGGAAGGGTCCAGAGGCAAAACAGAGGAAGAAGCAGAAGAGTCCAAGGACAGAGGCACATATCAGATGAAATAAGGGCCACTGTGGACCATGTTGTTAATCAAGGGTGCAGCTAAATATTGGGAGATCTACCATATCCTCAATAATTCAAACATTTTGAAACATTCTCTTTCAATCAATATCCCACATACAGTAATGTGTGAATGTGTACTTTTGAAAGGATATATGGCATATATAAGAAGCACAGCCTTCTGCATTTCAGTACAGTAACTGTCATCCAAACTGTTGTCATAGTTTACAGCAGGTAACACTAACAGAGCGCACTGGTATATTGACAACATGACTAAGCAGTTCGACTATCTAGTTTGTGAACAATGAAACAAGGACTTTTCATTCTGATGGCAATCTAATGATTTCTTCATTGACATAAATACTTATTTTTGAGAGATGAACTAACGATTTTGAGTAAGTTACAGGCTTTTGCAGGAAATCCATTGTGTGGTGCTGTTTGTACGAATTGTTTTGAGAAATGCACATACTTCTTGGCAAATATTAAGGATGATTCGAGAAATGCACCAAAGCGACTGAGAAAAACTGTAAAATACATTTTTTTTAACTGTATTTTTTTTAATTTTTAATTATTATTATTAAATATTTTGTATGCGTGTTGTGAAGTGTAAAACTATATGCGTTCCATATTTCAATTGTTTCATCAGTCGTGATGCAATGAAACATACCAAACTGTGCAGAAGTCTTTTTTTGCCAAGTGGTCCTACCAAGATTACACTCTTTACTCTTAGCCTATAATTTAATAAATCACTATGCAGCAGATATTAGCTATATTACCGTATTGACCTGAATATAAGACAATGTTTTTTTTCTTGGAAATACATCTGAAAAAACGCGGTCGTCTTATATTCAGGGTCTAGACTTTGACATGTCAGTAATACACCCACAACAACAGGTGGTGCCAAACACACGTAAAACCAGTGTGGCCTGAAATATGTAATGTGTGTTGTAAAGATCACGAGTGAAAACAAAAGAAAAAGAAAAATGCTTACAGCGGCACGAGTCGTGACTGTCATGTTATCCTGATGGGAACAAACTTCCTCAGTAAGTGATTTTATAACATAAGACGGTACCCAGATTTGAAGACTACAGTAAGATTTCACTTCTACTGTTAATACAATTTTGGTAGACTACTATGAGATGGATAGCCTAAATGTTATATAATTCAGATGGGCTACCTGTTATTTCAATGGTATATCAAAAAGTGTATATTTTTCAATGTCATTGTTGGTACATTTTACCAGTATTTACCATACTTTCAAAACAAAAATTAAAATAGGAAAAATATGCAATATGAAAATAGTTTAAGAAAAAATGTGTTTTACAGAGAGAGAAGGAAAAACTAAACAAAACAAGATTT
This sequence comes from Acrossocheilus fasciatus, assembly GCA_036784905.1. Classification (NCBI taxonomy): domain Eukaryota; kingdom Metazoa; phylum Chordata; class Actinopteri; order Cypriniformes; family Cyprinidae; genus Acrossocheilus; species Acrossocheilus fasciatus. Next base: position 46,843,131 of record CM071944.1, read on the forward strand.
GGTTTTCAAAAAGGCTGTGGTTGAGCTGCATGCTGTCTGAGTTTCTGGTTACACACTGCCCTCATGTGGACAGAAAAAGATGGCCTTGTAAAGCATTTTCATGAACCTTTGAACCTTTGAAGACTGAAATCAGACCAGCAGTGCCTGTTGAACAGGTTCGACTGGTTGAGTTTTCCTTTTGCTTTTGATGCATGTTAAAAACTAGTTACAACTGATGAAGACACTTGATCAAGTATAGGATGAGCTGGTAAAGTAAGTTATTTGTGAATGTTCTGTGTTTTACATTGAAGTGTTGTTTTGTATCAGGTGTTTTGAGAATAGTCTCCATGCCTTGACATATTGTTTACAGCTTTGCGTCACACCAGCCTGAATAATTTGACAAACCCAGCCGAATCCTCTGATGAAAAGATGGCAAAACCTGCAAGTGAGTGTATAATAACATCAACATGAAGCTGAACACAAACATCACTCTGGTTACTTTCTTAGTGTCATGATCTGCAGTCCTGAAAACGATTCATTGACAAACCACACTCAGGAAAAAAATAAAAAAAAAATAAAAATGGTACAATTTTGTACTTAAGAAGGTACAAACCATTGTCACTGGGGCAGTACCTTTTAATGGGACAGAATTGTACCTTAATATAAAGAAACACATTTGTACAATTCCAGATTGTATCTTTAAGGACATCATTTGTACCAGGGGCAACCAAATGTACTTTTTTTTTTAAAACCTGCAGGTACAATATTGAACCTTCATCAAAGGCACTTTGTACATTAACTGTGCCAAATGTGTTCCTTCCAGAACTATTAAAGTTATTTTTCCTATTGTACAGCAAGCACATTCAACAAATTTGTTTGGGGAAGGTTGTGAGTTCGAGTCTCAGGCCGGCAGGGATTGAAGGTGGGGGGAGTGACTGTCCAGCACTCTCTCCACCTCAATACCACGACTGAGGTGCCCTTGAGCAAGGCACCGAACCCCCAACTGCTCCCCGGGCGCCGCAGCATAAATGGCTGGCCACTGCTCTGGGTGTGTGTTCACTGCTGTGTGTGTGTTCACGGTGTGTGTGTGTTCACTGCTGTGTGTGTGCACGTTGGATGGGTTAAATGCAGAGCACAAATTCCGAGTATGGGTCACCATACTTGGGCGTATGTCACTTTCACTTTCACTTTTCAACCGAACCCAAAAGGCATCAATTGAATATCAGCAATTGTAATGATCAAATACACGTGTTTAAACAATTTGTTTCAGTTTACAGTAAAATGTTTTTTATTTATTTATTTATTTATTTTTTATACCAATGGAGGCAGGAGGGTTCAGCTCTCGCCTGGCCTCTCCTTCTCTTAGCGGTTGTAATTACATCAGCAGATTCGGCACATTCGCAATAGAAAAGCGGCGCTTCCAACTTCAGTAAAATGTTGTACCTTAAATTGTACAAAATAACATCATCAGAGGTCTTTCCTGCACAATTATTGAAAAGGTGCAAAATTGTTCTTTGAAGAACATCATTTGTACCACCGTGCACCTTTTTTTGCATGATCCACTGCAAACTCACATTCATGTTCAGATCTGACTCTGGTGTGGAATGCACACTTTAAAAAAATAACGTCAGAGTCATTCTGTTTGCAACTAAGATAACTGAGCATATTAAAACAAGGGGTTTTAAGTCTTGTTGACCCAGCTGAGTGGTCAACCCCTGCTTTTTTACAGCAAACTCCATGGACCTTTGGAAAACACTGGGTTTTTAAGGTTTAAAGGAAGACAAAATAACTTTAGGATCCACTCCAAAGTTATGAATATTACAGCCCCATGCAAAGCGTTGAATGCATGACATTTTTTGGTGGATGAATTTACTGAATATTCACCAGATTCACTAGACTGAAATTATATGTGGGCCACGGAAGAAAAACCATGCAGTCTTATTGTTTATTGACCATTTTAAAGTTGTGTTTTGATTAGAATGAAAACTGTTACATAATTTTTTTTTTCTGCTTATATATTTATGTCAAGATTTCAAAAGCTGTAAAGAATTGGAACAACTTTTTAATGAATATAAAGAACAAATACAGGAGCTGTGTCGTCTTTACGACATACACCCAAGAAGGTAACAGTCAATGACATATTGTAGTATGTATCTGAATTTCACTGTTATTTGTCAACCCTCCCTGTCTGTGAAGGTTTTGATTTCTCTCTTGTTCAATTAAAGCAAAAAAGGCCGCAAAAGGAAACCGAAGGCTGCAGCAGAAGAGCTCAGAATGCTTCTCAAGAAAACTGAAGATGAGTCATTCGATGTCTCATCTATACTAGAATCAGGAACAGAAATGATAAAGAAAATAATACAAGTTCTAGAATATGATTCAGATCTTGTCCAGCCGTGTCATGCCAGCAGTAAGTCTCGTGATTCTATTCCTAATAGAAATTACTCCAGAAAATGCCACATTATGAACAATTGGTTAAACGGAAGCCCATTTAGCTTTGACTATAGAATGGCCATGTAAATGTAATTTAAATAAATTTGCAAACCATGCTTCTGCATTTGGGGGAAAAGCACCTCTTAAACAATTAGTGTATGGAATAAACAATTATGCAAGTTACTAAACACTTCTGATATACTGTGAAACACTATGTCGTCATCATATCCAGCGCGACCTTCAAAAACTGTCAGCTCTGGAAATGTGGACCAAAATATTTCAAACCGTCGTGTCATTGCTGTTTTTATGTTTATGCAGGGATTCCTAAATGTTCCTAAACTGGTCAGAGTACATTACCTAAAATGATTAAGCTAATATAGATTACATTACTAACTGATTCATGTTTAGGTGTTTCAGGTACGCCCAGAGTTCTGTCTGATACTGAAAAGAAAAGCATTTCATTTGGTAAGTGAAGCAGATTTGATGTCTGGTGAAAATAATGAACCATGAAAATTCTGTAAAAAAAACAAAACAAAAACAGTACAATAATGATCTAGTTCAGGGGTGTCAAGCATACGGGCCACAGCCAAATACAAACAAATGTGATTTGAACAATAATATAACATTTAAAATAAAACATTCACACATGCTGAGTTGTTAATAATTCAATGGCCCATTAATAAAGACAGCACACTTTGTTTCTAAATGAATCGGCCATTCTGAACAAATCTTTTGAATGAATATAATATTGTCACATGTGTCTTGTTCCCCATGCCCATATTTGGTTTTTCCTGTCATTAGTTAATCATTGTTTATTCTTATCTCTTATCACACGTTGTGTATGTCCTTGTCTTTATAAGTCCTGTGTTCTTCCCAGTCCTTTGTCTGCTGTTGTATGTCTTCTCTGCCTGTGATCCCTGTCCACCTTTAGGAAATGAAAGCCTTTCGTTGTGTGAACTCCTCTTCTCTGTGCCTCCCTGTGATATGGGATAAATATATTGAATGATTTCCCAACACCTACCGACTGTTTTAATTTCATATTAATTTATCCATGACATGCTTAAAACTAACCAGTAAAGTATTAGATAAAAAAACAAAAAAACATTGACATTATTGAGAACCCCTATCATCTATTGCAATTTGTATGGTTAATATTAATGCAATTGTGAGCAAATTAAGGTTTAACAAAATATAATTCGGCCCACACAAGGGGACATTTCCTTGTCTGGTCATCAACATGAAATGTGTTTCACAGTTGATCTATAAATGATCTTGCTCTTGTATTCTTCTTCCAGATGTAATTCAGTATGATCATAAAATGATGCCATTTATGAAATACCTCAAAGTGAATCGCAAAGCATTTCCCGTGACCCAGGAACTGATCCAGGAGCAGATGTTTTATAAATTAAGGACTGCTTACTACAAAATGGGAATTGATACAAAAGGTAGGTTTCTGGTCAGAACTGATAGAGACACAATATTGAACTGAAAAAAAAAGGCAGCGGCTTGTTGCACTAAGTATAAATAGCGATAGAGACTATTTACACTAAGTGAAAATAGCATATTTTCTTAGTGATGGATGCTATTTACACTGTTAAAATAGCAGGATTTTCTGTTATTTATATTACTTAATGCAAATAATGGCAATTATCTGCACCTCAGTATTGTAGTACATTATAAAACAGTAATTGAGTGTAAATTATCATTTTAATTTGAATTATTAAATGGATACCCTAACCCTACCCGATACTTTAAGTTCAACTGTTTGATTATTTCCTTATTTTTTATTGAAAATAAATGCCTTTCCGATGTGATATGAGATTTGAAAATGGAGAAAAAAAAGTTTGGCAAAGGCAGGTTTGAACCCTGGTAGATCATGTCAAAAAACTGCGGTACTTGCTTTACCATTCTGTGCCACTGGAACCGACGTTTGACAGCCATCTTTTGTAGCGTTGACTAACCCAATTACACATTGGTGGGCGGAGTTAGTGTAAATAGCCTCTGCCAACAAGGCGGACTATTTGCACTTGTAAATAGACACTCCAAAAAAGGCAGGAATATGGGGAAGCTACTTGAAAATATGCTACCTGGTCTCTTGGCATTTACGTACCTGGGTGCACTTTTTAGCGTGACATGAAATACGTACCAATAAGTACATATTACTGCGGTTTCCAAAATAAATGAACACTTTCACACAAATTTACAGAGTTGCGATTAATAAAGCGTACTTTTCGCACAATTACTTGAAGAATATCATGCTATGACTTCAAAACAATATTAATACGCTGGGAGATTTGAAAACTAATGCTTTTGGACGTTAGCATCGCACACATCCAGCTTCATATTTATGGGTTTTCATAGATGATAAGTTTGTTCGGTAGCTCACGGAGTACGGAGACAGACTTACGAGACGAGAAGCACCATGTAACTACGGTTCGACAAAGCAGTTAAAATATGTGTAAAAGGAAGTTCAAATGGCACGGTTGCATCAGCTAATACGTTTTTATATCAATTTTGCATTTGTTAACACTATCGGGCAGGTTTAGGGCTGGATTTGGTGTAGGGCATATTTCCAACACGATAGAGCATTAACGTTTAGCGACAGTCCCCGGATATTTGAATTCTGAACCGCCGCAATACGTATCTGAAGCAACGCAATAAAAAAACAGCAATACGTACCAATATCTACGTAATAAAAACGTGCCAGGGTTCACATATTGAACCTGTGTTTTAGCGCCACTCAGTGGACATTTCTGTTTGAAACTGCGGCGAAACGTGCAGCAAGGTACGTAAAACGGTGTCGCACAAAAAGTGCGCATAGGTACGTATTTTAATGAGACCAGGTTGAAAATATGAATAATTTATTTGTTTGTTCAAAGATTTGATTATCGTAAGAGATTGATGAGATTGATGTTTAGTGTTGACACTGTTCTTTGTGATGGACGGTGGTTTTTGCTGACTGGTTTTGTTTGTTAATCTTTAATCAGGTTGTGAGACCTGCGCTGCATTAGAGGTGAGTGCAGAGCATCTGCTTCATTAATCCAGTCACAATACCTGTGTATTGCCACCCTGTAGCCTATATGTGTTTAGGTTCACTTCTTGTCTTAATCAGTGGTTTTATATGGCTCATGGATACATTTTATTTCTCCCACCTTGCTAAATGTTGCTTAAAATTGGAAGAATCAGAATATTTGTTGATTTTTTGACAGAGAGCTGTTTCAAAATTCTATCGGAACTAAGCTTTTTCTGTACTTCAGCGATGATTATTTTTCTTCCTCTCAGGATGATTCTGAATGGGAAGTTAAAATACCTTCAGAGGTCACAAAAGATGCAAATACCAAGTACAGGTAGAGAGAGACATATTTATGAAATTTTACATAATTATAACATTTTACTTAACATAACATCTTCTTAGAGCATCTTTATCAGTGATATATTTGGGTTTTCAGTGTCAGCTCCTCTGCAGGGCAGCATGAATGTTCAGAGACAGGCCTCCGCTGGCGGTCTGACAGTGATGTTAGTTTGGAGTATCGGTTTGTTGACTGGGAGTCACTCAGTAAAGATATTTTGAAAAACTACATGCCATGTGGACCTCTGATGGACATCACTGTAACCTCTGGCACACTGGAGGAAATTCAGCTACCTCACTTCGTCTGTGTAGGTAAGGCACATCTCACTCCAGATCCAGTCATTTCAACATGTATCTCCATTCTTGTAAACGATTTAAGTCAGACCAATGAGCTCTCGTTCTTGAAGAATGTGTTACTTAAACCAACATTACTGTCCATAGATTCTGTATCTTCCTCGGATGATGCAGTGAAAGCTCTTCATGTGAAGGATGGTGCTGTTTCAGTGGAAAGATGTGAATTAAGCAGATTCCATGCCAAGCTTGTCAATCCCAACTTCTCATTCTTGGCAATTATTGCAAATGTGCGTCAGTACCTCACCATGAAATTTCACTGTGAAACTTTGATTTATCGCAACAGAACAACTCTCCTCAACCTTCATGTGTACCTGATTTTAAAGGATCAAAAACTTAAGAAGGTAAAACCTAATGATAAGTTTTATGAGAGACCATGCATTCTGACATTTATTTACTTACAACTGTAGAACATAATCAGTCATTTATCGGATGATTTTATTCAAAAGTGACAATAACCAAACTCTTCTGAAGGGCTAATCAATTTTTTTCCATTATACTTTACATCAGGCTGCTCTTTTCTACACAACAAAAGCAAGCAAGAAAAAAAATATGTTATATTCCGAAGTCTTTTGAAGCCATACATTAACTTTCAAAGCTTACATGAACAAACAAACAAATAATTAAATAACTCTGGCATGTTTATGACACATGAATAAACCTCTATGATTATAAGTTATACCACTCAACAGGTTTCAGTATTTGAGATTTAAAAGATGTTGTCTGGCTTCAGAGCAGAGGCGGACAAAGTACACAACTCTATGACTCGAGAGAAAGTACAGATACTGCTGCCCAAATATTACTCCATTACAAATGAAAGTCGTAAAGACAGATTGTTTTACTTAAGTAAATGTACAGAAGCTTTCATAAGTACCAAAAGTAAATGTCCCTTTTTATGTCAATGCACGTATAAATATAATTGTTGCATGTCATACTTGCTATACGTTATGCCTCTGAAGCAACTTGCAATACATTTCACCTACTGAATACACTGACTTGCTTTTAGTATCTTTGGAGTAAAGAGCTTTTAGAATGTTAAAAACCTATAGAAATGAAACACAGAGTTAACAAAAAATAATACATTTATTTAGCCCCCCTACACTGTAAAAAAAAAAAAAATGCCATAAAATTTACGGTAAAAAACCGACAGCTGTGGTTGCCGTGAATTCTAGCGTAAAATATACAGTGGCAACGTTTTAGGTTTTACGGTTTTAACTTAAATTTACAGTTAAATACCGTAATTTCATTAACTGATATAATGTTAGTATACCAACCTATTGAAGTACTGAAATCTGTTTTGTACCTTTGAAATACACTGATAACCACCAAATACAGGCGGTGATGAGAGTCACATGATGAACCAAAGCCCATCACAAGCAGCTTTTAAGTAATAACAGATATAGAAGGTGCACAGTGTCATTCACACAAACACTCAAACACAATCATGGTGAGACTCATTAAACTGAAATATGCAATAAACATTAATTTAACAACATTAGATGTAACATACAACCCTAATACACATAACTGATCAGAAAAAACTAAGAAGAAACCTAGTTATTTCAAAGAAAAAACATGAAATTCAAACAAAATTTGAAATGCAATGCAGATAATTCTGGGAACGTCAATTTACGGTTTTTCCCTATAAATTTTACATTCTTTTTTCACTTCCAAAAGCGGTATTTCACCGTAAAATGGTCTGAAATGTCTATTACAGTTTTACACCGTATATATTAGGGGAACTTACCGTTAACAATGTAACAGGTTTTTACCGTAGCTTTTTCACAGTTTTTTACCGTTAAAATCACGGTCATTTTTTACAGTGTACCCACCCCCACAAAAGCAGGATGGCCGTGATCTCACACAGCTCTGACAGCATGAGCATACATCTACGTGTAGCCATTCATCCACATTTGAACAAAGTGGACAGGGAAATCCTGTAAATACAGAGTGATTAAAAATAAATAAATAAATAATCAAACCTGTAAATCCAGCAACACATCTGTAGCTGTATAACTTTACAACAGCAAAACAGCAATATTTCTTTGACATCATCGCTCTCGCAGTACTTTGATGTCACACAAAGAACGGTGTGCAGTGCTGCTTCAAGTCAAACACGTTATGTTTTGATAGAAGACAAACAACAGTTCTTCTGTGGCTTCATAGGTGATATTTCCTTTTACACAATTTTGCAAAATCAGACAATATTGTGTCATATATATACCACAATATTATTGAATTGTTGTAAATAAATATCACATTTGCAACTGGTCAGTGTTGAAAAAATTCTGGGAAATCACTTCATGTAGCCCTACAGGAGTGACTACTGATAAAGAAAGTCACGTTTTGGAGAAGAAAAAAAAAACTGACGCTCAAAGCTGCTACATAGTAACGACTTTCTACTTAGAGGACCTTGATAGAAATGTAGTGGAGTGAAAAGTACAATATTTGTCTTTCTTAAACTTAAATGTAGTGAAGTTAAAGTCATAAGTTCTCTGAAAAAAAAAAATAGTACTCAAGTAAAGTGCACTTAAGTACAATAATCAAGTGAATGTACTTCATTGCTTCAGAGGACTTGGAATATAACAAATTGTATGGACAATATTAGTAGATTTATCTTTTTACACTTGTAGAAAGCAAGTGTAACACTACTTCTCTATGTACATGTTTAATTCTGACTAATTCTGTCTCTGTTAGGATGTGGAGGAGAAGGAGAAAAACAACATGGAGATATTAAAACCAACTCCAGATGAACCCCTTAAAATCGATGACAGTTACACCCTGAAGACATCTTGTGACTCCAAAATCAAACCTTTGGTACTTGCAAAAGTTTGCCTGAACAAGTTTTATTTTTATTTGTTTGGCTAGAAAATAATCCAGACTTACATGCTGTCTCTGTCTTAAATATTTGACTTCTTGCCAGAGTTTAACACTGACACCCTGCAAGACCAACTTCTTTGATTTATACATTCAAGATGCAAAGGAAGGTCTTGAACTCTATATAATGACAAAAGAGGACAAAAAAATATGGGATGTTAATATAGAATCAGGTAAAAAACCCACAAGAACTTGCAAAACTCTCTGCAGATCAGCTCTTTATCTTTTATATTTATTTTATTTCATTTTTTTTTTTTTCAGATGAATTCAACATAAACAGTTCAGTCTGTAAGTGGCAGTACAATTTCATGAATCATAAAGATCTGCGCATGCTATAAACATGAATACACATACACACGCTATAAATTCAAGCAAGTCTTTTACTGTTGTGCTGGACTGAGATCGTGTGGCATTCTGGTATTGCTTTCCTGATTTATCTTTACTCAGGTCATCCATCTGCAGACACTAACACAGCACAGCAACAAGAAAGATTAAAAACAGGTCAATTTAAATATAATTTATCAAAATAGATCAGGTTGTTTCTATGCAGATTCTTAATAAAGTTCAGTTCAGTGCCTTTTCATAAAGATGAACATTTTCTGTGTCCACAGGTGCTGAGTTTGTGGAGAATCACAGGACAGAGTTGATCAGTGGAGTCTCACTGGTGGAGCCCATTGCAGATGACATGAAACCTCTGATTGGAGATCAAAAATACGCAATCATCTTAAACTCAGGAACAAGACAAGCACAAATGAGAGCGTTTCTGGACTTTCTGCCAACACCTAAACTGAAAGAGAAACTTTACCAAAGTCTCAAAAAACATGAGCGCTTTCTTGTTGAAGATTTGGAGAATTCTGAGTAGATGGGTTTAATTTGGCTTATTGTCATTCAAGGTATACAGTAAAACAAAATCTGTCTACACTGTAAGTTACCAAAATACAGACAGGACAATCAGTTTTGGATAATAATAAATAGAGAGAGAGAGAGAGAGAGAGAGAGAGAGAGAGAGAGAGAGAGAGAGAGAGAGAGAGAGAGACCTGTAACATGCTGTCCTTGCTTGATTGTTAATAAAATATTTGGAACTCTCTCTGGAACATCTTTCTTATCAATGCCTACACACAAAAACACACATGAACATTTTCTGTTCGTCCAGATGCTGAGTTTGTGGAGAATCACAGGACAGAGTTGATCAGAAGGGTCTCACTGGTGGAGCCCATTGCAGATGACATGAAACCTCTGATTGGTGATGAAAAATACGCAATCATCTTAAAGTCAGGAACAAGACAAGCACAAATGAGAGCGTTTCTGGACTTTCTGGAAACACCTAAACTGAAAGAGGAATTTTACAAAAGTCTTGTAAAACATGAGCACTCTGTTGTTGAATATTTGGAGCATTCTGAGTAGATGCTCTTCCATGTGTCAGAAGAATGAATTCATTATGGTTTATTTTATTATTATTTTACAGAAGACAGGTCATTAATCATATAATGTGGCCTGGAGCACAATGAGATGAGCTATCTGTACATTGTCTATTACACACTTCTTGGAATATACATTACTGATTGGTTTAGATACTGAACTGCAAATATTATATATATATATATATATATATATATATATATATATATATATATATATATATATATATATATATATATATATCACATGCCAATCACATGCCTTGAAACTGTGATTTACTTTTCGTGAGAGAGTCAGTGCAACTCACTACCAAAGATTGAAAGATTGAACAATATGAAGAATTTAAATACATTTACACAGCAAGATGAAATGATCTATCCATGAAAGTAAGTACCAGTGCAAGTAAAAGTTGTAAAGTTAGTTTATAGAGTTGATAATATTTAAAAACACTTACAAATCTAAACTCATATGTAGTCATGTTTACAGCTATTGATTCTAAAACTTATTTATATTGCATATTATCTATATGTTTATATTAATTTAAAATAAACATTTAATAATTACTATTAAACTAAGCTGGCTTGTGTAATGGATTAAGGGTATAATAATTATATAAATAATAATAATAAATATATATATATATATATATATATAGAGAGAGAGAGAGAGAGAGAGAGAGAGAGAGAGAGAGAGAGAAAATCTAATCTAAAATTAAGATGATTTTTATTTTTATTTGACAGGTCCCTTTTCATCATTAAGATCATCACCTAAGAAATAAACGTTTCTTAGGTGTCTTTAAGAAGTTTATGATTTAGAATTAGAGATGTTCCGATACCCTTTTTCGCTTCCCGATACCGATTCCGATGCCTAGGCTCAGGGTATCGGCCGATACCGAGTACTGATCCGATACCTGGGTGTGCATCTGGTTATACAGCTGTATGTACTACTAGCCATATGAATTGATACAATTATTTGATGGTGTGCTTCACCATAGACAGATAGATAGATAGATAGATAGATAGATAGATAGATAGATAGATAGATAGATAGATAGATAGATAGATAGATAGATAGATGATAGATAGATAGATAGATAGATAGATAGATAGATAGATAGATAGATAGATAGATAGATAGATAGTCTGGCAAGTAATTTTAACTGAATTTAGGACCGGTGGTGGTGCTTTTTTGGTCATAAAAATGGGGAAAAACTATCAATAATACTGATAAGATAATAATCATTCTATGAATTCTGCTAAGAACAATATAAAACACACTAACACCGTGTCCTAACTACACGCGACGCGAAAAGATTCCGGCGACAAGCAATTTGGGTGTCCACACCAGACTCGACGCGACACCGCGACGCGACAGAATCAATCAAATATCACAGCCAATCAGAAGCGTGTGTGGGCGGGCTCTCTCTTGCAACGAAATGGATACGTTTATAATCTAATTCATAAATTTTAAAGCTTTTTAACATCATTAAATATACATACTGAGTGACTGATAACATCTTTGTTATGGAATACACTCGTTGGTTTGCAGTGAGTTCACAGTTTTAACGGTCATCTTTGATTTAATTTATTTTTCAAGATCTGAGGTAAACTATCGGTTGTTGCTTTCAGTATGGCTATAGGGTCACGCAATATGATATTTAAACTCATATTAGACACGTTTAACTTTGAATAAAGCATATAATCACCCAAGATTATCTACTGTCATATAGTTTGTATGTTGTTGTTCCAGCCAAATAGAAAGCGTTTCTAAATTAGAAATTTCGCTTGTCGCCGTCGTGGCTAGTTAGGACAAAAACTCTGATTAACATGGAAAAGATACCTTTTATCGCGTGTCTCGGCGTCGCGTCGCGTGTAGTTAGGACACGGTGTAAGGATTAACGAGCTGCTGGATTCATGAATATTAATAAGGTTGTCTGCATTGGCTCGAACTTATTTGCTGAAATCAAAACAGGGGCGATAATAGGTGAGCGCCGGCCAATGAGATTGTCGTTTGCGCATTAGCTTCGCCCACTACCGGTGAACCCGGCAGTTCTTAAAAGCTGAAGAATTCCAAAGGAACTCCGTTATTTTGACAGGAAAATACAACAAAGAATAACATTTACATACCATGCAGAACTGACACATGAAGATTTAGTCGCATATGCGAGTGATTTAACTTACTGGCAATGTGCCAGCACGTTTGTATTTCTTCTTCGCTGCTCTAAATATTGGTTGCTTGTGTGGCAACACAGCACAACTTCCTGTGTTTGCATTCTGAGCAGCGAAGAAGAATTGATTTCCGATTTGCAGCGTTAAGCAAAGCTAGCGCGCATAACTATAGGTGTTGTTTAAAAATGGTATCGGATCGGTGCATGGGTTCAAGTACTTGCCGATACCGATGCCAGAATTTTTTGTGGTATCGGTGGAATTTCCGATACTAGTATCATAATCAGAACAACCCTATTTAGAATGTATGTAGGTCTTACATTCTAAATCATAAACATCTTAAAGACATCTAAGAAACGTCTATTTGACATCTGATAGGAAATATCCCATAGACATATTGCAGATGAGCAAACACTTTCAGGCTGTATCTTACAGATGTCTGTCTATGAATGAATGAATGAATGAATGAATGATGCATTTATATAGCGCTTTATTGTGTATTGCTGTACACACCCAAAGCGCTTTACAATCATGTGCGGGGGTCTCTTCTCAACCACCACCAGTGTGCAGCATCCACTTGGATGATGCGACGGCAGCCACAGGACAACGGTGCCAGTGCGCTCACCACACACCAGCTACAGGTGGAGAGGAGAGAGAGATAGAGCCAATCAAGTGCATGGGGATTATTAGGAGGCCATGATTGGTCTATATTTCTACACAGCAGATGCTTTCCAGATGAAGTGATCTTTATCAGACATCTTGCAGATGTGCGTGTGCTATCTGTAATTTATTTATTTATTTTATCTGTAATCTATTTTTTTTTCTTTTTTAATAAATTTGCAAAGATTTCAAACAAACTCCTTTCACGTTGTTATTATGAGGTATTGTTGGTAGAATTTTGAGGAAATTAATGAGTTTAATCCATTTTGGAATAAGGCTGTAACATAAAATGTGGAAAAAATGAAGCGCTGTGAATATTTTCCGGATGCACTGCAACACTGATTGTGCAAAAATAAATTAATATCCTCATGCCTTTAGCACGTGCAAGTCTTCTAACTTTTATTTTCAGATAAACTGTCTTGCCTTTGCTTTAACAGTGATTACATTTCATACAGTTTTCAATTTGTTTGTGTGTGCATTACATTGGTTGCCATAATTATTGTTTATATATATATATATATATATATATATATATATATATATATATATATATATATATATATATATATATATATATATATATATATATATATATATGAAACCTTCCTTAGCTACTAGTGTTTCATTAGAAGCACTTACAATGTGACCATTGTGCTCTGACTTTCTTTTTCAGAGAAATGAAATTCAGTCTGGTGAGCAGTGCTTCAAAGAAAACCCTCCCCAAACAGCATCCACCCATTTACAGTAAAGGAATGATGCATTTCTCTGCTTTTTATGTTTAGTTTGTATGTCTGTATGTGTTTAGTTTGAAGTGGTTTTGTTGATATTGCTGAAGAGTCTGTAATTTTGTGTAAATTATATATAGGTAACACTTTATTTTGATGGTCCCTTTTGAACACTGTTGACACTAAGTAATGTGTCAACTACATGTCAACAAACTCTCATAAGAGTATTAGTAGACTGTCTGCTTCATATCTACTAACTCCTTATTGTGTTGGTCTCCCAACAGATATTCTACTGACTATAAGTAACTTTGCAAGAACGTATCAACTTAATCTAACCCTAACCCTACCAGTCAACTAATACACTACTAACACTCTAATGAGAGTCAGGAGAAATGTAGGTGCAACATTACTTATAGTCAATAGAATGTGTTAAAGGGACCATCAAAATAAAGTGAAACCTATATATATATATGTGTGTGTGTGTGTGTGTATATATAAAAATGTATAAGATAAATGTATTGCTGACTAATGGAAGTGGCATCAGATGTGAAGTCACAATAACATTGTCTTAGTGATTCTTTTGCTTGATTATACACGAAGATAACTTTAGGTATAACCAGTTCATGACACAAAGGGGGCAGGACTTGATGACTCATTCCATGGCTATATAAACCTGTGTGTTTCACTCTCTGCTATTAAATGAAGTTGCAGCCACTGAATGCTAGCAGATTAACGGTAAGAACATTCATGCAGTTCATTGCCTTATAAAAGTATGGTTATTATTTAACTACTGATGTTGTAAAATACATATGTGCTTTTTATATTTAAATTTTCTATACATGATTTAATTAATAGAAGTAAAATTTTCTGTAATTCAGTGTTATTTTACATTTCTAGTTAACCCTTTATTTCGATAGTCCACTTTAGACATTCTACTAACAGTAAGTAACTTTGCAACTACATGTCAACTAGCAGTCATTAGAGTATTAGTAGACTGTCTGCTTAATATCTTCTAACACTTTATTTTGATGGGTCCACAACATACAGTGGGGAGAAAAAACAAACAAACAAAAAAAAAAACACATGATTTGATCCTCTGCTGATTTTGTATGTTTGCTCACTGACAAAGAAATGATCAGTCTATAATTTTAATGGTAGGTTTATTTGAACAGTGAGAGACAGAATAACAACAAAAAAAAAATCCAGAAAAAATGCATTTCAAAAAAGTTAGGAATTGATTTGCATTTTAATGAGTGAAACTGCATATAATTCTATATGATGATTTACCTGCTGGCTTGCTGGAGTTTTTCATTCATGCTTGTGATGCTGAACTGCCTTTGTCAGCCTTCCTTTGCTCTTTCTCTTTCTCCTTTTTTGTGAAGGCATTTTTTTTTCTACTAAGTGTGCCAACAACAGCAAATTTGGTATTATTTATATTAGATCTGATCAGGTGCAATAATTTGATTAGACATTCTAAGAATGTGGATATTCTGTACAAGTTGTTACGACTTTTAGAGCAAATCATCACTGACAGTAATACAAAAACAAACCACCAAATTACTAATTCAGCGAATCATCCACTGACTGTAATGTGGATTGTAATGATCTATCTGTTAATGCATCGACCTTCTGGAAGAACTGTTGTCTCCAGAGAGCGAGCACACAGGTTGTGAGTGATGCCACGGAGCGGATTTCCAGAATCAGTGGATCTTTAGCGGAGCGGTAACTGAACGCTTTGAGCTGGGTTGGGTTTGGTGACAGGCACCTCAGCCGATGAGGGCAGAGGGGCAGTGGCTCTAGACACCGGGACACCCCCCTGAGTTAGTTGACGTGTGAATTAATGATAATTAGTTGACATGTAGTTGCAAAGTTACTTATACTGTAGTTAGTAGAATGTCTAAAGTGGACCATAGAAATAAAGTCTAACCTTTCTATTCATGAAAGAAATTCATGTAGCCTATAATAGCGTAAGTTCAGTGAGTAAAAGAGTACACATGGTACATTTAGATATACTCCTGATATTAAGAGACTTTTTCACTTCAAATTTGTTCACTTGGTAATTGCCTGTTACTCCTGCAGTGAGACGTGATACTTCTCCTGTTCTGCTAGGTATCTGAGTTTCTTTCTCCACACTGCTGGAAGGACAGGAATCATCATCCATCATCATCAATTTTAAGATGCTCCTCAGACAAACTTCTCCATCTTAATAAAAACAATAATTCAAGTGAATTGACTCAATGAACACAGGATTGATCATGTCCTCCATACCTTCATCTAAACGTGGAACCATCACAATTCCAGCTGAACTTAGAGAAGCACTATCATGCCTCGACATTGTATGGTCTGATATGTTTGAGACAGGAGACATTAACCCTGAAGAAGCCAATAAGCATGAGGCTGACTTTCTTAAAGGAGCCCCACTAAAGTGGCTTAATTTAGCGGAGGAAGAAAACTCGCCTTTAGTCAAGAGAGATGGCTTTAATGACTTAATACAGCTAATTAAGAGAAAAAATAAAAAAAGCTGTCTGATCACCGATGTTTCTTTGCAATACCAGTCTGGCAGTGGAGGCTCGACTCTGGCCATGCAGGTGCTTTGGCATTTCCGGAAAGATCTCAGATGTGCCAAAGTGATCAATTCAGATCTAGACACTAAAGAACTGTCAAAACAAGTGGTGGACCTTTTTCTTTTGTCTAATGAAAAACAAGATCGGAAAACTGTGCTGCTGCTCCTAGACACTAAGAAAAAGATGGACAATGATCTCAGAGAAGACCTGATTGAAGAAATCCATAAGAGGGGCATCGACACTTACACTCCAGTAGTGGTCATTTTAAACTGCATCCCTACAGACTTCACTCTGACAGACACGCTGATTCTCAAAACAAAACTCTCTGAAGAGGAAATTAAAAAATTCAGGGAAAAACTTCTGCAACAGATCCGACTACAGAGAAAAAGCCAAAGGAAAGTTACGACCATAAATCTGTTGCAGCATGAAGACAGCGGCGGATCAGCACTAGCTGAGGAGGTACTGTCAGACTTGAGAGAAGAGTTCACATGTGAGACCCTGACAGAAACATTCAAAACAGATATCACAGAAAACAAAGATGAGTTTGCAAAAGAGATTGGAAATACAGCAAATGCATTGTTCAGTAAATATGAAACACATAAAAACACTGTGCTTCTCCTGTTGGATAACAATGGTGAAAAGCCACTACGCTACTTATTAAAAAGTCTGCTGTTAAAGCTTAAGCATCAAACTGATCGTCCTGCATTCATCATTATAAATGCTTATAGGAAAAATGTTGTTCGAGTGCCAAATGATGTGAAACTTAAAATGGAGCTCTTACCAGAGGAGAAGGAGGCGTTTGCTCTGAAAAAGCTTCAGCTGGAAAGTAAATGCATGGAAATGCCACTGAAATTTCATTCATTTAACATAATGCAGGCAGGTTTCAAGAAAGAGGATGCAGAGAAAGTGATCACAGAAGAAATTATAAAACATGTTAAAAATCACAAGGAGTCCAGCAGCACAAGACTTCTCAGTTTTTTGGCTTTGATAAACTCATATGTCCCAGGTTCACACTTGTCGAAGCTTTTCTGTCAGGAATTCATGGATCAGACAGAACAGCCGACCGATGAGGAAAAGCCCACACTGGAGACAATCATGAAGCCTTTCATGGATCTGATGGTCATTATCTCAGAAGGAGATCAGAAAGGCAACTGCATACGCTTGGCACATCCAATGATTGCTGATGCCTGTCTCAAAATGCTCACTAAGCACGATGTGACAAGATTTGGCATCGCTTTCGACTTCTTGAACAGCTTGGTGAAAGGAAAGGAGAGTAATTATGAGCAAATTTGCAAGAGCATGTTCATCACAAGGCCTGAGGGTCTGATGGAAAAGGAAAAGTTCTCCAAACTGATTCTTGACATCATGGATAAAAGTCCAAATAATTCTGAACAATGCATTCGTTTGTTGATGTTGGCTTCAGGTTTGTTCTCAAAAGACCCTTTTTATCCTCAAGCACTTGCACGCTTTTATTACCTTAAGGTAAAAGAGGACAACAAATTTATCGAGGCAGAACACTGGGCAAATCTGGCAATTGAAATAAAGCCTCAAAATTCACATATCAGGGATACGTTGGGACAAATTCACAAAAACCACCTGCGGAAAATCTGGATTGAAGGAGAACCCATAGCATGCACAGACATAGAGAACATTTTTACCATTGCACAGTCGGCCATTGATGCATTTAAAGCTGTAGAGGAAGCAGCTGAAAATGAGTCTGAAGATGGCACTGAATTCAATAACAGGGGTCACTTTGGGTTCCTCCAGGTTTGCAAGATCATACATCCAAAAACACCTCTTGAACACTCCGACCAACAATACAGTGATTTCATCAATGGTCTTAGAGGTGATGTTGAGTCTAGATATGATTTCTTTGAATGGTACCTGGCATTCTCAAGACTAAGCCTCAATAAAGAGGAACCAGACTACTTTCATGAAGATGTCGAAGAGTGTTACAATAAATATTTTAAACAGGGAGAGCAGACTGATGAAATGACTCTGAATGAGAAAAAGATTAAGTCTTTTGGAGGACTACTTAATTTCCTAAAATCTGACATCAATGTGCTTAAAGAACATCAGAGTGCACTTGAAAGTGCACAATCTGATAATGAAATCATTCTCTACATCCTTGCCAACGTTATCTCAAGTCAGTCGGGTGAGCCGTGTGAAAAAACAGAAAAGCTTCAAGCCAGGTTACAGAAACTTTGGCTGAGAGAAATGCAAGACAGAAGACCAGAGTTTTTCCTCTTGATACTTTTGCTCTTTTGGCCTGATGATGTGCAGCCAGCAATCACCAATCCTCCCAACCTTGAAAAGTGTCTCAGAAAAATGCGTCATTCGTACAAGGAGAAGTATCAGAAATATCTTTGCGGTCGCTACCTGGTGCCTCTGTTCTTCTTTGGGAAAGGAAAAGGTTTGCAGAGACTGGTTCATACCTCAAAACTAAATAAAACTGATCTGGAGCTCCTCAACGAAGGGGATGGAAGTGTAGAAATCAAAGCTCTTCAGCGTATCAATGGGCAGGTCAGAAATCATAAAGTGTTTGCCATTAAAGGAGAGAAACAGATTCAGGTCGCCCCTCACGACCCGGCTAGTGTGTGCAAACGAGGCCAGGTGTCTTTCTACCTTGGCTTCACAATCAGAGAACCTGTTGCCTACAACATCAGATATGAAGAGAACGGTAAGTTAAATTATTTTGTACTTAATTCTGAAGAACACAATTCATATAATTTATCAGTATACAGTTTGGTTGTTTTCAAAATATGTATATATCAATTGTGTTTTACCCACAGTGAGAAATTTTATTCCCTTTTCTTTGCAGCTTTCAGTGGCGCATATTATTATATGAAGAATAAAACAAAACCTAAATGATCTTCTTCCTTTTTTGCCACGTGATTCTTATCAGCTGAGAAAAAAAAAAAAAAAAGGTGAAACAACCAAAACAATGATGCATATTTTAAAAATGCATCACAATAAACATTAAGGTATTTTTTGTAAGTAAACTAAAGTAAACATTGACTAACAAAATATATTTAGTTTTAAGTTGAATTTATACTTTCATTGTATAACTAAATTAGCTTTGGTTTATGGTGGAATTAAAGTAAAAAGCCAAAATAATTGAGATTTGCTGTGATTTTATTGCTCAACTGACTGCCTCGGTACATACGCAGCAGGACAGAACCACCCAATGCACAATAAATAACACATAACATGAAAAAGAAATGCCATAACCTATTAAAATATATGTTTTTTTTTTTTTTTTACCATCTTTTTATTTTACCATGTGTATTTAATGTTACTTATGCTTTTTGTTACTTATGCTACTTATGTAATGTTACTTATGCTAATGTAGACTTTTTCCAGGGGCCTCATTTATAAAATGCTGCGCAGAAACCATCTTAAAATTGATCTCACGATCATACACACACTTTATAAATGAGGCCCCAGGTCTTTACTGCTTCATTAAAATTATGGCAAGCAAAATTACAAATGTTTATTTTCATAAGCCATCACGTGTTTGCAAATGCAGCAGGAAGTTTGAAGACCGAAGCTTACAGGCTCCCATAAATCGTCCTCCTGCAGTGTCTTCTGGGATTTCTAAGAGTTTCGATTCTCTCAATTCTGCATTCAATTCATCTTCGATATCAAGCACACATCCTGGTACTTTCACACATATTTGTACTTGCTTTCTTCAGTACTGCAATTGAAACTCCACAGTGAAAAAATAAGGTAACTGTCTAGAGCTACAATTGTAATTTTTAAATAATATAATTTAATTACAATTTATTTATTTAGAACATCGGCAGGATTACTACTTATGCTATGTTGATTAAATAACGTTGGGCACAATTGTCTGAAATATATGGAAAAGTGCCATAAAGACATTTTAAATATAGCTCATCGTAAAATACAAAATTTCAGGCTGCCTCTCAAATATGTCATAGAGGTTTGCACAACGAACATATTTAGCTATCCACTTTTCCAGTGAATATATTATTTATTTAATTTTGTTAATAAAAGTTTTAAACTACATTACCCATAAGCCTCTGTCCTTCTGTTGATGGAACAGGAAAAATATTTGTAGTTCAGTGAAGTTATGCTTAGGGTTAGGATCACGGTAAAGGAGTAATTTTTCTCAAAATAGCAACACTTATTTGTTAAATTAATATATTACTAATGTGATAATAACAGGAAAACATACTTGCGGAACACAACAGCGCTACTCGAACCGTGCCACATGGGCCATATCCGCTCGGTTCAAACAGCAGCGCAGCGCAGAGCGATCTGACTAGAGCAGATGTGTTTACTCACCGATCACGCAAACACCAAACAGCTCTGTGAGATCCAGTGAGAAGCGCTTGAATTCAGCGAAGAACACAAATGACTGGTATAAACTAGTATCAGTCGATATCAGTCAACTAATATAAACTATTTAAAATCCAGATAACACAGTGCTGACAAACAGCAGAAAAACACTGTGTGCAACGATACAGTCAGAAGGCTTTTCAATCTACAAATCGCCATCGTTTACCAGGGATTTACTGTAGTAACATTAACTACACCATGGTATTGTGGCAGAAATATGTGGTATTTATATCATATCATTAATATAATATGTATTGTATTAATGTAGATGTGTATTAAATGTATTAAAGGAGTAATGGAATGTAATTACACTATATTTGTGATTAAGCTATATGCTAGCATTTGTGCATTTATAATAAATGTATTTATATAAATAGGCTACCTAGAAACCATATAGTTGGATTTTTACCACAGTATTGAGGTGCTATATGTGTGGTTTTAACTCTGGTTATCATGATGTAAATGTATGCTAAGAAGAACAATGGTTAATTTGAATAAAACTAAAACAGTCAGAAAAATAAAATTTCTCCATATAAAAAAGGAGGTTGTTGCATTTTTTTTTTTTTTACAGATGTTACTGATTTTGATAATGAACATAAATTTACATCTTCATCCTAACTCAAACTACTACTGTCAACTCAATGTCAAATGTGCATTTCTAAGAGACAAAAAAATGATATTATTATTATTGCATATAATCAGATTACCATATGTGTAAGATCCTCCCATCAGAAGTTCCACCCTTCTTTTAGAAAAAAAAAAAAAGTGAAGTCCTTAGATGTAGTATTCTGGATTCTCCAAAGATCGATTACATTAAGTTCAGTGATAAATTTATGCAATAACTTAAAGGATGGGTTAGCTGTAGTATCAGGGTGAGACTTATCCAGTGCAGAATTTAAAACAGCACTAAAATCACCACCCATCACTAAAGGACAATCAGTCTGCTCAGGTAATATAACGGAAATATTCGTGAAAAATGTACTGTCTGCCTCATTCGGGCAGTAAATGGAGACCAGTGCTAACCTGTCATTATGTATTTTACAGCGTATAAAAACAAATCTACCTTCATCATCATTTCCCGTATGTTCAATAGTTAAATGTAACTTCCTATCGACTAAGATAAGCACCCCCTTAGTTGCATTAGGAGCACAAGAGAAGGTCTGCCAGTTTGTAATATTTGTTTTGAAAATGTGCCACATCGCATTGAGACTCTTGTACCAGGGCACAGGAAATCGATTTACGGTGCAAATATTCTAATATCCAAGTACGCTTAATAGGAGAATTTAGGCCATTCACATTCAGTGATGAGATATTCAGAACATGTATTGTGTGCTCGCAATGCCAAGATTCTGTCTAAGTGAAGAGAAACAAAATCAATGCCATACTGCCAGTGACATGTAAACATTAGTATGTATCCAAGATACCAATCCACCTAGATGCATTGTCCTTTTAAAAGAAAAGCAGAATAAATAAAAGTATTGATGTCTATCGAAGGGCATAGAAAAAAAAAACAAACAAACAAAAATAAATGAGGAATGACAAACAACTGTGTATAAAAACCAAAGCAGAGAGTGTAGGTCTGCATAAACAACAGAAACAAATGTTGATGCGTGACCAGTCCACTTCAACACAAGACATGTCCCCAAAAGGCCCACTGAGCCAAAAGTGTAGTGATTGAACCTGCTCTCCATCAGCCCGAAGAATAATAAATAAAAATAAAGAAAATAAATCATTATTATTTACCAATCAGCGGACGAACGTACAGGGCAGGGGCAAGATTCCAAAAAGAAATTAAGAAGTGTCCATGGCCACCTTATTACTGAGCTGAGAGGATGGAGATGGTAGTCTTCAGTGACAGTGAAATAACAAAATGCTCTGTCTTTTGAGGAGAGTCGAACATCATCTTCTCACCTTTGTGCCGTAGTTTAATTACTGCCGGATAGGTGAGGAAGGGCTGGAGACCAAGTGCTGTCATCTTCTTCAAGACTGGATTAAAGCTCTTTCTCTTGATAGTTGTGGCTGGACTAAAGTCGGGAAAAAAACAGTAGCGTGACATTGTAACGACCTTCAGGATCGCCGATCTGTCATACCACCTTAGTACACGGAAGATGAGAGTACGCGGCTGATCGGAGTTTTTCCTTCCGTCATACACGCGATGGGCCCGGTCAATTTCGATGACACAGCCTTTCAGGGAAGGGATCCACTTGGAAAGATTAGCTCTGAGGAAGCCAGCTGCATCAGAGCCCTCCGCCGCCTCCGGCAACCCCACCAGTCATACGTCATTTCTCCTGATCCTATCTTCAATGTCCGTCATCTTCTCTGTGAGTTGCTCCAGCTGATTCTTAAGTTTGTGACTGTCCTCCTATCCTCACGTGCAGCTGCTTGAATGGAATCAACCCGGTCAAGTGTCTGTTTCGCCGCGATGGCTAGCTTTACAACTTCTGCTTTTAGCTCTTTTACAGAATCGTTGGTCGTTTGTATATCCAAATGTAGATCTTGGAGTGCTGGGGTCAGTACAGAGTCTATCACTTCTCTTACAGTCCACGCCACTACTGAATCGAGAGTACTTTTGTTGCTCTTTAAGCGCTAGCTTGATACCGTTAACTATAGCAGCGTCGAGATCCTCTCTGGAGATGGTGGAATCTTTTATTTTTTTGTTTATTGGTGATTGATCACTCTCTCTTTTTCGGTGTAGCAGTAGATTATGTTCCCCTCGGAATGTCTGTTCCCCTTTACGCAATCATACTACATGTCTTGCGTAGTTGCCGAGTTACCATACGTACAATCAGAACGAACGTTCTCATGAAGCACAACTGGATGTACGGGAAGCAAAGTAGTTCAAAATCGTCTTTTCTCCGAAACTTGGAAATGGATTTAAAAAGCAAGGTTTTTCCCCAAATTACAACCGATTTAAGCGTAATGTTTGAGGCTTTGGTTATTATGCAGAAGTCTCTAGCACAAGCCTATTTGAAACAAATAAATGTCAATTAATTTTTAGTGAAATAAAGTAACAAATTTTGCAGAAGGTGTAACAATTTACAATAAAATAAAAAGACTACAAAAACAATGGCTTTAAAATTCAGTTTGATTTATTGCAAGAAAATCATTTTTATTCTTTTTCTGTGGATGGATTATTAATACAGCCTATATGGAACCAATCGCCCACAGTCATCACAGGAAATCTGTAAAAATAATAATAAAATGTTAGCAACATTCAGCAATTGTGCTAGTTTATTCATTAATATTCCACACCAATTTAATAAATAAGTAAATAAAAATAAAAGGTTACCCAGAGATCATCTGCATCAGAGTTATCAAATGTTTCTGCTTCCCCACAAAAGTGACACAGGTCACTTAGGTCATCTATGAGGTACAGTACAATGGAGAGGGTATGATTTTTTTAGTTCAAATTTTCAAAACACTAATGAAAGTGATGCACATCAAAAGGCATGTCAATAACATTAATGGTTAAAAAAACAAACAAAAAAAAAAAACAGATTGGTCAAGCAGTGTTGATGCAATCTCCAGTCTGAGTTGTGCTACGTCTTGTGGTGCATTGTAGAAGTCAATGTTGGTATTTTGCAGAATATGTTCTGCAAACTGAAAAAAAACTTTAAAGAAAAAAAAAAAAATTAAAAACATCCTCCTATTTCAATGAACATTTCATATGTGCCATGTCACACACCTTCAAAGCAAACACACCACACGACGTAGCATCCATCTGACGTGGATGAGACGGACTTTCACACATCCAGTGTGAAACTGGAATTCCCTTTATTCTCATCATTGCTCTACAAACAGATTTTTCCCTTCTTTCAATCATACACAACTTCCCAAAAACACTGCATCGGATTGGCGAATTAAATACCTTGTTGTTTCCAAACACCTTTTCTTCTTGATGTCAGACTCTCCAAGTGGGTCAAGCAGAATGTTTTTTTTTTGGATGGGTATAAAGACTAGGTAATATACAAAATTCCCAGACATCACAATAAGGGAATATTAGTGCAAAAATCAACATTTTAAGGGGATAAGGGACAGCTCAAAGGAAACTGTTCTCCATCACAAACAACTAAAAACCAATGGTGACACTCATTTACAATGCCCACTATGACCTCATAGTTTGCTGGATCCACCTGAAAATAAAAATCAAATGTATTATCTACACATTGCTGAACAAAGCATCCAAGGCCTTTTGTACAGACACCACAAATACATTTTACACATGGTCCGAAAAAAAGAAAAGAATAAAAAAAGAAAATAAGCATTAATACAACAGACCTTCAGTCCATTCCACATGGCTGTCATAGCAAACGTGTCCATATGGAATGCTTTCTCTGGTGAGGTCAAATTGTGCTGCTTCACTTTCAGTCTCAGATATGCATTTATTACCTTGGCAAACATTGGAAAATGAAACATTAATTCAAATTTTTAATACATTACATGAAAGCCTTATCTGACACTCAAAAAAAATACACATCAATAAAACATATACCTTACTCTCCAACTCCTTCCCAGGGCCGATCTGTAAAATATATTATAGGGCATTGGTCTCAAACTCAATTCCTGGAGGGCCACAGCTCTGCACAGTTTAGCTTCAACCCTAATCAAACACACCTGATCCAGCTAATCGAGGTCTTCAGGATTGCTAGAAACTTGCAAGCAGGTGTGATTTGGAGCTGGTTGGAGCTAAACTCTGCAGAGCTGTGGCCCTCCAGGAATTGAGTTTGAGACCACTGTTATAGGGTCCCACTTTGGACAGCAGTACATGACTATCATTTCCAGCCCAGGCACTTTTGATACCTACAGAAAAACAAAGCACACACCACCTGACATATTATAATTCAGACAAACATTGATCGATTGCAACATGTGATTTTTCATCAGCGCTTACAGCTATGTACTGCATCCTTGGCGTCAGCTGGTATAACTGTTGCCACTGTAGTAGTGTGAGACACAGGAGAGGAAAGTGGCATTGATAAATCCAGTGGAGACAGGGAAGAGGATGATTTGGGGGAGACACGGGGAAGAAGCTTTGGTGCCATTGGTGAGGATGGAGGTGATGGTGGGGGCTGCTTTTCTTTAGTGATAGTGAGGTCTACAGGTGTAGGTGAAGGGTGTTGTCCAGTTTCTTGATGTGGTCTTTTAAGTTGGGGATCATGTAGAATAAGTCTGTGGGGTAACCGGGGTGTGTTTTCTTTAAAGGATTTTAGGTGGTCTGTACTGATTTTGGGGTAAATGTAACCCTTCTCATCCCTCAGATCTGCGCTCTTGTCTTTTAAATGTATAATTTCATACGTCCCAACCAGCTGCACTCAAGCTTGCCCCCCTTCCTCTGCTGGGTCCTTATGTTTTTCCGCAGGACCTTTTGACCTGCAGAGCACGGTGCCTGATTTGCCACCCTCTGTCTCCGGTCCTGTTTTTTTCACGTTCTTTTACTATGTGGTCCATTTTCTCCTTGAGAGAAATGGCCCCTGACACAGTGTCCTCTGCTATCACGGACTCCACTGTGCTGTTGACCTTTTGTAAAATATAGAACATTGAAATTAAGTAATCAATTTGTAATTGAAACATTCATTTTTATTGAAGAATGTACATTACTTCATACCTCAAACGTCTCAGGCATCTCACAAGGATATCGTGCCTCCATGCCGAACATTAAGAAAAATGGGGAGAACCTAGTTCTCAGCTGAGTCTTGGTTCTTAGACCAAACATTAGTGAATCTAGGTACTCATCCCATTTTTCAGGTCATGCATCCACGAGTTTACACAAGGCTCTAGAGTCAGAACCAAGAGGAGTGGAAAGTTATCAGTATAACTAATTGGAAAGCCAACCAATATTACCTTGAATATAGTATTCCCACAAAGCCACCTGTTAATAAAGGTTCACCTCTGAATGGTTCCATTTAGTTTTTCCACGAGCCCGATAGTTTGTGGATGATATGGGGCACAGAGGCTTCTTTCCACACTGAGGAAGGCACAAAGTTCTCTATTGATCTGTTTGAAAAACATGCATAAGGTTTGTAGGATTCTGATTTGCACAAAACATTTAAGGTTCAATGCATATTTTATGTACACAATTTTTCGATGCATACAAAACTCGGTTCATTCAGCAAGCTACAAACCTGGTTCACAAACTCAGTGCCTTGGTCAGCGAGTATCCTCTTTGGTGCCCCAAACCTGTAAAAGAAATTAATGATGCAGTGAGAGACAACTGCAGCAGATTTGTTGGGAATCGCATAGGCCTCTGTCCATTTTGTGTAATAGTCAACCAGGACACAAATGTACTCGTTGCCTTTGTTGGTCCTGGTGACTTTACCCACTAGGTCCATACCTAGCAGTTCCAGTGGCTTGTCCACCTTAAAGTTGAAAGAGCACAACAAATACATTTAAATTTTGTGACCATATTCTGTGACACATTCTCTTTGAATGCCTGTGCATTACACACACATATTGGGATGTACTTGGGCTCCTTTTTGATGGAGGGCCTACTAAACTGGCACTGGGCACACTGCAAAACCTGATATTCTGAAAGAAGCACATGAGAAATGAAATTGAAAACAATCCATTTGTATCCCATTGAAAAGTTGAAAGGAATAATTTTATATTTACCCATTTATCAATGTCCACCCCATTCCAGGCCAGTAAAATCGGGCTGAAATGGCAAGCTTTGTCCTTTCTGTTCTGTAGTGTGCTCCATAGGTTCTAGCATGGAGTTCTAAAAATATTTGGTTGGCCTCTTTTCTTTTCAACTCCACATTGTTTTTTTTTAAGGAAATGTGATAAAGTTTGCCATCTATTAAAACAGCATTGTTATAAACATCTATAATGATAATTAAACTACTATCAAAGATGTTCTGAAGGCCCAATGCAAGAAAATGATATTAAATAACAGGTAATTTTTACCATTTGTAATTGTAGTAAATTCAATTTAGTATGGTTTATTGACAGGTATTAACTTTGTATCAAGTTTTGGTATAGATATACACTGGGTGCAGAAAGTATTCAGACCCCCTTATTTTTCACTCAGTTATATTGCAGCCATTTGCTAAAATCATTTAAGTTCTTTTTTTTTTTTCTCAATGTACACACAGCACCCCATATTGACAGAAAAACACAGAATTGTTGACGTTTTTGCAGCTTTATTAAAAAAGAAAAACTGAAATATCACATGGTCCTAAGTATTCAGACCCTTTGCTCAGTATTTAGTAGAAGCACCATTTTGATCTAATACAGCCATGAGTCTTTTTGGGAAAGATGCAACAAGTTTTTCACACCTGGATTTGGGGATCCTCTGCCATTCCTCCTTGCAGATCCTCTCCAGTTCTGTCAGGTTGGATGGTAAACGTTGGTGGTCAGCCATTTTTAAGTCTCTCCAGAGATATTCAATTGGGTTTAAGTCAAGCTGAAAAACACCCCCAGTGCATGATGCTGCCACCACCATGCTTCACTGTTGGGACTGTATTGGACAGGTGATGAGCAGTGCCTGATTTTCTCCACACATACCACTTAGAATTAAGGCCAAAAAGTTCTATCTTGGTCTCATCAGACCAGAGAATCTTATTTCTCACCATCTTGGAGTCCTCCATGCGGACTTTCATGTGTCTTGCACTGAGGAGAGGCTTCCGTCGGGCCACTCTGTCATAAAGCCCCGACTGGTGGAGGGCTGCAGTGATGGTTGACTTTCTACAACTTTCTCCCATCTCCCGACTGCATCTCTGGAGCTCAGCCACAGTGATCTTTGGGTTCTTCTTTACCTCTCTCACCAAGGCTATTCTCCCCCAATAGCTCAGTTTGGCCAGACGGCCAGCTCTAGGAAGGGTTCTGGTCGTCCCAAACGTCTTCCATTTAAGGATTATGGAGGCCACTGTGCTCTTAAGAACCTTAAGTGCAGCAGAATTTTTTTTTGTAACCTTGGCCAGATCTGTGCCTTGCCACAATTCTGTCTCTGAGCTCTTCAGGCAGTTCCTTTGACCTCATGATTCTCATTTGCTCTGACATGCACTGTGAGCTGTAAGGTCTTATATAGACAGGTGTGTGGCTTTCCTAATCAAGTCCAATCAGTATAATCAAACACAGCTGGACTCAAATTAAGGTGTAGAACCATGTCAAGGATGATCAGAAGAAATGGACAGCACCTGAGTTAAATATATGAGTGTCACAGCAAAGGGTCTGAATACTTAGGACCATGTAATATTTCAGTTTTTCTTTTTTAATAAATCTGCAAAAATGTCAACAATTTGTGAATATGGGGTGCTGTGTGTACATTAATGAGAGAAAAAAAAAAGAACTTAAATGATTTTAGCAAATGGCTGCAATATAACAAAGAGTGAAACATTTAAGGGGGTCTGAATACTTTCCGTACCCACTGTCAGTATATGAATATCACTTAGAGTAGTTTGCTTACCATCAACTTGGAAGTTGGAAGAACGTCTGCGAATGAGACCTCCTGGGAAAACTAGGTAGCTGTTGGAAGAGGTGTTAGTGAGGTCAGCAGGGGGTGCTCACCCTGTGGTCTGTGTGGGTCCTAACGCCCCAGTATATTGATGGGGACACTATACTGTCAAGAGCACTGTCTTTCGGATGAGATGTTAAACCGAGGTCCTGACTCTCTGTGGTCATTAAAAAATCCCATGACACTCATCGTAAAGAGTAGGGGTGTAACCCTGGTGTCCTGGCCAAACTCCCACCACTGGCCCTTGTCAATCATGGCCTCCTAATAATCCCCATCCACTTGATTGGCTCTATCACTCTCTCTCTTCTCCACCTGTAGCTGGTGTGTGGTGAGCGCACTGGCACCGTTGTCCTGTGGCTGCCGTCACATCATCCAAGTGGATGCTGCACACTGGTGGTGGTTGAGGAGAGACCCCCCCACATGATTGTAAAGCACTTTGGGTGTATAGCAATACACAATAAACGCGCTATATAAATGATTCATTCATTCATAGATAGGCATCAAGTTTAGATGTCTGCACCGACAGTTTAGGCTAAATTGTATATGCAAAATTCAACTGCATAAACTCAGACATTAGACAAAAACAAAGGAACAATTGCAAGAATAATAAAAACCACAGAACATTAACAGGATCGTGAGAATAATTTTATTTCGCTGCATTGTACCAAGACATTTGAAAGTTGCGCCAACACTTTTGTCCCCTTTCGCTTTCAGTACATCCAGTTGTGTTTTGGTGTATTTGCATGCTGCAGTGTTGCAAAATCCACAGTCTTTTTTCCGCGGAATTGTGCTACTTTGGGCAAATGATTAATGAACAATTTGGTGGGGTTTATTACGCAGACCTGGCAACCCGCTAACCAGACAAGCTTTGTCAAGGGGGAAGAGGAATTCCGGAGGGGAACAGAATCGACTGCTACACCGGCTGTCCTTGACTGCTGGGGCACTCATAAGTGTGAGCTAAATAAAGAGTGGTTCAAAATTTACTGACAGGATATATACAAATTCAGACAAAGTGAGCAGAGAAAAAGACTATGCATGCATTGCCTCTGAAGGGTCACGTAATTCCTCCAGATCTGCCTGATCTTTGACTCGATCGCATGCAGCAGCGCAAAGTTGATTCTGTTCCTACTTGATCTAATATTTTATGTCTTTTAAAATGTTGTAGATTTAAGTAGCAAATGTGCATCGTTAAAATTTATGCATATATTCTGAGACAAAGGTCTTTATGATTTTCAGTTTTGTTTAAGATAAAGCAACAGTTTTTAAATAACGAAAGAATATGTAAAATAATGGCATTTGGGGTAAAAAGCGCCTCTGCTGTTGGGGCTAAAGACACACAGTAATTAACATGATAATTAATAGATAGCTCACTTTTCCATTTGTTGACATGACATGGTTAGATTCAGACGGTAAATATCATATATTATGTTGGATTTCCATAATAGAGATAATCACCATGTTTAGAATGAAACCATCACATTTAAAAAACATAATATTAATCATATCATATAATAAAATATAATTTGTTGTTACTACTGTAAATATATATTCAATTATTTTTGGATCTCCTTCAATACTTTCAGAATCTTTACTTATTAAAATTATTTTGTTTCTGTATCTTAAAATATATTTTTATATTAACATATTTTAATGACAGTATATTTATTGAACAAAAAATAACTTTTGTGTGGGGTAAAAGGTGCCCCTTGCCACCTCATATAAGATGTGTAAACAACTTGAATGATTTATTTTCACACAAAATATGTTGCTCTATTAATGTTCAATACAACGTATATATATATATATATATATATATATATATATATATATATATATATATATATATATATATATATATATATATATATATATATATATATATATATATATATTTTTTTTTTTTTTTTTTTTTTTTTTTTTTTTTTTTTTTTTTTTTTTCCTGCAATTATACATTTTAGGCGCAGTGAATAGGTCATGTTTTTTCTTAAGGTTGGCCTTTAGCCCCGTTATACCCCATGTATATATATATATATATATATATATATATATATATATATATCCCAAGGGCAACAACAAAAATGAATTAGTTTTCACAAACATAGATATATTATTCTAATGGATGCCGTATGGAATAATGTCTAATCTTCCTCTCCAAAAAGAAGGTGCAAAATATTTCAGGAAGTCACAAAGTTCAAATCCAAAGTATTTGTGTTCATGTATTCTAAGGATTTTATCTGAACACTTAATGACATTAAGTGTAAAAATATAGACAAGGGAAAAAAAAAAGAAAAAAAAAAAAATTACACAGCTCTTTATGTAAACCAATCAGAA
This sequence comes from Acrossocheilus fasciatus, assembly GCA_036784905.1. Classification (NCBI taxonomy): domain Eukaryota; kingdom Metazoa; phylum Chordata; class Actinopteri; order Cypriniformes; family Cyprinidae; genus Acrossocheilus; species Acrossocheilus fasciatus. Next base: position 46,874,798 of record CM071944.1, read on the forward strand.
CTGTATATTCCACATCTGATTACACTCCAGGCCGCATTATATTATTAATGACCTGTCTGCGGTAAAATAATAATAAAATAAACCATAATGAATTCATTCTTCTGACGCATGGAAGAGCATCTACTCAGAATGCTCCAAATATTCAACAACAGAGCACTCATGTTTTAGAAGACTTTTGTAAAGTTTATCTTTCAGTTTAGGTGTTGTCAGAAAGTCCAGAAGTGTTCTCATTTGTGCTTGTCTTGTTCCTGACTTTAAGATGGTTTGGTATTTTTCATCTCCAATCAGACGCTTCATGTCATCTGCAATGGGCTCCACCAGTGAGACCCTTCTGATCAACTCTGTCCTGTGATTCTCCACAAACTCAGCACCTGGATGAACAGAAATGTTGCCTCATCTTCACGAAAGGCCACTGAACAGTACTTTATGAAGAATCTGCATAGAAACAGCCTGATCTGTTTTCATTATAAATTTAATTATTTTTACCTTCACCATTTTTGCATCTTTTTTGTTTCTGTGCAGTGTCAGTCTCTGCAGACTGATGACCTGGTAAAGATGAAATAAATAAAAATAAATAAATAAATAAATATAAGTAATAATACTAATAATAATAATAATAAATAATAATAAATTAAAATTATTACATCTGCTAGGGGTAAGATGCAATAAAAAGAATAAAGACTCTCATCAAGCCGTCAGTCCAGAAAAAAAAAAAAAGAAAACACCATAAATTGAAGGTGTAAATGTATTTAAAAGATGAAGAGAAACAGTCACTGAGTGGTACTGGGCTTCCGAGAGACCCAAAGCCCAAAACAACAAATAAAATCAGTCTAAAAAAATCAAATCAAAAGTAATTAAACGAAAAATATAAAATAAAAATACAAAGTTCCTTACCTAACTACTCTTAACAAAAACAGAGAGAACAGATTCAAACAAAAGGGCAGGTCTCTCCTACACTGACCACATAAAAAGTATAAAACAACTTTAATAAACGCTAACAGGAGTCGTTGGTCTGGTGGCTGATGAAGAGTCTGGCGCAATTCCCAGTGGGTCATGTCCCCCTTCAGCTTAATGCTTTATTTTTGACTCATCATGAAAGTTCATCATTTGAATGTGTTTTTAAGTTTTGACAATTTTAGCATTTAAACATTCAACTGCAAGAAATCACAAAACAGAGCTACATTCGGTTCTCGAGCACTGGTTTCTGTGCACAACCAAAGTGCGCACAGAGAGAGCCGCGTTTCAGAGAGCGCACCATTACAGAACTGTTCACTTTTTAACTCATCGTGCTAAAACGGTCAAATACACATAAAATTAAGTCAAAATGTCAGTTTTGGTGAGTATCCGCGGAACTTCTGTATTTTATTTTTATTTATTCATTTATTTTTTTTGGACATATGCCAGCACTGTTTGATCCTACAGAATTCTGTGTATAATTCAAACACAAACACTGTGCAGTAACATTAGTAAAGATTGGTTTCAGAGTAAACCTGTTGAGCTCAGACCAGTTTGTTTGTGCTGTGCTCAAGTATTGGTCCGAGCTGATAAACTGTGCAGCTCATATGAGTAGCGCAGTTTCATTATTCTGGGCACCTGCCATTTGTGACACTGGACCACAAAACCAGTCTTAAGCAGCACAGGTATATTTGTAGTAATAGCCAACAATACATTGTATGGGTCAAAATGATCCATTTTTATTTTATGCAAAACATCATTTGGATATTAAGTAAACATCATGTTACATGAAGATATTTTGTAAATTTCCTACCATAAATATACAGAACTTAATTTTTGATTAGTAATATGCATTGCTAAGAACTTCATTTGGACAATTTTATAGTCGATTTTCTCAATGTTTAGATTTTTTTGCACCCTCAGATTCCAGATTTTGGAAACTGGCCATATATTGTCGGATCCTAACAAACATCAATGGACACCAATTGACAATGGCCAATGGATTGATCCAAAATCAATATTTGAGCAAGTACATAACCAGCCAGTGTTCAAAACTATGGCCTTACTTTAGCCGATTCACAACGGTTAGCTTATAATAATGTTTTGTAATTTGAGTGGTACGGTTAGGTTTTCACGGTAAATTCAAGCATGGCGCTGCGCCATTACGTCACATCTGTAAACATAAAGAAGTTGTCCCGGCTGCTATAGCTATCGCACGTGAGGATCCTGCAGGTGGCGGCTCATTTATAGCCTTTTCTCACAGCAGCTAATAATTAAATGTATCATTTTGATGGCGGATTGCGATCCAGAAAGGATTATGTGTTTATGAAACACATTTGAATTCAATTAAATTATATTCCAGTTTTAAACTGCTTCTGATTACAGATAGCCGGGGATTACACAAGATTTGTATTCTAAAGAAAACTTTTCGAAGGGTGCTTTTGGGGTTAAAATAATTTCTTAATATGAAATTTGAATGGCATGACAATTAGATTAGACTGTAAAGAAATTGAAATCTACATGTTAATACACACTATACCTAGTCACGCAATGCTGATGTTGTTAACATTAATAATTTGAGAATAAAGTATAACAATGTATAACCCTGACTATAACCCAACACTCACCTGTCAGATTAGAAAAGCGCCCCTGAAAAGTGCTTCCGGGCCGAAGTCGCATCAGCTCACTGATGCGGTTATCCGGAGATGGCAGAAGAGGCGTTTCAAAACGAGCGCGAGCTGAGTGTTCCATAGCCTCTAACATGCGGCGCCACCATTGCCAAATCAGCGCCGATCTATTAACTCAAAAGCCACACAAAGAGAATAGGAAGGACATACAAATAACAAAACAACAACGCATAACGTAACAAATATATTGTCCAGGCTTTTGGAATTACATAAGAAAGTGTAGGCTGCACATTCATAAATTGCATATTGAAATGCATATGTGGGTATATATTACTCAGAAATACAGCAGTTTTGGCCAAATTCTAGGAGAGCATTTATGTTATCCTTCATCAGGAAAGCAATGCCCCACAAGTGCAATGTTTTAAACAAGATGGCAGACAGTGCATTTAATATTAGGTCACATTTAAATTACATATAGTGGCTAAATAAACAAACAAAACAAAAAAAAAAAGATAAAACTCTGCAGAACATTTACCAGTCACTGAATTCAACTGTCATCATCACTTACTTTTTTTCTGCCTCCAGTCAGCTGAAATGAGGCCAAAAATACATAAATTATTTAACTTCATTAAATATTATTCTAACTGCTGCAGAACAACAGTAAAACATTTACTAGAATTTATAGCATGTGTATGTGTATTCATGTTTATAGCATGTGCAGATCTGTATGATTCATGAAGTTGTACTGCCACTTACAGACTGAACTGTTTACTTTGAATTCATCTGAAATAACACAGACAAAAAAATGAATAAAATATGAAAGATAAAGATCTGATCTGCAGACAGTTTTGTAAGTTCATGTGGGTTGTTTACCTGATTCTATGTTAACATCCCATATTTTTTGGCCCTCTTTTGTCTCTATAGAGAGTTCAAGACATTCTATTTCATCTTTAATGTGTAAATCAAAGAAGTTTGTCTTGTTGGGTGTCAATTTTAAACTCTGGCAAGAAGTGAATAGAAATATTTTAGAAAGCATGTAAGTCTGGATTATTTTCTAGCCAAAAAAAAAAAAAAAAAAAAGAAAGAGAAAGAAACGGGGAAGGCAAACTTTTTGCAAGTACCTGCGGTTTGATTTTGGAGCCACAAGATGTCTGTAGGGTGTAATAGTCATTCATTTTAAGGGCTTCATCTGGAGTTGGTTTTAATATCTCCATATTATTTTGCTCCTTCTCCTCCACATCCTAAAAGTGTTAGACATAATTATTTGTCACTTAAACATGCACTTATAGAAGTATGTTACACGTGCTTTCTGCAAAAGCAAAAAGATAAATCTACTCATATTGTCCATACAATTTATTATATTCCAAATCCTCTGAAGCCATACAACATCTTTCAAATCTCAAATACTGAGACCTGTTGAGTGGTATTTATAACTTATAATCATAGAGGTTCATACATGTATCATACACATTCCCAATTTATTTATGCAATTATTTATTTAGATTTGAAAGTTAATGAATGGCTTCAAAAGACTTATAGCATCCTTTTTGTCTTGTTTGCTTTTGTTGTGTAGAAAAGAGGGGCCTGAGGGAAAGTATAATGGGAACGTTTTCATTAGCCCTTCAGAACAGTTTGGTTATTGTCACTTTCAGAAAATAAATAAATAAATAAATAAATAAAAATAAATAAATACACGGTCATATGGTGCATACAACTTATCATTAGGTTTTACCTTCTTAAGTTTTTTATCCTTTAAAATCAGGTACACATGAAGGTTGAGGGGAGTTGTTCTGTTGCGATAAATCAAAGTTTCACAGTGAAATTTCATGTTGAGGTACTGTTGCGCCTCTACAACAATTGCCAAGAATGAGAAGGTGGGATTGACAAGCTTGGCATGGAATCCAATTAATTCACATCTTTCCACTGAAACAGTACCGTCCTTCACATGAAGAGCTTTCACTGCATCATCCGAGGAAGATTCAGAATCTGTGGACAGTAATGTTGGTTTAAGTAACACATTCTTCAAGAACAAGAGCTCATAGTTCTGGCTTGAAAGGTTTACACGTATGGAGAGAGCATGTTGAAATGACTGGAGCTGGAGTGAGATGTGCAGTACCGCCGCTCTCTATACGCAGAGTACGCAATTTGCGTAGGGGGGTTTGCGGACACCATCCCAGTTGCTCCAAAAAAAAAAAAAAAGTTCTATATTCATTTTAAAATTAGCATATACATAAATATATGCAGTATATATACAGTACATATATATATATATATATATATATATATATATATATATATATATATATATATATATATATAAAATTATTTAAAAAAATGCATTTTACAGTGAACGCAGTAGGCAGTATACTATAAGCACACGTGAGACACAATTCCTGCATCCGTGTCCGTGTCCGTGACTGCTCACAATTCATGTTTCAAGCTGAATGCAAATTACTGTAATTGATGGACAACTATGTTTGTGACAAAACATCAGCAATCCGGCGCAGAAAAAAAAAAAAAAAAAAGATGAAGCCCGTGCATCACTTTCAGGTACATTCATACCGTTGTGAAACTTTTTTGGTTGTTGACGTTAATAACCTGTTTTAATGTCGGTGATAGGCTAATTTAACTGCCGACAATGCATCTATTCTCTCTGAGTTGCCATGTTCCCTTAAGGAAATTAGTTTTAAAATTTAAATTTACTACAAATAAAACCAAAAGTCATGGTTTTTGTAGCCATGGTTGGTAACTACTTGTTACTTCAAATAATAGTTTACAAAGAAGTATTAAGATAACATTTTTTGTTGTGGTTATAAAATCAGACCTAAGCCAACAACAGCCTTTACAATTAAATGCATTATATAAAATAATGAGGCTGTCAGGGAAACACCGCAGTCACTCACGTCATCACAGTCACCTCCTTCGACACACCAGATCCCAATCACCGGAATTCTAATCACCCGCACCTGCAGTCACTCATTAAGCTGGTTATATCACCACACTCCACTCAGTCCGGTCTACTGTTCTCTATGGTGTACTAGCCAGATTCTTACCTGCTACTTACCTCTAGTGTCTCCTACGTTCCAGCGATCCTGTCCCTCGTTGACCCTGTTTATTAGAGCTAAGAACCCAAGAACTCTCTTATTATCACGACTTACCTGCCATCTGTCTTCATTGCCAGCCTTTGCCAATAAACCAACCTGTTTGCACTCTTACCTCATGCCTCTGCCTTGTGTACTGTGACAGGAGACCGGACCTCAACCGACACCTCCATTGATCCCTGGCCTCCCACTCCTGACGAAGTTTTGGAGGAACTGGTTAATACCCTCCCGGCCTCACTCATGCTAGTCACAACCCCACCTTTTGCCTCTGTAAGTCCCATGGCCCTGCCTGCTTCCTATGCTGGTCACGCAGCTGAGTGCGGTGGCTTCCTTCTGCAAGTGGCTTTATTGAGCTGCAGCTGCAGAAATTCTCCACAGCACGTTCTAAGGTAGATTTATTTTTTTCTTTTTTTTTTTTTTTTTCCCTGTTAAACGGCAAACCACTGTTATGGGCAATATGGAACGCTAATAGTACCACAATCTATTCATATGATTCTTTCACTAATCATTTCAAGGAAATGTTTGGCTCTGCTACAGGATTGCTACTCCCGGAACCTGGCTGAACATCGCCACCACATAAAGCAGGTCCTCCAGGCGCTCGCCATCACCAGCTGTACCTGAAACTGGAGAAGTGTGAATTCCATTGCTCCATCGTTCAGTTCCTCAGCCATGTCATCAGTCAGGAAGGTATCCAGATGGACCAGGGGAAGGTAAGGGCCATCAAGGAGTGACCGCTCCCACAGTCTGTGAAGGAACTGCAAAGATTCGTGAACTTCTATTGCCAGTTTGTCAAGAATTTCAGCATATCCACGGCTCCTAACGTCTCTACTAACCCAAGTTGCTGTCCTGGAGTTCCAACTCCCACGAAGGCTTCGGCCAGCTCAAAGAAGCCTTCAGCACGGCCCACATCTTTCGTCATATGGATCCTCAAGTTCCCTTTGTGGTGGAAGTGGACACCTCTGTAGTCGAGGCCGTGCTGTTGTAGCAATGTGGTGTGCCTCCCAGCCTCCATCCTTGCTCTTACTTCTCCAGAAAACGGACCCCAGTGGAGCAGAATTAAGACATTGGTAACCGGGAACTGCTCGCCATCAAATTAGCTCTGGAAGAGTGGGGTCACTGGCTGGAGAAAGCACACCACACTTTCACTGTAGTCACTGACCATAAAAATCTTCAGTACCTCAGAAGCCAAAAGACTCAACCCTTGTCAAGCCCGGTGGGCATTGTTCTTCACTCGATTCCAGTTCACCATCACGTACCGATCTGGAAATCACAACTGCAAAGCCGATGCTCTATCATGCCTGCATTCTCCTGACACTCCCACTGAACTGGAACCCATACTCCCTCCAGCTCTGATCGTCAGCCCCATACAGTGGAACATCACCAAGGACATCCGTGACGCCACTCGCACCGAACCTGCTCTGCTGGGATGCACAGAAGGGGAAAAACTTACGTTCCCACATCCCAATGCCAGACCCTGTTGGGCTCAGTTTCCAAAGTGCCGGGCTCTGGGCAGCCAATTTGACCCTCTCGCTCCAAGCTCGGTACCGGTGGCCCAGTATGGCCTGGGATGTCATTAGGTACGTCCGAAGCTGTTCAGTCTGTTCCATGTCTAAAACTCCTCATCTCCCTGTAGGCAAGCTCGTCCCGCTGCCCATACCCCGTAGACCCTGATCCCACATAGGAGTGGGCTTCATGACTGACCTTCCCACCTCAAATGGTAACACCTGTACTTGTTGTGGTTGATTGCTTCTCCAAGGTCTGTAAATTTACTCCTCAAGGGTCTACCAACGACACTAGAAACTGTGTGCTTGTTTACTCATGTCTTCAGGAACCATGGCATCCCAAAAGAGGTTGTCTCAGACCGGGGTCCCCAATTCATCTTGTGAGTGTGGAAGGCCTTCCGTCTGATGGGAGAGACGGTGAGCTTGTCCTCTGGGTACCATACACAGACAAATGTCCAGACTGAACAAAGGATCCAGGAGCTCAGGCATTACCTCCGGTCATACTGCCACGACAATCAGCACAGCTGGAGCCACTTCCTCCACTGGGCCGAGTATGCACAAAACTCCCTCCGACAGAACCCCATCGGCCTGTCCCCTTTCCAGTACATACTCTGCTACCAGCCCCGGCTCTTCCCTTGGGTGGCAGAGCCCTCAGAGGTTCCAGCTGTGGACTACTGGTTCCGAGTGAGAGTGTGTGGGACTCTGCTCATGTCCACCTGCAGCGAGCAGTGGGGAGGCATAAGGCCTTCACAGGTGCCAGGCATACCTCTACTCCCACTTACCAGCCTGGAGAGAAGGTCTGGCTGTCCACCCGGGATCTGTGCCTCAGCCTGCCCTGTAAGAAGCTGAGTTCCCACTACATTGGTCCATTCCCTATACAGAGGCAGATAAATGAAGTCGCCTAACTTCTCCTGTTTCCACCCAGGTACCAAATTCATTCCACGTCTCGCTCCTCAAACCTTGTTTTTCCTCCACCTCAGGACCCACTAAGCCAGAAGCCCCTCCTCCAGAGATTCTAGACCAGCCCTCCATGTATCAGGTCAAGGACATTTTGGATTCGTGGTGACGGGGCGGCCGACTGGAATATCTAGTCGACTGGGAGGGATATGGACCGGAGCAGAGGTCCTGGGTGGCCTGGGATGATGTACTTGACCCATCACTGCTGGAGGAATTTCACTGCACCCGTCCTGACTGTCCCACACCCTGAGGTTGAGGCCGCCCCTGGAGGAGGGGGTAATGTCAGGGAAACACTGCAGTCACTCACGTCATCTGTCACCTCCTTCGACTCACCGGAATTCTAATCACCCACACCTGCAGTCACTCATTAAGTTGGCTATATCACCACACTCCATTCAGTCCCACACTGTCCAGTCTACCGTTCATTAGGGCGCACTAACCAGACTCTTACCTGCTACTTACCTCTAGTGTCTCCTATGTTCCATCGATTCTGTCACTCGTCGACCCTGGACTCCTGCAACAAAGCATACTCTAATTACCCAGAGCTAAGAACCCAAGAACTCTCTTATTCTCATGACTTACCTGCCATATGTCTTCATTGCAAGCCTTTGTCAATAAACCAACTTGTTTGCACTCTTACCTCGTGTCTCTGGCTTGTGCACTGTGACAGAAGACCGGACCTCAACCGACTGTGACAGAGGCAATAATGATGGGTTGATAATTATTTGGTTTCATTAAATAACACTGCTAAAATACAGTGTAGTTAAATGTACACCACATATTTGACATCACTAATTTGTAATGAATAATCCCATCCAAAATAAAAGGTTGTTTACATAAGGTGTACTCTGTATATGTATAATGTGTGTCTGTATAAATATGCATACTGTACATATTTAAGAAAAATGTTGTTTATATTTAGGTATATGAATGTAATTATATGTAGCAGAGGCCAGCAAGCGAGTGCTGTGCAAGTAAAAAAACCTCACTCCCCGATCTCAAGAGGTGCTCTAGCGACTGATGCTAGAGGTCATGGCCTTTAGCCTCCTTGTTAGAGCGCCCGCCTCCCACGCCGGAGACCGCGGTTCGAAAACCGCTCGGAGCGAGGTGAGTAGGACCGTGACATTGGTGCCGTGACCTGGATGGGAGTGAGGTTTAGGGGGGTGAGTGTAGCAGAGGCCAGCAAGCGAGTGCTGTGCAGGTAAAAAACCTCACTCCCCGATCTCAAGAGGTGCTCTAGCGACTGATGCTAGAGGTCATGGCCTTTAGCCTCCTTGTTAGAGCGCCCACCTCCCACGCCGGAGACCTCAGTTCGAAAACCGCTCGGAGCGAGGTGAGTAGGACCGTGACATGTAAACATTTTCAAAATATATTAGTGGTGGGCATGGATTAATTTTTTAAATCTAGATTAATCTCACTTTAATCTTAAAATTAATCTAGTTTAAAATGGCTCATTTGAATTCTGCCAAGTAGATCAGAATAAGTTCACTACTAGCAGTCATCAAGAATTTAATATTGATAATAACATTGAAGACAATTGTACGATTATTCCTTAAAGATAAGGTTTTAATAGTTTTAGTAGTAGTAGTCTATTACGTTCTGCCCAATGTCTTCAAGTGAAACCGAACTTTTATTTTGACGGGTTGCTGTGAGGATAGTTTTTCTCAAATGAAACGCTCGAATGCTCATGAAGTGACTCTTAGAGCAGTTCTGGAGATGTTGTTCATGTATTTATGTCCTCATTTTGTGAGGCGGCAGACGTTATCACCGCAAGCGTCACGCGGGCTTCTGTATGAGTAAACAAACCCGCGCGTCTGCGCCATACATTAACACAGAGACACATTTCATATTTACAAGTCATATTTAAATAGACGTTTTGCGGCTTAATATTTACAAATAGGAGTGGGAGTGTGCTCACGTGTGTGTGCGCTTACGTGTGTGTGTGCGTGTGTGTGTGTGTGTGTGTGTGTGTGTGCGTGTGTGTGTGCGAACCGGCAGGGCCGTAGCTAGTGGGGTGAAAGGTGGTGACAATTCTAAGGGCCCCCACCACCCAGGGGGGCCCACAAAATCCAGGAATTATACTATATAGGCCCATGTTCTGTGAATAATTCTAATATTTTATTAGTTGTATAACTGAGATATTATGAAAACCACAAAAAAGCATGCAATTTGGTTAAATACATTTTCTAATATCTGCTCCTCTACCCTCCCGGAAAATGGTTTAGAATGATACGAAGTATCCTCAGAAGCCCCACCCCAGATCTTGAACAAGACGACCAATCAGAGTTGAGACATCGGATGAAGTTAGCGATGTACATTAGTGATGGGAAGTTCGGATCATTTTACTGACTCGGACCTTTGAGTCTCGTTCAGCAAAATGAACGAATCTTTTTTCGAGTCATTTCATTCATTTCGTTCATTTTAGCAAAATATAATTAAAATGTTACGTGCTACTTCCCTAACACATCTACTACTTATGCAAACGTTGATCACACTACAAACAATACAAAACTAATGCTATAACATTGTGACAGCATCGGACAAATAAATTAGTTAATTTACAAGCTTCCTTACAAACAGGTGCATAGTTGTTGTTATTATTATTATTATTATTATTATTTACTCTTACAGTTACGTGATGCGTTTCTGGTCTCAGATTGTAGCTTTTTAATTACAGTTTATAAATGTGAATTTCTGTCATGATGGTTCTTTTCCATAACACTGAATGTGGTAACAAAGGTAATAAACTAAAGAGTTGGTTATTATTGTTATTATTAAGTATTTTTCCCTCAGACTGAATAGGTGTAGCTTATAAGGCTGTCACATGATGAACGAAGACTCAAACCCGAAGACTCTGGATATGAACTAATCAATTCTCTTTCCGGCTCTGACTGCATAGGTTACGCGTATGGGACTGTCACGTGATGAACGAACGACTCAAATCCAAAACTCGAAACAGGTGAACTAATTCAGTGCAGAACCTATAGGATGTTGCGCATGCGCGACTGAACAAATCACTCTCCGAGACGACTTGTTCTTCCCGAGTCACATTAAAGATACGTTCAAGAACGACCCATCACTAATGTACATGCTGACTGACAATGTTGGGGAAAAGAAAATATAAATCAGGTTACCAGAGACGGAATGAAAAGAAGGAGAGAGAGGCCAGGAGAATTGCTGTATCCTAGTCTATCAAGACCTTCTTTAAGACAGGTTACTATGTTGTCATGTAAACTATCGACCACCACTGCCGCTATCACATAATTTTATTTAGGCTACTGGCGCGTATCGGCCGCCGACCATATAGCGTAGTCAAAACCCCAGGTTTTATTTTTAGGGGTTCAAGCACGCAGTGCTGAAACCCTTTTGTATTTGTTAGGATTTTTATTATTATTATTATTATTATTATTCCGCGCTAAAACTGATCGTGCAGCCCAAATCGTAAGAGTTAGAGAGCTGAAACTTGGTCAGATGGTAGTAGTCTGGCTCGCTACTCAGGCGCAAAGGCATTAGGTTCAGTAAAAAACCTTTATATGCATTTATTTGTTAACTGTTTTGTTATTTTGTAAGAAACACCTATTAGGATATATGTGGGCCTCCATGCTTGTATATTGTACAGTATATGATATGTGTGTGTGTGTGTGGGGGGGGGCCCACAATCCTCTAGCTACAGCCCTGCGAACCGGGGTGGAACTCCGCTGTGCGCGCGATACAGAGAGCGTGACCATGTAACGTAGAGACAGAAATGACTTGCCGATTTCCATTGGGAAGCTTCTTAAAATTACATTTTCCCTGAAGCAAACCCGGCGGCTTCATAGCTGCATCCATGTTAGCACGTCACTTCACAGTAGGCATACACAGGGACTCGTTCTCGCCCCTTACAGTGCAATTCGGCTTGGTATGCATCCACGCTAAAATATCAAGGTGAAAGTCATCATAAGCCCCTTTCGCACCGCTTTAGTTCCAGAACTAAAAGTACAGTACTAAAGTACTGGGACGATTTTGCTCGAACTATTTCCCAGTACCATTGAAAGGGTCGCATTCGCACCGACAGCGGGTACTAAGAAGTGACGTAAGCCGGTCGACAGCGACGTCATTTGTGCGCGGCGTTCAACAACGAAAACAAAGAAGAACAACATTAACAACAGGAGGATGGAGGACGCTGTGATCGGAGCTCTGTTTTTGTTGTGTCTCGCGGGGTTCACAATAATGGACATGGAATGTCGACGTAACTTAGGCTATACGTCAAGCGATTGAAAGATCGGAAAGGAGTCCAAAATGTTCAAAAGTGCCTGCACTTAAGCGTCCGTCCATCTATCGCTGTTCTCCATTCTTGCAAAATATAAGTTGATGCGATGTTTACACAGTATGTGTTTACACGGCGTTTTAAAACATGGCGGGTGAGGGCGTTTTCGTACACGTTTAGCCAATCAGCGTACACGTATGTCACGATAGTTCCTATGGAACTGTTTTAGACCCTACTCTGAAGTAGGAGCTAATTTAGTTCCTCCAAACGAGTTCGGGGAACTAAAACAGTTCCTAGTTCCCGCGGTGCGAACACGCCAAAAAGTGTGTAGTTCCACAATTAGTTCCGGTACTATGAAAAGGTTCCTGCGGTGCGAAAGGGCCTATAGCTTGCGTAGTATAGACCCAGCTCCCAACCCAACTTTGAGAATAGATTAACGGCGATATCTTTTTTTTTTATCGCCCGATAAGAGTCTCACGTTAAAGCCGATAGCGGCCCACCACTAAAATATACATATATTGTGTATTTGTATATACACAGTACACACATTAAGTAAACAAACCTTTTTTTTATTTTATTTTGGATGTGATTAATCGTTTGACAGCACAATTGCAAAGGGAGCCAACTGTATGATAATTGCTGCTGTTCCACTTATCAAGTCAAGATCAAGTCTTTTAATATTGACCAAACATTTAGGCTAATTCAAATATCCACGTAATCTTTAATTTTTGCAATAAAAATGCTACAACCTCTATAACTTCAACAACAACAAAAAAGTCATCACAACCCTTACAGAAATTAACCATGCTTTATTGTAGTAAAACTGATTTTCTTTTGTGTGATTTCTGGATGCTTTAGACTATAAAATCAATCTGACAACTGTATTAATACAATAGCCATATGTAACTGTCTAGAGCTAAAATTGTAATTTGTAAATAATACAATTTAATTACAATTTCTTGCTTTATTTTTATATTTTATTAAAGTTCTATTTTAAACCCCTATAGTAGTCTTTTTTTTTTTTTTTTTTTTCCTATAATATTTGGGGGAGAAGGCACAATACAATTCTGCTTAGGGCACCCATTTGGCCAGCAGCGGCCCTGGAGATGTGCCTTACCTACACAGACAAAGTGAGGTAGCTGAATTTCCTCCAGTGTGCCAGAGGTTACAGTGATGTCCATCAAAGGTCCACAGGGCTTGTAGTTCTTCAAAATATCTTTACTGAGTGATTTCCAGTCAACATACCGATACTCCAAACTGACATCACTGTCAGACTGCCAGCGGAGGCCAGTCTCTGAACATTCATGCTGGCCTTCAGAGGAGCTGACACTGAAAACCCAAATAGATCGCTGATAAAGATGCTTTCAGAAGATGCAACATTATATATGCAATGATACAAGTACAACCCAAATTCCGGAAATGTTAGGACGTTTTTTTTTAAATTTGAATAAAATGAAAACTAAAAGACTTTCAAATCACATGAGACAATATTTTATTCACAATAGAACATAGAGAACATAAAACAATGTTTAAATGGATCAATGTTACACTTTTATCCACTAAATGAGCTCATTTCAAATTTGATGCCTGCTACAGGTCTCAAAAAAGTTAGCATGGGGGCAACAAAGGGCTGAAAAAGCAATACATTTTGAAAAGATTCAGCTAGGAGAAAATCTAGCAACTAATTAAGTTAATTGACATCAGGTCTGTAACATGATTAGCTATAAAATGGATGTCTTAGAGAGACAGAGTCTCTCAGAAGTAAAGATGGGCAGAAGCTTTCCAATCTGTGAAAGAGTGCGTAAAAAGATTATGGAATACTTTAAAAACAACGTTCCTCAACGTCAAATTGCAAAAGCTTTGCAAATCTCATCATCTATAGTGCATAACATCATCAAAAGATTTAGAGAAACTGGATAAACCTCTGTGCGTAAGGGCCAAGGCCGAAGTACTTTGTTGGATGCCCATGGTCTTCGGGCCCTCAAACGACACTGCATCACTCATCAGCATGATTCTGTCATTGACATTACCAAATGGGCCCAGGAATACTTCCAGAAACCACTGTCGGTAAGCACAATCCAACATGCCATCTGAAGATGCCAACTAAAGCGCTATCATGGGAAGCCATATGTGAACATGGTCCAGAAGTGCCGTCGTGTCCTGTGGGCCAAGACTCATTTAAAATGGACTGTTTCAAAGTGGAAAAGTGTTCTTTGGTCAGACGAGTCCAAATTTGATATTCTTGTTGGAAATCACGGACGCCGTGTCCTTCGGGCTAAAGAGGAGGGAGACCTTCCAGCGTGTCTGCGTTCAGTTTAAAAGCCAGCATCTCTGATGGTATGGGAGTGCGTAAGTGCATATGGGCGGTATGGGCAGCTTGCATGTTTTGGAAGGCACTATGAATGCTAAAAGGTATAAAGGTTTTAGAGCAACATATGCTTCAGTTCGGACTGCAGAAAGGATTATTGGTGCTCCCCTGCCCACCCTTCAAGAACTGTATATATTCATAGTGAGGAAAAGGGCTCAGAAAATCACCCTAGATGCCTCACATCCACAGCCATACCCTTTTTGAACTTTTGCCATCTGGTCAGTGCTTCAGAGCCACAAACACCAGGACAGCTAGGCACAGGAACAGTTTCTTCCCCCAGGCAATCCACCTTATGAATAGTTAAATTTTCACCCCAATGTGCAATAAAGTCATGTGCAATAACCTTCTATTAATTTGTTACCACCTACATGTTAATGTATCCCTGGATCTCAATCTAGTATATCCCTATTCTATCATCTATAGCACAACTGTACATACAATTTATTGTATTTTTTCTATTTATTTATTTTCTATTTTTGTCTATTTATATTTACATATGTGTGCATTTTTTATTATTATCATGTTTTTTATTGTCTGTGTGTTGTTGTCTCTGTGTACTGGAAGCTTGTGACACTAAAACAAATTCCTTGTATGCACAAGCATACTTGGCAATAAAGCTCTTTCTGATTCATATTCTGAAATGAGCTCATTTTGTGCATAAAATTGTAAAATTTCTCAGTTTAAACACTTATTATGCTATCTGTGTTCTATTATGAATAAAATATTGGCTCATGTGATTTGAAATTCTTTTAGTTTTAATTTTATTCAAATTTAAAAAATGACCCAACATTTCCAGAATTCGGGTTGTATGTAATATGTCATAAAGGTTTCTCTCTGTACCTGTACTTGATATCTGCATCTGTTGTGACCTCTGAAGGTCTTTTAACTTCCCATTCAGAATCATCCTGAGAGGGAGAAAAATAGTAATTAATCGAATAAAGAAGTACAGATAAATGCTTCTTTTCAATAGAATTTTGAAACGTTCTCTGTCAACAAATCAAGAAATATTCTTATTCTTCATAGGGATGGGTGTATCGATCCTGAAGTAGGCTATCGATATATATATATATATATATATATATATATATATATATATATATATATATATATATCTACACTGATGCAAGTATTGAAAGTACTGATACTCAAAAAATAAAAAATAAAATAAATACTGATACTAAGGTGTGTTTTATTTAACAGTGATTTTGTTTATTTAAAAAAAAATTGAATTGGACAACATATGTTAGCAAACAATTCTGTAGGAAATGAATATTTTCCTGATCCTCTGAACATACAGTACACAAATGTTGCAAGGCAGAATCAATCAACAATCAATTGCTGAGAGCATTCACTCACTTCTGACAGTGCATTCAAACAGGGCAGTGTCTCCCAAAAGTTTCATGAGAATGCACTGATGCTTTTGGGAATGGCAGCCCACAACAAACAGATCCTTATCAGCACAACATGACTGAAGAGCAGTTCTTTTAATTGTGTACGAATCACCCTATACTCTGTGCACGTTCACCAGCGCGCTCCAGAAGTGTGAGAAGATTTGCGCGAGCCATTCCTATCACGAAGCTGATGGTAAAATATGCGATCTATTTCAATTCTATTGAGAAACTGCCACTTTAAAATGCTATGGAGAAAGTCAAACTAAAAAGACTGATGAAAAGAGAAAACATAATCTTGCACCAGCACTAACATAATATTAAAATATCTTTAAACTACTCATGACCACCTTTACTATAATTTATCACTGTAGGCTTATTTTTTTTAGGTAAATTTTGTCCAACTTGTAGAATTTATATTAGATAATCTGTTAAGGTAATAGATTTTTCCCTATAGATTTATATTACAACTGTGGCATGTTGTAGCTATTGTTTCTAACAGCTGTTGTTTCTCATAACAAATGCAATATAGATTAATAAAAAAAGTAATCATTGGCCTGGTAATGATTAATAGTCTAGCCTTATTATAACAATGCTACAGTTAATTACTATGGTACTTTTTCATAAGCGCAAGTACAAGTCAGAATCGAGAGCCAATGGGTCCTAATGATGAGTGATGGAAAAACCCGGCCTTCAGATATTCCAGTGATGGTATAGATTAAATCATTAAGAGCCTGATGAACTGTTAAGGAGTAAGAAATAAACAATATCAATATAAGAAAATGTTAAGGTATATATCCTATGTAAACAAGTAATTGTTAACTAGCCTATTACTTTATTGCAGTTACACAATCAACCAGCTTTGCATGTGTGGTGGATAGCACATACGACCCTTTTACAAAAATAAACATTTAAGCGAACAAACAAATAAATAAACCTTAAGAGGGAACATGACCCGGGGTCCACTTCAAACCCCCCATATATATATATATACTAATGCAGCAAACAAGACGGCAGTGTGGAAGCATTTAAAACTGTCTGAGAAAGATGGCTGCAGTTATGGGAGGAGTGAAATAAACAGTCAAGACGGGACAGTTCTGAGCTCTTGAAGCGGAACAGATACCTACGAGATCAAAGGCAGATATCGCATTATTCTCACTCATATACTGTGCTGAATATAATTTCAGTTCTGTTGCTTTTATACAAATAAACACTCAAAGTGCTTGCTATTTAATTCCATAAGAAAGGCGTATTTATCATCCATTTTTATTTTAATTCAAACATGTATTTTAGATTTTTATAGAAAATATGACAACAATCACATATCTCACACAGAGATCGCACTATCATAGTGTTTGAGAATATTCCGAAGATGAATGGAGGTCTTACAGGTTTGGAATAACAAGAGGGTGAACTATCCCTTTAATATCTACTAAATGTATGTGAAAATTAGCGCTGTCAATCGATTCAAAAATTGAATCGCGTTAATCACAGTCCTGGACTGTGATTAATCATGATTAATCACACATTTAAAATACTATGATTTACCTGTAAATGTGCTGAAAAAGAAATGCATGACAAACTAGCTTAAGGAAACAGAACCTTTCACACTTCCGCAGGTATGAGACATAATCGTTATTATTATTTTGTTTTTATTCAGCCATTATCACCCTTTAAACTGGCAATAAAACGTTTACCAAGCCACATTGCTTCAATCCCAGTATACATTTACCCAACTATTATCAAAAGTATTTCTAAATAAATACAACAAAACATTCTTGTGAACTTACGTGAAGTATTATGACAAAATGCATTATGAAGAAGAATTGGACCTGTTCTGTAGCTGCATTAGAGCTAATATTAGCATCATGCTACATAAGACAATTTATGAGATTAATAGTACACTTTTACTCAGAACTCACTTCAAACCACCATCGAGTGTTTGTAATAACTTCCTTTTGCGATCACATGTGTAATTTGGTCTTTTACTGTTGTTAAAATATGCTATTTATAGCCTTTTATATTACTGCAAAAATCAGCATTTCAGATGTACACATTCACCTGAAAAAAAAAAAAAAATCACATACAGACCATATACTATCGTAATCGTGTGTCTATTATCTTATATAATCTATATTGGCTGTTGTCATGTTTATTTCTGCTGTGTAAAAGCCTGTGCTCTGCTTAAACTCACATTGTTTGTGATGTTACCACCTCTCCGTTCTTAAGTTATGAGGGATACATTCCAAGTATAATGCACATTAGTAAAATTATCTATTTTAATTTGTCTATATACACTTTGGGCGGCCGCGGTACATTATAAAAGTAGCCCAAAAAAACGCAACCCATGGCTCTGTAATTTTTCCTGCAACTGTATTTTCAAAATAGCCCACTTGTGCCGCTACCCTGGCAACACTGGTGCTGTACCCTCATCACAAACTGATAGACAACCTTCCGCGCTGCGATGACGGGAAGAAGTTGGGGTCAAACCTTATCAAGCGATTAATTTGCGTTAAAAAAAATATTAACGCGTTAACATTTTTTGATAAATCACATGGGTTAACGTTGACACCCCTAGTGAAAATACATTTGTACTAATATATATATATATGTACTGTACTATATGTATATCTACATGTACTGTGTTAGGCTAACCGAGACAGCACTTACATATTATTGCTCTTTTGTTAGTTTGATTGCTATTGTCCTCATTTAAGTCGCTTTGGATAAAAGTGTCTGCTGAATGATTAAATATGGACATTAATTTGCCTGAATCTGTATAGAATTGGGGACATTTGTAGGCATATTTGGAATGTATTTTTGAGACATTTAATTTTGTATGCAAATCCATGTGTTAATAAAAAGGAATGAGTGTTTCAATAAAGCTATGCAGTAGGATACTGTATTGTCTTATTGCTAAATATATATTTTATATGTATCAATATATGGCTATACATGGTTCATGCATATATTGCAGAATATTGGAAAATATAAGAACTAGAGTCCCATTTATCAAAATATATTATTTCATACATCTTCCAATATATTCACACATATTTTTGTTTCATAAGGGATGTTAAGATACACACCAGCTTCTCATAAGTCTTCTTTTCCCGGTTGGTGGGAACCTGCTCCGATTGTGTGGAGCAATTGTAAATGCGATCATGTTCCTCACGGAGCTTCATCACACGCACTCGCAGCTGTTTCATACTTTTCCATTGAAGAGAAAAACATGAGGAATTCCACAAAACCATATTGACAGCATATAATTCTGCTTGCATGGCATAAAGGATGAGATGTAGTAGGATGATTCTGCTATATTATAGATCAGAGTTATGAGGTTTGTACTCACTCTTTCTCTATCATCTCAGATTGAGGGTGCTGCAAACGAGAGGCTTCGGCTGCATCCTGATCCAGAGAATTCAGCAGCTCAAGTGAGTTCAGGATTGTCTTGTTGATGTGCTCCTGGTACAGGGGATGCCTCCCTTCATTAATCTTCTTGATATCCTAGAAACATCAAAGAGCAATGCAATTAAGTATAATTATGAAACAATTGTTAAAGGAATAGTTCACCCCTTTGTGATTCCAAACCTGTATGACTTTCTGTGTAACACCCACCCTGCAACCTCAACACTAGACAGAAACTGAACTTTCCCATCACTACTCAGAGAAACTTTTGTGTCCTTTGGGCCCATACAGGTTTTGTGCAGGCAGCCTTGTAATGCAACTAGGATAATACTATCAACACTGACCGGCCATTCTTTAGCCACTCAACTGAACTGTAATGGCTCAAACCAAAAGAGACCTTTTCAGAACCTGTTGTTTCGTGTAGGCCAGGGATTCTCAAATCTGGCTCACGAGATCCACTTTCCTGTAGAGTTTAGCTCTAACCCTAATCAAACAGACCTGGGCCCGTATTCTTAAAGATTCTAAGAATCATCTCAGAGAGCTCCTAATTTAGCTTAAACATTTCTAACTAGGAGTCTTAGCTTAAAAGTGATTCAGGACAAATCTGAGAGCAACTCTGAGCGAGGAAAAGACAAAAACTTGTATCTCAGTGAGGAGGCGGGGCTGACCCTGTTGCTATGACACAGTCTTTTGAAGCTGTTGTTGGTTGTCCAAGAAGGAAATAAAAGAGCGCTTTTTAGAGTAGGGTTTATTATAAGCCTTACTTTGAAATTGCAGGCGTTCTTTTTCCTGTTTTACCGTACTCTCTCTCTCTCACGCACACACACACACACACACACACACACACACACATTATATATGTATATATATTCTTATTTTTTATTCACCATGCTGACATACTTAACATATTTTATAGGAAATGAACAGAGACACAATAAGGTTCTGAAGGTGCTGTAATTGTTTGTGCGATCACTTTGCTTATAAGGTTGTGACAGACCCAGATCATCACTGCTACAGCGTTGCATTTTTCCAGTTGCTAAATATGTTAATGTAGTGATACTTCCATTTCTGGCGCTATGGCATTTCTGCGCGGTGTCTGAGATGTTAGCGTGTCTCTTATAAGATCAGTCACAAACATGATCCCTGCACAATCTAGTGTGTAGTGTCCTATTAACTCAGTCATGCATTGTATGCAACACATTTATTCTCCCTCTTCATGTTTCATCCATTTTCTCCGCTGCTAATGAAACTCTTAAGCCTCTTAAAAGTCCTGGGCCCGTACTCCTAACAATTTTGGACCTTAACACCTCTTTTAAGGGTTAAGATGCTTTCTGAATTACTTTTTTCTTTACTAGGATTTTTTCTGTAATTTCAAGGGGAAACACCCACATTTCTAAAAATTTTCTTAGAATTTTGTTACTAGTAGCAACTCTTAGCGCTAAGATTTTTCATGAATAAGGGCCCTGAGCATGCTAATCAATGTCTGCAGGATCATTAGTGTTTGATCTAGGGCTGTGTTCCACTCTACTTTTAGACACGCACTTGCAAATTTCCCTGAGCACTTCCCCTCGGGAGAATCCCGCTGCCATTTTGAAGTGCGTTCCACTTCGTGATGTGGACAAGGGAAGTTTATATGGACAGACCCTCGACCCCTCAATTTTGACCGAGGGAGCGAGTCTGCTTCATATGCACACTTCAGGCCACTCCATAGACCACAATGCAACACCATTAATTTATCCCCACCTCAAACAACTCTATAGTACAGTATATAAAATATTTTTTAAAATCATTTATAACAGCCCAAGCATACCTATATACATAAAGAATGCTGCAGCAAACAAATTCATAAGAGGAAAAATAAAATAATAAACCAACTCCACAGCGGATTCCAAGTTCTCAAGTGCTTAGGACATTACAATTAAGTTCACTCCAAGGGTTCCACCAATAGCGGGCACTCATGCAACGTAATCAATAACATACAACTGAGTAAACGAGACGGAGGGAAGTTTTTGAGTGAAGGCCATAAAAAATAGTCTGGAAGGCAGCCAAAGTTGGAGCTAATCTCTGCAGGAAAGTGGATCTTGTGACCCAGTAAAGGGTCAGTGCAGGCTTATTTGCAGGGACACAAAAAAGATCATTTGAATGATCTTGTGGTTATTTTGTGCATATAAGATCAAATGGGTCTAACTTTCAATGTAGAGATAAAACAGTCTAACTATTCTTCAAAATATATTATTTTGTGTTACACAGAACAATTATAAGACGTGGAATAACATGAGGTTGAGTAAATGATGACAATTTACTGAAATACAATAAAAATAAAACTGAAGTATGACAAAATGGCAAAGTCGCATAACAAAATGATAAATTAAAATGAAAAGTGAAAATGTAAAAATAAAGGCGAATTCAAACTACTGTAGTATATAAATAATACTAAAATAACACTGGCATACACTTACTGCAGTTGTACCGCAAATAACCCTAAACTGACATAATTCAAGGGACTTTGACATGCGTAATGTTGGGAAGAGAGCAGGAGTGATACACTCTCTGGCTTTGATTTGTAATCCACAGAAGCAGTTGTTCTGTACTTACCCTGCTGAGATTCTGTTGTGTCTCAATGATGTTCCTCTCCACTTTGTCTGCATTCATCTGCAACTTATCATTCAAGGCCACTAAATAACTGACAGGTGGTCTGAGGTAAAAAAATAACAAAAAGTATGTTTTTAAGGGAGCAGTTTGATATAGTTTCAGTGAGCCAAATATACAGATTTATGTCTTCATTTTTCCAAAGTACTGTTGAAAATGTAGTAGGTTTGTTATGTTGAATCTCATCTTGGACAAAACACAACACCTCGCTTCAATTGTGACATGCTGAGATGCTCTGAAAATAAACACAGGGCTTGAAACACTTTCATTTCACATCATCTGGCACATCAGATCTGATATAGGAGAATCATGGTACAATAAATAAATAAATAAATAAATAAATAAATAAATAAATTATATATATATATATATATATATATATATATATATATATATATATATTAGTGCTGTCAATCGATAAAAAAATGTAATTGCGTTATTCTCAGTCCTGGACTGTGATTAATCATGATTAATCGCAAATTTTAAATACTAGGATTTACCTGTAAATGTGTTGAAAAAGAAATGCATGAAACTAGTTTAAGGAAACAGAACACTTTCACTCTTCTGCAGGTATGAGACATAATCATTATTATTCTTTTGTTTTTATTCAGCCATTATCAGCCTTTAAACTGGCAATAAAACGTTTACCAAGCCACATCGCTTCAATCCCAGTATACATTTACCCAACTATTATCAAAAGTATTTCTAAATAACTACAACAAAACATTCCTTGTGACCTTACGTGAAGTATAATGACAAAATGCATTATGAAGAAGAATAGCACCTGTTCTGCAGCTGCATTAGAGCTAATATTAGCATCATGCTTCATTTGGTCGTTTACTGTTGTTAAAATATGCTATTTATAGCCTTTTATATTGCTGCACAAATTAGCATTTCAGATGCACACATTCAATCTCAAGAAAATTACATACAGACCATATCCTATCGTAATCGTGTGTTTATTATCTTATATAATCTATAGTGTCTGTTGTCATGATTATTTCTGCTGCTCTGCTGAAACTCACGTTGTTTGTGATGTTAACCGCCTCTCCGTTCTTAATTTGCCAGGGATACATTCCAAGTATAATACACATTAGTAAAAGAATGAAAAACTACTCTCCAGGAAAAAACAAAAAACAACAACAAAAAAAAAAAAAAAAAATACAGACATGCTGTTTAACATTAGCAGCCTAGCATAGTAAGGCATTCAGAAAATTCTAGAGAAATTCTGTTTGGCAGTTTATGGACATGACTAAACTTCATTAGAAACCAATTACACACTTCAAACAGGTCTGACAGGTTTTTACTAATGTCCCACTACACATGCAAAAAGGATAAAAAGGACATATCTGCCGTGCAAAGGCAAAAGACCTTAACTTCAATTTTGGTCAAAATGAGTTATTGCCTTTTTTGGAACAATGGACATCAGTTTTATCATGTGGAAAAATATCTTAAGTCAATTTTGTTATTTTCTGCTGAAAATAGGATGCTGTTTTTGCCATAACTTCCAAAAGCAGAGGGAAAGCAAAGGCAGAAACCCTTAACATCAGTTACGGTCTTTTAGCTTTGTTCCGCTGCACTCTAGAACGCTGGAATTCAGTTACGCTGGAGTTAAGGCACTCTGCCTTTGTTTTACCAACGTTAAGATTTTTGCCGCGCTGAAGTTACGGTGTTATGCACAAATGTATTGAAGCACTTTTGACACACCCATTAACTTAAATAAAGTGATATGGTGTGCCAGTTGTAAAACACAGCCAATCTGACAGAAAACAGCGCGAGTGGGTTGGGGACGCCTCACGACACACCTCCCCTGGCGAGGAGAAAACATTACACACAGACCAACCCAGCAAATATAACTTAGATCGCAGCTTACCTTTTTTTATTAAACCTGGTCAAAATCCATTGAAAATACGCCGGCGGGCTAGCCTAATCTATCAAAGTGCAAAGTTGTCCGGAGTTTGACATTCAATTTTAAGTGTCGCTGTGGGTGGGCTATTAGTAGGGTGACGTCCGGTTTATACCAACCACTATGAAATTGTCCCGGTTAAACTGTTAAAATGCTTACAGCTAAACTGTGTAAAAGTGTGACTATATTGTAGAGGATTCCAACAGCGGGACGTACAACTGCCGCTAAAGCTGTATGAGCTAAAAGACACAAACTAGCTAGCACTTGGTCACTCACTGCTGTTGTCCATAAAACAACACAGACGTGTCACGTGAATAAAGGTTGCGTTTACTTAAAACTGGTAAAACTCATGGTGCATTTATAGTTGTAGTAAAATACCCCTTTTACATATTTATTTTATCGTATTTAACATATATCAAACGACAAAATATTTTTTAAAATAAAATAAATAATAATTAAAATAATAAAAATTAAATTAATTAAAATAATTCTCACTATTTTTTTAAAGCTATGATATATTATAGCTTTAAAAAAATGTGAGAATTATTCCATATAAATTATTTTGAATAATTAATGTTTTATAAGTCAAACTAACCTCTTAACATTCTTTCGTTTCATTTTCTTGTTAATTTAATAAATTTCTTGAAATCAGTTTGTTGTTAGACTTCCTTCTTTGTAAACTGTCATAAACTGACTATATCAAGACAATCAATCCTAATCACATCAAATGTGTGAGCAAGAACTGTAGTCTGTACATGCATGTGGTACTAAATACATTTTCCATTCTGTCCAGGAAAATGTATTAATACAGAGTTTTTCATTAATTCTGGAAAACATACACACAATGTCATCAGATAGCATATTCCTATACATTTTGTCAGAAAAGGGTGAATGGTATTGAGAAAGGGCGTCGACATATTACTGGCATAGCCAAATCAAACCTTTCAAATGTAAGAAATATTAATAAAGGTTACTTTATTAACCTCTTAAAGTGTTATTTTACTTAAATTAAGTACAATGATAAAGGTTTAAAATGATCCAGTAGAGTTGTAGCCTTCTCATCATTTTTTATTTTGTAATATTCTATTGATGTAATATTAAGCCTTACTATACAGAACTCACTAAATGTTATTTTAAGGCTTTCATTGTTATCATATAAATGTTTGTATAGAGTGATAAAAGTCAAAATGATCAATAAATGATAAATTACGGCATTTTGCCTTGGTATGACCCATTATTGTTTTGCAGATAATGCAAAGGCAGAATACATTAACTTCCGAATAAGGGTCAAAGGTCAAGTTTGAGCTCAATTTTTTTTATGTAGATAAATATATTAATTATGACAACTACTTGGCAAATTTTCAGTGTCCTACCTGTCATACAATTGGCTGGACAACAAAAAAACTTTAAAGTCATTTTTCTCAGTTTCACACTCTGGTGAGTTAAGGTCTTTTGCCTTTGTAGGGCAGATATGCCATCTGATCTAAACGCATCTGCATATGAAACCCATCAAAATGAGTGGTAAAGCACAGACTTAAAGCATGAGATTACGTAGCTGATGTTGTTGTTATTTATTTAACCACAAACGACTATTAAAGCAGCAGCAATAACAACCACAACAACAACAACAACAATAATAATAATGATAATAAACAATGCTGCATATTAATATACTGGGTACTTTTTTTCGCTTTCAGAAACAGAGGCACCATTCACTGCAATTATACAGATTGTTCCAGACAGGACTATGTTGAATATAACTCTGAATGTGTTCATCTGAAAGAGGAATGTCAGACACACCTAGGATGACCTGAGGGTGAGTAAATCGTTGGCTAATTTTCCTTTTTGGGTGAACTATCCCTTTAACACTGAAAATACTAAGCCAATTGGTGCCAGAAGGATGTAACAGCACTTACGCCACTTTGACATTGAACGATGTACAAGAGAGAGAATACAAAGAAGGAATCATTATCACTATTGTTAATACTAAGTAGTTATGCAATTCATTACTTCATAATTCAGTTAATGGTGTTTGCTATCATTTATTTATTATTATTATTATTATTATTGTTATTACAAACCCTAGTAAAATAGTAATATACTGTATTTAAAATACATTTATTTCATACTAGTTCAAATCTGTTAACAATTTATTTGCTTTGTTTATTGTCTCTTTACTGACATATAACTCTATAGTTACCGTTACCGATATAAAAATTATAATTTAAACTTTAAATAGGAGTACTACTTGTGCACAGCGCACATTTCTTAATATTCAGGCTAAAATGTGTTTTGAATGTCACTATTGATGAGGAGTGTATGATCTTTGAATAATATCGGTCTTTAAATGCAATATATTTAAAATGTACCAAAAGTATGCTTGCAGTAGTTCCACTTTTAACACAATCTAATATACTTCAGTACATCTTTAGTTGGACTTACAATTAAAGTGCATTAAGTACTTTTTTTTTTTTTTTGATCCAATTTAGCAGACTTTAAGCATACCAGTTTATTAATATGTAAATTATATGTAAATTATATTTGTAGTATGAAATAAATGTATTTCAAATACATTTTTGTATATTTATTTTTCACTAGGGAAGTCATTTGTAAAGGCTTTTGAATCGCCCATTTGGCCAAATTGTTGAGTTGCTGGGATTACTATTATAGTAAAATTGATTTTTTTTTTTTTTTTTAATGTGATATTTCATTTTATTACAATAGATTGTTATTTGTTTTAAACTCTTTAATGCAATGCTTTGTTCATACTGTCATCTGCTGCACCAATTTGATGCACAAAATGGAATAAAACATTGGCTACAAAAATGTGGATGATTTCTTTTTTTTTTTAATAAATGTTAAAATAGTGTTCAATAAGTAAACTGTCATCCGTGTGTATAAATTATAATTATAAATGATTGAAATCAGTGCACAAAGTCAGATCAAACTATGTTTTTTTTGGCCCTCCTGTTAAATTGGTGAAATATCAGATGCATTTAGATCAGGGGCCAGTTGCATAAACAGACACAATTCAAGATTGTATCTTAAGAACTAGTTTGACCAACTAACAGTTAGCCAAGAACTAATCAGTCTCACTTTTCAGATTTTTGTAACTGACTTTAAACAGTTATGACCAGTCTAGATGAAAACAAATTAAATGGCAAATTAGAACTTTTTAAGACTAGTCTAAGCAGTTTATGCAACCGGCCCCTGATGGCACATGTCCTTTTTATCCATTTTGCATATACTGGCACATTAGTAAAAACCTGTTAGACCTGTTTGAGGTATGTAATTGGCTTCTGATGAAGTTCATTCATGTCTATACACTGGCAAACAACATTTCTCTAGAATTTGCTGAATGCACTACTAAGCTAAGCTGCTAATGTTTTGTCCTTCTTAGTTCACTGCAAACAAACAGGTATGTCATGCCTTTCTGTAAAAAACAAAAAACAAAAAAACAGACAGACAAATCACAAAACTTGGCACATTTGACACTGAATGCATAGTTCATTAAAACAACAAAAATGACCTAAATGGAAAACTATGTTTAGATGTTTTTTTTTTTTTTTTTAACCAAATTAATAAATTTGACGCAAATGGTAACCATTTTCCTAGAGTAAAATCTCCTTCATAGTTACAGTGAACGACCCTTCACTACTTTCACAATATTAGTGACCAGACCATTATAGTACTTCCTCATCTCTCAAACCTTCAGAAGTTTATGCTCATTTAAACTTATCACACCAATTACACTTCTAACCTTAAACATTCAGCTTTCTTTAAACATTCCCAACGCATTTTGACTGCAGCCTGTTCTGATGCAGGTGTAACTTGAGTACTATATACAATTAGAACAATACAATGTTGATTACCGTAAAGTAATAATAATAATAATAATAAATGATAAACCAATTATATGAAATATACATTTGAAGTACTGTAAAATCATTTAGTATGCATTTCACAGTTGTTCCTCTGCTCTGTTCACTACCTACTTTGACCAAAATAGTTTACTCAGTCATGCCTTGGTCTGTTTTACTTGCACTCCTCACATGGAGTGTGTCAGAACTAAAATATATCTTTGAAGATTATCTAGTTATTTATCACAAAGGGATGCAGGTCTATATATAGACCAGAACCTGTTAATGTTCAGTGTAATCATTCAACACATAGACCTACACTCCTTGACTATACACATGTTCCCTAAGTAGCAGCATACAGCTGAAAGCAGGCATACAATCGACACAATTAAAAGACCAGAGCGCAACAAAACTTTCAGAGAAAGTATCTGGTTGCCACTGACCTGCTTTCACTGGTGGTCTCGGTGGTTTTATTCTTGGACATGACGACAGTTGCAGA
Organism: Acrossocheilus fasciatus; assembly: GCA_036784905.1. Taxonomy (NCBI): domain Eukaryota; kingdom Metazoa; phylum Chordata; class Actinopteri; order Cypriniformes; family Cyprinidae; genus Acrossocheilus; species Acrossocheilus fasciatus. Next base: position 46,903,264 of record CM071944.1, read on the forward strand.
GTTTCTTAACACTCGTCTGCTAAGATGGTACAGTTATGATCCCTCTCTGGTGTCTGGCATTTAATACCTGCCGCGTCTTCCAGAGGAGGTACACACCTCACGCCCACAATGCACAAAAGAGCAACTACCGGTCCGTGTACTTTTGCATTCATTCATTTGTATTTTTAGTTTTTCACCCAGAAATGAAATATGGAAAATACGGTTAATGGTTCAAACAAAGTTGAATAGAATAAGCATACACAAAGTAATTTCCATTATTGAAAACTTGTATATCATTAAAATTCGTAAAAATGATATAAAGTAGCAATGCTCCGATACCACTTTTTCCAGAATTGGTTGATACCGATAAGTCAAGTCATCTTTATTTATATAGCACTTTTAACAATACAGATTGTGTCAAAGCACTTAACAGTATCAAATTGGAAGATAGAGTGTCAGAAAGGTATAATGATACGATTAAACACTCAATTTTCAGTTAAAGGCATTTCGTTATTGAATTCAGAGATGTCATTCCCTGCGTCCCAATGTGCATACTATCCACCCTAAATAGTACTGAAAATTACTTATATCACATAGAATTTAGGATGGATAGTATGCACATTGGGACGTAGGCATTGTTCAGCTCAGTTTAGTTTAAATAGTATCTGAGCAATCAAATCGGCGATAATCGCTAGAAATTAGGTGTCCCCAACTGAGCAAGCCAGAGGCGACAGCGGCAAGGAACCAAAACACCCTCTGAGACAGAATGGAGAAAAAAACCTTGGGAGAAACCAGGCTCAGTCGGGGGTCAGTTCTCCTCTGACCAGACGACACCCACAGTTCAAAAGTTTATATTTCTATTTTTTCTTTTGTTGCAATTTCTAACAATAATAGTATTATGTAGTTAGGTATTTTATTATATTTTTAGTTACTTTGTTATATTTTTGGTTTTATTGTATTTTAATCGAGGTCTTCGCTGGGGATCTGTCTCTGGGGTCATCTGGGTGTCCCGGTCTCCACTGAAGATCAGGGCTGTAGAGGTCATCTCTTGGTGCTGATCCACCATCTGATCGGATACGGACTGAGAAACAGAATAGGAAAAAAATAGACAAATATTAGCGTAGATGCCATTCTACTTACGATGTAACGAGTACACCGTGTGTTGTGGGAAGTGTTCCCGGTTCCGGTTGATCTAATTAATGCAGCCTAACAATCCTTTAACGGATTTGAATAATAGAAGCGTATTAGTGTGTTATGTGTACGCCAGGGTAAAGAGATGGGTCTTTAATCTAGATTTAAACTGACAGAGTGTGTCTGCCTCCCGAACAGTGTTAGGAAGATTGTTCCAGAGTTTGGGTGCTAAATAGGAAAAGGATCTGCCCCCTGCAGTTGATTTTGATATTCTAGGTATTATCAAACGGCCAGAGTTTTGGGAACGCAGCGGACGTGGAGGACTATAATGCAATAAGAGCTCGCTCAAGTACTGAGGAGCTAAACCATTCAGGGCTTTATAAGTAATTAACAAGATTTTAAAATCTATACGATGTTTGATAGGGAGCCAGTGCAGTGTTGACAGAACCGGGCTAATATGGTCATACTTCCTGGTTCTAGTAAGGACTCTAGCTGCTGCAAGTCAATTTTTGGGTGCTGGATGATCATGCTTGAGGGTCGTGTCATATCTGAAGGCACCACACCAACCTTTTTGACTGGACTTGCTGCTGTATTTGCAATCTACTATATGCTTAACCTCCAATACCAAGAAGCAGCAGCCTGTACTCTGGAATTCATTCAGATGTGAGACTGCTTGAATTTCCTTTGTCATTACAGCTTTTCTTGAGTTATAATTGTTGAAACCTGCATCACCAGAAACCATTACTTTGCATTTATACCAAGATTGTATTTCCTACTTTGAGTAAATACCTGTGAGCAATACCATCTTATGTTGCTTATTGTGGCTTGCAAAGTGTTTGTTACCTGACCCCATGTTCCGCTACTATTTGTTTTCCCAACATTTAACCAGCTGACTAGGAGATTTCTGATCACAGGCCTGCCTTAGTTAATGTCAGGCTTGTGATTGAAAATCTCCCTGTCAGATAGGTAATTGCTGGGCAAAAATGAGTAGCAGAACAAGGGGTCAGATAACAAAAACTTTGCAAGCCACAACACAACAAAAACATTAAAAGAACAATACAAATGAAATACATGAGCTGCTTGATGGCTTTGTCTGATCTCACTGCATCATATTTTTTATTTTTTTTTAATGCTAGATTATTACTTCAGTGGAGCATATTTTCAAATCACACTGCCTATAAGCTTGAATAAAGGCATAATACGGTCTCCTGCATAGTAATACACTTGTAATTTTTAACAAGCAAATTACTTCCAAGATATAGAAAAACAGGCAGCACAATTTAACAAAATACCTCATGATGTCAGTACTAGTTATTAACATAATGTGCAAAAACCAAACTACCCTTTTAAGTTTACAAGGCATTCCTCAGAGTTTTTCCATTCAGTCTCTGACGCTTGTAATTACAAGCGCTTCATTGGCATCAATCCAGAAAAAGGCACAAAGGCCACCCGGGGAAAGGTTGAAGAACCTAATCGACTTGCAGTGGGACTTCATATACTGTAGGTCAGTGAGCTCTCCTCTTGTTTCTGTCTGTGATGTTTTGACAGACTGACGTTAACACATTAAACCACAAAGTTAATAAAAAAAAATAAAAAAACTAAAAAAAAAAACTAAAAGTGTGCTAAAAAGAACAAAAACAATACAACTTTTAAAAAATGTTTCAGGAGTGTAAAGAAATGAAAATTTTCTTTTGAAAAAAATAAATGCTATCAAATCAAATAGACCAATGGTTCTTAAACCTGTCCTGGAGTACCACCAGCCCTGCACATTTTGTATGTCTCCCTAATCTATCACACCTGATTCAACTCATGATCTCATTAGTAGAGACTGCAAGACCTGAAATGAGTCAGATATAAGGAGACATACAAAATGTGAAGGGCTGGTGGTACTCCAGGACAGGTTTGAGAACCACTTAATTAGACCAACCACAGTTGATTCCATTAGCTGAACATGTATCCAGGTGTTAGTTATTCAGTTTCATTACCATCTATACAAAAGTGAATCTAAACAGTAGAAATGTGTATAAAAAAAACAAACAAACAAAAAAAAAAAAAAGTAGTTGGACTCGAGACACTCATGAAGTGTTTTGTTAGTCAACACTATCAGCAATCTCCTTGTTATCTGGGTTGTACCATGTAGACATTGACCATTCTAGAGTTATTTTAATAAAATATTTTGTTTGCTGATGTTTTACAGTTACCAGTTTGAATACCTCAGGAGACATTCACCTAGTAGAACTCTTTTAAAAGGTACAAGCCTCCTCGCTGGAATGTTTAAAAAAGTGCTGAAAAAACCCTGAACAATTTTCTTTCTTTTTTTTTTTTTTTTCACTAAATTTATTGCATGTGAGTAGTGCAGATCCAAAAATGTTCCGAAATGTTCAAAACATTTTAAATGTTTAATGTGTTTGACCTCAGCTTGTCATGTTTGTAACTTGTTTTGTTATGTTTGTCTGTTATTTATGTATTTTTTTATTGCCATTTGTTTTTATTTTTAAGTTTTTGTTTGTTAGCCAAAATCTGTCTTCACCGGTTTTTTACCATTTTTTTTAGTTTTGAATCCTTGTTAAATGTTGACTGCTCTTTTAAATAAAACTTTATTTTGCTGTATATCCTTTAAGTGTTTGCTTGTTTAGATCTTTCAATATAATATATTTTAAGCAGATGTTTGTAGCCCACGGAACGATAATGTTTTACTGTAAATCTAATTACAACATTACTGATTACTTTAAATTCACTCTTTACAAAGGCATAACATAACATTAGATTTAAAATAAATCTAAAAAAAAAAACAACAAAAAAAAAAACATTTGAAAAACTAAATAAGTAATGAATCTTCAGTCCAATTTCTATTTCTATCCATTTTATGCCTTTGTACAATAAAGAGTGAAATTAAAGTAACCATGATGATGTTACAAATTGAAATAATCAGATAAATATACTGCATTTAATTTATACAGAAAAAAATCTGTTAAATATTTCACAGTATGAATACTGTAGAATTACAGTAGATTGCTGACGACTCTGCTGCCAGTATTTTACTGTAAATTTGCGGAAAAAAAAAACAGAATTATATTGTATTTAATTTTTACTGTAATAAACTGTAAAATAATTTAACAGTACAAATACTGTAAAATTACAGTATATTGCTGGAAAATCTGCTGCTGGCACATTACAGTTTTTTTTTTTTTTTTACAGTAATGTTTTTTTACAACTTAGCAAAACAAATACTTAAAGCAGGGGGTCCTCAAATCTGGCCCACAAGACCCACTTTCCTTCAGAGCTTAGCTCTAACCCTAATCAAACACACCTGAGCATGTCTATCAATAGGCTTGTTTGAGATGCGCCTCGCCTCGCCTGAAATGTAGGCGAGAGTAGGCGGCTGCAGTGAGGGGAGGAGTGAAATAAACACAGTCAAGACGGACAGTTCTGAGCTCTTGAAGCGGAACAGATACCTACGAGATCAAAGGCAGATATCGCGTTATTCTCACTCATATGCTGTGCTGCTGATAAACATGATATAATTTCAGTTCTGTTGCTTTTATATAAAAATAAATATGATGAACAATACACTCAAAGTGCTTACTGTTTAATTCCATACGAAATGCATATGTATCATTAATTTTTACTTTAATACAAACATGTATTTTCGATTTTTATAGAAATATGACAACAATCACATATCTCATACAAAGATCACACTGTCATAGTGTTTGGGAATATTCATGCATAATTTAGATAAATAATCGCATGAAATCAGATTTAAAAAATAAAACATTTTAGAAGAGAACGCAGCATCACGGTTGTCTGAACCAATGAGCATTAAGCTGTGTCGTCAGTCAGTCGTTTCCCATCATGCTTTCGATCAGCGCAGTCGGTGGAGAGCAACTGCGCGCGACTGCTCAATCCGACACAGCCGCCTCGCGTCGTGAGAGTTTTTTGGCACACGTCAGCATGACATCAGAGCAAGGACGTGACTCGGACACTTTTCTAACCGGCATGCTCCTCGCGGTGATCACCGATGATCGGTTCTGTGCAGATTTTGCTCATCTCAAACAAGCCTAATGTTTGCAGGGTCGTTAAACAAACCACAGGTCGGTGAGTTTGATCAGGGCTGGAGCTAAACTCTGTAGGAAAGTGGCCCTCCAGGGCAGGATTTGAGGAACCCTGACATAAGTATCAAAGTAACACCAAAACAAACAATCTGAAAAGGTAGTTCAAAACAGGAACAACATTAACACAAAACAAAAAAAAAAAAAATGAAAACAAGGACCAATAAAAGAGTTAAAAGCATGCCAAAAGAATAAACATGGACCAAATCCATTCTCCCTTTTCCCTTTCCTTTGCTTCTGGTAGGCGTCTGCCTTTTGTTCCTCCACCTGTAACTGTAAGTGTAAATGTAAGAGAGAATAAATATATTGCTTTTAAACTGTGAAATTTACTGATATCCTTAATTTGGTCAGCCATTCTGTAAAAAGAAAAAAAACAAACAAACAAATAAACAAAACAAAAAAAAACACACACAGACAAACAAATCACAAAACTTGGCACATTTGACACAGTTCATTAAAACAACACCCAAAGATGACCTAAATGGAAAACTATGTCTAGATTTTTTTTTTTTTTAACCAATAAAATATATTTGACGCAAATGGAAACCATTGTCCTAGAATAAAACCTCCTCCATAGTTACAGAACACTACTTTCACAATATTAGTGGCCAGACCATTATAGTACTTCCTCATCTCTCAAACCTTCAGACGTTTATGCTCATTTAAACTTATCACACCAATTACACTTCTAACCTTAAACATTCAGCTTTCTTTAAACATTCCCGCTACATAGGGGGGGGGGGGGGGGGGGGGGGGGGGGCAAAAAACAAAACAAAAAGAGACTTTGCTTATCTTTATTCATTTTATGAGACTTGTGCTGAATAAAGAAAACCTTGTGTTAATGTAGGCCAGCTTTACTTATTCCTCCTTCAGTTATTTTGTTACTTGTTAAGTAAGAAACAGTATTCTAAAGCATTACCTTTATCAGTATGGAGACTTTAGTATCTCACACAGAAAGAGAGAAGGAAACATGATGTATCTGTAAGGGGTGGAGAAATAATTTTTACTTTCATGTGTGATAAAGGTTCGCTGCACTTTACAGGAACAGCCCGGAGGGTTTTTTGCAAGCTTTCCACATATTTTAGATTATACACAAAGGTAAGTGTGTGTCGTAGAACTCAGGTCTAGACATGTATTTTTGTTAAAACTTGATTTTACCCACTGAGTGGTCGCATAACACAATCTCTCTAAATAAAGTTAAATAAAGTTGTAATCCTTCAATCGATGTGTGTGTGTGTGTGTGTGGTCAATAACCAGGAAACGCAGCTGCTTCATGAACAAAATGAAAGTAGTCCTAGACATGGGGGTATTTTATATATATATATATATATATATATATATATATATATATATATATATATATATATATATATATATATATATATATATACATATATATATATATATATATACATATATATAGTAATGCTGAGTGGAGGAGAAATAATGTATAAACGGATCAGAGCACACCTAAACAAAAACCGACAACGCAACCCCATCAAGAAATGGAGAAAAGACCACAGGTTGGTAGGCCAAGTAAAACCCCAGGAGACATGTGAACAATGTACAAACGCTTTATTGGATTGGCACAGTAAATAATTAAAACACCCAATGGCATCAATGCCACATGTCGGGTCACAATATAAATCACAAATGGCAGCCATGTGTACTACACCAAATAAAGAAACACACAAGAAAACAACAGAAACAAACAAAAGACAGGCATAGGCTTGCCAATGGCAGGCACACACACACACACACACACACACAAACTCTTCACAGCACAGGTAGAGTCTCAGGTAGAGATTCTCCTCCCCTCAGCATTACTATATATATTGCTCTCAGCTCATAACAAGCATAGAATCTCGTGCAGGAAGACACAGTCACCGTCATATATACACACACACACACACACACACATGTTTGTTTTTGTGAAAAGTGGGGACATCCCATAGGCGTAATGGTTTTTATACTGTCCTTACTGTATGTGCTATTGCCCTACACCAACCCTACACCTAAACCTACTCCTTACAGGAGACTGTGCATTTCAACTTTCCCCCAAAAAACCTCATTCTGAGTGATTTATAAGCGTTTTGAAAAGTGGGGACATGGGTCAATGTCCTGAGATGTCACCTTCACCTTGTAATACCTGTCATACCCTCGTCATTATACAAATCTGTGTCCTGACTTTTCACAAAAACACGCACACACACACACACACACACACACACAGACATATATATATATATATATATATATATATATATATATATATATATATATATATATATATATATATATTGTCACAAATCAGGCCTCTGTGGCTCCCTCTGATCACCACCGGAGGGCACCCTCTCTGGAATACTAGTTCTTTTGGACTTCATTCCCCCCCCCCCCCCCCCTGGACCCCCCAATACAGTAAAACTGAACATTTTAGATTGGCCTTTTATTGTGGCCAGCCGAAGGCACACCTGTGCAATAATCATGCTGTCTAATCAGCATCTTGATATGCCACACCTGTGAGGAGGATGGAGTATCTCGGCAAAGGAGAAGTGCTCACTAACACAGATTTAGACAGATTTGTGAACAATATTTGAGAGAAATAGGCCTTTTGTGTACATAGAAAAAGTTCAGCTCATGAAAAATGGGGGCAAAAACAAAAGTGTTGCGTATATAATTTTATTCAGTGTATATAGGCGTTACACCAAATATACAAATTTATGTTCTTTTTAGCAACATCATATGGCCCATTTAATGATTAATCGTGCATATGATCCTATAGCCTATGTATTTTTGTAGTGTTACAACCGGCTCCAAATTGCAACATGAACGAGAGCCAACACGGACCAGCAAATAGCAAAGGAAAATTGTTTATTTAGCATAATTAAAGTATTCAAACAGTCAGTAGTCAGTGTTAATGTAAGTCAGTAATTCGCGCTGCACAGACACAGTGCACAGTGTATGACATCAAAGTACCGCTAGAGCGATTTAAAAGCATGCAGAGCCATCTCCATAGCTCTTGCTGTACTTTGATGTCACACACCGATCGATCTGATGGTATTGATACGCTACAAATCTAACAAGCCTAATGATTCAATGGACCATTCATAAATAACCATTTACTTCACTCCTGAATGAATCAGCCATTAGAATGAATCAAATGAATGAATAAATGACTCAATGACTTAAAGGGGTGGTTTACTGCGATTTCACTTTTTTCATTTTAAATAGTGTGTAACGTTGCTGTTGGTGCATGAACAGTAAGAGCTGCAAAGTTGCAGCGCTGAAAGTTCAACGTAAGCGGAGATATCGTCTTTTAAAAATCAGGAAGTTTAATGCCTACGAAAACGACTCATATGGGACTACAACGAGATACTTCCCGGGTTGCGTACAAAATAAACCCATCAACCCCTCCCTCCGGAACATGCAGAAAAGGGAGCAAGGCCATGTTCTGCGGCTTTGTCGAAGAGGAAGAGTTATAGTGGAGAGTTGTAGCCATGCCGTCGAAACGGTGTTATTTTCACCCAGCTGTCAGGTCTTCTGTGTTCGGGCTTCCTACGGACGCTGTAGTTCATCAACAATGGTTAAAATTTATGTTTGATTATGTTCCTGACAATTACAATCTTAGCTCTCTGTGCTGCGCATTTTACGGAAGACAGCTTCCAGAATCTACACGAGTTCAATGCCGGATTCACACAGAAACTATTACTAAAATATGGAGCAGTTGTTGTTGGGCCACAACCTGTAAGTAAGATTTCATAATTTTAAATGTATTTGCATGTATAATTTCAGACGTAATGTTTTAGTTTTTTCAAGGACGTAAACAAATGCCAACGCTGGCCTTAGTAGCCAGTTAGTTAAATGCTATTTTGTGTGTCTTTGACAAACGCATACAAACATTTTGGACCCGAATGTGTAATTATGTACTAATTTTGTAAATGTATTTTCCATGTATACTTTATGACGTAATTTTTCGATTTGATCAAGAACGTAAACACAAGCCAACACTGTTTGGTTAGTAGCCAGTTAGTTCGATGCTGTTTTGTGTGTATAAGACAAACGTGTACAAACTTCAATAAATGATATGTAATCACAACAGCAAACTTCCATTCAGAAACGTTTTGTAAGAGCCGTGCTTGCGGAAGTTCTGCTTGACTCTCTTCATTACCGCTTTCTGGGTCTGATTCTGGCTCAAACTGATACGGCAATATTGACGCCATTATTTACATTTGACCGGAGCGCGTGCAGCTGTCGCTCGTGAAGGTAATGGGCGTGACGTTTTCGGACAACGTGCAGTACGCAGTTTAGCCAATCACAGCACACCGGCCCAACTAACCAATCTGAGCCCATCGCCTGCTTCTGAGGGAGTGGTTTCAGAGAATCAGGAAGTCAACCGGTCGTTCAAATGGCAGAGGAAAAAGCGGCTTACAATAAAGGGGAAATATATGAAAAAAAAGGCGTTTTTTAACAAACGAAACACGAAGACATGTTATATTGCACCCCATAAACACAATCAAGCAAAGAAAAAAAGCAGTAAACCACCCCTTTAATCATTAAGACATTTACCACCACCTACTGGCAGTTTTAGTTTATTGTTTAGAGTATAATTTCATTAAATAAATAATTTCATATTTCCATTATAATAATAATAAAAAAATAATAAAATTAATTATTAAAGGTATTGTTCACCCACCCAAAAATGACAATTGTGTCATCATTTACTCACCCTCATGGTCCAAAAGAGTATATGCAATACATTTTATCAAACTAATTATTTCTTGCTAAAGCTACTTTTTGTAATGTATGTTTGATGCTTAACACAATAATGACTTTAAATGATCTCCTGGGAGTAATTTCTCAACCAACTTTGATGTGCGATTAATTTGATTAATATGAATATATCGAGAAGGTCAAGAAGCTGTCAATCAAAAACCCAGTAGCCAGTGAAAACACACCACTGCTAGCCACACCCCCATGAGAGATTTGTGGCAGAATAGCGAATGAAAACTCTGGAAACACATTTGTATGTCCAGATCAGCAAAAGAAAAAGGAGACAACAGTTAGCAAATTAGGCAGTGTATTAAAAACAAGGTCAATAATTATTATTATTTATTTATTTATTTATTTTTCATTTTCAAAGACATTTTATTCAGTTTCAATTTTTATTTTTTTTCTTGAAAAATTGATTTTATTTTTAATGGCACAAAAGTAACTCCATAGGTATTGGCAAGTACTAAAATTAATCATTTACTGCATGACTTTGATGGTACATGATAACAAAAAAAAAAAAAAAAAAATCCACATCATTTTTTGGTTTATTTGGAAAAGTTTTATTGATTTATTGCAAAGTTGAGTTTAAAGTTTTTTTTGACCACCCCTCACCCCCATCCCAACAAAGGTGCAAAATCACAAAGGAAATTTTCCATTCACATGTCATAGGACAATGTTCAGAGAGCGATAAAAAAATCACTAATTTGTCAAAAAAAATGTCAAGAAATCAATAAGTGAAAAGGGAAAAACACTTGAAACGCATTGATGTACTGCATTTGATACAGATGTACATTTGTATTGTAGTGCGGGCCTGGGAAACTTCAGTCATGGAGGGCCACTGTCCTGCAGAGTTTAGCTCCACCCCTAATTAAACACACCTGTTTACATTAGCTTGTTCTTATGTGTTTGATTAGGTAAATATGCACACGGTTGAGTTATTTTATTGTTATTTTGTAGATGAGTTAATAAATAAAATCACATTAACTGAAGAAATTTAAAGAAGTTGTGCGACGAATCTTCTTCTTTTTTTTTTTTTTTTTAACTGATAGTAGCCTGTGCTGTTTACCTGTTGCATGGCGTAAATTGATGTTTAGCGTGCAGAGGAATCTCGACCTAACCAAATTAAAGTCAAATGAAGATGCCGATGCTGATGCCGTGCTTGATGACTTGAATAATTTCATAAAGGTGATCCGCAGGACGCTCCGTTGGAGCAAATCAGTGTTTTACATTTATATCAAGAAAAGGACCATTTACATCCAAATGTAATTTAATGCACACCGAACAAAATCTAGAAATAACTTAAGGTCTACTTTGCGATTTTGTTGACAAGCATAGTGCATTCTTTTCAAAATGTATTTATTTATTTATTTTTATTTTTTCCAATGGATTGACTTACACTGATTAATTGTTCACCTCAAGACTAGCAATGTGTGCTAAATAATGTAAATTATGATTTCACTCAAACTTTGAAAGGCCTGATTTTGTGCTGCCCCATTTTGTGAAGAGCTGTTAACCAGAAACTTCCACAGCAATTTACAGTGCTGTTAATTAGTGAAAATCACACATTCCATACAGTGTTTTATCTTCTGTTCTTTTTTTCAACAGCAACAAAAATAAATAAATAAATTTTAAAAAAGTAAAAAAAAGGGGTAAAAGTGTATTGGTTAAGAACACATTCATATTCTTCTGTCAAATCCATGTGAATATCTCTCTCTCACACACACACACACACACACACACACACACACACATACATATACAGTGCGTGCAGAATTATTAGGCAGGTTGATATTCTGGTCATTTATTTATTTTTTTTCCAAGCACATTTTACCAATTCCAAACCACATCAGTCTTAATGACTATTGATTTTGTATTTAATCATTTATAAGTGATATATAATTGTCCATGAAGGCTGAAAGTCAAACCAACATTGATGATGATGATGATAATAATAATAATAATAATAATAATAATAATAATAATAATAATAATAAACGTTTCTTGAGCAGCAAATATTAGAATGATATCAGAAGGACCATGTTACACTGAAGACTGGAGTAATGATGCTGAAAATTCAGATTTGAAAGCACTGAAATAAATTACATTTTAAAATATATTTAATAGCAAACAGTTATTTTATATAGTAAAAATATTTCAGTTTTTACTGAACTTCGGATCAAATAAATGCAGGCTTGGTGAGCAGAAGAGACTTCTTTAAAAAAAAAAAAAAACATAAAGAATCTTACTGTTCAAAAACTTTTGAGTGGTAGTGTATACATGATCAAATTTATTCAGAACAACATTCTAAAATAATGTTGCCTTTTAATTAATAGTTGAGATTAGAACCCGCAGCTTTCAAAGCGTCCACTGCCATTAAAAATACCACGGTAACATTTTGGGATCATCATGACAGCAAAGCATTACTCATTCGTCCTGCAGTAACTCTTGTTAAGTAAGAAAAGGTATACAGTGATTAATAGTATGGATATTTCAATATGTCACAGGAAGGAAGAAGGAAACATGACGTATCGCGCTGAAAGGGGAGGAGAAATCATTTTTACTTTCGTTTGTGTTCGCTGCACTTTACAGGAATATTTTTGAATATCTTTTCCACACGTCTTTTACATCATTCGCAAAGGTAAGTGTGTGTTGTTTTGTAGAGAAGCCTTATTGACTAAATCAGGTCCAGAGCTGGATTTTTGTTAAACTGGTTTTACTCGGTGATCGCTCCACAGTCTCTGAACAAAGCTGTGATCGGAAATTCAACTTCAGGAAAGTTGGATGTTCACAGATTCGAATCAACAGCTCGTGAGAGAAAAACTGTTACTACACACATCTTTTCGACCGTAGTAACTTAGGCAACGGTCTACAACATATTTTCCTCAAACGAGACTCTATACGCGCAGGAGACAACCCGAGAAACCAGGGGAAAAAAAAAAAAAAGAAACTCCGCAGAATTTGTTTTTACTGGTTATAATAGGGTTGTATTGATTTTAACGGAAACTGTAATGGTCCCTGTAGGTCTCTACTAGTAATCTGTCGCATCGGCTTGTTAAAACTACTAACGCCTGTGGAATATGTTCCAAAACACACTAAAGGAAACTTTTTTTTTTTTGATAGTTTTAATGGTTAATAGTTCATGTTTGTATTGCGAACAATATCCAACAGGAAAGACAGAGAGATAATCCAGGTACACGAGCTATAATCCAAACGAGATGCAAACAGAGTCCGAATGGCAAGGCAAAGGGTTAATCCAGGAAACAAAGGCAATAATCAAAACACGAGAAAACCGAGATGGTCCTCACTGCAGAACACAAGATCCAGGGGGTGTGGTTGGATCTAGATCCAACTCCTCCCACCTTACATAGACCTAAACCTACCAATCTCCACCCCCTGGATGTGGATCCAATCTCCGCCCCTGGATCTTTTGTTCTGCAGTGAGGGGCTACTGGGAAAACCGGCAAGACACTGGCTGTGTTCGAAATGGCATACTTGCTTTCTGCTTACTGCGCAGTACACAGTGCATACTACCTACTATTTTTCAAATAATAGTGTGTGAAACAGTATACAATAGGCAACACATGTTTCAGATAGTATGCTTAATTGTCACATGACAGACACAAACATTAATTCAGCACAGCTGTCAAGGTTGTTACCTTACAAACAAACGTGCTAACTATTCTTTTTACAAAGGCTTGTTAAGAAGGTTTCATATTAGTAAACAATGCTATATTGCCCAATTGAACTCATTTCATAATTGAATAACTTTACATAGGCTATTGGACTGAACTGAATGAGCTGTCTTTAACTGATCTCTCTTTAATGATATTTTTGGCAGTTACACTAATTGGAAAAAGTTATATATTCTAGTTACACCAAGTGCAAATAATTATAAATTCTGTTTACACTAAAATAGCAGCATTTTCTTTAGCAACAGGTGTGTAAATAGTAGTTAGGTGGCAGATATTTATACTTCAGTACTGTAGTACATTATAAAACAGTATGCAATAACATTTTGAGTGTAAATTATCATACATTTTATTTGATGAAAGCCACTTTATTGGGACAAAAAACTACCTTCAGCAAAGCACACTGTCTTATTATTAATGAGGCGTTTAATTTCCACTTTCAAATATTTACTTAATTTTATATTGAAAACAAATGCCTTTCTGATCTGGTATGTGATGGGAAAAGGAGTTGCACGAGTTCAAAGCACAAATCTTGCGTCTTTTACTCACTACGCCACTGATACTATAGTAATACACGTGTCGTCTGCAGTGCTGTTTATCGCAGCCAGGCATTGGTGGGCGGAGCTAATTACAGCCTCTGCTAACAAATAGAGATGGTCCTCACTGCAGAACACAAGATCCAGGGGGTGCGGTTGGATCTAGATCCAACTCCTCCCACCTTACATTTACCTAAACCTGTCTCCACCCCCTGGATGTGGATCCAACCCCGCCCCCTGGATCTTTGTTCTGCAGTGAGGGGCTACTGAACAAATTGGTCTATTTATCCTTAGAGTAAATACCAACACGGTCTCACCCCAACTAGTCATATATTGACGCTTGGTCAGGACCCCTTGGCGACGCTCAAGGTACCCCTTTAGTGTCATTTTTTGACACACAGAGTCCTCCATTGTTTTCAGTTGTTTGTCTTAATTTAATGGTTCCCATGCATTTGTATTAAATATGAATAATTTAATATAAATTTATACTTTCATTGGAGCACGTAACCCCACCCCTACCCTAAACCTACCCACTTCTGAACAATATAAAACACGTAACAGACAAATAAAAGTACAGCCACAGGTATTTATTGCAAAAAACAAACATAAACAAGCAGAATAAACGCATTACAAACATGTCGTGTTGCATTCCAAGTCTTCTGAAGCCATACGATATCTTTATGCGACGAAGAGAGTAAAACATAAAGGTTTAAATCGCTGAAAATGATCCCGCTCCGTTAACGCGCTCACATCTCATTCAAAAGATAATCCCGTAGCATGACGCAATCGGTCACGAGACACACAAGAGCCAATTGCTAACGTAAGGCTTCTTCTGGCGGCATTTTTTGAATTCGCACACAGAGACAGCACACAGGAAGAGCTTTATGGCGGACGGAGACGGCGATCGCGTCTATTCTTTTCACAAATCAATCGTTTTGCCTCGAAAGACTTGGAATATTATTATTTTTTTATTTTTTTATAAATTATGACGGTTGTTGTATCTGCCTGTTATATCTTGTGTTTTATTGACTAATGGTAGGTTTAGCTGCAGGGGTTGGGTTACGTGCTCATAAATGTGTAAATAGTGTAATATAAATAAAACTGTTGTGACACACCCCAACATATATGCAACAATAGCAATATTATTGCCCAATATATAATTTAATCATGACGATAAGCCTTTGCGTAGGCATATTGACTCTAAGGGTTTCTTATTTAAAGCAATGGAGGACCCTGCACGTCGAACAATTACACTAAAGGGGTACCCTGTGAGTCAAAAAGAGACGCCAAAGGGTCCTGACCAAGCGTCAATATGTGACGAGTTTGGAGTGAGACCGTGTTGTAAATACACTCGTTTCTTTTGCTTGACAGCGGAATTTAATTATGTTTGCTTAATTGAAATATTAATTTTATTTATATTTTTATTTATATATTATATTACTGCAATATTAATATTATTATTTAATATCTTGGAAACGATGTATAAAGCGTTATAGAGATAAAGGTGACTCATTTGACTTGATCGGAAAAGTGCCGTAGAGATTAAAGTACAATTTATGTCCTACTAATGATATTGTTTTTAGATGCACAGTGATAGTTTGTAGTTTACATGTATATGTATATATGTACATATACAAGTGTAACATTTATAATTACTGTTCCCCGCCTCCAGTTCACTCCCGCGTTTGAAGGTGAAATGTCACATGGAGCGTGTTGCTATCTATCTATCTATCTATCTATCTATCTATCTATCTATCTATCTATCTATCTATCTATCTATCTATCTATCTATCTATCTATCTATCTATCTATCTATCTATCTATCTATCTATCAGCAGGGCCAAAAAGTGTTACTACATAAATAGCCAATAATTTCAATATTACCACTGTAGTGACACCAAATTTATTTCACACAATTTAGTCTCCCATTGTTCATACTACATCACTTAGTTTGGAAAAAAAGTGCTTTTGCATTTTCTATGAAAAATATTCAATAAGTTCACTGTAACACACTGTCCTGTCACCAAATTCAATTCACACATCACTGCTCTCCTACAGGTTATACTTCAAAACATAATTTTAAGAGAAAAAAAAAAAGAAAATTAATAATTTAATTATTATTATTATTATTTTCATTATGCAGTGTAATGGAATCCAATTCAGTTCACACACCAGAGCTTTCCCAGTGGTTATACTACAATACTTAGTTTGAATAATAATAAAAATAAATAAATAAATAAATAAATAAATAAATAAATAAATAACTTTTAACATGACTTTAAAATGCCACCTCAAAGCAAATATTACATCAATTTTAAGTAATATTCATATTAAGGGTACCTATATTCTTGCTGTTTTGAAATGAACAAAACAAAAGGAGGTTAAATTTGGATCACAGACAGTGAAATGCATCCATAACTGTGGGTTACTAATCTTCAGATGGATAATTCTGTGCTGCAAGCATACATTCATAAAGAGCATATGAAGTGATATTGAAGTATGAATGTTTTAGATGAATGTTTATGTCATTAACAGTAGTCCAGCATGGCTGTGCATGAAATCCTTCTGGAGTGTTTGGAGGACCTGGATTCTGAGCAAATTGAATTATTTAGATGGCACTTAACTCAAGGCATAAACGACTTCAAAATCCCCAAAAGTCAATTAGAGAAGAAGCCAAGGTTTGATGTTGTGACCTGTATGATTCAGCATTATCCTGATGGCGCTGGGAAGCTCACTCTGCTCGTTTTGGAAAAGATGAAGCAGATGAATCTTGTAAAAGATCTGCGGGAGAAGCTGGGTAAATGACATAAAATAAATATATTTGTTACAAGAGAATGTTTAATGATGCACCAAGACCATCTATTAACAATGCAGTGTTTTATTTAATATAATACACAAATACATACAGTTACAAATCCACAGTTGCTTTGTGCAGTCACTACATAGATTTCAAGGCTTTTGATAATGTTTGATAAGGTCTCTAAATCTAAAATATATACTGAAAATGTAATATTCTTAAATTCTTTTAATATCCTTAGTGAATAACCATGCATGTGGGGAAATAAATAAAAATAAAAATAATAATTATTATTTTTATTATTATTATCCTTCTTCGCAGGTCATACTATGGATACACTGCAGTCCAAACATACTACAGAGGCTGGTGCGGCACAAGAACAAGAGAGATGCAAGCGTGGTGAGTCTGTCTGTCTGTCTATTAATAAATAAATGCATTATAAACAGCTATTGTGCTTGGTAGTAAGTGACATTTCTGAAATTCAAAAATGTTATAAATGTTTTTCTGTGTCCACAGGTGCTGAGTTTGTGGAGAATCACAGGTCCGAGTTGATCAGCGGAGTCTCACTGGTGGAGCCCATTGCAGATGACATGAAACCTCTGATTGGAGATGAAAAATACGCAATCATCTTAAACTCAGGAACAAGACAAGCACAAATGAGAGCGTTTCTGAACTTTCTGCCAACACCTAAACTGAAAGATAAACTTTACCAAAGTCTCAAAAAACATGAGCGCTTTCTTGTTGAAGATTTGGAGAATTCTGAGTAGATGGGTTTAATTTGGCTTATTGTCATTCAAGGTATACAGTAAAACAAAATCTGTCTACACTGTAAGTTACCAAAATACAGACAGGACAATCAGTTTTGGATAATAATAAATAGAGAGAGAGAGGGAGAGAGAGAGAGAGAGAGAGAGAGAGAGAGAGAGGGACCTGTAACATGCTGTCCTTGCTTGATTGTTAATAAAATATTTGGAACTCTCTCTGGAACATCTTTCTTATCAATGCCTACACACAAAAACACACACTCACACACACGTCCCTTCCACTTAAGGCCCTCTGAGTGCTTGATTTTGGGAAGAAGAAGAATTTTTTTTTTTTTTTTTAAACGAGCTAAAAAGCTTCAGAGATGTAATGGAAATATGACATGCACAAACATACAAAGGAAGTTCACATGACCAAAACCTCCCAGTTTTTTGAGACCCATCTATACATTAATTTCTCACCACATACACAACTGCTGCAGCACAACTCCAAAAGCAGAATTCATACAATAAGTAATACTTAAAGCTACTAAAAAGCATTTATTTTACAGGGGAAAACGGTGTTTAAACCCATTGTGATTATGGCTGTTTAAATTTGATGGTAGAGTCACGAAGCAGGGAGAAGAAAAAAACAAAACAAACAAAAAACACTTTCCCCAAAAAAAATAATATCTGTGGAGGATTAGATAGATAGATAGATAGATAGATAGATAGATAGATAGATAGATAGATCACATCAATCTTAACAAACATTTTTTTTTAATCATTTGATATGTAATATATATATTTGATATGTAATAATTATATATATATATATATATTTATTTATTAATTTATTAAATGTCCATGAGAAGAATGCAACACTAATGTCATTGGACAGTGAAATGTTCATTGGGTAAGCGAGGTCAGAAAAAAAAAAAAAAAAAAACAGGTGGAGAAGAAAACAAACAAACAAAACAAAACAAACAAAAAAAAGTTAACTGCAAAATAATGAAAAATTAGGCGTGAAACCGTCAGGACGCATTTAGTCTTCAGCGCCACCATTTTCCAGAACTGCAACCATCCTGAAGTTTCCAGAATTACAAGGTGTCAGGACTTTGGGTAACAAATACCCTCATAAAAATAACATGTTGAAGTGTTGTGAAATACATGGACTGATTTTTCCATAGGCTTTATAAAGTGATAAGTGACTCTTGAAGGACCAGCATTACATCCTCCTATACCACGCTTTCAAGAATTTATCTTCCAGTAAATTGAGAGTTCAGTTTTATGCCATATGCTATCCTGTAAAGTCTGTCTTGCAGAGATGGACTTAAAAAAAATAAAAATCCTCCCTAAACTTACAGCGATTCTGGAAGTAGTTCTTGATTTAACAATATTTAATAAATATTTACTTAAAATACAAATAGTTACTTTGTTCCTTCCTCTGATCCTTATATTCTACACACATTAGAAGCTCTTTTAAGGAGTAGATGGGTGGCTCTTAAAAGAGCCTTTGGGGGTGTTTCACAGCCTCGGGCTGCTCTACTTGGAGCTGGTGTACTTGGTGACGGCCTTGGTGCCCTCAGACACGGCGTGTTTGGCCAGCTCCCCGGGCAGCAGCAGACGCACGGCGGTCTGGATCTCTCTGGAAGTGATGGTGGAGCGCTTGTTGTAGTGAGCGAGACGAGACGCTTCACCGGCGATGCGCTCGAAGATGTCGTTGACGAAAGAGTTCATGATCCCCATCGCCTTGGAAGAGATCCCGGTGTCGGGATGAACCTGTTTCAGGACTTTGTAGACGTAGATAGCGTAGCTCTCCTTCCTGGTCTTTCTGCGCTTCTTTCCTCCCTTCCCCGCGGTCTTTGTGACGGCCTTCTTGGAGCCCTTCTTAGGCGCGGACTTCGCTGGTTCAGGCATGATGATGCTGACGAGACAATGATGAGAAAGAGCCGCACAGAGCCGTTTATTCACTAACCTATGCTAATTTACACAGAGATGCGGAGGCTTCTGATTGCGTGTTTCCACAGACCACACCCATAAACTCGACTGCGATTGGACAACTGGAAGTACCACGAGAGTAACGTCGACCAATCATAGGGGGTGAAATTATAGCCCCGCCCACCGCTCCTTGTTTGAACGACAGCATGATTAAGTTTATTTTCTTTCAATTCCCGCTCTTTTTGTTAGTTTTGTAAATGGGTCTGAAATACCAGCGTGTAATTTCTTTAAAATCTCTTACAGACCCATTGAGAAAACTTGGATAAAAAGAGAACGCCATGTAAAACTAAAACTGTGTGCAACTTTGAAGGGAACAACTTTATACGAGCTCTAATTCTATGAATCTGTGACCGGCTCTGAAAAAAAATAATGTTTACATTCTGGGTGCAATGTCATTTTTATTTTTTTTAAATAGGTCTTCTGAGAAACTGTATTGGTATTGTTCACCTAACGCATATATGCATTACTTCAAACATTAACTCTTTCCGTGTCGGTGTGGGTGGCTCTTAAAAGAGCCGTTGGGTTTGTTCTGATTGAAGGCGTTTATCCTCCGAAGCCGTACAAGGTGCGTCCCTGTCGTTTGAGCGCGTACACGACGTCCATGGCGGTGACGGTCTTTCTCTTGGCGTGCTCGGTGTAGGTGACGGCGTCGCGGATCACGTTCTCCAGGAACACCTTCAACACCCCGCGGGTCTCCTCGTAGATCAGACCGGAGATGCGCTTGACGCCGCCGCGGCGCGCCAGACGACGAATGGCGGGTTTGGTGATTCCCTGGATGTTATCGCGCAGCACTTTCCGGTGACGCTTAGCGCCTCCTTTCCCGAGTCCTTTACCGCCTTTGCCTCTTCCAGACATGATTCAGATACTTCTTGCTTCAGTTGAGCAACGACACGAAAATGTAACAAGTGCTTCAGGGAGGCCCTTTATATTTGCTTACAGGACCTAACTGAAACCATCTCCGGGTCACATGACTCGCCCCTCCCCCGCTGGTTCTTCTTCTTCTTCTTGTTTTTTAACGGAGGCTGGCAACCAACGTAAATAGGTGCATTACCGCCTCCTTCTGCTCCGGAGTGTGAAACAGAGATTTATATTCTATTTATCAAACCCGTCTCTCTAATAAAATCATAGAAGGCTTTATTATTTACTTCACTTGACCATTTAATTAACACCTTAAAATTTAGCTCCTGAAATTGATTTTTCCTTAATTCTTCTATCATGTTTCCTATTTCTTGTTCATACTTCCTACATTCAATAAATACATGAGGTATGTTCTTCAACATTACAGTGTTGAACACATAATCCATTTGGATGTTTCCCTATTATTTTAAGTGTGCTATTTAAATTTGAGTGTCCTAATAACATTCTGTTAAAGATGACCTCCTCTTTCCTTGACTTTCCTATACACTTTATACTTTGATTTACTTTATTTATTAAACTATAAAGGAATCTACCCTTTTCCCCATTGTTCCACTTAAATTGCCATTCTTTATTCACTTTATTCCAGATTAGAACCTTAATCTCTGCTTTACTTAATGGAACTTGTATCTCTATTGTTTCTCTCTGTAATGCTTGCTTTGCTAATTTATCCACATCTTCATTTCCCCTTATTCCTATGTGTGCTGGGACTCATATAAAACTGACTGATGTACCATTTAGAATAATTCTTGAATGTATTTGTAGGATACTAAATAGAATATCTTGACTTGATTTAAAAGATCTCAAACTCTTTAAGACTGAAATTGAATCAGAACAAATTAAAACATTCCCAGGTTTATGTTCCTCTACCCACTGCATTGCCAAGAGCATTCCTATCATTTCTACAGTATAAACTGACAAATGATTAGAAGTTCGCTTTACTTCACTGATCCCCTGGTAGCCACTGTCTTGTAAAAAAGCAGCCCCAGTTATTTGACGTTCTGGATCTATCTGCATACACTTGTATATGCCGAGGGGAATGAATTCTAGTATATATTGAAAATACAGATGTCAATTCAGCTTCTCTTTCTGATTTTTTAACTTCTAACAGATGCAAATCTACTTGAGGTGTTACATACATCCATGGTTCATATTCCTGAATAACAACTGTTGGGCTCATCTTGATGTCCCCCGCTAGTTCCAGCAAGAAATGTGGTTTAACCCCAACCCTGATCTAACGATGTTGTGCATTGTTTCATATTAATGCATGTTTTAAAAGATTAATTTGTCAAAGACTGAGAAGATCATATAAACATTTATAAGCACACGCTTTGATTTTCATATCATCAAGCACACTAAAGTAAACAGAGAGCTACAAATATCACATCAAACAATAAATGTGCTTCTCAATTCCCAGATAAAAACACACCTATTATAACAAAATTACCTCTTCTGACACATTAAACATCGCAATTGTCATTTATGACGCAGTTAATAGATTAAAAGCGACAATTTATAATAATTTATTAACTTAATGGACTTGTTGAATTACGAACATATATTGGAACGCTGCATATATATTTTTTTTCAGTTTTAATTGCTTAGAAAAGTGTCACAGTGAAACAAGTTGTAATGTTTTGCTTGTTTGTGTGTAACTTTTGTAGTAATGGGAATCTAAAACTGGTAAAACGAAAAAAAAATAAGATCCATACAGAACTCATTACATAACTTCATATCGGTTATATTCATCATTGCAGTGGAAACAGTCTCGTTCAGTGTGGTGTTGGTGGCTCTTAAAAGAGCCTTTGTGGTGCGGTGCTGCAGCGGCGGGTTTAAGCGCGCTCTCCGCGGATGCGGCGGGCCAGCTGGATGTCTTTGGGCATGATGGTGACTCTCTTGGCGTGGATGGCGCACAGGTTGGTGTCCTCAAACAGACCGACCAAATAAGCCTCGCTGGCCTCCTGCAGGGCCATGACGGCGGAGCTCTGGAAGCGCAGGTCCGTCTTGAAATCCTGCGCGATTTCTCGCACCAAGCGCTGGAAAGGCAGTTTGCGGATCAGTAGCTCGGTGGACTTCTGATAACGGCGGATCTCTCGGAGAGCCACGGTCCCGGGCCTGTAACGGTGGGGCTTCTTGACGCCGCCGGTGGCTGGGGCGCTCTTCCGGGCGGCTTTAGTAGCGAGCTGCTTCCTCGGGGCTTTGCCGCCGGTGGATTTACGAGCCGTCTGCTTGGTTCTTGCCATCGCGAAGATTAACCTCTTCCTCTGTTCTGAGTACGTAGAGAATATACCGCTTTCTGTTCCGCGCCTGCTTTTAAACCCTCATACTGACACGAGTTTATGATGTCATAGGGGTCTGGCTTGTGATTGGCTGATGTGTGACGTGACCTCTGCTCATGACTGTTAGCCAATGACTGCGCAGCTTCTGTTTTCAAACGGGGCTGTTTGTGTTTCTTGCTCAAAATGCTTTGTTCTGTTTATTACTTTACAATCAAACACACACTCTACCCTAACACATCATTAAAGTAACATTACAAATTATTTGTATAAAATTACTGCAACTGGACAAGGATAATTATCTTACAAATGTAATGTTATATGTAGGTACTATATATACACACATAGTACATACAGTAAATACACATACATATACATATATATATATATATATATATATATATATATATATATACACACGCACACACACACACACACACACACACACACACACACACACAGGTGCTGGTCATATAATTAGAATATCATCAAAAAGTTGATTTATTTTACTAATTCCATTTAAAAAGTGAAACTCGTATATTATATTCATTCGTTACACACAGACTGATATATTTCAAATGTTTATTTATTTTAATTTTGATGATTATAACTGACAACTAAGGAAAATGCCAAATTCAATATCTCAGAAAATTAGAATATTAAGACCAATACAAAGAAAGTATTTTTAGAAATCTTGGACAACTGAAAAGTATGAACATGAAAAGTATGAGCATGTACAGCACTCAATACTTAGTTGGGGCTCCTTTTGGCTGAATTACTGCAGCAATGCGGCGTGGCATGGAGTCGATCAGTCTGTGGCACTGCTCAGGTGTTATGAGAGCCCAGGTTGCTCTGATAGTGGCCTTCAGCTCATCTGCATTGTTGGGTCT
Source organism: Acrossocheilus fasciatus (assembly GCA_036784905.1). Classification (NCBI taxonomy): domain Eukaryota; kingdom Metazoa; phylum Chordata; class Actinopteri; order Cypriniformes; family Cyprinidae; genus Acrossocheilus; species Acrossocheilus fasciatus. The sequence goes on from CM071944.1 coordinate 46,927,100, forward strand.
GGCATATTGCATCTTCCTCTTCACAATACCCCATAGATTTTCTATGGGGTTAAGGTCAGGCGAGTTTGCTGGCCAATTAAGAACAGGGATACCATGGTCCTTAAACCAGATACTGGTTGCTTTGGGACTGTGTGCAGGTGCCAAGTCCTGTTGGAAAATGACTTGGCACCTCTCTTCCTCCAGACTCTGGCACCCTGATTTCCAAAGGAAATGCAAAATTTAGTTTCATCAGAGAACATAACTTTGGACCACTCAGCAGCAGTCCAGTCCTTTTTGTCTTTAGCCCAGGCGAGACGCTTCTGACGCTGTCTGTTGTTAAAGAGTGGCTTGACACAAGGAATGCGACAGCTGAAACCTATGTCTTGCATACGTCTGTGCGTAGTGTTTCTTGAAGCACTGACTCCAGCTGCAGTCCACTCTTTGTGAATCTCCCCCACATTTTTGAATGGGTTTTGTTTCACAATCCTCTCCAGGGTGCGGTTATCCCTATTGCTTCTACACTTTTTTCTACCACATCTTTTCCTTCCCTTCACCTCTCTATTAATGTGCTTGGACACAGAGCTCTGTAAACAGCCAGTCTGTTTTTCAATGACCTTTTGTGTCTTTTCCTCCTTGTACAACGTGTCAATGGTTGTCTTTTGGACAACTGTCAACTCAGCAGTCTTCCCCATGATTGTGTAGCCTACAGAACTAGACTGAGATACCATTTAGAGGCCTTTGCAGGTGTTTTGAGTTAAATAGCTGATTAGAGTGTGGCACCAGGTGTCTTCAATGTTGAACCTTTTCACAATATTCTAATTTTCTGAGATACTGAATTTGGGATTATTCTTAGTTGTCAGTTATAATCATCAAAATTAAAAGAAATAAACATTTGAAATATATCAGTCTGTGTGTAATGAATGAATATAATATACAAGTTTCACTTTTTGAATGGAATTAGTGAAAGAAATCAACTTTTTGATGATATTCTAATTATATTACCAACACCTATATATATATATATATATATATATATATATATATATATATATATATATATATATATATATATATATATATATATATATATTGACTTCATGAATACATATAAATTACAGCTTAATGATTTTTAAAATCTTTTTTTGTGCAATTATTTACAGAGCACATGTACCATTTTTTATGTCACTGGCATTAACTTCTTTGGCAATATTAAAGGCTTTCATAAAATATTATTTCTCGATTTTTTTTTTTTTCAGCACATAGTCAGTCACATGTATTACAGAAAATAAATAAATAATGAAAATAATGAAAATGCAAGAAATAAGGAGATTATGTTTTATTTATTTAATGAGACAGAAAAAAAACACAGTGACACCAGTGACACTGAATCACCAGAGACACAGAAGACCTGGGGTCCGTTCTTTGTACGTTGAGATGATTTGAAAGATTCCAGATCTTCTAATCCTGATAACTGATCTCTGGCTAATTTGGTTCTTCAAACAAATTTGCGTATTAGATTAAAATATCTGGATTAAGATTACTTTGCGTTCTCTGTTCCCCGAAAAGGGCAGATGTATCTATACTCAAAACCGCGATCAGCAATGTAGCGATTGGCTGGCGGCAAACAGCAACGTAATGACATCATATCATTAAAAAAGACACCTGACGAAAAAGTTGACAAATCGCAATACCTTTAAGGACAGTCAAACGAACAAAACTACATAAATGTTATAGGCTAATAGATAAATTAAATGTGCACTGTTTTTAATTTATTTGTAATTCATGATTCATACATGATTCCCAATTATTTATACTCATGATTTCTAGTATTTGTACAGGCTTTACATTTTTATTTCAATGTTGTAATTAGCAATTCATTTAATTTTATCTTTGAAGCAGGTTTATGACACTTATGTGACAGCATTAAAGTTTCTTAGATATCAAGTTATCTGCATCTGGTTGTTTCTGTATGATATAATTGTACATATCTATCAGTGGCGGCTGCTGGTCTTTCAAAGAGGGGAAGCTCATTTTCGGCCTACATCATAAAAATTGTCCATTTATTTATACGTAAATCCTGCCCTACGTTCCTTTTCAAGAAAATGCTCTGTGATCCTGTCGTACCAGCTTATTTATTAATAAATAAATAGATGTAAGTGAAAACAGACAATATTATTCTCTGAATACTTAATTAATGTGAATGAATGACTGGCTATTGTTATCCATGAAATGATCTAAACACAACTCATCTCAGCACTGCACAGAAGCTGCATGAAGTGACATTTAGATGTGGCATTTATTCATTTAGACTGTATTTATAATTGCATAAATAATGTTATGAGATTAATGTTTTAAATACTAAATTCTGAATATAGAAATATGTTGGAAAATAACGTAATATGCCTACTTTTAGATGGGAAACTTAAAAACGGCCAGCAGGTGGCAGAAGTTCGTGACTGAATCACTGAGTCATTCAAACGATTCTTTCAAAATGGCTGAATCCTTCAGGAGCGAATCAAATGACTGTTTTTATGAATGGCTTCTTAGTGAATCAGTGATTCTCCCAAATCAACGCGGATTTGGATTCGAGCACAAACGAAACAAAAACAGCACTCTTTCTCGTGTCATATTGCATTAAGTGTCAGGAGCATTTTTTGCTCGCATATCTTGCAATTTCCGAGTTAGCAGCATGTATATTAAAACATAACATTATAAATAAATAAAAAAATATATATATAATGATTGATAAGAACCAAGTGCAAAGCCGCGATGGGAATGAGCTCGAATAGCTTCAGCGTCAGCGACTTTTTATTGTACAAAATCGCTGTCAATCAAACGGAGATACAGACCGTCCAATCATCACGCAGAAGCCCGGAGTCCAGGCCACGCCTCCATTCACCCCCAGAGACGCTGAGCGTCCGGGGGCAGGACATAATCGCAGCATTTACCCAATGACTGTCTAGTTTTGAAGCTCTGAAAAAAACTGTTCAAAGCAGCTCCATTGAAGTCCATGGACGCTTGGCTTCAACAGAGAAATACACTGACGCTACGGGAATATATGAGAAGGAAATCGAGTCCGACCTGCTATATGTAGCTGATTCTGAACGAACTCGTCTTCGAGATGAACGTGTTCTAACGCATTTTTAGTCAATAAAATGTTAACACAATAATACACATTTCACCATTAATTATTTGACATGATAGGGGAAGCTGAGCTTCGCTTGCAGTCTTAAAGAAATCACCACTGATATATATTAAAATACTGATATCTGGTCTATAACTCCTCCCTGAACGTCCCTCTGCCCTGTATCTTGCTCTCTCATTGGCTGCAGGTCATCGCTGATTTATTTTTCAGTCTGAACTCATTTGACACAGCGTGATTGAATCGCTGACAGCTCCAGATATGTAGCATGCCATATATTTGGCGGATGTCGTCGGTGACATGTTGGCGATTACCTCAGATCACGTCTTTGATAATTCCCACTGTGCGTTTGTCACTTGCGTGAACGAGCAGCGATTTGCCTCCGATTTAGGGCATTTGTGGGCGATTTATCAAAACCTGTCGTCGAGTGAATAATCGGGCAGTGTGAACTCGGCAAGTATTCACTCCAATACAAATTAAGTCAAAAATGTTCATTTTCTGGTTGTCATACACTCATTAAGTTGCAATTTTCATCTGTTCAAGCAGAACGTTAATGTCATCTTGTGCTTTAGCAAGGTATCTCTGGCTAAAACTAGCTAATGTTAAAGTTAGCGAGTCCATGCTAATGTACAAACCTAAATAGCGGACTGTTCTGGCGTCTTGTACAGTGTAGGTAAAAAACACATAAACGAAGGTCTACATTTCAGTGCCTCTCCATATTAAACTGGTTAAATGTACATTAATTTAATCATATCCTGCGATACATGAACAGTGTTGATCCGAGATCATGATGACCGACCGTAATATGAGACTTCTCCCGCTTGCATTGTGATCTGTAAACCCTCCTTCGAGTTACCCACCATATTTATTTTAAAATATTTTACAAATCCATCCATGGAATATGTAATTCCCATTTGATGGCCTTCTGTGTCCAAAATTGTGCAAAAACATCGTGGGGCAAGGTTTTCACATTGTCATTAGACAGTGAGCAACTCAGTTTGTCCGAGAGAGCAACATTAACTAAGGGGGCGAGGCTTACCAATAGGTCAATTCCAGGGGACCACTACTTTAGTTATATATTTTATAATATTTATTCCACATTTATTTTACACATTTAGTTTACATCATATTTGATAGCTGTGGATACATTGTATTTTAAATGGTAGAAAAACCTGTTTTTGACCTCAAAATAAAACACTTCCCTCTGTACATGGCTGTGACAAGCACTTATGTGGTACTTGGAGTTTTATATAATTATTTAAAAAAAAAAAAAAAAAAAAAAAAAAATATATATATATATATATATATATATATATATATATAGCTACATTAATGGATCAAGAACATGTAGTTGTTCAAATAACGTCGTTTCATTTTAAAGTACAAAAGAAATTGTAACCCTAAAGTGATTTTATGTGTGATTTTCTGTAAAGGCTAGGGACAGAAAAATGGACACTTCCATAAAATGACATATATATATATATATATATATATATATTATATGGAGCATAGTTCTGGATTTTCGTGGTTATGCCACATAAGGCAATTATATATGTAATTATTTTTTGTACATACAATACATCTATGCATACATCTGTATATAAAACTACATTTTGATTGATTACATCTGCATTAAACTTTAAAACAGAAAAGTTTGATTTCGGTTAATAGTCTATTTGAATATAGCACATGGCTACTGATGGAAAAGGAAAAAGAAAAGCGCTCTCTATCAGATGAAGTGTGTGGCTCTGAAAAGAGCCTTTGTGTTGGAGAAGCAGACCGGACTCGGATTACTTGGCTTTGGCGGGTTTCTCGGTCTTCTTGGGCAGCAGCACGGCCTGGATGTTGGGCAGCACGCCGCCCTGAGCGATGGTCACTCCGCCCAGGAGTTTGTTCAGCTCCTCGTCGTTGCGCACCGCCAGCTGCAGGTGACGGGGGATGATGCGGGTCTTCTTGTTGTCCCTCGCGGCGTTTCCAGCCAGCTCCAGGATCTCAGCGGTGAGATACTCGAGCACAGCCGCCAGATAGACGGGAGCACCGGCACCGACGCGCACTGCGTAGTTACCTTTGCGGAGGAGCCTGTGAACGCGACCGACGGGGAACTGCAGCCCTGCCCTGGACGAGCGAGTCTTGGCCTTCGCTCTCGCTTTGCCGCCGGTTTTTCCTCTGCCGCTCATTGTCTTTCTATCAAATCTACTAGGTCTGTAAAGTAGAATTAATGAATGAGAGCCCAGTTATTGCTGTTTTTAAAAGAGCGTGCCAGTCGCCCATTGGTTTAGAGCCTTGTAAGATTTTAAACCAATCACTGAACTTCCCTCCAACACACACCGCCAAAGCCACTCCTCCACAGCTACGGCCGGAGTGTACTGCATTTTAGACTAAACACATGACAGATAATATTAAATAAAATGGGTTGGGTTGTTGAATAATTAAAAAATAAATAAATGTGTATATATATCAATGCAAAAAAAACATTAGTAAATATTAGTTTTAACCAAACTAAATTTAGATCGATGATACATTAATTATTCATACTAATACATGTCAATAACATTTGCAGTCAATATGTAAAACATCGTGAGTCGAGGTAAACTCATACAATCTAAATAAATAATTTTACTTCCACTAAGAGTCAAAGTGCAGGTCTTTTACTCTTTCTTCAGATTGAGTGTGTGGCTCTGAAAAGAGCCGTTGGGGAATAAAACAGAAGATTTTTATTTCTTCTTGGGAGCTGCCTTTTTAGGTTTAGCAGCTTTGGGCTTTGCAGCTTTAGGTTTAGCAGCTTTAGGCTTTGCCGTCTTGGGTTTGGCAGTCTTGGCCTTCTTGGGGCTCTTGGCTGCTTTCTTGGGCGTCGCTGGCTTCTTCGCCTTCTTGGGGCTCTTCGTCGCCTTCTTAGCGGCGGCTGCGGCGGGTTTCTTGGCCTTCTTGGGCGATTTCTTAGCGGCGGGCTTCTTCGCCGCTGCGCTCTTGGGCTTCTTGGCAGCAGCGGGTTTCTTGGCCGCGGGCTTCTTGGCTTTAGGAGCCGCTTTCTTCTTGGTCTCGGCTTGCTTCTTGCTGATCTTGAAGGAGCCGGAGGCGCCGGTCCCTTTGACCTGCAGCAGGGTGCCTTTAGTCACCAGGCTCTTGATGGCGAGCTTGACGCGGGAGTTGTTCTTCTCCACGTCGTAGCCGTCGGCGGCGAGAGCTTTCTTCAGCGCGGCGAGGGACACGCCGCTCCTCTCCTTGGACGCGGACACGGCTTTGACAATCAGCTCACCGACGCCTGGACCTGCTTTCTTGGCTTTGGCGGCGGACTTCTTCTTGGTCGCTTTGGCCGGCGGAGCGGCAGCAGCTGGAGCGGTTTCTGCCATTTCTCGGAGCGGATTTACAGTCTTTCAAACACTGACTTCAATGAGTGTCGCTCGCGCGGCGCTGCGCTCTTTAAACAACACATGAGAACCTTATAGACTCAACCCGCCGCTCGGTGTCCGCGCGACTCCGCGAGCTCCTCGCGCTTGTGTTTTCTTCTCCTACATTTAAGGACTAAACTCGAGTGCTAAAATAGTTCAGCGCAGCAGAAACACAGTGAACACCAGGCAGAGGTTCTTGGCTTTCTGTGGAGACTAAAATACGCGGCGAGGAAATGTTTGTTTTGCCCCGGTCAGATCAAACTCAAGCCGAGCATCAGCCACGGAACACAGCCGCGTGTAAATCTAATGCCTTGTTTAAGTGTAAAAGTTGATAAAAGACTAGAATCATCCTCTGTGTGTTTCAGAAACAGTTTGAAAGTGAATATAATGAAATGATCATCAGTGAAAGGCGTGTGTAGTGTTTCATTCAGCTGATGTTTTGGGCGGCTTGAAGCACAAACACCTGGAGGCTTCGAGACTGAGACTCGTGTCTGTCAGCAGACGATCTATAATAATAATAATAATAATAATATCTCAGTTCGGAAAGTTATGAATTAGTTTATACGAGGTTCATTTCCACTTTCAATTTTTAATTTGAATTCATAGAATTAGCCACCATTTTGCCAAAACATAAATAGTTATGAACGAGATTGGTTACACCTGCACATTTTCTGATTTAGTTTCTGTGGTTTCTAATCCACTCTTTCTTGAAGATGTAGCAGGCATGTCTTGCAATTATGTGTCTTTAAAGTTTGAATAAATATTGTCTGATGTGTTTGTACAAATTATTCTTTATAATCTTCTTTATAGTCTTTTCTTTATTCTTGTTTATTATTTTTTTTGTCGAATTTAGATAAATGTGTGTATCAAATATGATACAGTATAGCTTTATAGGGTTATAGTGGTAATTTATCTAAACGTTTTGCTATCACTTACTCACCGTAATATCCTTCCAAACCCTTATTACCTGTTTGTGTTATTGAGAGAGAGAAAAAAAGTATTTTGAGTTTTAATTTGGTTTATATTTTAGATCCATTTTCATTGTAAAAAACAAATAAGCCACTTGTTACGACCGTCTAGGGGTCAGCCGCAGCAGAAAGGGAAAGGAGAATCTTAAGCCAGAGAGAACTATGATTAACAAGCTTTTATTTTGAAAAAGTAAGGGTTTAGCATCAGGGGAAGACAAGGCCAAAATAACAAACAAAAATAACTCTTATTAAACCTCTATCTTTCCTACATCGAAATGAAAGAAAAAATAAAGTACAATCACAACTTACCTAACTCCCTTTCCCAAAAACAATATAATAAAGACATTTATATAGAAATAAAATGGCGTCTATCCCCCTACGTCCCTTATCACAAATTCTTACAACCTATTTGAAAAAGCTATCTATAAATTATCAGTTAACAATTCACAATCAGAAGTAATAAATTACTACAGAGCAGAGGAACACACAACTACGCGACACTAAGGTACACCGTGAACGAGGAGAAGTACTATGGCACATGAGGCATTGATCAGCATTTTAGGGCGATCCTTTATCCAAGTCAGCCAAGGGTAAGAACCAATCGCCAACTCCATCCAATTAACTCCAAGAACCGCCTTCCTGAAAACAAATATAGACATACACAAAAAGAACACAAGAGGGCAGCAAAGAAACAACAGACAAATGACTGAAGGTCATAACACCCTCACACTTAAAATAAAACACAATGGTTTTACTGATTAACGCGCGATAGGGTGTCAGCCATTACATGATCAATACCTTTTTTGTGACAAATCACCAAATTGTAACTTTGACAGATTAGAGACCAACGCATAAGACGATGATTTGCATTTGCCATCCGCTGCAAAAACACAAGAGGGTTGTGGTCTGTATACACTGTAATAGATTGTGAGCTAGAGCCAACATAGACCTCAAAATGTTGCAAAGCGAGAATTAAAGCAAGAGCTTCTTTCTCTATGGTACTGTAGTTAACTTGGTGTTTGTGAAATTTCTTTGAAAAGAAGCCAATTGGGTGATTCAAACCATCAGCACCCATCTGAAGAAGAACGGCACCTACACCGGAACCGCTAGCATCAACCTCTAGTAAGAACGTTTTCTCAAAACAAGGTGCAGCAAGTACAGGGGCACTACAGAGTAAGGTTTTCAAAGCTTCATAGGCAGACTGACATTCTGAAGACCATTTAAATGAAACTGCTTTACTTAATAGTCTAGTGAGGGGACTAGCGACAACTGAAAAATTTTTACAAAAGCATCGGTAATAACCAATCATGCCAAGAAATCGACGAAGTTCCTTCTTGGTGATAGGAACAGGAAAATCAAGAATGGCTTGTACTTTCGAATTAAGAGGACAAACTTGACCATTTCCCACCTCTTTTCCTAAATATGTAACTGTGGCACAACCAAACTCACACTTTGACAAATTCAAAGTCAAATTGGCATTTCTCAAACACTTAAAAACATCCTCCAAGGTGTTGAGATGATCTTCCCACGTATCAGTATAACACACTACATCGTCCAAATAAGCCTCGCAATTAGACACATTAGACAGCACTATGGACATTAACCGTTGAAACGTAGCTCCAGCATTTCGAAGTCCAAAGGCCATAACACGATACTGCATGAATACATCGGGAGTGGCAAAAGCAGAGATTTCTGATGCTCGATCTGTAAGTGGCACCTGCCAATATCCTTTTAGTAGATCTAATTTAGTTACGAACTTAGCATTTCCTACTCGATCGACACAATCCTCCATACGAGGAAGTGGAAAAGAATCAGCTTTTGTTAAGGCGTTAACCTTACGATAATCGGTACAGAATCTGGAGGATCCATCTGGCTTAGGGACGAGTAGGCATGGGGAACACCATGGACTAACACTAGGAACGGCTAAATTGTGCTCTAACAAATACTGCGTTTCTTGCTTCATTAACTGTCTTTTGTGTGGGTTTACACGATAAGCACTTTGCTTAACTGGGGCATGTGATCCGACATCTATATCGTGGTTTATCACATGGGTAACCAAAGGGAAATCATTAAATAAAGTTGGATACTTCTCAACAAGATTGGAAATATCTACCTGAGCTGATACAGACAAGTGTAACAATTTTTCTGACAAATGCGACAAGGTTTCAGAATTTGGCAAACGAGCCGATAAAAATGATGCACTATTCATTCTCAAATCATCACTCTCGGGTGAGTATTCTGACAGTGACACAGTAATGGGTGCAACAGTAGCGACAGATTTGCGAACATCAGAATCAGAACGTGATACATATGCCTTAAGCATATTAATGTGACAGACGCGTGATTTTCTCCTACGATCAGGGGTTTCAACTATATAATCCGTATCTCCAAGTTTCTCTTTTATCTCATAAGGACCAGCAAATTTTGCTTGGAGCGCCGAACCTGGTGTTGGAATTAAAACGAGAACCTTATCTCCAGCCTGAAATGATCGGGTGACAGTTTTTTTTATCGTAGCGAGTTTTCATTTGATTTTGTACTGAACTGAGTGAGCTTTTTGCCAACTTCCACACTGAATGCAACCGTTCACGAAATACACTGACATAATCTAAAACATTGGTAGTTGGCGATATACGAGTGGACGACAGAATTTGTTCTTGCAGAATTTTCAACGGACCACGAACTGTATGTCCAAAAACCAACTCGGAAGAACTGAATCCAAGAGACGCTTGAGTAGTATTTCGAACCGCGAATAACAAGAGGGGAATGTGCTCATCCCATTCCTTCTCATGTTCCACACAAAAGGTCCTGAGCATTGACTTTAAAGTTTGATGGAATCGTTCGATAGCGCCTTGCGATTGTGGATGGTACGCACTGGATACCTGATGTCTGATAGCTAACTGTTTCATTACCTTCGCGAACACGTTAGACATAAAATTTGTACCTTGGTCAGATTGAATGTACTTCGGCATTCCAAAAGTAGTGCAAAACTTAACCACTGCTTTGACAATTGTACGAGCTTTAATAGAACGCAATGGTATGGCTTCAGGAAATCTGGTAGAGGCACACATTAACGTTAAGAGATAAGAATTTCCAGACTTTGTTTTAGGTAATGGCCCCACACAGTCAATCAGGATTCGTTCGAATGGTTCTCCTAATACAGGTATAGGCTTCAAAGGAGCAGGGGAGAGTATTTGATTTGGTTTACCAGCAATTTGGCATGCATGACAAGATTTACAAAATTTAGCTACATCCGATTTCATGGAAGGCCAAAAGAAATGTTTCAACAACTGATCATAAGTTTTACGAATGCCCAGATGACCTGAAAGTTCGTGATCATGCGCTACACTCAGCACTTGCTGTCTGTAAGGCTTCGGAACAACTACTTGAAAAACAGTGCTCCAGTCACTCTTTGCATGACGTGGAGACCACTTACGCATCAAAACATCCCCCTCGAAGTAATATGCCACTGGATGCACAGACAATTCAGACAGCTCGACGGTAGCTTTTATGCAATGACTTAAAGTTGGATCGGTACGCTGAGCTTCAATCAACATTGGTTTACCCATAGGTAAATCAACCTTCGGAAGTACACACACTTCTACGTCAACTGTATCCTCACGTTTCTTTACATTATTGAAATTGTCGGCACTCAGAAAAGAATCTGAGAGATCTACGGTATCTCTAAATTTACATGCTTGAGATCGAGTAACAACACATGTGCCAAACACATCAGGAAATTCCTCACACAACACGTCGCCATCAGGTGCAACAGGAGTATCTATTACCTCAGGCAGACAAAAAACTTTGTCACCTGCCAAATCATTCCCAAGAATGAGTGACACATCTTTAACAGGTAATTGTGCACGAAGTGCCAGTTTAACACCCCCTGAAATAATTCCCGATCGCAAAAACACTTGATGCAAAGGAGCTTTAATTACCGTGAGATCAATCCCTTGAACTAACACACTGGAACCACAGCTAGACTTTTCAAAAAATGGCAACGCACTTTGCAAGATAAACGATTGGGCGGCGCCAGTATCACGGAGGATGCGAATGTGCTTCATCTCAGAACTGGCTTCAGTCAGAGAAACTATACCATCGTAAATGAATGGTTCAAAAGTTGACTCAACCGACGAACTTATAGATTCGTTTTGCCCGAGTAACAAAACTGATCTCTCAATCAAAGCAACACTTTTCGAAGGGTTTTCCCTTCTACCCGATTTGCGCTTCAAAATGGGACAATTTGCAATGAGGTGCCCAACCTCATGACAATAAAAGCATTCACGGCTTTCCTTACTGTCTACATTTACCATTCTCTTATGTACTACAGCAGTATCTTTAGAAGGACACACTCGACTAGGAACAAAACGCTTTACAGGTGAAAATACTACTCTGTGCGTAAGTACAAATTCATCAGAAAAAACTGCGGCTTCAGAAAGAGAAGACACTTTCTGCTCATTTAAATATATGACGATTTTCTCCGACAGACAATTCTTAAATTCCTCCAACAGTATTAACTCCTTAAGTTGCTCAAACGTGTCTACCTTGTTTGCAGCACACCATCTATCAAATAAATTTGCTTTATCTCTAGCGAACTCAACGAACGTTTGGTTAGGGGTTTTCACAAGATTTCGAAACTTTTGTCGGTACGCTTCGGGGACTAGCTCATACGCACGTAATACAGCACTTTTCATCACGTCATAATCCAAGCTCTGTTCAAGCGTTAATGCTGAGCAGACCTCTTGGGCTTTACCTACGAGTTTGCATTGCAGCAACAGTGGCCAAACATTCCGCGGCCATTTTAACGTAGCAGCAATCCGTTCGAACACCATAAATAAGTATCTACCTCGCTTTCTCTGAACAACGGTACGAGTGAAATTTGTCGACTAACATCAAATTCAGGTTGACTTACTTGTGGGTTTCGTCGAGGTGCAGGAATAGGACTCGGAGTGGAAGCATTGATGGGTAACGGTGCTGGCATGCTCACGCCGAGCGCATCAGCAGCTGTGAGTCTACCAGGTGACTTACTCCTGAGCTCGAGCTCCAACTCCTTGAGCTTGATTGCTCGTTGAGATTCGATTTCAACCGTGCGTGCATGCACCAGCTGACTCTGGTATCGCTGCTTACTTAACTCTAGATCAAGCTCTTTTAATCTGATTGCCAAGCGAGGATCACTTGGAGAAGGGAGATCAACGGGATCTATGCCGGCCATCTCCTCGGGTTTGGGATAAAAACCCCTAACCAAACGTTCGTTGAGTTCGCTAGAGATAAAGCAAATTTATTTGATAGATGGTGTGCTGCAAACAAGGTAGACACGTTTGAGCAACTTAAGGAGTTAATACTGTTGGAGGAATTTAAGAATTGTCTGTCGGAGAAAATCGTCGTATATTTAAATGAGCAGAAAGTGTCTTCTCTTTCTGAAGCCGCAGTTTTTTCTGATGAATTTGTACTTACGCACAGAGTAGTATTTTCACCTGTAAAGCGTTTTGTTCCTAGTCGAGTGTGTCCTTCTAAAGATACTGCTGTAGTACATAAGAGAATGGTAAATGTAGACAGTAAGGAAAGCCGTGAATGCTTTTATTGTCATGAGGTTGGGCACCTCATTGCAAATTGTCCCATTTTGAAGCGCAAATCGGGTAGAAGGGAAAACCCTTCGAAAAGTGTTGCTTTGATTGAGAGATCAGTTTTGTTACTCGGGCAAAACGAATCTATAAGTTCGTCGGTTGAGTCAACTTTTGAACCATTCATTTACGATGGTATAGTTTCTCTGACTGAAGCCAGTTCTGAGATGAAGCACATTCGCATCCTCCGTGATACTGGCGCCGCCCAATCGTTTATCTTGCAAAGTGCGTTGCCATTTTCTGAAAAGTCTAGCTGTGGTTCCAGTGTGTTAGTTCAAGGGATTGATCTCACGGTAATTAAAGCTCCTTTGCATCAAGTGTTTTTGCGATCGGGAATTATTTCAGGGAGTGTTAAACTGGCACTTCGTGCACAATTACCTGTTAAAGATGTGTCACTCATTCTTGGGAATGATTTGGCAGGTGACAAAGTTTTTTGTCTGCCTGAGGTAATAGATTCTCCTGTTGCACCTGATGGCGACGTGTTGTGTGAGGAATTTCCTGATGTGTTTGGCACATGTGTTGTTACTCGATCTCAAGCATGTAAATTTAGAGATACCGTAGATCTCTCAGATTCTTTTCTGAGTGCCGACAATTTCAATAATGTAAAGAAACGTGAGGATACAGTTGACGTAGAAGTGTGTGTACTTCCGAAGGTTGATTTACCTATGGGTAAACCCATAGGATCATCATTGAATTAATGGAAATAGAATGCATGGAGCAAACAGTCTCACACAAAATTATTATTATTTTTTTATTTTTATATAAATATTTTTTAAAGAGTAAACACTGAATTCTGAAAGCTTGTGAGTGGGAATGCATGCCTTTGAAATAATATTCAGGAATGCACAAGTCATCTAGAGCATGTGCTGACACATGTCGGCAGCTATTTACAAAACCTATAGGCTATTAAACACGTCTGTGATTGTGCTTCATATCTCACGGCATAACTTTGCCAGGAGGGGTATAAAACATGTTGTGGGATGCACCTTTCTTTTACCCTGACAGCTGAGAAATACCAGGCAAGGCACAAACATCACTGTCCCTGTGCCATAATACGCCACAATTTCCTTATGCTTACACTCCTTCATCAGTGTTATCTCTTGCTGGATGGAGGCGGTCATCACCTGAATAAAGAGTGAAAGAACAAGAAGGAAACCAAGGAAAAATGGTCTATAATGAATAAATATTTAAAGCATTTTACTTCAGAATGCAGTGATGGACAAATCTGGAACAAATAATCTGACTCAAAGAATTTATCCAATAAAACCCCTATAATTATGAGAGATAAGTTACAAACAGCATTCGTCTGTGAATACCTTTCAGGCAACATCAAGTCTTCAAAGACTGAAAACATTGTTTTTACTCTAAAGAAGACCAGTTTTAGCTGAAGGCCATTAAATTTCAGTTTGGGAGCATATAAATGAGTGAATTTGTGTGGGACTGATAGTTACTGTACATGTTGTTCCCAGAGAGAGTAATGGAACTGATTTGATAAGGAAATGTATGAGTGCCTTACGCACATGTCAGATTTGAATGAAATAAATCAATCAAACAAAATGAAACAGAATAATATTGATTTTGTATCATTATCAAATGTAAAGTAGTTTTCCCGTTAGTTGTTCAACTGGTGCAAAGCTCACATCCTAAACAGCCCCAAAATTAATATTTCTTCTGTATTCTACTAAGATTAACAGGATTTAATCAAATTTATGCAAATCAGCTCACTTGTCTCCATGATCTGATTTTGTTAAGTAAATGTTGTACATGGCTCTTACATAATCACTTTTATATTAAATCAGATGTATCCAGGTCAAAACAGGTTGCTGATGGCAATTTATTATACAAATGAATTACCCTGAAAAGGCGGCTTTATTCCATGTAAGTTAGCGAAAGGGAGGATCCTTGAGGCAGAGTCAAAAAAAAAAAAAAAAAAAAAATCAGTCAATAAAAGAAAAAACATCTAAAAATGCAGCTTTTAGAGCATCACACTGGCAAAACAACGACACTTTGTTGCTATCAGCTTCATTCTTGTCATTAATAATAAGACTTGATGTTTGCTGTTGTTGTTTTTTTTTTATTATTAAATATATTATCCACAATCCACTACTTTTGTCTTATTAAAAAAACAAAACAAAAAAAAAAAACATGTTTGTACACTTGTTTCTGTTAGTAGGTAAGTATAAAACATATTTGTATTTATGTTTTAAATTTAAGTTTACAAAATGAAATTAAACAACAGTTCTTTACATTCCTTACAGTGACTAGAACAAAACAATTAATTAACTTCTTTTTTAAGGGTTTGCATGTCTTCCATGGTGCTCTTCTGGTCATTTTTACTTCATCGATGAGTTAAAGAACTGGACTGAGGCTCAGGATTACTGCAGGACATACTACTATGATTTAGCAACATTTGACAACAAAGAGGAACACGACCAAATCGTTCAAACTCTGGCCGGAGAGGGTTACGCTGACAAAGTTTGGATAGGAATGTATGATGACCGCTACAGCTGGAGATGGTCCAACGGTGAAAAAAACATGACATACACCAACTGGGCACAAAACGAACCGGACAGCTATCAATCAAAAGAGGCTTGTGCTTGTTTAATTAATACAGGATTTTGGATTGATCAGAAATGTGAAACCCTCTCTGATTTCTTGTGCTACAATGGTAATCAAATATTGTTTTCTAACTTCACTAATTATATGTGCACTACCAGTCAATATAATAATAATAATAATAATAATAATAATAATAATAATAATATAATAATAATTCTCTCTTATATATATATAAATATATGACCCAGGACCACAAAACCAGTCTTAAGTGTCAATTTTTCAAAATTGAGATTTATTTATGATAAATATGATATATTTAGAATCGGATATTTCAAACTATTTGAAAATCTGGAATCTGAGGGTGCATAAAATCAAAATATTCAGAAAATAATCTTTAACGTTGTCCAAATAAAGTTCTTAGCAATGCATATTACTAATCAAAAATGAAGTTTTGATACATTTATACTGAGAAATGTACCAAATATATTCTTGGAACATGATCTTTACTTAATATCCTAATGATTTTTGGCATAAAAAAAAAATTGATAATTTTGACCCATACAATGTATTTCTATTGCTACAAATATACCCCAGCGACTTAAAACTGGTTTTGTGGTCCAGGGTCACACAAATATATATATTTTATATATATATTTTATATATATATTTTACTGTTTAAAAAAATTGCTTTATATTTGAATAGCTGCTAAACTGTAATTGATTTCTGTGATCAAAGCTAAATATTCTGCATCATTACTCCAGTCTTCAGTGTCACATTATCCTTCAGAAATCATTCTAATATGCTGATTTGCTGCTCAAGAGTAGTTGTATCATCGTCGTCATCATCATCATCATTTAAAACAGTTGTGTACATTGTTTTTTGTTTTTGTTTTGTTTTTCTCAGGATTATTTGATGAATAGAAAGATCCGAAGACCAGCATTTATCTGACATAAAAAGCTTTTGTAACATTATACACTATAACATTCATATGTTTGGAGCCATTTAAAAAAAAAAAAAAAAAAAAAAACTTTTGTTTAGAAAAAATGCATTAAATTGATCGAAAGTGAAGATAAATATATTTATTATGTTACAAAAAATTTATATTTCAAGTGTGTGTTTTTTTTGCAGCAAATCAGAATATTAGAGTGTTTTCTGAAGGATCATGTGACTGAAATAATGATGCTTACAATTCAGCTTTGAAATCACAGAAATACATTACATTTTAAAATGTATTAAAATAGAAAACAGTTATTTGAAATAGTAAAATTATTTCCAAATCTTATTATTTGTTGCTGTATTTTGGATATTCATTTATAATTAAATAAACAGAATATCTAAATGAACTATATGCCCACAGCCACAACCAATACAACTGTCTTAATCCGAGAGAAGAAAAGTTGGAGTGATGCTTTAAACTACTGTAGACTGTTTCACACGGATCTCGCTACAATAGAAAACCAAGATGAGAACGCAAAACTAAAGCAGCTGCTGCTCAACAGTAACGTGGAAATAGCTTTCATGGGTTTGTACAGAGACACCTGGAAGTGGTCAGATCAGAGCAGCTCTGTATTCACAGCTTGGGCGACCCAAGAACCCAATAATGGAGGGGGAGTTGAATATTGTGCACAACTGGATTTGCTATATAAGCTATGGAATGATGTACCATGTTCAAAGAAACTCAAATTTCTCTGTGGCACTGGTAAGAAAACCTCTTTGTTTGCTGTTGTTTGCGTGATCCTACTACAGTGGTCACTGTTGCAAATTACTGATTTGATTATTTCAATCCCTGCAGCAAAGAAGATTCAAATACTGAAAATAAACACGCAGTCAGCGATAAACCTTGATGTCAGTGATTTTAACAGCACCATTTTACAGCAGGTCAGTGTTAAAATTATACACATTGGGTTTGTAACAAGGGTAATCATGTGTTATGTATGCTCTTTATTTTTCACAATAACTGGTCAGTGTTAAGTCATGTAAATGTCTGAATGACACATGAAAACACGTTTATGATGACTATAAGCTCAGATGGTTGATGGTTCTGTTTGTCTTCAGTTGCAGCAAAAGCTGAGGAAACTGGGACTGCTGAGTAACGCCAAGCTGACATGGAGGACACAACCTGATGGACAAATATTTCACACCCTGAACGAACCAAGCACAACAAATGACACGCAATGTAAAACTGTAACATGAATATTTGTCAGAAGAATAGCTTAGAATGTGCTAAAATTAACTGGTAAGACTTATCTTGTGTAGCATAGTTTATATAAATAAAGTTGTGTTCATATTTAATAGGTAATAAAAATGTAATAAGAAATAGAATAGGTAATAAAGTTTAATAGGCAATAAGTAATACAGTTCTACCTGTTTAAATTAAGTTGCTTTCTACATCTAGTGTGAACATAAGAAATGATTTTCTAAAATAAGCGTTCTTGTGTACTTGTGAAACGTCATCAGTCGTCGCCCAAGTACTTTTCCAATTCAAAGTTTACATCTAGCCAAGTACAGTCCAAATCCTCGAGGATGCATCAAGCGATGACTTGTGCGAACTTGAGGCAGCCTGATATCCCAGAATGCATTTTGCACCAACCAGCAAGCGTTAATGGCGGAGGAGAAAACCTGCATAATTTCCAAAACCTTTCAAAACATGTTCATGTGTCATGAAATGTAGTTTGAAGACAATTTCAGGCAAAAATGTTATTGTTTAAAACTCTAATATGCAATCTATTTATAAAGATGGTGCTTATTTGAAAGTTTGCTTTTCTGATTTCGGAGACGTGAGCTCCAGGCGATCACCGGACGCTCAGTGCTCATGTTTCCCACTGAGAGCAGCCTCACCTCGGCTAGTGCTTCTGACATTTGCTGCTGGCTCTGACGTCTCTAGTGATTAAACATGGGATAAAAATCATTTTGAGATATCTAACCCAAACTTATGTTTCATAACTTTATATATTTAGTTACTTAACTTAATTGTAGCACAGTGCTGACTTTGTTGACTGAATTGTTTGCTTTTGTATTTATTTCTCATTACATAAGTCTCTTATATGTTATACTTATACTTTTACAATGGCTATTATTGTTCATTAAAACTGACATTTAACAAAAAAAAGAGTTGTGCTTTATTTCATATTTAATTTTATCATAGTGAAGCTAATCAGAGTATATGTGGACATATTTCATAAGCCACAAATTAATATGTTCTATATTTTTAAAATGAAAAAGAAAATAGGCTTGTATTGTATATTTTGTTTTGTATACATACAATAAAGAAAACAGAAATATGTAATGTGTACACATTGCATGAACCACATTTGTGTGACTATCAATATGTTTAACCCTTTCACTTTCACCCCTAAAAGGACCTAATGGGAAAAAAAAAAATAATAATAACTTACAATTCTTATTAGTAGACATCTCATAAATAGCCTCAAGAATGTTTTTTTTTTTTTTTTTTTGGTCAATAATTACATCAATACATAGGTAAGCAAGATTCTGGTTGGTCGAAACATAGATAAACTAAGAAAATATCCACACATGGACATAAAACATAAAACTCAAAGCATATCTTCTAGTGATTAATTTGGTGACAAGTGATTAGAGGTCAGATGCAATAGGTCTCTCCAGAGACGTATATCTGATAGCCTGGACATCAGGGTACGGCAACTGACAGTTTCTCCCTAGGGCTCTCTCTGCATCTAGCTGCAAAGACAGACATTCACACACATACACAGAGAACAAAGAAAGCAGCTTCTTAGAGAGTAAAAGACAGACTAAAGCCACATTCAACTTATTCCCTAACATGCTTTGATAAATAATTATTCAATAAATATTCTAATTAACATTATCATGAGGGGCATTGTACAACCCCAAATCAGAAAAAGTTGGGACAGTATGGAAAACGCAAATAAAAAAAGGAAGTAGTGATTTCTTAATTTACTTTGACTTGTATTTCATTGCAAACAATATGAACACAAAATATTTCATGTTTTGTTTGGTCAACTTCATGTCATTTGTAAATATACATCCTTTCCTGTCATTCAGACCTGCAACACATTCCAAAAAAAGTTGGGACAGTAAAGCATTTACCACTTTGTAATGTTGCCATCCCTTTTCACAACACTTAAAAGACGTTTAGGGACTGAAGACACCAATTGATGAAGTGTTTCAGGTGTAATATTGTCCCATTCTTCCTGCAAATAAGTTTTAAGGTGGGCAACAGTACGGGGTCTTCG
Source organism: Acrossocheilus fasciatus (assembly GCA_036784905.1). NCBI lineage: Eukaryota > Metazoa > Chordata > Actinopteri > Cypriniformes > Cyprinidae > Acrossocheilus > Acrossocheilus fasciatus. The sequence goes on from CM071944.1 coordinate 46,946,991, forward strand.
TTGTCACGTTTTGCGCATCAAAATGCGCCACACATTCTCTATTGGAGACCGGTCGGGGCCGCAGGCAGGCCAGTCAAGTACCCGTACCCTCTTCCTCCGCAGCCAGGACTTTGTAATGTGTGAAGAATGTGGTTTTGCATTGTCTTGTTGAAATATGCATGGACGTCCCTGGAAAAGATGTCTTCTTGAAGGCAACATATTGTGCTCCAAAATCTCTATGTACTTTTCAGCATTAATGGTGCCATCACAGAAGTGCAAGTTACCTTTGCCAAGGGCACTGACACAACCCCATACCATGACAGACCCTGGCTTTTGGACTTGTTGCTGGTAACAGTCTGGATGATCCTTTTCTTCTTTGGTCCGGAGCACATGGCGTCCATTCCTCCCCAAAAATACCTGAAATACTGATTCATCTGACCACAGTACACGTTTCCACTGTGTGATGGTCCATCCCAGATGCCTCCGAGCCCAGAGAAGTCGACGGCGCTTCTGGACACTGTTAACATAGGGCTTCCTTTTGGCACAGTACAGTTTTAACTGGCATTTGTGGATGTAACTACGTATTGTGGTGCTTGACAAAGGTTTGCCAAAGTAGTCCTGAACCCATGTGGTGATATCGCTTCTAGATGAATGACGATTCTTGATACAGTGCCACCTGAGGGATCGGAGATCACGGCTGTTCAGCTTAGGCGTGCGCCCTTGTCCGTTACGCACTGAAATTCCTCCAGATTCCTTGAATCTTTTAATTATGTTATGCACTGTTGAAGGTGAAATATCCAAATCTCTTCCTATCTTTCTTTGAGGAACATTGTCTTTAATGATTTTAAGTGTGAGGAAAAAGTTAATTTGAAAGTTATTAAAAGCATTCCTTTACCATTCCTTAATATGTTGAAGATGATTTTGACATACTCCACTGTAATTCCCAAGATTTTGGATCTTAAATTAGGCAAAATAAATGTTGTAGACAAGAAGTGTACTAATACATTTATAAGAAATCGTCTTGTGCAGGAAAGCTATCCTGGTCCAATAAGAAGAGACTGTCTTTTTCAACATTTAAATAGGAAATCAGTTAATGAATTTAGATGCAAGTATTTGTTATTTCCTCTTCCACCAAAATATAAAGAAGTGCACTTTAAAATTGTGTATGATATTTATCCTGCTAAGGGGTTTCTGAGATTAAGATTTAATGTGGATTGTAATATTTGTCAATTATGTAATAATGATGTAGAAACTGTTGAACTGTTCATTTCTTCATTGTAATGACAGTTGTAACAATTAGTAGCATGTTTTATATTTGTAGGCTATAAAAAATTACACAGTGTATGTTTTTTGCAAAATCGCTCGCAAATTAAATATTGTTGTTAGATCATATATACCACATAATATTAGAATAGGTACCCCTTAGTTTCAAAATACTTACAGTTGAAATAATTTTTAATTTTACAGGTTATTACCCCTTTATTCCCCAAACTTAGCATATTATTCCCTTATACCTGCACGGAGGTACTGAATCACTGAATAAAAAAAAATAATAATAAAAAAAAATAAACGACTGCAGTGTCAACAACTGCAAAGAATCAATTTGCTTTATAGTTCATAATAGTGACTGTTCCTTTTCATGCAGCCTACCACAACGTGTTAAACACCTATCCTTCATTTACCTTTTTATGTGCTACTAACAGACAACGATTTATTTGTTTGTTTGTTTGTTTTATTTATTCCAGCTGGAATTCTTTGGAATCTGTATATGAACACATGGAGAAGAACATTTTGTTATTTAGTTTATACACTCTTAAAAATAAAGGTTCCAAGAGAGGATGCTCAGTGCAGTGGTTTCCTCAAAGATTCTCTCAGTGAACATTTCTGCAAAGAATATTTTAATGATCTAAAGTGCCACTTGTCTCTATGAATTACTCTTTTTTCTTTTTTTTTTTTTTTGTGCAGCGGAGAGGTTTCCTGAATGTTAAAGGTTCTTCATGGAACTCTTCACAAACAAAGGGAAATGTTAATGTTGGCCTGATCATTTTGTTTTTGCTTTGGGTGTTGTAGCAGTGGACTGCCAAAGTTCTGTACTTCAGTTGGGTATATTCTTAGTTTGGTGACAGAACCATGACTCCCATGTATCATCTTGTCCTTGTGTGAGTTTGTGGCTTTGAGTTCTTGGGCCGTACACTCTCTCATCCACATGGCTGCTGTTTGTGTGGAGGATGGATCTTGACATTCCTGTCTGGTTCAGTTTTGGTTCAGTGTCAAGATCTGGACATTCATGCTATCGGTGGATCTTATTTTATCCCCAGGTGGATGCTGCACACTAGCGGTGGATGAGGATATTCTGCCCTTCCACGTAAAGTACTTTGAGTACCCAAAGAGCTACATAAATGTAACAAATTATTATTATTATTATTATTATTATTATTATTATTATTATTATTATTATGGGGTAGTTGTTGTTGTTTAATAAAAGCCCAATATGCCCTGCACCTGAGTCCTTGTCTCAGTCCTCAAAACAAGGCGTGACATGGATATGATACATTTTTTATTAATTTTAAATAAAACATTTCATTATTGAAAATACATGTCTATCTTGTCCCTGTCCATTTCAGAGAATCAATTTTTAACTTCAGCTGAAATCTGCTTTGGCTGATGTCATGTACTGTACATTGAGGTACGATGTGCATTGCTTATGTCACATTTACAAGTTGTGAATTTACTAATTTATTGTATGAAAAAAAAAGAAAACCTGAGATATCCTGATGATGGCATAAATGTTGCCAAATTACAGTAATTCCAATGTGATTGAGTGCTGTAAAACAACAAAACATGGAAAGGCCACAGTAAGCTGCTACTTCACAGCTCTTTAAATATTATTTGCCATCACCACCTTTGTTGACTCAGTTAGGCCTGGGAACAGAATGTCCTGTACATGCCAAACTACAACTTAAGAAAACATATGCAAATAGAAAAAAGCACCAGCAAATTGAGAGAACATCTTCATCAGTTTGACAACACATGTGCTGCAATACTCACAACACAACCAAATACAGAAAAGCACTGCAAGCAGCACAGACCACAATGGAAATGTTACAAAGGGACCATGGTTTAATTCCAAAGTAATTCTAGCATGAAACTCTAGGGGCCCTATTTCTATGATCCAAGCACATAGTCTAAAGCGCACGGTGCAGGCGCACTTAGGGCGGGTCCGAATCTACTTTTGCTAGTATAACGACGGGAAAAACGGTCGGTGCGCCCGGAGCATGGTCTAAAATGGTTGCCCCTATTCTCTTAATGATTAAAGGGTGTGTTTTGGGTAAAACGTAATAAAGCAATCAGAGTCTCATCTCCCATTCCCTTCAAGAATTTGGATTCGTTATTTATTTTACGCAAAGACTGAACACGTCTCCAGAGAGGAAACGGAGCTGCTCACGCACGAGCAAGTAGGTAGCCTAATTCTGATACATGTCAGCATGGAAACCCGGGCACACATAGTCATAGGCCACTAGCATTAATCCGGTGGGCGTGGTAGCCCAGGCTCACATAGCCATAGGCCACTATTGTTAAGCCGGTCGGTGTGGTAGCCCAGGCACACATAGTCATAGGACACTAGTTTTAAAGGGTTACTCCACCCCAAAATGAAAATGTTGTCATTAATTACTCACCCTCATGTCGTTCCAAACCCGTGAGACCTCTGTACATCCTCGGAACATGAATGATGATATTTTTGATGCATTCTGATGCGTGTGTGACCCTACACAAACAGGGTACACTATTCTGTGCCAGCCACACCACATAGACACATTTTCTATGTTACTTACGCTTTGATTTGAACGAAAACAGCATGTCCAAGTGGTGTGGCTGACACAGAACAGCGCACACTGTTTGCGTTCGGTGGATACTCTCCAAAACCCCTGATGTCACATAGATTATTTTACCGATCTCCTTGCTATGTTTCTGGACGTTGATCGTGTTCATTACATTGTTGTCTATGGTAGGGTCACATAGCCATCAGAATGCATCAAAAATATCTTCATTTGTGTTCCGAAGATGTACAGAGGTCTTACGGGTTTGGAACGACATGAGGGTGAGTAATCAATGACCAAATTTTCATTTTGGGGTGGAGTAACCCTTTAAGCCAGTTGGCGTGGTAGCCCAGGCTCTCATAGATAGTGATACATGTGCTTCACATGGCTCTTCAGAGCAGCAGCAGTACACATATTTTGGCTTGCTGGAGGGTGTTTTGTTCTCCTGCCATCTCACCTTCGCCCGGGGAGAAGTTGGGGGTCTGGTTCTTGCTCAAGGGTGAAGGAGTGGATCGCAGATCTACAACCCCAAATCAGAAAAAGTTGGGACAGTATGGAAAACGCAAATAAAATAGAAATTAGTGATTTCTAAATTTACTTTGACTTGTATTTCATTGCAGACAATATGAACACAAAATATTTCATGTTTTCTTTGGTCAACTTCATGTCATTTGTAAATATACATCCTTTCCTGTCATTCAGACCTGCAAAACATTCCAAAAAAAGTTGGGACAGGAGCAATTTAAATTGGTTAAATAATGATGTGATTTGAAACAGGTGATGTCAACAGTTGATTGTTATTATGATTTGGTACAAAAGCAGCAACCAAGAAAGGTCTAGTCCTTTAGGAGCAAAGATGGGCCGAGGATCGCCAGTTTGCCAACAAATACGTGAGAAAATTATTGAAATGTTTAAAACTAAAAAAAACAAAAAAAAAACAGGAGTTCTTACCCATAATGTGCAGCACTGAGCAAATACCTCTTTGTCACCAGTCCTCCAAAAATAAAGATGTTCTTTGAAATAAAATACAACAATTATTCCATAAGGAAACTTGATGAGGACTCCAATAAAATACAAGACTGAGAGTTTCAGTGGAATTTTAGATATCTCAAAGTCACATTGTAAAAAAAAAACAAAAAAAAAAAACAAAAAAAAAAAAAAAAAACACGTTTTAAACAAACTGGATGGAACTGCAAACCAGTACAAATGCTCATTACTAATACAAGACTGAAGACATTTAGTTTAAGTACTCCATTCATGATATCAAAATATATTGCCTTTAACCCACCATCCTCATATCATTATTCCTTATATAGTGGTACTTCTTTCTCCAGATGAAATCAAAATTAAGTTTATTAATTGTTTTTATCTTTCTGGAAGAAATTGACAATGAAACTCACGGATAAATTAATCTAGAAAGACTTTAAATTTTCAATGACAATATTCTCCTGAAAATTGTGAGATCCCTCTGTAACCAAGAGTTCATGACTGATCTACATTTTTCTATTTTTTGTCAATATTTCACATTTCGATTCTCTCTACATCTTTTGAAATTGTCATACCTAAATATTTAATCTCCTTCTTAATTGAAACATTATATAATGAAGTCAAAGGAGCTTGTGAATATGCATCAGTTCATATTTCAATGTATTTAGCTGTAATCCTGATGCTTTGGCAAAACATTCAACAGAATGAAGCGCTAATGGGATTTGCGTATGATCTTTAAAAAAAAAAACGGTTGTATCGTCAGCAAGCTGACTAATAATAAATTGATGATCCATAAAATTAATTCCAGTGTTATTCTCATTTTTACCTAGAAAGGCGAGCAGTTCTGCAACCATAATAAATAACAGAGGTGAACTCCCACAGCCTTGTCTGATGCCTCTGTTCACCTGAAATCTCGGACAAGTTCCCGAAGAGAAACTGAACTATTAACGTCATTGTAAAACATTTTGATGATATTTATACACTTCTTCCCCAAAACCAAAATGAACATCAAACAATTCTATTCATGTAAATTTCTAAACTTTAACATTAATTCAAAATATAAAACATGAATTAAACATATAAACGAACAAAGCACATCTAAGGTGAAATAATCTATTAAAACATTGATTGGAGGAAATATGTACATTTAGTGGTTTGATCAGTTACATGTTTATGTTACATGTTTATGGCTATGGGTTTAAAAACACACCGTAATCACAATGTTCAGCACAGTGCTGCCTTGCAAGAATTGCTAAAACTTCTCATTCAACAAATAAATAAACCATCTAATAATGTTCCTATCTGTGCTGTATTTCCTGAGAGTCTGACTCTGAACAATCCTGGACAGTCGTATTTAAAAGCGTCTCCAGGAGCCCCAGAATCAGACGCGCTAACAGAGTGATGGTCTGAATAAAGACTTCAACCCTGCTACAGTTACAGATGCATGTGTTTGAGACATGTTTACCGTCTCAGATTTGAGACATATGGGCATATCTAGGTCATCAAAGATCAGGTTATAACAAAGATGTTTTGAGCTCTACGGTTGTGTCTGCTTAATGGCACAATAATATGAACTACAGTATAATTTTGATTTCAAGGACAAAAGAAATATGAATTAATTATTCAAATTAATTTCTTAATTGCAGGTGAGGATGTCTGAGTTTGACCGACAATACACTAATTAACAACCAGATTTTCTTCCTGTTTTATATGTACATCTTTGGTATTCATTTTCAGTTTTAGATGCTTATTTCAGCTTATCCAGAGGTATCCAGAGTTTTTCAGAGTTATCCAGAGTTTTTCAGAGTTATCCAGAGTCATCCAGAGTCATCCAGAGTCATCCAGAGTCATCCAGAGTCATCCAGAGTTATTCAGAGTCATCCAGAGTTATTCAGAGTTGTCCAGAGTCATCCAGAGTCATCCAGAGTCATCCAGAGTTATCCAGAGTTATTCAGAGTCATCCAGAGTTATCCAGAGTTAACCAGAGTTATTCAGAGTCATCCAGAGTTATCCAGAGTTAACCAGAGTTAACCAGAGTTATTCAGTCATCCAGAGTTATTCAGAGTTATTCAGAGTTAACCATAGTTATCCAGAGTTATTCAGTCATCCAGAGTTATTCAGAGTTATTCAGAGTTAACCATAGTTATCCAGAGTTATTCAGTCATCCAGAGTTATTCAGAGTTATTCAGAGTTATCCAGAGTTATGCTGAAAAGAGATATGAGTGGTTTTCTGCTTTTCTTGTATGTGTTGTTTAATGATCACCTTATCTGTCTTTTATCTGTCTTTTATCCAGTAGGTTCTGGTGTATGAAATTCATAAATACTACAGTATATTCTCTCTTTTATTTAACATAAATATTGCTAATATACCCAGTATCAGAATTAAATACCTCAAACACATTTTCACCACCATTTGTAGACCAAAAAAATAAAAAAAAAATAATAATGTTTTCATATTGTGAATTTATATTTATACTTGCAATACTTAACATAAAATCATGTTGAACTATGTTGTGGGGAATACAATGATTCATGTATTTGCTTATTTAGGGTTGAGAGGAAACATAAGTAAGATGTGTCTCTGCATTGAAAGGATCTGTATAAATAATAATAATAATCTATTAATATATCACGTGATAAATAAATTGGACTATTAAAACATTTAACATCTTTTTGTAAGAGTTTAATTTATTTTAAAGATACAAATACAATTATAATTATGATATATGTGTTAATAACCATACATGTTTATTAAGGTACCTTTCTCGCTTTGATGACTGTATTTAATATCATATTTAAAGCAGTCTGTACAGTATGCAGTACTAGAAAATGACATTCAAAGCTGTATGAAAATATCTATATTATCCATAAACATTCAAATAAATCTTGCTGTAATCTTTATATTACATTTATAGAAGGTGTTTCATTGTAATACTGCAGACATCTCTATTTCCGTCGGGTGGTGAGAGTTCTTGTTTCCTAAATAAATAAAATAAAAATAAATGATTTTACTGATCTTCTTTGCACTGTAATGATTCAGATTGTTAGATATCAATGTGAATCCTCAGGTTCTGTGATGATCAAAACTCACCAGCTCTTCTCACACAGATGATCTGAAGAAGAATCACAGTAGGAGCAGCAAACACTGCGATCTCAACAATAATCACAATCACTGCAGGACAGAACAGAGAGAGAGAAGAGAAGAGAAGGAATCTGTGAATCTGTTGTAGGGTTTGATACATAAATATAATTTAATTTAGCTCAAAGGGAATCATTTGTGATTTTATAGGGAATTTGAACAGAATCACTGTTTTGCGGCTGATCACTGAGTCGGCAGCGATTCACTGAACAAGCCGTATAACATAATTCTGCACTGGATATTAAAATCCAAAATATAGTGAAAACACTATTAATAAGCACAGTAACAAGATCAGCAGATTAAGACATTAACTTGTAAGCACAAAACACAAGATACTTCTCTTTTAAATATAAATAAGACTTTATTTATATAAACCTAAGACATAAACTAACACTAACATGAACACACGCAGTCACACATTCACACGTTGCAGAAAGAGAGAAAGGATGAGTTTACAGAATGAGAATGTGAAATCCCAAGTTTACAGCAATATGTGCTATTGCATAGACCTGAACAACCATCAATCACTTAATTAACCCTCACATTGAGTTTCTCAATGAGGCTAAAATTTATATTAAATGCACCAATTCAGTTAGACCGGGAGGTACTTGCTTGCGTTGCCTTTGTGTTACAGGGATTCCCTTCTGTCATCGTCGTTGCAGGAAAGGGGTTTTCCCGAGTTGGTGATTGGCTGGAAGTTCAAGTGATGTCTTGGGAAGCCAATGGTTGGGCGTTGGCTGAGGATGGTTTTGGAGTCCGTTGCTGGTTGAAGTTTGAAGCGGGTGCAGTCGGAGCTGGATTTTGCGGCAAACTTAACTTTTGAACACGAGGCTCAATGGAAAGAAAAGAAACTAAAGTAAAAGAATAAAATGAGTAACGAGACTAGGTGGTTTTTCTTCTCATCGTGGTGTTAAGTAGCAACTGGCCTGTAGGCCAGAGCACGCTCAAAGAGCGCTAAAAGCAGCGTCAAAACGCTGTGGCGAGAAGAAGAAGAAGAGAGGAAAAAAGAAGAGAGAGATTTGATGGTGTCCTGAGTTCTTAAACTCGGCTTTTGGGACACATCCCATTTGGTGTCTTGACCAATTAGATAGGCTATTTTCTTAGCTAGGGTTGTTCCTTCCATCATAAATCAGCATGCTATCAGTCACATGGTCTGAATTTTACACACTCTTGCAAAGTATACTTTTGGACATGATTTCTATAACCAGAATATGATACATTTGACACAGAATTAATTGAAAGAAATATTTCAAGCTAGAAATGTCAAACTCATACATACCAAACACGACTAACCTTAAAGTCATTCAATAGTTATTAGAAAGACATACATAATATGTGCTTAAAACATGATAGTCTAATATGTGGTTACGTACATAATATAGTGTTATGCCTAGCATTGTCCTTTTAGGATGGTTTTATGTGCATATGAAAAAGAAAGTCTCTGTGTAGTTCTGTGGGGACCAAAAGACATGTTCTTTGGACAAGAATTTCAATCTGGTTCTTTGTCTTCTATGTGTGGGGGAGAAGTCAATCTAAAGAAGCTTGTGATTTCTCATCTCTTTGATCATTAATCTTGACTATTTACCCCAAATTTGACGATCTCCTTCCTGCGTAGAACACTTATCAATAAGTGTTCTTTTGTCTTAATGTTGCGAGCTGTTCTGTGAAAGAGGCTTGTTGGTAGGCTTGCTCCAGAAGTCGGAGATAGGAATCTTTACGACGTTGTCTTGTTTTCCTGGAATTTCAGCTCCTCATGTTTCGATGTTCTAACTGAATCTTAATTTTGTCTGACTCGTTCTGACGCTACACTGTGAATTGCTTATTAACAGTGAACTGTAAGGTTGAAAGAGCCTCAGATACTTTGATCTCCTGAGAAACAGACAGTACAAACATGCACGGCATCTTCGAGACACCCCACAGAGTGGAGGTGCAGGAAACTTCCAATTGTTTCTTCTTAAACCCCTTCACCCTTCCTTCCTTCTACTCAGTCTGCTCAAAATGGTCAATAGCAGACTGTAATGTTCTACATTAATGCAAGTGATATTTACAGTCATGTTTGGTATCATTTGAATTGTCTCAGGGCGACTGGTACAATGGTCTCCTTCTTATAAAAAGTAAACTAAAAGGTAATACAGATCCTAAGAGTTTAGAGATATTTTGCATACTGTAGAGGGCGGGTCAGTTCCCAGTGTCTTTCATGCAAATTACCATCTGTCCCAAAAGGTGATAACTCTACTTGGTCAATGCAAATTCCAATTGTTAGTTCCTGTCTCCATTTCGGGGGATGTTGGTCTTGGTCTGAGGTACTTGAGGAAATGTTGCAAAAAGATCAGGGCCTTCTGTAACCAGAATGAGCCTGTAATAGAAGTGTGTTCGCACGCTTCATATTATGTATTTTTCTCAAGTCTTGCATCTTACATCTTACTCTTAGATTCATCTTTGACATTTTGATGTCTTGTATTGATTTGATATCTTTGAATTATCCGTATAATTGGCATAATACATATTTACTTGACTGATAATAAATTACTCTGTAATTATTGACTCTAGTAGATTACGTTTCCTTGGTACCACATTTCCTGCATCAGGTTAGTAACGGACTAAGATTCAGTTGAAATGGAGGAGCATAGGGTGCACCAACTATATCTTTAGGGATCTGGCTAACACTTGGTATTAGTTCTAAGTGTACTTAGATTGTAAGGGCTTATAGTGAATTTCCGTTTAGGTCAACTGAATGTTGTTCGACCAACCTAAATAGGGTGAGCCTAACCTCTGTTTATTGTAAAGTTATTCTAGCTAAGTGTACATGGGGAAAACATGGCATGACCAACACAAAGCTACTGTCAGGGAACGTAATGTTGGTCGGCTTATATCTGTAGTAGTGGTCGTGACCTCTGACTACAAATAATGTTGCTTTATTCAAGTGTGTACAAATCTATGGGGGCTAAATAACAGTACTTTTAGAATGAGCAAGCATAGGAGCGGCTGTCTAAAGTATTAGCCAATTACCTCTGTCTAATAACCAAGACTGATGAGAATGTGACCTTAAGATATGCTAACAACGGCCGAAGCGATATCTTTGAGCGACACGAGCACCCGAATGAATGAGTACAATAATGGTAAAGAGTTAACTAGAATAATAAAATGTCATAATAATAATAATAATAATAATAATAATAATAATAATAATAATAATAATAATAATAATAATAATAGTAGTAATTAGAAATGAACAAATAATCAATTGGCATTTCAATCTACATTAGAGGTCATAATAAAATGGAGTCAGATTAGTTAATAAAATGGAGTCAGAATTGAAGTTAAGCTAAATTTAACAACTTTGTGCGCACCAAATTTGTGGACCTTACAAACAATTATAGCCAATTGCCTTGATAGTTTCAGTGCATGTAAAGCCAACATACCTCTGATTAATGATCCAGAGACCACAGTTTCTGATGCTGCTTCAGTGGATCATGAATATTAGTTCAGTTCTAACATAATGTGACATTAATAAGACATGCAAAGCTGAAGCTGAGCAGCTGAAGTCATCTCAGTGTTTGAGGTAATGATCCATAGGTATTTTAGAGATGAAAAAAAAACATAGACATACAGATTACTTGTATCCCCATTTGACTAAACTGCATTATTTAATTATAAAAAGACTGATGAAGTGTGTCAGAAATCATACCTTGTGTTGTAGGAGCTGCTGATGTAGTTTGTCTTGATTTATTCTCTGAGCTGCTGACTGGAATCAGTGTTGAATACATTAGACCTGCAATTATTATTATTATTATCATTATTATTGATATTATTTCCCCAAATATACAGTAACAGCTGTGAGTAAGACTCAGTCAGACTCACATAGACAGTTAAGGACAAGGAGGAGAAACACAGTCAGATATAAATGTATAAATGTGAGGTGAGATGGTGTTTATTTGTCATGCATTACATTTTAAAACTTAGCTAATATTTTGCAGTTTTTCAAAGGCACATGTTTTCAGACATGTTTGCTATCTATTTAATAGGGGTGTGCAGTGGAGCCATTATTTGTATCTGTATCTGTATCTGTGACAATCTCAAAATTATTTTTATCTGTATCTGTACTCGGATAGATCCGGAAGTGGGCATGGCTTAAACCAGAAGTTCGTCAAATTACATGAAAATACCATTTTGAATGCAAATCTGTTCTATTCGTAGTTTTCATTTAACAAATATGCCTTGTATAACTAAAGTATTATTTATTTTATTAAAACTATAGCTTTGTAAATATCTTCTATTTAAAACTTTATCAAAAAAGAAAAATAACTTTATTCTTCTTATTGGCACCCGTTTCGTAGAATGACTCGGCTACTGATTTGCGCTCATTTCATTCATATAGGCTATAGTTTACACTCATTCACGTTACACATCCAGGCCCATAGCCAGCTATGAGGTCCAGACCTCCATAATGTTTCATGTTCAAAAATAAAATTTGAAAACATATGAAAAATTATTTAAAATCATGTCGCTGAATAAATTCATGTGGCTGACTCGCAGCAGCTGCAAAACGCAGAGTGAAGTAGCTTGGCGCAAGTGCAGCCTCCGCTCTTTCTCTCTCTTTCTGTGTCTCTCAGTGTGTTACTGCTGCTCAAACAGGTGTGGAGGAGAGGAAGGTGATCGCTCGCACCTGCTGCTCGTTACTGTGCAAGAGGCTGCAAGCTCAACAGCTGTTCAACATGCCTACCACACTTTGACGTTGTGTCAAGTGTACGACACTAAGGGTCACTCTTGGGAACCCAAACACCTCTGACATCTTTGATAAAAGGCCAATGAAATTGGGTGTGCAGAATTTGCATAGCTGGCCACACCCGGATATCTGGGTATAGATAGGCTAGCTTAGCATCTGCTCACTCGTTCTGTTTTTCGGAGCCGAATACAGCATCTCTTCACAGGAAAGTTGCAGTCATTCACCTCTCGAAGCCTCGTCATTGGATCTACGGCACAGTCAGCGGTCTCTCCCTTCTCATGCATGGCTAAGTGTTGTGAGAGCATCCCTGGGTGCTTCGATGGCGATCTCTGGAAGAAGCAATTCCTCTGAAAGAGCAAAAACCTCTGAAAAAGCAAAAACTTCTGAAAGAGCAAAAACTTCTAAAAGAGCAAAAGTACGGTGGGATTGTGTGATTCATCATGCCTTTCCGTTCATGTGTTTCTGGGTGCGGTTGGCATGTCTCGAAGGAAGACCAGCACGACTGCTGTATTCAGTGTTTGGACCATGCTCACGCTGAGGCAGTGCTCGTGGATGGGTCGTTCCCCGCTTGAGAGACACTTTCTATCGGCACGTTGCGCTCGTGGCTCGGGTTCTTCGCCAAAAGACCCTGAGTCACTGCATCTGCTTGCCGTTCTGGTCCTTCTACCTCTAGGTATGAGGCCACAGCGATGTGCACTGCGGGAGAGCATGGGGAGGATGAGATAGTTTCGCCAGGTCAATCCCCCTGGGCTTCACATTCTTCCTAGCTTCGTGTTTATTGGTTGAGTTTCCGGATGAGTTTGAGAACCCGTCTGTGGGTGGGCTCAATATCTCGTTCGGGACTCGTGAGCAGGACGAGCGGTCAATCGCAGCATCAGAGTGCGGGCTCGAGCCATCAGAAGTGGATGACTTGGCTGAGCACCCTATGGGTGCCGGGTCTCAGTCCGAGGCTGACGCTGAGATGGCAGCCGTGCTTGCCCGGGCAGCCAAGAGCATCGGGCTGGAGTGGTCTCTCCCACCCTGCCCCGAGCGTTCGCGGCTGGATGATTGGTTTCTGGGTGCTGAGCGCGATGCTAAGCCGAGTTCCGGTGCCTTTCTTCCTGGAAGTGCACGAGGAGCTGATGAAACCCAGAAGTACTGCAGGAACTGCGCTCGATGATCGACTATGCTCTCCGAGCTACGAAGGTCATGGCGCCAGGCCTTGGGAAGGGTGATGTCTAGTATGGTAGTCCAGGAATGCCACCTTTAGCTCAACCTGGCCGAAATGCGGGAAGCCGAGAAAGTTTGCTTTCTTGACACCCCATTTCACAGGTTGGTCTCTTTGGTGACACTGTGGAAGAATTTGCCCAGCAGTTCTCCACAGTAAAAAAAAACAGATGGAGGCCATCAGCCACATCCTGCCTCAGCGCGGGTCAGCAACCTCCGTCTGCTCATCGCCAGGGACGGCCACCTGTGAGGACTGTAGAAGCCCCGCGACAGTCTAAGCCTCCAGTCAATCCTGACCAACGGCCCACCATTTGCAGGAAAGTGGCACCGCCAGCACGTCATCAGGCCACAAGGAACCCTCATAGGGCCGCTAAGAGTTCCTGAGATGGGCGACCCAGGGAGAAGAGACCATCTGGCCAGCCCGGATCCACTACCGACGGGGGGAAGGGAGGTGGATTCGGCTCCAACACGGCTGTCTGCCACCTGGCAGATAGCCACCACATGGTCAATAAAAGAGCTATTTCCTTCTTCTCTGGGTCACACGCACAGTGTTATTGGCCCTCCCATGTGCGAGGGCCTAACACTGACACCATGCATCAGAACCTGTTTGGACACAGACACTCTGTCTCCTCACGTTCAGATGCAGGAAATCTGTCACCTAGCCCACTTGACGCATGCTGGCAAACTCATGTTCCCTCATCCGTCGGTGGCACATGGGGAAGATACCATTGACAAGGCACGGTGTGTGTTACAGCACGTTTCACCTCCTACCACTGAGTCCATTGGCAGAGTATCTGGATGCTTGGCTAAGCCTTTCCAATCCCTCGCGATGGCTTCTCAAAACCATTCAACTCGGCTATGTGATTCAGTTTGCCAGGCACCAGCCCAAGTACAGAGGCATTCTGTTCACCTCAGTTCAAGGCGAGAATGCTTCTGTATTTCGGGCGGAGTTTGCAACCTTTCTCTCAGAAGGGTGCTGTCGAGCCTGTTCCCTTAGCTGAGAAGAAGAGGGGGTTTTACAGCCTGTACTGTACATTGTACCCAAGAAAGGCGGAGGGCTCAGACCGATCCTGGATTTGAGGGTTCTTCGGTTTGCCTTCGAGTTCCCAGTTGTGGTAATCCCTATCCGAGGTTCCTCTCGGCAGGGATGCACTGGCACACAGCTGGCTCAAGGGTTTACTCAAGTGCGCGTTCCCCCAGTGAGCCTCATTGCACAGACACTGTGCAAAGTCAGGGAGGATGGAGAGCAGCTCCTGTTTGTGGCCCCTCATTGACCCAACTGGACCTGGTTCTCAGAACTCGTGCTCATGGCATTAGCTCCTCCCTGGCCGATCCCCCTGAGGAGGAACCTTCTTTCTCAGGGGAGGGGCACGATTAGGCATCCGCATCCGGATCTCTGGAACCTTCATGTTTGCTCCCTGGACGCGACCAGGAGGAACTCAGAGACCTTTCACCAGCAGTGGTGAATACCATTACTCAGGCCATAGCCCCCTCGACGAGGCGGTTGTATGACCTGAAGTGGCACATATTCGTAAATTAGTGTTCTTCCCAAGGGAGGGACCCTCAAAGATGTGACATTGGGTCTATGCTCTCCTTCCTCCAGGAAGGCCTGGACAGGCACCTGTCTGCCTCAACACTTAAAATGTATGTATAACACAGTGGAAGGCAAATCAGTGGGAAAGCATGACCTGATTATCAGATTCCTCAGAGGCGCCTGGAGGTTGAACCCTCTGAGGCCACGCCTCGTTCCCTCTTGGGATCTCACTATCATCTTACAGGCTTTACAGGAAGATCTGTTTGAGCCCCTTCAGTCAGTTAAGTTCAGTGCCCTCTCTATGAAGACAGCCCTCTTGAACACGCTCACTTCAGTCAAGAGGGTGGGGGATCTCCAAGCCCTCTCCGTTAACAAATCATGCCTGGAGTTCAGGCCAGCAGACTCTCATGTTGTCCTGAGACCTTGACCTGGATATGTGCCCAAGGTTCCCACCACTCCTTTCAGGGAACATTGCAAGCTATTCCCTTTCAAGAAGGGGACCCCAACCTGTCTTTATTGTGCCCAGTGCGAGCCCTACGCACATACTTAGATCACACTCAGAGTTTCAGACGTTCTGAACAACTCTTTATCTGCTTTGGAGGACAGCAGAAGAGGATGGTTGTCTCCAGACAAAGGATTTCCCACTGGATTGTGAATGCAATCCTAACGGCCTATCGGGCCAAAGGCCTACACTGCCCTCTGGAGTGAGGGCTCACTCTACCAGGGGCATGGCTGCTTCAGCAGCCTTGGCGAACGGGGCCTCTCTAGCAGATATCTGTAGAGCTGCAGGTTGGGCTACACCTAATACATTTACTAGATATTATAATCTACGAATGGAACCAGTTTATTCTAGGGTCCTGAACGTCAGTTCTTTGACTCAAGAGACTGGTAGGGTGTAGAGCTTGCTGCCAGCGCTACTCCCCACAGGGTGGTTATGCGCTTATTCAGTCCAGCTCAAGTTTCTTTTATGAAATCTGGACTACTTTTCCATCGTATAGCACTCCACTTAGAGAAGTTCGGCGGAGGAACTCGCTATTAGAACCCATTATGAGGTAAGTCCCCTTGAGTGAACTCTCGTATTGGGTTAGTGCTCCACAGGTAGCGGCTCCTCGTGTGGCCCCCTGTGTGTATTCTCCACTGAGTAACCCCTGAGGTTCAGTGTTCCCCTAGACAGACATTTAATCTGTCAACAGGTTCTGAGTTTTGGTAGTTCTCCCCTTACACGGAACCCACCTCAGAATCATCCCTATGTGGTACTTCCTCTGTAAGTGCATAGGTGGATCTTCACATGTTACCTCCCCATCGGGTAGGATGTGATCTCTGTAGTGCCTTTTCCCAATGGTGGAATAGTCACTGTCCCAACGTTCACCACCAATACTTTTCAGCTGAATATATAGGAGAGGTGCATTTGGTCGTGACACGCTGGCTTGTCAACATTTGCACCCCCGTGGACTCGTGATGGAGTTCAGCAGTTGTGGCGTTTACTATAGGGACCCCTAGTGTCGTACACGTTGTGTCCTTGTTGCCACAACGCGGAACTGCCTCTGAGTGGGTTGAGACGATTCTCGACTCCTCAGAAAAGAATGAGTGAGCAGATGCTACGCTAGCCTACAGGTGCTGGTTAAATCAAAAAGTTGATTTATTTCACTAATTCCATTCAATAAGTGAAACTTGTACATTCTATTCATTAATTACACACAGACTGATATATTTCAAATGTTTATTTCTTTTAATTTTGATGATCATAACTGACAACTAAGGAAAATCCCAAATTCAGTATCTCAGAAAATTAGAATATTACTTAAGACCAATACAAAGAAAGGATTTTTAGAAATCTTGGCCGACTGAAAAGCATGAACATGAAAAGTATGAGCATGTACAGCACTCAATACTTAGTTGGGGCTCCTTTTGCCTGAATTACTGCAGCAATGCGGCGTGGCATGGAGTCGATCAGTCTGTGGCACTGCTCAGGTGTTATGAGAGCCCAGGTTGCTCTGATAGTGGCCTTCAGCTCTTCTGCATTGTTGGGTCTGGCATATCGCATCTTCTTCTTCACAATAATTTCTATGGGATTCAGGTCAGGCGAGTTTGCTGGCCAATTATGAACAAGAATACCATGGTCCTTAAACCAGATACTGGTTGCTTTGGCACTGTGTGCAGGTGCCAAGTCCTGTTGGAAAATGAAATCTGCATCTCCATAAAGTTGGTCAGCAGCAGGAAGCATGAAGTGCTCTAGAACTTCCTGGTAGATGGCTGTGTTGACCTTGGACCTCAGAAAACACAGTGGACCAACACCAGCAGATGACATGGCAGCCCAAACCATCACTGACTGTGGAAACTTCACACTGGACCTCAAGCAACATGGATTCTGTGCCTCTCCACTCTTCCTCCAGACTCTGGGACCCTGCTTTCCAAATGAAATGTAAAATTTACTTTCATCTGAAAAGAGGACTTTGGAGCACTGAGCTACAGTCCAGTTCTTTTTCTTCACAGCCCAGGTAAGATGCTTCTGACGTTGTCTCTGGTTCAGAAGTGGCTTGGTAGCCCTTTTCCTGAAGATGTCTGAGCGTGGTGAGTCTTGATGCACTGACTCCAGCTTCAGTTCTCTCCTTGTGAAGCTCTCCCAAGTGTTTGAATCGGCTTTGCTTGACTGTATTCTCAAGCTTGCAGTCATCCCTGTTGCTTGTGCACCTTTTCCTACCCAAATTCTTCCGTCCAGTCAATTTGCATTTAATATGCTTTGACACAGCACTCTGTAAACAGCCACACCTTTCAGTAATGACCCTCTGTGACTTACCCTCTTTGTGGAGGGTGTCAATGTTCATCTTGTGGATCATTGCCAAGTCAGCAGTCTTCTCCATTAATGTGGTTTCAAAGAACAAGAGATACCCAGCATTTATACTGTAGGGATGGTCATTAATTGAAACTCAAATGTAAATATTCTAATTTTCTGATATACTGAATTTGGGATTATTCTTAGTTGTCAGTTATAATCATCAAAATTAAAAGAAATAAACATTTGAAATATATCAGTCTGTGTGTAATGAATGAATATAATATACACGTTTCACGTTTTGAATGGAATTAGTGAAATAAATCAACTTTTTCATGATATTCTAATTATATGACCAGCACCTGTATTTATACTCAGATATCCGGGTGTGGCCAGCTATGCAAATTCTGCACACCCAATTTCATTGGCCTTTTCTCAAAGATGTCAGAGGTGTTTGGGCTCCCAAGAGTGACCCCTAGTGTTGTACACTCGACACAATGTCTCCGTTCCCTCCATCAGGGAATGAGGGTTACCAAACGTAACTAGGCGTTTTTTAATTTGACAGTTTATTTTAATATCAAAAATTTTAACGGTGTGCATCTGTTACAATTACAGAAGAAGACGACTCTGTGGTAATGTGTATAATCAGGTTTTTATTAGTATAAATGTAGCAAACAGGTGAGTGAAATAGACCAATGAAAGATTGGAAACGCTTAGCTGAGTGTATAACGGTCTTTATCTTGAGGTGACAGGCATAGTGACTGGAGAATGTGAAGGTGACAGCATCAGACCTGAGACCTATAATGACACTTTACAGTTGTTGTTGTTGTTTTTTTTTTGGTTGGTTTTTTTTTGACAGTAAGTGATTCTCCTCAAATGCTATTGAGCTTTAAATTATGGAATATTTTGCATTTGAGCCCATTCAGTAGTGAAAAATAGCATTTTTTGCATATTATTTACAGTTTATTTTAATAATTATCAAAAATGTAAAAGGTGTGCATTATAGTTTACACCTAGATGAACAATTTACAGTTATTTTTTATGACTGTAAGTCATTCTCCTCAAATGCTACTGAGCTTTAAATTTGCGTTTGAGGCCATTCGGTACTGAAAAATAGCAATTTTTACATATGATTTAAAGTTTGTTTTAATAAATATCAAAAATGTAAAAGGTGTGCATTATAATTGACATCTAGATGAACAGTGTATAGTTTATTTTATGACTGTAAGTCATTCTCCTCAAATGTTATTGAGCTTTAAATTATGGAATATTTTGCATTTGAGCCCATTCGGTAGTGAAAAATAGCATTTTTTGCATATGATTTACAGTTTATTTTAATAGATATAAAAAATGTAAAAGGTGTGCATTATAGTTGACACCTAGATGTACAGTTTTCAGTTGTTTTATGACTGTAATTCATTCTGCTCATATGGTATTGAAGTTAGAAAAATGTATACCAATATCACACATAACTTTAGAGACGGTCCCTAAATATGCGAATATCGAACGTCCAACATCAAGCCAACTTTATGCCAGTCATCAACTGTTGCTGGTCGCGGCCTGTTGCTGCTCGCCTATCTGCAGAGCATCAAACAAACAAACACCTGTTCATCCTCACTTCACTGTAATAATCTATGTATATTTACTAAAATGCATCTTGTACTGTACTTCTCATTACGTTAGACTGTTAGCTGGGCTATCACGCATTACAATAAACGTTATAACAAAAAACGGAGGAAGAAGCGCTCAAACACGCTCACCAGATGCAAAAAAAAGTGTGTCTGGTGCGCGTCTGGAACACACAACGATTTCTCAGCTTTGGAAGTACGCAGAAACGTAAAAATAGTCTTGTTTGAAAGAAGAGATCCTAATCTAAAACATAATATAAAAGTTTGAAGAATTTTTAGAAATGTGACATCGCGATTCTATTGAAGATAACTCGATCTGTGATTGTCACACAATAAAATATGAGAATAAGATATTTGACTTGTGTTATGAATCCTGGGCCTGCCCTTCTGTCTGACTGCCACAAGAGGTCGCCCTGCCATCATATTGACTTTCACACCACACATCACAGTGAACTCCAATTCCTGTCATCCATTACTGATCACAGCTGTCACCAATCACTCATTGCACTAATCACACACACACCTAATCCTACGCACACACTGATCACATACCTTATTTAAACCCTGAACTTTCCTTCCGTCAGGGCAGAGTATTGTATGCATTTATCGCTGCCCTACAGAGCCCCTGTTAGTTTCCCTAGTCTAGTCTAGTCTAGTCTAGTCTAGTCTAGTCTAGTCTAGTCTTGCCTTTGTTGGATTGTGTTTTCCCCTGTCTGGACTATCGCTCACGTTTTGGATTACTTCTCTTGTCTAGCCCTCTTGATACTGTTCACTGTCGCCTAACCCACGCCTGTTGCATTGCCTATATATACACCTGTCTGCCACTGTTTGAAGAATTTATCTTCCAGAATCTGGCAGTAAGTTTTAGGAGCTCATTTTTAATCAATCCTGCAAGACATACTGTTTAGGATAGGAGATTAACTAAAGTCTGTAAAAGAAAACCTGCCTAATAATTCTGCACACCTGAAATAAGGAGTTTTTGACTTTCAGCCTTCATGGACAATTATGTATCACTTATAAATTATTAAATACAAAACCAATAATAGTTATTACAGTTTATTATTATTTTTTTTTTTCAATTGCTTAAGCACAATTTTGAAAACAGAGCCCAGTTTTCCAAACCCCTACACTAAAGTAGCACAACACCTCAGATAATTTGCAATATGGAACAATTTTGTCAAAACTATACAATGTCTTATAAAAAACTTGATTCTGTTGTCATAACATAAACACAACCATCATATGGTCTGATTCTGTTTGAATCAGTTAAACACTCCTGTGCTCAACCTAAAACACTTTTAGCATTTACACAGGAAAAGTGTAAAAATACATTCACCAACACCATGACACCAATTGTGCAGACTAATGAAAATATTTATTTATTTTCATGTACTCAAGTCAGTCAATACAGAACATTCCTAACAAAACATTCCTAACAAAACATTTTCCAGTTTTCATACAGTATTACTGAACATACCATTGTACTGTAAGCTTACAGTAATATTGCAACAAATTACATATCCAGTTCAGTACCGAATAAAAAAAAAAAATCTAAAAAAAAAAACTAAACATCTCTCCGCCTAGCTGGATCTGGCCACAGGGCCTCGTCAACATCACAGGCTATATTTTCATTTGCAAGGCAACATGGGAAGAATCTTTTGGAGTGACGAATCCACCTTTGTATGGATGCTGCTTCAATTTTATCAAATTCTTCCTCCATAGCTTGAATGAGGGCCATCTGGACATAGGGCTGGAGATCATAAACCTTCCACCACCATGCTGAGAAGAACTCCTCAATGGGGTTTAAGAAGGGGGAGTATGGTGGAAGGTATTGAACTGTAAATTGTGGTTGTTGATTAAACCAGTTTTGGACCAGAGCAGAACGATGCAAAGCTACATTGTCCCAGACGACAATGTATTGCATCTGGTCCCTTTGGTTTGCTGCTGTGATCATACTGTGTAATTTGTCTAAAAATGTAAGAATGAGGTCAGTGTTGTAAGGACCCAAGTTAGCATGGCGGTGGAGGACCCCATTCTGTGTAATGGCAGCACAAAAGGTAATGTTACCCCCACGTTGCCCCTCATAGTACAAGAAGCTGTCAAACAAAAACTCAGTAGCCAATGAAAACACATCACTGCTAGCCTCGCCCCACACGAGAGATTTGTGCCAGAATGGCAAACGGAAACTTCAGAAGCATCAATGAAAACTCTGGAAGTTAATTTGTAAGTACAGATTAGTGAAGGAAAGAGGAGAAAACAGTTGCAAAACCCGCAGTATATCAAAAACGAAGTCAAAGATTTTCCCTGTATTTTTTTTTTTTTAGATTCAAAGATTTTTAGATTTTCATATCTGCATAAGTTTCTTGAAAAATTACATTCATTTTAATTGGCACAAATCTGATTCCATACAATTGAGTCTTATCCTACGTAAACGCAAACAGGAAGGGAAAGGGGAACGCCTGGAAGAGGAGAACCCAGAATCAACAGGACACCTGTTGATTTATATATATATATATAAATCTCCAAAGAACAACAACAAAAATGAATTAGTTTTCAGTAAATCTGAAGCTGCAAAACAATATTTACAATCCACAGGCAAAGTTAAGGAAATTTATAAAGACTTTTGAATAGAGTTGTTAAAGTTAGTGGCTCTAGCACAAACAGAGATATATTATTCAAATGGAGATTGTTTGGAGTAATGTCTAATCTTTCTAACAGTGGGAAAATCTCTCCAAAAGTAAGGTGCAAAATATTTCAGAAAGTCACAAAGTTCAAATTCAAAGTATTTGTGTTTATGTATTCTTAGGTTTAAATCTGAAAGTGTAAAAATAGACATATAAAATAAAGACAACAAATAAAGACATATATATATATATATATATATATATATATATATATATATATATATTGACAACAAATAAAGAAAAAAAGAAGGGAAAAAAAAACTCAGCTCTGTGTGTAAACCAACCAGAACCGTATATTCCAAATCTCATTATATCCCAGGCCATATTATATTATTAATGACCTGTCAACTGTAAAGCAGTTATAAACCATAATGAATTCATTCTTCTGACACATGGAAGAGCATCTACTCAGAATGCTCCAAATATTCAACAACAGAGCACTCATGTTTTAGAAGACTTTTGTAAAGTTTATCTTTCAGTTTAGGTGTTGTCAGAAAGTCCAGAAGTGTTCTCATTTGTTCTTGTCTTGTTGCTGACTTTAAGATGGTTTGGTATTTTTCATCTCCAATCAGAGGTTTCATGTCATCTGCAATGGGCTCCACCAGTGAGACCCTTCTGATCAACTCTGTCCTGTGATTCTCCACAAACTCAGCACCTGGATGAACAAAATGTTGCCTCATCTTCATGATAAGCCACTCAACAATACTTTATAAATCTATTTTCATAATTTATTTTTACCTTCACCCTTTTTGCATTTTCCTTTTTTCTGTGCTGCATCAGTCTCTGCAGACTGATGATCTGGGTAAAGAAAAAAATAAAATAAAAAATAAATAAATGTATTATGTCCGTTAGGGGTAAGACGCAATACAATAAAGACTCTTGTCAAGCCGTCAGACCAAAAAACAAACAAATAAAAAAACCATGAATTGAAGGTGTTAATTTATTTTTAGAGATGCGACTGTCACTGAGTGGTACTGGGCTTCAGAGAGACCCAAAGCCAAAAACAACAAACAAAATCAGTCTAGAAAATAAATCAACCTAGAAAATAAATTAACCTAAAACAAAAAACAAAAAAACAAACTAAAATTAACCTTAAGAAACCTAACCAAAAAAAAATAAAAAATAAAAACACTAGCCCTAACCTAAAATACAAAGATCCTTACCTAACTACTCTTAACAAAAACAGAGAGAACAGATTCAAACAGAAGGGCAAGTCTCTCCTACACTGACCACATAAAAAGTATGAAACATCTTTAATAAATGTTAGCAGGAGTCTTTGGTCTGGCGGCTGATGAAGAGTCTGAAAGAAGCAAGACCGGTCCGAAGTCACATCAGCTCACTTCTGGATCGTTGAAGAGACGTTTTAAGAGGACCACCAGCTGAGTGTTCAATAGCCATTATCAGGTGGCGCCACCATTGCAAAATCAGCACCGATCTATTAACTCAAAAGACACACAAAAGAGAATAGGAAGAACATACAAATAACAAAAAAAAAAAAAAAAAAAAAAACCTCATAATATAACAAAATTATTGTCCAGGCTTTTGAAATTACATAAAAAAGTGTAGGCTGACATTCACAAACTGCATATAGAAATGTAGCCTATATGTATACATATATTACTCAGAAATACAGCAGTTGATCATGATCTCAGACCAGATGAGAGTGCAATGTTTTAACCCTTATGCAGTCCTTATTTGGGAGTCACACTCATGGTCTTCATGGTCAAAAGTGATCGGACACCTGAATTTTTATTTTTTATTCTTCAGTAAAATCAATCTAATACGGGAGCTGACCAATTTTGTGAAATTCTGCTTGAAAGGAGTAACAGCACAATGGAGTTGCGATTGTAAGTTGCAGTCTAAAAGACGAGCACGGAAGCGTGACTTGACACGTGACATTGCAGAAATGTAGCCTTGATCCAAATATGGAAAGCACTTTCGAATTTAATAATCTGAGGTTCTCTTGAGAGATGTTAATTGCCACATTTCTGTAATTAAGGATGATTGCTGCATAGTAGCATATGGGTGTTTCTTTTTGCAATCCGTGATCGCGTGCAGTTGCTAATGCGTGCAATCGTTTTCTTATGTGCGCTGTTTTACCGGTTTCACTTTCGCTTTTGAAATCGATCACTTTCGGCACGGCCCACGAATGCCCTGATTCAGCATGGTGGGCCACATTTGGATTCGTGACGGGCCGCGGGTTGAGAACCACTGCTATAGAGAGTCTTGTGAATTCCCTAGTTGTTTTTAGACATAATTGTTTACTTTTATTAGGTTGTGGATATAAATGTATATTTAGGCATTCTCAAAGACTACTTTTTGTCAAGGTTTATATATTTTTATGCATTATTATATATTTTATATATTATAATATATTTTTATGCATTATTGATCTCAAGATGGCGCCGCAGATGGCAGCCATGGTTTGTCGCTGCTTGGTACTTTTTTTGTTTGTTTGTCCTGTCTTAAGCAACTTTTTCCCGATCAGCTTTACTAGAAACGAACTCCTGGACATCAGAAACGGCACACCAAATAACTTTCTGCCTACATTTGAGCATTCAGACCTTTTACTGGACATTTTAATCGGAGGAGCTGCGTTCCTATACAAGCGCTCCAGGCGACGCAAGCGAGGGAAGCGCGCCGGCGCGCTCGTGAAACTCCGACAGCGCGGGTTTAGGACTCCGCTGCCGAGCATTCATCTGGCGAATCTCCGCTCCCTGGCAAATAAATCAGACGAACTACGACTCCTCACCCGCACAAACAAGGACTTTTTAAACTCCGCTGCGCTTTGCTTCACGGAAACCTGGCTGAACGGAGCCATTCCGGACAGAGCGCTTCATCTAACGGGCTTCCAGCTGTTCAGAGCAGACCGCGTCACCGAGTCCTCGGGGAAAACGAGAGGCGGTGGATTATGTTTTTATATCAACGAAGGCTGGTGTACAGATGTGACAGTTTTAAAGAAGATGTGCTGCCCAAATTTGGAAGCTCTCTTTATTAACTGCAAGCCTTTTTATTCACCGCGGGAGTTCTCCTCGTTTATTCTGGTGAGTGTGTACATTCCTCCTGACGTGCGCGTCAGCGCGGCGCTAGAACTGCTGGCCGATCAAATCACACACACAGAGCAGCGTTATCCGGACTCTTTCATCATCATTCTCGGTGATTTTAATAAAGCTAATCTCACCCGTGAACTGCCTAAATATAGACAGCACATCACATACCCCACCAGAGACAGAAATATACTGGACCACTGCTACACTGTCTTAAAGGATGCATATCACTCTGTTCCCCGTGCAGCGCTGGGACTCTCTGATCACTGTTTGGTTCATCTCCTACCAGCCTACAGGCAGAAATTCAAATCTGCTAAGCATGTAGTAAAAACTGTAAAGAGATGGACTTCTGAAGCAGAGCAGGTTTTACAGGCCTGCTTCGAACTTACTGATGGGAGTGTTTTTGAGGCTGCAGCTACTGATCTGGACGAGCTTCAGTGCAAAACTCAAACAGCTTCGCCAGGCCAAAGAGGACGCCTACAGGAGTGGGGACAAAGCCTTGTACAAACAGGCCAAATACACACTGAATAGGGAGATAAGAGTGGCAAAATTAAACTACTCTGGAAAGCTAAAAAAAACAGCTTTCAAGCAATGACTGTACATCAGTGTGGAAAGGCCTGAAAGCCATCACCAGCTACAAGACCCCATCCCCCAGCACTGAGGCCAATCAACAACTGGCTGAAGACCTGAACGAGTTCTACTGCAGGTTTGAAAAGACTGGTATGACGCCCCACACCCGCTCCGACCGTCTCACAGCACAGCCATCCACACCCTCACCCTCCCTCCCCCCTACTGTTTCTCAGCCTGTACTCAAGATCTGTGAAGATGATGTCTGCAAAGTCTTCAGAAAGCAGAAGATAAGGAAAGCCAAAGGCCCAGACGGTGTCTCTCCAGCCTGCCTCAAAGCCTGTGCTGTCCAGCTATCATCCATCTTCACATTGATCTTCAACAGATCTCTAGAGCTGTGTGAAGTGCCCTCCTGCTTCAAATGTTCCACCATCATCCCTGTACCCAAGAAACCAAAAATCACAGGACTTAATGACTACAGACCTGTTGCTTTAACGTCTGTGGTCATGAAGTCATTTGAGAGACTGGTGTTGGCCCACCTGAAGGACATTACTGGACCCTTGCTGGACCCCCTACAGTTTGCTTACCGAGCAAACAGATCTGTGGATGATGCAGTTAATATGGGACTGCACTACATCCTGCAGCATCTGGACAAACCAGGGACTTGCAATGATCTTGTTTGTGGACTTCAGCTCCGCTTTCAACACCATCATCCCGGACACCCTTCAGAACAAACTGACTCAGCTCTCTGTACCCACCTCCATCTGTCAGTGGATCACCAGCTTCCTGACAGACAGGCAGCAGCTTGTGAGGCTGGGAAAACTCACATCCAACACACGCACCATCAGCACTGGAGCTCCTCAGGGCTGCGTTCTCTCCCCACTGCTCTTCTCCCTCTACACAAATGACTGCACCTCTAAAGACCCCTCTGTCAAACTCCTGAAGTTTGCGGACGACACTACAGTCATCGGCCTCATCAAGGACGGCGACGAGTCTGCTTACAGACAGGAGGTTGAGCAGCTGGCTGTCTGGTGCAGTCACAACAACCTGGAGCTGAACACGCTCAAAACTGTGGAGATGATAGTGGACTTCAGGAGAAACCCCCCTCCTCTCCCCCCACTCACCATCATGAACAGCACCGTGGCTGCAGTGGAGTCATTCAGGTTCCTGGGCACAACCATCTCTCAGGACCTGAAGTGGGACACTCACATTGACTCCATTGTGAAAAAGGCCCAGCAGAGGTTGTACTTCCTTCGTCAGCTGAAAAAGTTCAACCTGCCACAGGAGCTGCTGAAACAGTTTTATTCAGCTGTTATTGAGTCAGTTCTGTGCTCCTCCATAACTGTCTGGTTTGGGTCAGCCAGCAAATCAGATATAAGACGACTTCAACGGACTGTTAGGACAGCAGAAAAGATCATTGGTGTGCACTTGCCCAGCCTTCAGGACTCGTACAACTCCAGAGTGAAGAAACGGGCAGGTAGCATCATCAAAGACCCCTCTCACCCCGGACACAACCTGTTTGCACTTCTCCCTTCAGGCAGACGCTACAGATCTCTGTGCACTAGAACATCTAGGCATAAAAACAGTTTTTTCCCCCATGCCATCTCCAGCTTAAATAGCTAACACATGGATCATTACCTGTGTTCTGTAATTCATTCTGTAATTCATTCTCCATCTTTAATTACTGCCTTTTTCTCAAGTATTATGTAAATACACATACATATCTGTTTATTTATACAGCTGTATATAGAGTAAATAATGCACAAATCTATACATAAATCTGCTATTCCAGATTCATACTTATTATTATTATTATTATTATGATTATTATCCATTGTTAAGTCTTACTATTTAAATGTTTTTTTTCTGTTCTCATGTCAGATGTGTATGTATGTATGTATGTACCAGGAGCACCTTAAAACCACAACAAATTCATCATGTGTTTGCGCACACCTGGCAAATAAAGCTGATTCTGATTCTGATTCTGTTTATTATTATTATTATTATTATATAGGTTTTTTCATTATTATTAATACAGTCAACCCTGAACACAGAAAGCATTTTGTTACAAAAAAAAACATTAAAAAAAACTATAAAAATGTCACAAAAATGAAGAGGAATGCTTTATCAGAGCCTAATCCTTCAGGGTCTGATCTGATTTCAACCTCTTATTTCACTCAACTCATTTTGGCTATATGGTTATAGCCATACCAGTTCATTTGAGTGTGTATAATTGTGTATGTGTGTGTGTCTGTGAGTGGATGTATCTGTTTTACACTCTTGATGTTTTAAAGTATAACCCATTCCTTGTTGTCCTCTTTTTAATTGCATTGTAGTTGAATTATTGATTTTATTTTACATAGTTGCTGTGTTACAGACACACCAGTGTTGATTTTGCACTCTATATGTTTTAGAGTTTCACCCCTTCACTGCTGTGCAATGTTTTTCTGCATTGTTGGGGATTTGTAGATTGTACACACAAACATTTTCTGTATTTTTTTTTTTCCCCGTTTCCTATTCATTTCTTATGGTCGGTCATTTTTGACCGAAGACCATGAGTGACTTTTTTTTTTTTTACGACCACTTAACTTTTTCGAATCACGCCCTCAATTTTTGAATCACTGAGTTTCGTACCATTCTGGTGAAGCTACGATTTTTAAGAATTCAAAATGTAAAATTATCCATTCAGAAACAAGATGGAAGATGGTGCATTTAAGATTGGATACAACTTAAATTATATATAGTGGCTAAATACACAAATAATAATAATAATAATAATAATAATAATAATAATAATAATAATAATATATTCAACTTTGCAGAACATTACACAATATTTACCAGTCACTGAATTAAACTGTCATTATCACTTACTTGTTTTTAGCCTCCAGTCAGCTGAAATGAAGCCAAAAATACATAAATAATTTAACAGTATTAAATATTAGTCTAACTGCAGAACAATAGTAAAAAAACTTGCTTGAATTTATAGCGTGTATATGTGTATTCATGTTTATAGCATGTGCAGATCTGTATGATTCATGAAGTTGTACTGCCACTTACAGACTGAACTGTTTATGTTGAATTCATCTGAAATAACACAGAAAAAAAAAAAAAAATGTGAAAGATAAAGATCTGATCTGCAGAGAGTTTTGCAAGTTCATGTGGATTGTTTACCTGATTCTATATTAACATCCCATATTTTTTGGCCCTCTTTTGTCTCTATAGAGAGTTCAAGACATTCCATTTCATCTTTAATGTGTAAATCAAAGAAGTTGGTCTTGCCGGGTGTCAATTTTATACTCTGGCAAGAAGTGAATTGAAATATTTTAGAAAGAGACAGCATGTACGTCTGGATTATTTTTGACCCCTCCACCCCCATTAAATAAAATTGTGAAGGCAAACTTTTTGCAAGTACCGAAGGTTTGATTTTAGAGGCACACGATGTCTTCAGGGTGTAACTGTCATCCATTGTAAGGCCTTCATCTGGTGTTGGTTTTACAATCTCCATATTATTTTGCTCCTTCTCCTCCACATACTAACAGTGTTAGACATAATTATGTGTCACTTAAATGTACTTACAGAAGTAGTGTTACTCTTGATTTCTACAAAAGCAAAAAGATAAATCTACTCATATTGTCCATTCAATTTCTTATATTCCAAGTCATCTGAAGCCATACAACATATTTTCAATCTCAAATACTGAAATCTGTTGAGTGGTATATATAACTTACAGAGATTCATACATGTATCATAAACATACCGGATTGATTGACTGATTAATTTAACAGATTAAATCAGTCAAAGTATGGCTTCAAAAGACTTTATAATATAGAATCCTTTATGTTTTGTTTTCTTTTGTTGCATTGAAAAGAACAGCCTGAGGGAAAGTATAATGGCAAAATTTTCATTATCCCTTTAGAAGAGTTTGGTTGTTGTCATTTTCGAATAAAATCATCCTATAAATTGCTGATTATGTTCTACAAATGTAAGTAAATAAATGTAAAAATACATGGTCATGTGGTACACGGTCAAGGTGCATAAAACTTGTCATTAGATTTTACCTTCTTAAGTTTTTGGTCCTTTACGATCAGGTACACATGAAGGTTGAGGGGAGCCTTTCTGTTGCGATAAATCAAAGTCTCACAGTGATATTTCAGGGGGAGGTGACTCTGATTTGCAACAACTCCCAATAATGCGACAGTGGGATTGAGAAGCTTGGCATGGAGTCCGCTTAATTCACATCTTTCCACTGAAACAGCACCGTCCTTCACATAAAGAGCTTTCACTGCATCTGAGGAAGATGCAGAATCTGTGGACAGTAATGTTGGTTTAAGTTACAAAGTCTTCAAGAATGAAAGCTCCTTGTTCTGGCTTAAAAAGTTTATACGAATAGAGATACATGTTGAAATGACTGGATCTGGAGTGAGATGTGCCTTACCTACACAGACAAAGTGAGGTAGCTGAATTTCCTCCAGTGTGCCAGAGGTTACAGTGATGTCTATCAAAGGTCCACATGGCGTGTAGTTCTTCAAAATATCTTTACTGAGTGACTCCCAGTCAACAAACCGATACTCCAAACTAACATCACTGTCAGACCGCCAACGGAGGCCTGTCTCTGAACATTCATGCTGCCCTGCAGAGGAGCTGACACTGAAAACCCAAATATATCACTGATAAAGATGCTCTCAGAAGATGTAATATATATATATGTATATATATTAGGAGTGTCAACGTTAACACGTTACCCATGCGATTAATCTAAAAATGTTAACGCGTTAATATTTTTTTTTTACGCAAATTAATCGTTTATAAGGTTTGACCCCAACTTCTTCCCATCATCGCAGCGCAGAAGGTTGTCTATCATTATGTGATGAGGGTACAGTGAACCAGTGTTGCCAGGGTAACGGCACAAGTGGGAAATACAGTTGCAGGAAAAATTACAGAGCCATGTTTTTTTGGGCTACTTTTATAATGTACTGCTGCCGCCCAAAGTGTATATAGACAAATACAAATTTAAATAGATCCTTTTATTATTGAGTATTATACTTGGAATGTATCCCTGGCAACTTAAGAACGGAGAGGCGGTTGTAACATCAAACAACGTGAGTTTCAGCAGAGCAGCAGAAATAAACATGACAACAGCCACTATAGATTATATAAGATAATATACACACGATTACGATAGGATATGGTTTGTATGTGATTTTCTTGAGAATAATGTGTGCATCTGAAATGCTAATTTGTGCAGCAATATAAAAGGCTATAAATAGCATATTTTAACAGTAAAGGACCAAATTCCACACGTGATCGCAAAAGGAAGTTATTACAAACACTCGATGGTGGTTTTAAGTGAGTTCTGAGTAAAAGTGTACTATTAATCTCATAAATTGTCTTATGTAGCATGATGCTAATATTAGCTATAATGCAGCTGCAGAACAGGTCCAATTCTACTTCATAATGCATTTTGTCATAATACTTCATGTAAGGTCGCAAGAAGTGTTTTGTTGTATTTATTTAGAAATACTTTTGATAATAGTTGGGTAAATGTACTGGGATTGAAGTGGCTTGGTAAACGTTTTATTGCCAGTTTAAAGGCTGATAATGGCTGAATAAAAACAAAAGAATAATGATAAAATAATAATGATTATGACTCATACCTGGTGGAAGTGTGAAAGGTTCTGTTTCCTTAAACTAGTTTGTCATGCATTTCTTTATTTCAACACATTTACAGGCAAATCCTAGTATTTTAAATTTGTGATTAATCATAATTAATCACAGTCCATGTCTGTGATTAATGCAATTAATTTTTTTTTAATTGATTGACAGCACTAATATATATATATATATATGTTACAAGTATGTAATATTTCATAGAGGTTTCTATCTTTACCTGTACTTGATATTTGCATCTGTCGTGACCTCTGAAGGTCTTTTAACTTCCCATTCAGAATCATCCTGAGAGGGAGAAAAATAATCATTAATCAAATAAAGAAATTAAAAGGTCACATACAGATAAAAGCTTTGTTTCAATAGAACTGTGAAACGTTCACTGTCAAAAACTCAACAAATATACTGATTCTTCATAGAGATGGGCGCAGTGGCATAGCAAGTCAGCCCCTGGCCCATATGCAAAAAATTTGCATGGGCTCCCCCAAACATTATGGGCTCCAACTCGGTCAACTTAAATTAAGGGTTAAAATCAAAGGATACATAAATAAAGTAAATAACGTTACTATTCACAATCTGATTTATTTAGATATAAATGCTTGCAAATCATATTTAATGTTTTGAAGTCTATTCCTTATTTGTAAAACCCAAGCAGAGGTTGCATTAGACTTTAACTTTATCTGTCATTTTGACGGAGAGGGTCATAGAAAATCCATCATAATATATTATTATCCATCATTTTAATTTTCATATTTTAATTATAATAACACATTTAATTGTTTTTATTTTTGTTCAAACTTTCATTTTTAACCCTTTGATTCACTACATGGGTCTAAAGTGACCCAACTGAGTTTTTTTTTTTTTCTATATCCTTGCAATAAATTAATTTCATCATTCATAATTCCAGGAATTTCTCAATTAACTTGTTTTTGATCATAACATATTCTTTTTTTTTCTTTTTTTTTTTTTCTAACTTTTTTGAATAAAAATCGTTTTTGTGTCA
The DNA here is from genome assembly GCA_036784905.1 of Acrossocheilus fasciatus. NCBI lineage: Eukaryota > Metazoa > Chordata > Actinopteri > Cypriniformes > Cyprinidae > Acrossocheilus > Acrossocheilus fasciatus. The sequence continues at coordinate 46,979,749 of CM071944.1, forward strand.
CTACCCTTCTAATGCACAACATGGGTCTAAAATGACCCATATTCATTTTCTATGTCATTTCAGTCATGGCTCACTGTTTCTTTGCTGAATCTTTTAAAGAAATGCATTTTATCATTTATTATTCCAGGTATTCATTAAATATCTTGTTTTTGATTTCCACAAAGCATTATGTTTATTTTTCCTTTCTTCACTTTTTAAAAAAAAAAAATAATAAAAATAAATAATTGTATTTCTACATCAATTTTACATACAGAAACCCATATAGAAACCTTTGATTATTTACTATTTGTTTGCAAGTAGGAACATTTACTGCAGAAAACTATTAACCTGCCCCACATTTCACAACTCAACATGGCTGCTTTTGTATAATTGATGCATTTAGTCTTATTTTATAATTTATTACCAAAGAAAATATTTGATATACTGTGGAAGATAACTGGACATAATATCTGAATGTTAGGCTAAGGTTACCTTGACCTTGAAATGTCCAATACTATTAAATAGCTTTTTGTTGACATTCTATTTTATCTATGTAGCATTTGGACCAATTAGACACACAATTTTTCATTTGATTTAACAAATGAAATTAGTTATTAGATTAACAAATAATCCCAGACCCCTCACCCAATACACATACTTGGGTGCCCCTATGTCTGTGGATGCCTCCAGCGTGAGAGTGAATATTACATGTTAGAGTGAATATTACATGTTGGTACATATGCAGCATATTAATGTCCTAAAAATCTTTAATAGTTTGTATATCAATGTCCAATCCAACCCCTTTGCAAATGATTATGCTCTGAGACAAAGGGCCATAACCCCCCCCCCCCCCCCCCCCCCCAGTATTTCCAAACTCACGCTTGGAAATTCAGCCTTTCTCATTGGTCAAGTCCATCCTGAGAAGTGTGACTCTTCGCAGACCTTAAAGAGCTCACGCACAGCTTCTTCTGCGCACTCTCTTCTGCTAAAAATCCCGGACTGCTACCCGTGTGGAGAGCCTGAGCCGGTAAGTCCAAAACCTTGAAACCATCAAGACTTTCCATCCGAGACTGCATTCCAGACACACTCCAACAGCTGTGGAAGTGCAAGTATGGTACATCTAACTAAACGAAGCAGAGGTTTAGTATAAGCTATAGACCCCATTATAAATGGTGCTGATGGTTTTACTCAGGTGGTTAACCGACTCTTTCCATAACTGCATTCTGTTTTCTCTAATGGCTTCATTCATCCACTTTAGCTCCCCTTTTGTATATACACGCGAGTGTATGTATGTTTGTTTGTTTGTTTAGATTAGTTATGTGTGTTAGCGTTTAGTTAATAAAAGTTCTGTGCACAAATTACATGAGTTTCTGGTTCTGCCTTGCAAATTAATGTCCCTTTACGATTTTGACCCTCGCTACATGCTCTAATGCATTAATACTTAAGAAAGTATTTTCTGTGGCCACGAAAATATCCTTTCTTAAAGTTGATATGAACTTACACTGAATGGTCGCAGTTGATGGCAATTTAATTCTGCTACAGTTATCACTGTCAGCCGATATAAATAATTGTAATTAATCATAATTAATTGTAATTATTTATATACAATTCCCTTTTAAGCAAATTTGCTACAAATTAGAGAAGAGTCCATTTTATGGCATAATGTCTTTTTCCTAAAGGGGATATGAAGTGAGTGTTGCTCGGCCCGCATTCCTTTGAACACTAAAACAAGTGTTATCAGATTGGTTGCCATGGCACTGGGGGGGGGGGGGGGGGCTCTGGAGGCATCCACAGACATAGGAACACCCAAGTAAGTATATTGGGTGAGGGGTCTGTGATTATTTGTTAATCTATTAACTAATTTCATTTGTTAAATCAAATTAAAAATTGTGTGTCTGATTGGTCCAAATGCTACAGACTAGAATAGGCTACTTATGGCAAACATTTGTACATTCATTCTAATTATATCCTATTGCAAATATACTCACAATAGCATAGTAAAAAAGACTGGAGCCACCTGGCAGAAGCCCCTCCTTGACGCAAATTTGCGTCTGTTGTGAAGTGAATTTCATGTGCGAATGAAGCGAGTAAACTCAAAATGTTCAAGCGTCCAACTATGCGCAAATAGCACGATTTATTCGCGCAAGTCGCATCTGGTGCGAACACACAGTAAGACTGACATGACACCTTCATAATCATGACATGACACGTCATGAATATGAAGAAGATTTTATGTATGTTTATGACAACTGCCATTATGTGTAATTCACTTAAGTAATTCACTTATTCAGTTATGTCATTTTTAATGCAGAGATTACATTGTTTGAGATGTCTTTATGACAACTTGTCATAAACCAACACATCATAACCTGTCAGTGTCTTTGTCATGACAACTTGATATTACCAAGACAACATAACCTGTCATAAACATGATAGATGAGATTAATTATCAAACTTAAGAAATTACTTTGCTTTATGGGTTAACATTACATTAAACTGTCATGTTGTTGGTTTTGCCATTGGCTGTCATGAGACCATTATAGTTGTGTCATGAATATTTTTCTGACCACTTTTATTCAGTGGTACAAATTGAATATGCCATTAAAATGTCATAAAGTGTTAATACTCTGTCTTTTATAATGTCATGAATATATTTTCAATATTTCAAATGTTGATGATGGACAAGTGTTAGAGAAATAAAGTCAATCATCCAATAATAATAATGAAGATCGATTCACACAAAATTAAATGAAAAAAGTACAAATGGTGGTTTAAGCTATGCAGGGTTTGGTCCATATCACTGCAAAATCAGTTAATGACAGCATCCTGCACATTTGTATTTTCTTGTTACATGTCTATAGTTCTCTGGGGTTGCATGTATAATTGTTACTTTGACTTTTAGCTACGTGTAGTTCAATATACCCTGTTGCGATTCAGTTGTCCAGTAGGTGACGTCTTGCATTTACAGTATAGTCCATCATGACCCTCTATGAAATATGCAAAAACAATTGTGCTTACACCTTGGTTAATACAGCAAAAGTTAATTCAAGTGCCCCAAGTAGTTTTTAAGAGGTTGTGAATAGACGTCCACTGACGTCCTTTACACGTCTAGTCAAGCACCCATACAAATAAAAAAAAAAAAAAAAAAAAAAGAGAAAAAAAAGCACGGGAATCTTCATAGAAAATGTAAAAAAAAAAAAAAAACGACCATTTGTATTTACATCTTGTTTAATGACAAATTATATTCACAAAGTGCCTTGCGTGGTTAAGTGATTGCGCCACTGCATTTTAGTCATTATTTGACCCGCTTTCCGTACATTACAATACTGTTTTATACATTTATAAATGTGTGTGTGTGTATATAAGAATGAAAACAAGAAATCAAAACATAATTTCAGTGTAAGTAATGAATGACAGTCATTGTCACAAAAACTGTGGACATAGTTCAGAGATAGATGAGTGGTTGTGAAATATACATGTATATATTTGTGTGTGTGTGTGTGTGTGTGTGTGTGTGTGTGTGTGTGTGTGTGTGTGTGTGTGTGTGTGTGTGTGTGTGTGGCTTCCTCCTCTCTGAAATGGGTAAACTCTGGTCCACACTCCAATACATTAGGTGGCGATATTGCACCTTAATGGCGGAGGCTCAGGAGGAGGACGGACAACCGGGAGGGGGCCGGCAGACAGAGACCAGGGAGGCGACGAAGGAGGGGACACAAGGGACCCAGAGCAGGAGGAGCCCGGCAGGACCCAGGCCACAGCCATGATGACGGACCAGGGTGGAGCCAACGGAGGGAGGAGCCATGGAGGAGGAATGGCCGCCGATTCCAAGGGGCCGACGGACGGCAGCAGAGCAGGTGGAGAAGGAGCCCGAGCCGGAACTGGAGAGCAGATGAGCCCGGGTGAAGTTGAAGATCCGGAGGGCCAAGGTGGAGCCAAGGGCCCTGGTGACCGAGGTGGAGACAGATTTCCTGAGGTACGCGGCGGAGCCGGAGCAACTGAGGACCCAGGTGGAGCTGGAGGGAGGGAGGAGCCCAACGAAGCCGGTGGGGCAGAGCAACGAGGCACAGCCGGAGGAGTGGAGTCCTGAGGTGATGGCGGGATGACAACCGACCAAGGTGGAGCCGGAGGGACGAAGGAGCCCGGTGGAGCTGGTGGGCCGATGGGCAACGGTGGAGATGAGGGAGCTAGGAGCCGAGGTGGAGCCGCTGGGTCGGAGGGCCGAGGTGGAGTCCAGGACTCAGAGGCTGGAGGCGGAGACAAGGGATCCCCCAGCCACGACGCCGATGGAGACAGGCAGACCCGCGGCGATCCCACTGCACAGATGGTGGGCTGAGGGTGAGCAGAGGGACTGCCAGGATGCAGCGGTGGCAGGGCTGAAGTGGCAGGGATGATAGGAGGAGGCAGGAGAGGGAGGGTGGGTGGGTGGGTGGGAAATCCGGGTAGGTAGGCAATTCAGGGTAGTTAGAGACTTCAGATGAAGGCGGAAGCAGAGAAGGCATGTCTGCATGAGTTTCCCAAACTATTAAGTCCTCAGAGTCCTGCGACTGCTCACCCTCAGCGGCGGTGCAGTGGGCGGGCCTTCCTTCAGCACCCTCACGTTCCACTGTAACTTCCACGGTCGCGTGCGATGTAACCGGCTCTCGCACCTGATCGGACGGTCCATGAGGCTCTGGCTCCGGGGCAATCTCCAGCTCAGTCGCTCCTTGCGATAGCTCGTAGGTTTGCTATGGGCTCTGGCTTTCCGTCCGCGGTGGGCTCGGGCTGACTCTCTGCGGCTCAGGGTGATGGTGGGCTGGGCTCTGGGTCAGGAGTGGGGCTGGTGTCATCGTCCTCGAAGTCCACAGTCAGTGGGGATCCACAGGACACCAGCACCCACTCCACAAAGGTGGCAAAATCTCCCCGAGGACCATCTCTGGACAACTGCGCTCTGCACTTGTTGTTCAGGCTCGTTTGGTAGAATGTGCAGAGGCAGTAGTCCGGGTAGTGGGTATAGTTGGAGATTCCCACGAATAGTCTTGTATGGTCCTCGAGGGAAAGTCTCCTCTGCTCCAGCATGAGGAAGAGGCAAGCAGGGTCATTCATGACAAAACAAAAAATAAAAACTGATGAAAACGAAAAACAAAATGAGGGGAAACTTACTGCTATACTTTACTTTCGTTTGGTCGGTTATTCTGTCACGGTCTCTGTGCTGTTCACACACAATATACATACGACGAAGAAGAATGAAGAGAATAATCCATTTAATATAATATCAAGAAGAAGGAGTCCAACACACACACACACACAGGGTAACATAAGCAATAACCGACAAACTAGAACTAAATGGACAGCAACTAATATAGGGCAGATAACGAGGGGCAGACAGGTGAACACAATGAAGGTGATTAACTAATAATAGACAATGGCAGAAACTAGGTCACACAGAGCACATGGGGAGCAAAACAGACACAAGACAGTCCAGGGGCGTGACAACACGTTAAATACAATGTATAATTTATTCATTAAATAAGCTGTCACAGAGTATGAAATAAACACCTGCCAAACCCACGTTAGTTCCAGGAGGAATGCCTTGCCTAGACACAATTAATATTGATATTTTCACAATATTTACGCTTGCAGAAATAAAGGCTACATTTGTTTACATTTTGCAGAACAAAAGGAAGAAGATCCGTCAATGTGCATTTGTTTCGTTATGTTCAGATGTTCTGTAGCAGTCATGTGAGGAGTTTTCACTCTTCTCCGTGTCAGAGGTTATGTACATTTATAATACATAATTAAACTTTAAAATATAATTTAATTTAACTCAGTGATGCAAATCCGAATTTGTATCAGCTGTTACTCCACTTTTCAGAGTCATATGATCCTTCAGAAATAATTCAAATACATTGATTTATTACCAGTGTTGTTGAAAAAAACAAAAACAAAAAACAGCATATGCTGGTTAGGTATGTTTTGAAGCTGGAATGCTGGTTTATGCTGGACATGTGCTGGTCTTGAGCTGGTCGGACCATATATATGTGTGTGTATATGTATATATGTGTGTGTATGTGTATGTATGTATATAAAAATGTATCTAAATATCTATATATCTAAATAAAAATATACTATATTCAGTATATGATCCAAAGTAACTAGTAACTAACTACTTGAGTAGTTTTTTTATCCGATACATTTTTACTCTTACTCAAGTAACTATTCAGACTATTACTTTTACTTTTACTTGAGTAAATATTTCTTCAAGTACTTTTACTTTTACTTGAGTACAGTTTTTGTGTACTCTGTCCACCTCTAATGACAGCCAATGGCAAAACCAACCACATGAGTTCAATGTAATGTTAACCCATAAAGTAAGTAGTTTCTTAAGTTTGATAATTAATCTGCTGTGTCATGTTTATGGCAGGTTATGTTGTCATGGTAATGTAAAGTTGTCATGACAAAGACACTGACAGGTTATGATGTGTTGGTTTATGTCAAGTTGTCACAACAAAGACATCACACACAATGTCATATTTGCATTAAAAATGACATAACTGAGTGAACTACACTTCATGGCAGTTGTCATAAACATGCATCAAATCTCCTTCATATTAATGACATGTCATGTCATGATTATGAAGGTGTCATATCAGTCTTATGCACACCACTTCAAGTGAAGTGTTACCGCATACAATCCTCTTTGCCAATAAATTTCCATCCATGTTAGGCTGTTCCTTTCTCTTGCTGACTGAAAGAGCCTTCTTAATCCACTCACTCCTTATTCCAGCTTCAAAAATCTACTTGCTGTAATGGTTGGAGACGGATGATTAATGCAACTTTGCAATATTTATTTTTATTTTTTTTTATCTCGAGTCAACTATGACTGTTGCGTTTACCCTTTTAAACTAAAATAAACTCGGAGACTCAGAGCAATTAAAATAAAGAGAGTTATGTTTAGATACACACCAGTGTCTCTTCAGTCTTCTTTCCCTGGTTGACGGTGGCGGAGCAATTGTAAATACGATTGTGTTCTTCACGGAGCTTCATCACACGCTCTCGCAGCTGTTTCATACTTTTCCATTGAGTAGAAAAACATGAGTCAGACACAAAACCATATTCACAACATACAATTATGCTAGCATGGCATAAAGCATGAGATGCAATTGGATATTTCAGTTTAAAGGTTATATAGACAGTGTTATGAGGTTTGTACTCACTCCTTCTCTATCATCTCAAATTGAGGGTGCTGCAAACGAGAGGCTTCGGCTGCATCTTGATTCAGAGTATTCAGCAGCTCCAGTGAGTTCAGGATTGTCTTGTTGATGTCCTCCTGGTACAGGGGCTGCCTCCCTTCATTAATCTTCCTGATATCCTACACATATCAAAGAGCAACACAACTAAACCTTTGATGCACAACCTAAAGTGACCCGTTTATTTTTTTTTTTTCTATATCATTCCAAGGAATTTATTTCATCATTCAGAATTCCATGAATTCCTTAAATAACTAGTTTTTGATTATCACAAATCTTACTTTTTTTTTTTTTTTTTTTTTTTTTTGTGTCACTACCCTTCTAATGCACAACATGGGTCTAAAATGACCCATATTCATTTCCTATGTTATTTCAGTTATGGATGAGTGTTTCTTTGCTGAATCTCTGAAAAAAAAAAAAAAAAAAAAAAAAAAAAGTTTTTTTTTTTTAATCATTTATTATTATATATATTCTTTAAATATGTTGTTTTTGACTTCCACAAATCATTATTTTTTTTTTCTTTACTTACTTAATAAACAAACACAGTTTTTGTATTTCTACATCAGTTTTACACACATGGGTCTAAAATGACCCGTATTCATTTCCTATGTTATTTCAGTTATGGATGAGTGTTTCTTTGCTGAATCTCTGAAAAAAAAAAAAAAAAAAAAAAAAACGTTTTTTTTTTTTAATCATTTATTATTATAGATATTCTTTAAATATGTTGTTTTTGACTTCCACAAATCATTATGTTTTTTTTTTTTTTTCTTTACTTACTTTATAAACAAACACAGTTTTTGTATTTCTACATCAGTTTTACACACATGGGTCTAAAATGACCCATATTCATTTCTTATGTTATTTCAATCATGAGTGATTCTTTGCTGAATCTTTGAAAGAAATGCATTGTCTTATTTATTATTCCATGTATTTGTTAAAAATCTCGTTTTTGATTCCACAAATCATTGTTTATTTGTACTTTCTTTACTTATATACATATATAAACAAAAAACTCAATTTTTGTATTTCTACATCAATTTTACACACATGGATCAAAAATGAGCCATATAGAAACCTTTGATATTTGCAAACTTCTTGGAAGTAGGCAGTGTTGGGAAGGTTATTTTGGAAATGTAATAGGTTACAAATTACAAGTTACCCTACTTAAAATGTAATAAGTAGTGTAACTTTTCATTTACTTTATTAAAGTAATGTAACTGATTACATTTGATTACTGTTTGATTACTTTTCTAAATTTGTAATGTTTTCAACTGTTTATCATTTTCAAACATGTAAACCAGGCAGGGTAAACCTTACAGTAGTACTCAACACTGATTACTGTAACACTTTCAAAATCCTTCATCACTTGAATTAAGATTATATTTCAATTTTAAAGTAGACATTGGACATCAGATGGTCCAGACATCGTTCTGACAGAGGAACTGTGGCGTCGTCGAGTTCAGAAAGGTTTCATTTTTCAATTGTATTTTGGTGTGTTTAATGTTTCTGAATGGCCCCGTATGGGCCGTAGTTTGTATGCAGTTCTTTGGCATCTCCCTGTGGTATTGTTTGGTATGGCTGGTTGACTCGTGCTTATATGTTAAAATTACTGTATAATTGAGCTTTGCATACTTTTAAGTTGTATAGAATATCTGCAGTGACATTTTTACAAAGTATGTTTGCAAAAAAGAACATGGAGTATTTAAATCTATTTTGAATTTGTTTTGTTTAAAAAAAAAATACATGTTTACATTAATTTACATGTAATTGAAAAGTAAAAACAGATACAAAGGTTTTAATGAATAGAAAAGTCTGGGCTTGCAGTATTGATTTGGAGAGGAGGGGGTCTTGGAGCAAACAAGGTTGAGAACCACTGCTTTGTAAATGCAGGCTCAGTTCTACGTGGGTACCAATAATTGAAAGTTATTTTATTTTTATTTTTTTAATTAAAAATTAAATGAATGCAATATAAAGATACATCCCAACTGTCAGTCCTGTCTTGTGTTTCCCCTCCTCTCGTGCCCATATTTGGTTTGTTCCTGTTCCTGTCATTATTAGTTGATTTGTCCCCAGACGTGTTTGATTGTTCCCCACCTGTTTGAGTTCCCCTTGTCTGATTTCCTTATGTGTATAAGCCCTGTGTTTCCCTGTCTCCACGTTGGTTGTTAATTGTTACTCGTGTGTACTGCATTCCTGTGTTCCTGCAATTCCAATAAAGTCGAGGTTTGGAAGAACTCCTGGTTCCCAGCGTTTCCCTTGCTCCAGCACGACCCTGACACCAACAAGCTTTTTCATTTATTTATGTATTTTATTATTTATTTATTTTTCACTTGGCAGATGTCCGTGAGTTTCTCATTTGAAAAGTAGATCCCCAAATAAAAAAGTGTGGGCACCCCTGATCTAAATTGACTTATGCTGTATTTGTTGAGTTTTTGTTCCTGTGTATGTATACACTTGTGGGAAGAATAAAATAGAAATCCAAGATCATTTGTGTTGTAAAGAGTGAGTAATCAGTACATGTCAGAAATCTGTTGAACCCCTCAGAGTAACAGCTTTAAAGAGACCAGGTGTTACAATGTAATGTTTGGCTTGTTCAAGTGTGTTACTGTGGCTCTCCAGGACTGACTTTGGCCACCCATGGTTTAATCGAATTAAAATTCTTACTGTCGGTTCACAGTTAAGCTACACTGCCTATAGCCTATTAGACCCACGCCAAGCTTTGATAGGCACACTGAGTGTGACTGATTCAATTAGTGTAAATAGCATCTATCGCTATTTACACTTAATGCAAATAGCCACTGCCTTAAATTGTATTTTGGTTATGCTAATAATAATAATAATAAATAATAATAAATAGCCTAATAATAAAGAAAGGAAGAATGTTAGGCTATATTGGCCTGCATGGTATGTGCAGTATGGTTTAATACAATAATTCTTAATTCTGCACTTTCTTAAATTCAAAACAAAATATTAATGTATTCATAATATCCATTTCTGAATCTCCAAGGCTGATATATGGTCAAGCAGGTTCGTGCATTAAACGCATGGCCACGAGAAATAAATGTCTTCTCTCAAAATAATAAGTTGTGTTTTCCCGAACATGTCCCCTACCTGCCATCTTTTTGATCACTTTGTCGTGAAAAGATTTTATTTTATTTTTTTAAACAACACATTAGGCCCACATATAATTATCACAGAAACAAATCCACAACTGAACCGCAGCAACAAGTAGGCCTAGTGGTGTTTTCGTAATCAGCATAACCTATTTGAAGGAATCATTTGAATAGATTGCACTCACTTGTTAAAACAGTGACTTGGCGCCACCCAGTGACGGTTTTCTTCTTATATTAAACGTATCATTTAATTGATTGACATATTGACATATTTCTGCCTTCAAGATTTAAAACATTAATTTCATAACATTTTATGCATTTGTAGGCTAATTGCAGTGCAAATTCATTCAGTAATGATGTCTCTGGCTTTTGTTGACACTGATTGAATTTTTTACTAGTAACAGCCCTTTATTATTTTAACTGAGTTTATCGTTTGGAATTAAGAACGTGACATTCCATATTCATGATGCATGCATTTAATTCCTTTTTTTTTATTTATTTATTTCTTTTATATAAATGCCCGTGGACATCAGTGTACTGGTTTGTTTCTGATGCTGTCAATGTTGTTTTTGGTTTTTGGTTACATTAAACAAATGCAGTTTGTTCAAAAAGCTGAGGGCACATGACACGCACTGTTTGGATCAGCATGACACTTGTATGTTCAATGCAAGGTGTGTGTGTTTCACTAACTTCGTTCCCATGGACCCCTTTTCCCTTTTGTTTGACCTAATTCTGGATATTTCCAGCCTAAAACATGTGATTAATCCATATCTAAAGCCGTGTCTACACCAAGATAACCCATATAATCAGATGATGCGGTGACTGTCCACACGGGAAGTGGTGCAACGTGACAAATCTTCTACAGTAACTGATGCCTCCTTCTATTCCAAATCTTGGAAACATGCTTTGTAGGCTATGCATTGAAAGTGAAACCTAAAAAAAAAAAACAGTGCACTTTCGCGAGCATCAGCAAATGCACTCGATCACAGATTGCACGCTTCCCAAACGAAAACAACCCCCCACGTGTAACTGAAGTAATAATATTTTGGCCATATTGCCCATCTAAGTCATTCATCCTACACTATCAACAGGCTACACTTCTTGTACTTCATTTGGAAAATAAATAAAAGTGGAAATAAATAAATGTATATATAAATGTGCAAAAAAAAAAACAAGGAAATAAAATTATAAATAATTATGTATTTTCGCTTTTTTACGTTTCTTTGTATATTTATTTTTATATTTATTTACTTATATTTGCTTTTTTTTTTACATTCATTTGTATATATATATATATATATATATATATATATATTTATCTCTAACTATGGCAGGATTGGCATTCCACACTAAACAAGGTCTAAGGGTTGCTAGACAGCTAGAGGCATGTGAGGCCTACACCAACTTCACTGCACAGCACCCTGATTACATGGCTGGTGTGACCAATGCACAAAGGAGCTGGTCAAAGAACTTGTCGTGCCACATATGAAGAGGCATTTGGAGGACACACCCCACCTTCAAAACTATATTACTGAGGCAATGGGAAGATGTGGGATAAAAAACAAAACACAGCCACCTCCCGGGCACAGATATAAGATATCAGAAAGGAGGGTCAACCCTTACGGAAAAGAAGTTTATTCAGGTGTGCTATTAGTATGCTTCTTTTAAACTAAAAAAAAAAATAAAAAATAGGTAAGTATACTTTGTCTACTTTTTATGTACTTTTATGATCTCCCGATCTTAATTCGAACAGCTGAGTCTTTAGCCATTTTCAAAAATCATCTAAAGACGCATCTTTTTCGTCAGCACCTGACCAACTAATACTAACACTTTCCTATTCCATCTATTTATTTAAAAAAATAAAAATAACAACAAAAAAAAAAAAAAAAAACACCCTAGCAATATGTACTGTGCTGTGCTAACTGAAACTCGTCATGGCACTTGTATACTGCTGCACTCTCGATGGTCTAACTGCTTCTATTGTTCTCATATTGTACGTCGCTTTGGATTAAAGTGTCTGCCAAATGTTTAAATGTAAATGTAAATGTACTTTATGAATGTCTCAGAAATATACTTAAAATGACATTTAAGTATACTTGTCTTATACTTAGAAAAAGTCTTAATATATTTGAGCTATACTTGTGCAGCTCCTAGAATCTGTGTTTTCATTGTTATATGGTAGGTGCCGCTAATACACATCTTCTGTACAGAATTCCCCCCCCCCCCCAAAAAAAAAAAAAAAAAAAAAAAAAAAAAAACACAAGCTAAGAAGAAACAACAGATACTTCCACCTCATCAGACATAAAATAGCATCAAAACTTTGTAACGTTATGGAATAAAATGTCGACCAATGAAGAGGTAATAATGACTCTCAAGCTTTGGGGTGTTTATTGACTCCATCTACATTTTGATTACCATTCTGAAACCAAATTATAGTCTTTTTTTTTCAGCTTTTTGTTCAAAATGTTGTTTATTTCTTTATTTCTTTATTTTTATTTAAAAACATATTTTGAATATTCATGGATCGTGTAATTTATAAATCAGGGAATATTAAATGATAAAATAAACTAATTTCAAAAGATAAAACAAAACAAAACAAAACAAAATAAAACAAAACAAAACAAAACAAAATAATAAAAATAAATAAATAAATAAATACAAATGCCCAGCGAAGCATAGAATAACATAGGAAATTAATACGGGTCATTTTAGACTCATGTTGTGCATTGGTTTTCATAGCTTGTGCATCAAAGGGCTAAGTATATGTAAGTTGTGTAACAATTGTTAAATTAATAGTTCACCCCTTTGTCATTCCAAACCTATATGACTTTCTGTGTTACACAAAACAAAAAACAAACAACGACAATTTGTCTGATCTTGTGGTTATTTTGTGCATATAAATAAGGCGTCCAACTTTAAATTAAGAGATAAAACAGTAAGGATTCTTCAAAATATCGTATTTTGCATTACACAGAATAAGACATGGAATGACATGAGGTTGAGTAAATGATAGGGATGTGATGAGATCCGATGTGTCTCGAGAGAACGTGACGGTATTCTCGCAAAATATTTTGCATTGTTTACATTAGAGCTGCACCATTAATCGTTAGAAATTGCGCTTGCGATCGTGATTCAAACACCCACGCGATGTTATTCCTGAATGACAACGATTCAGCTATGCCTATTAAGACTGTTTCACATCGCGAGTGTCAGTGGAGCGTGCGATGTTGATGATTCAGAGGGTCGAGTCGACCATTATCACTCTTCCGATGTGAACGCTGTCAGACTAAACACGCGCTGCTCACACTCCAGATCCAGAAAGAGCAACACAAACAGTCTTTTCAATATATATATTTAAAAGATTTAAGCACTGAATATTTTGTCAGAACAGCTAGTAAATTACGTTATTTTGTGAGGGAATGTATTCTCAATTGTTCATTATTCTCTCCAGAATTGTGCAGTTCTAGTTTACATGTTGTTTATTACTGCATATAATTCATTAAAATAGAAGTTTAATTTCATAAAGTATAAGTTGATTTCAAAACGCACCAACTTTTTTTTTTTTTTTTTTTTTTTTCCATTTTGCATTTTGCATTTTGTGTTTTTCAGTTGAATAAAAGACTATTTTCCCTAAGTAAGGATTAAAGGATTAAAAAAAAAAAAAAAAAAAGTCTAAAAAAAAGTCTAAAAATCTCCACTCGTCTCGCTCTCGTGAACCCCGTCGTGTCTCGTCTCGTGGCATAAGTGTCTCGTCACACCCCTAGTAAATGATGACAATTTTAATTTATTGGTAAACTATACTTTTAATGTTTCTTTACACTGGCATAGACTAGTTTTATACAATAATATACAATAACCAAAACTTTAGCAGAAAATAGGAATATTGCTTTGGCAACTAACTGAAATAAAACTAAAACTGAAATATGACAAAATGGCAAAATCACATAACAAAATGATGAATTAAAATGAAAAGTGAAAGTGTAAAAATAAAGACTAATTAAAATGCAATAATGGTATATAAATAATACTAAAATAACACTGGCATACACTTTCTGCAGTTGTACCGCAAATTACCCTAAACTGACATAATTCAAGGGACTTTGACATGCGTAACGGTGGGAAGAGAGCAGGAGTGATACACTCTCTGGCTTTGATTTGTAATCCACAGAAGCAGTTGTTCTGTACTTACCCTGCTGAGATACTGTTGTGTCTCAATGATGTTCCTCTCCACTTTGTCTGCATTCATCTGCAACTTATCATTCAAGGCCACTAAATAACTGACAGGTGGTCTGAGGTAAAACCAACAAAAAAAGTAAGTTTTTTTTGGAGAAGTTAGTTAGTTTCAGTGAGCCAAATATACAAGTTTCGGTCTGCATTTTTCCAAAGTACTGCTGCAAATGTATTAAGTTTGTTATGTTGAATTTCTGCATCTTGGACAAAACACAGCACCTCACTTCAATTGTGACATGCTGAGATGCTCTGAAAATAAACACAGGGCTTGAAATACTTTCATTCCACATTATCTGGCACATCAGATCTGTTATAGGAGAACCATAGTACTAACAAAAAAAAAAAAAAATATTCCCTTACCTGAACCATACTGAACGTGTATGCTGAAGCCTAGCATAGTAGTGCATTCAGAAAATTCTAGAGAAGTGCTGTTTGACAGTGCATAGACATGAATAAACTTCTTCAGAAACCAATTACACCTCAAACAGGTCTGAAAGGTTTTACTAATGTCCCACTACACATGCAAAAAGGATAAAAATGACATATGTCATCTGATCTAAACGCATCTGCATATGAAACCCATCAAAATGAGTGGTAAAGCACAGCTAGACTGTTAAAGCATTAAATTATGTAACCAATTTTGTTCATTTAATTAATAAATAATGTATTTAATCACAAAAAAAAAAAAAAAAAAAAAAAAACTAATGTTTGAACCGGAGCATTCCTTATTGAAAGGTAACTCCTGTTGCATCATCATTAACAACTGCTTTTGGGAACGCATCCAGTAACGCCGTGCTATAAGCAGATGCAGAACTAAGGGCTCCATAAGCCTGAGCTACAAAGAGACCCGAGAACCTGAGGTCTGCTTGACATAACCCTTCCCACCTGAAGGGGGAAAAACGTAAACATTAAGCGGACAAACCCCGCGCCAGGGCGAAATCCTCAAAAAATGACCTTGCAGTGCCCGCAATGGCCACAAAAAGTTCCCTGTTCACCATCCTAAACAGAGTTGAGAGCACCTTCAGTACATAGCCGCTATGCGGCTGAAGAACAACTTTACAATCATAGGGTCCAAACTCAAGACAGGAAGCACAGACAGACAGGGCTTGAAAGTCACCTAATCGTCAAAAGCAGAGCAGTTTTTAGCGTCATGACCCTGTTTGAAGCGGCTCAAAGTGAGGGCCCTTGGGGGCCCCCAGGACTAAGAACAAGTCCCATGTTGGCATAGTCTTAGGGTGAGGAGGATTCAACCGCCGAGCGCCTCTAAGAAATTTAACGACCAAGTAATTTCTGCCAATAGTCCTGCCAGCCTCGAGAGAATGATTCGCCACGATGGCTACCACATAGATCTTGAGCGTGGAAGGGGTGCAGCCCTTATCCTGCAGCTCCTGCAGAAAGGTTAGCACGTGGGACACGTCACATGAAACTGGATCCTGGTTACGTGCTGAACACCAGTCAATGAAGACTGACCACTTGAAGGCGTAGAGGTGTCGTGTAGATGGAGCTCTAACCTCTTAAATGGTATTAGTGACTCTCGCTAGGAGTTGACTAGACTCCCGTCGAGCTGCCAGACATGAAGGCTCCACAGTTTCGGCTGGAGATGCCAATCTTGCCATGTGCTCGCGAGAGAAGATCTCTCCTCAGTGGTATTGACCACGGAGCTGCAGACAGCAGCTGGATCATCTCTGGGAACCAGACTTGGTTCCTCCAGAGGGGGGCCACAAGGAGGAGAGAGAATTTTGTTTTCTTGAGCAGCAAGGTGATTGGAGGGAAGGCATACAGATGGGTGTTGGGCTAATTGTGGGCCAGAACATCCCGCTGCTTCAAAAAATAAATTGGGCAATGACAGTTGTCTCTGGAGGCGAAGAGGTCGACCTCTGCCTGCCGAAAACTGACCAAATCATCTGAACCGTCTGGGGATGTATTCCATTCCATTGGAGCTACATCATTCCTTGACAACATCCCTGCTCCTTGGTTCAGTGTGTCTGGCACATGAACCACTCAGAGAGAGGAGTTCTTTCTGTGCCCAAAGCAGGAGACGGAGTCATCCTGTGAAGAGGATGTAACCTGAGGCCGCCTTGGCGGTTGATGTAAGCCACCACCGTTGTGTTGTCCAACTGAACTAGGACGCGATGCCCCTTTAAGGCTGGCAGGAAGGTCTTTAGGGCCAGACAAACAGCCATCATTTTGAGGCAGTTGATATGCAGGCATCACTTGTGGGTCGACCAGGAGCCGTATGCTGGGTTGCCCTCGTACAGAGCGCCCCAGCCTGAGCTGGAGGCACCTGTCGTGACCACCTTCCTTCTGGAGGTCGTCCCCAACTGTACGCCTGACTGAAACAGGCGAGGAGTTGTTGAAGGGGCCACAGCTTTGAGGCAGCGATGGGTTACCTTGACATAAGCGTGGCCCAGGCACCAGGCATGGGACGGAACGCTGGCTTTTAGCCAATATTGAAGGGGCCGCATGTTTGCGCGAGGATCTGTTTCAAAGTTAAGCAAAGTTAAGCAAAGTTAAGCAAAGCTCCATTACTTTCCTACTAATGAAAGTTTATGGCATGGGGCGGGGAACTGGCATTTCGCAGTGTGAGGAGAGGAGAATTGCTCTTGTGGGTCCACTATCACAGTGGTAGTTTGGCCTTGTGCTGAATGAAAAGGACGTGCCCAGCTTGAATAGAATTTCCATCGCTCCGTGTTGAACGGAGGGATGGAGAGTGAGCGTGAACTTTCTTCGATGAAGTTCCGGCCTCAGCGAGAACTTCCCCTTTGCTTTTTCTCTCAAAAGCTTGTTTTGCTAGACTCAGTGCTCTCTCAGTGTGAGCAGCCAGCCCCCATGAACGCAACGTCAGAGTGGGCATGGTCCAGATGCATCTAATCTGAAGCTGTTAGTATTCTCTTTTTTAATCCGCCTAAAAAGATCAAACCGCTCTTTAGATGAGGGGTGTTGATGATCCTCATGTGTAAACACACCGGCAGATCAAAGTGCTGCGTGCATCCGCTTTTAAGGATGAAACCGCTTGTGTAACAAGGGGTTAATCCTCACGGGCAAAGCACACTGGCAGATCAAAGCGCTGCGGGGAGAGTGGGTCGTGTGGGAACTGCGCCAGTGTGTTCACAGGAAGCGGCAAACCGGCAGCGCAGCAGAGGGAGACACGCACTCTCACGAGCCATCTCAGTGAGTGCAGCCTCAGCATAAGCGTGACCTAGGCGAGTGGCGCACTCATATCCAAGGCAGTCAGTGATGTGAAATCACTGATGTGACAGCCCTTACTCTGATCCACCTAGGAGGCGAGGGGCGCTGACCCTCAAGTATAAAACACACTGGCAGGTGAAATTGCTGCGGTAAGAATGAAACATGCGTAATCACTCATACCTGATCGCTCAAATCGCGGGCTCGACGTTTATCTCTCCGAGGTAACTGGGAGAGGAGAAACGAGAGCAGGGGAGGGCCATCTTCATAGAAGAATGGGATCCGTGAGCGATTCAGAGATACAACTTGCGCTTTCGTCTGTGAAAGCAGCCCGTCTCAGTGAGCGCAGCTTCAGCAACGCATACACAATATATCACTATTTTCACTAAGTGTAAATAGCATCTAGAGCTATTTGCACTTACTGTATGGCTAAGAAAGCCATACAGTTGCTGGGTAGTATGGCTAAGAAAGTATGCTAATTCCACTTAGTGTAAATAGCCGCTGCCATATTTTTCTTAACCTATAGGCAGATCATTTGCAAAACAAGAAAAATGCACTTATATATATAATTTTAATTTATTTATTTTTTAAATTCATGAAAATGCATAGCCTATTAGTTCAATAACCTACCGATCTGCCAGTTTTCACCTGTGATATTATAACAGTGACAATAATTAAACTTGTATCGAATCTGAAGTATGCACGTCTGACGTCTTTTTGTCGGGTGCTGTTGTCATGGTGAATCGTAATATCGGAGCTCCATTGATCATGGCTTTTCATAGTCGTAGTGTACGCGCTTAACTCAGTCCCTGCATCCCAATGTGCATACTATCACCCGTATCTGCCCTAAATAGTATTGAAAATTATTAATATCACATAGAATTTAGGATGGATAGTATGCACATTGGGACTCAGGCAGAGTCAACCTACTCAGGGTTGATTGAACTAACTCAATTCAGCTATTCTGAAACTGAAAATTCAAGCATTTCCCGTCTCAGAGTAATTCAACTCAGAGTTCAAGTTTTAAATGGGTCTTATTGAAATAGGCCCCCGATCTAATCCATGAAGTCATGAAGGTGCGCATGCAACGTTCAAACAAACACACCTCACCAGAAACACGGCCTGTCGCTTTGTCGTTTGAAGCGGCAACATTTAAATTTGTAAACAGTGTTGCCAACTTAGCAATTGTGTTGCTAAATTTAGCAACTTTTCACACTATCGTAGCAACTTTTTCTTCCAAAAGCACCTAGCAACGAATTTAGCTATTTTTAAAATTTATTTGGCAACTTTTAGCAACTTTTGATAAGTGATTTAAACGATAAAAAGGCAAACAATTTCCATCTAAATTACACAAAATGAGGAAACCAAAGATGCCTAGCAGTACACACATTACATGAATTAAGTTAGCTGCTATTTGCGATTGTTCAATTTAATAATAATAATAACTGAATAATTGTTCATTTATGATACACCTTAGCTTGAACCTGCGATTGTTGATCAGCAGAGCTCGGTAGTAACTGGTTACATGTAATCAGGATTACATAATCAGATTCCAAAAATTAAGTACTTGTAATTAGAGTGTTACATTTTAAAATACTCGTAATCAGACTACAGTTACTTTTTTATGGATTACATGATTACATATTATTCACACAATAGCAATAAATTATTCATAATTCATTGATTCTCCCTAATTTCTCTTTTTCGTCGTTTAAATTTTCCTTTCTAAAACAGCCTACTGATTATATACATATTATATATGTATAGTCCAGTTTTGTGGACATTCACACAAAGATCAGTCATTAGTCGGGTGGCGACAGCATTTGACGGCTGGAAATACAAAAATCATTTCAGGTTAAAGAAGGGTTTCAACATTGAATCAACTACTGATGAACACATTCATTTTTATTTGAATTATTACTCTATAGTTTTTTTTTAACCATGTATTATGAATTATAACTAATTAAAATGCACATAATCACGTTATTTCTTAATTACCTGTAATGCAGGCATTCCAAAACTTTTTTGCCATCTAAACCTTATTCACCAAATATTTTTGCTTTAAGTACCCCTGCGATTTTAAAATACATATTTCAATAATTAAGTATCACATTTGCATGTTCACAGTTTCTTTGATGTTGATTAATGATCACATGGCATGCAGGTAAATAAAAATGTTTCATCTTTTTTATTGTTTTATTTAAAACAAAGACTTTAGAAATACAAAGACGGTTCACTCCTATACTTATGAATGGGAGAAACTGCAACATGCAATATGGAGGAATAGTCCCACCATCTAAAAGAAAGAGCCAAATTTCCCAAATTTCCCGGCATTGGCTGGTCTAGTCTGAAAAGTAAGTTTTTTAAATGCTTTTTGAGCATAAGAAACAGCATTCATGGGGCAATTAATTTCAGATTTTTGTTGCTGAATTGTAATTTAATTGTGAGTTCAGCGAGCAGTTTTTGAGATTTCAGGATTCCCCCATTCATTAAGATAGGTCTTGTGGAGGCATTGCCCGGAGGCGTTGCAAATATGGCCACAGAGTGAAAAAAACTTTCCTTGAAAGGGAGTTTGTTTTCAAATTATTTTAATTATAATTTTGTATGATTTAATTAATTTTCAGCTTTTCATTAAACTCACAACCACCCTGCAGTTAACTTTATGAACCCTTGTTTGGGAAACCTTGATGTAATATAATGTGCAATGCACTTCGTGGTATAAATTACAATGAATGGAACAAGTTTTCTTTGCATTTTTTACATCATTATGGTACAAGATAATGTTATTTAAAATCAATATGATAAACAAGTTAAATCAAATATAATCTCATTATGTTACCTAAAATGTGTAATATAAGCGATTACGTTATTGACTACAATTTTTGTCATGTAATCTGGAATCAGTAACAGATTACAATTTGTAAATAATCTACCCAGCTCTGTTGATCAGTTAGTACACTGTTAAAAAAAAAAAAAAAAAAAAATAGAAAAATGGAAAAGGTTCTAGTAATTTTTCAGCACATTATGTGTTATCCATTGTCCGTTGTAACCCTAACCTGAAAACACAAAATACAACGTGTAATTTAAAATGCAGGTAAAAAAAAAATATAAATAAAAATTAAAAATCAATACAGAAAATTCCTTCACATTAATATAGTAGATTGTCCCCTACTTTTACAGACTTTTCTTAGAGTGTAGTACACTAACTACTAATACACTAAAAACTATAACTGTTCAGAATATTTAGTTTTACTGGTTTACTAGCTAAAAAAAAAAAAAAAAAAAAAAAAACTTAAATTCTAATTGTTCAAAAATGTGTAAGTGTTCAATAATTCAATGATGTATTTAAAAGTACATTTAAATTTTAATATTGTATTACACTGAACAAAATCATAAATGCAACACTTTTGTTTTTGCCCCCATTTTTCATGAGCTGAACTCAAAGATCTAAGACTTTTTCTCCTCATCCACCACCAGTGTGCAGCATCCACCTGGATGATGTGACGGCAGCCATAGTGCGCCAGAACGCCCACCACACACCAGCTTATTGGTGGAGAGGAGACAGAGTGATGAAGCCAATCAGCAGATATGGGGATTGTTAGGAGGCCATGATGGTCAGAGGCCAATGGACGAATTTGGCCAGGATGCCGAGGTCACACCTCTACTCTTTTCGAAAGACGTCCTGGGATTTGTAATGACCACAGAGAGTCAGGAATGTTGCCTGTGAATATAATGTTCATTTCTCTACCATAAGCCGTCTCCAAAGGCGTTTCAGAGAATTTGGCAGTAGATCCAACCGGCCTCACAACCGCAAACCATGTGTAACCACACCAGCCCAGGACCTCCACATTCAGCATCTTCGTCTTCCACCTCCAAGATCGTCTGAGACCAGACGCCCAGACAGCTGCTGCAACAATCGGTTTGCATAACCAAAGAATTTCTGCACAAACTGTCAGAAACCGTCTCAGGGAAGCTCATCTGCATGCTTGTCATCCTCATCGGGGTCTTGATATGTCACCCATTGAGCATGTTTGGGATGCTCTGGATTGGCGTATACGACAGCGTGTTCAGGTTCCTGCCAATATCCAGCAACTTCACACAGCCATTGAAGAGGAGTGGACCAACATCCCACAGGCCACAATCAACAACCTGATCAACTCTATGTGAAGAAGATGTGTTGCACTGCGTGAGGCAAATGGTGGTCACACCAGATACTGACTGGTTTTTGGACCCCCCCGGACCCCCCCAATGCAGTAAAACTGCACATTTTAGATTGGCCTTTTATTGTGGCGAGCCTAAGGCACACCTGTGCAATAATCATGCTGTCTAATCAGCATCTTGATATGCCACACCTGTGAGGTGGATGGAGCATCTCGGCAAAGGAGAAGTTCTCACTAACACAGATTTAGACAGATTTGTGAACAATATTTGAGAGAAATAGGCCTTTTGTGTACGTAGAAAAAGTCTTAGATCTTTGAGTTCAGCTCATGAAAAATGGGGGCAAAAACAAAAGTGTTGCATTTATAATTTTGTTCAGTGTACGTTATATTATTTTACAAATAAATTACAAATAAATCTAAATTAACATATATAAAATATATTTTTGTTGGCAGCAGAAATCACACAGAACAGAACGAAATGTTATAATTTCATAATAAGTAAACGAGTAAACTATTCAATAATGCAATTGAGGTCATTGATATGACAACTAAAAACAACAATAATAATAAAATTAATGGCGCAATTTCAATATTCATAGGGAATAATTTTTAGGTGTCATCAATACATCAGTTTTGTACGTTTAAATGCTGAAAATATGTCAGTATTGTACGTTTTAGTGTCTGCAAAACAAAAGTAAATGTACGTTTTATAGAACCACATTTTACGTAAAATACATACAAATTAACATGAGATCACGTTGCAATAGAACAGCTTGTAAACAAAACATTGTGTAGCATTTAATTTACCTCAGGCAAGTCATCAGTGTCTCCAGCTCGTTATTTGCTAGATAAATTAAGTCTAGGGAAAGAATTTCGCGAAATATTACACTATATACTCCTTATATTTTACTTTAGTGATGTCTTAATTAATGTAGCCTATGTTTAAATAAATCTGTTATGAAAAAGTTATGACAGCTACTGTAGCCTATAAATGAATAGCCTGTATTTCAGCAACACATATCAATTTTATAATTTAGAAGTTAATGTAAAAACTGCATTATGTGCAATTCACATGTTTGCATACATTTATTTATTTATTGTATTTATTTATTTTTACTTGAGTGTTAATAATTATATTTAAAAATAAATAGTAATTAAATTTAAGTTTAAGCTCTGTTGTTAATTGTAACCTTATAGTAATGTAAAAGAGCTCCCTATATTTTAAACTCTAAAATAACAATATTACAGAGCCCCGCACATGACATGCAGGAAAAAAATAGCAGGCTAAATCGTGTGCACAATTTACTAATTCGTTCCCTCGATTTTTGTTCCTAAGAAAATTGTAATTATAATTTAATTTATTCAAAGAAAAAACAACTTGTTCAGTAAACCACAGTTTAATATATATATATATATATATATATATATATATATATATATATATATATATATATATATATATATATATATATATATATATATATATATATATATATATATATATATATATATATATGGTAGAGTTTGGGGTGCTGTTTTTCCCAAAATAACCTCCTAGATAAAATCAGGATACATTTTTATTGTAACTATGGACTACATTGACAAGAGTGATGTGTAATTTTTCACCATGAAGCTTGCACTGGTGATGTACCGAAAAGAAAACAGATTTCAGAGTAAATTATCTTGTTGTTTTATAGAACATCACATTTATATATGACATGAGAACAGTAGGGCCTGTAGATAGGGAATATGTGTTATTTAAGAAAAAATATAATTATATTTTCAGAATAACATCTTTTATTTATTTTTTATTTTTTTCTCAAACAGTCATTGGGGTAAAACGACAATGTGCTTTTAGTCCTTTTTGCATGTATAGTGGCACATTAGTAAACCTGTCAGACCTGTTTGAGGTATGTAATTGGTTTCTAATGAAGTTAAGTCATGTCTATGGACTCTCAAACAGAATTTCTCTAGAATTTGCTGAATGCACTACTATGCTAGGCTGCTAATGTTAAACAGCAGTTCTGCATTTATTTCCCCATAACAGATCTGAAGTGCCAGATGATGTGGAATGAGAATCCGTTGTGTCTCAATGTTCTTCTTCACTTTGTCTGAATTATACTGCATCTTATGGGCACTAATAACTGACAAGTGGTCCGAGGTAAAATAACAAAAATTAAGTTTTCATGGGAGCAGTTGGTCATAGTTTCAGTGAGGAAAATATACAAGTCAAGGTCTGCATTTTTCCAAAGTACTGCTGCAAATGTATTAAGTTTGTTATGTTGAATCTCTGCATCTTGGACAAAAACACAACACCTCACTTCAATTATGTGACATGCTGAGATGCTCTAAAAATAAACACTTGAAACACTTTCATTCCACATTATCTGGCACAGACATCAGATTTGTTACAAGAGAACCATTGTACTAAAAAAAAAAAAACAAAAAAAAAAAAAATGCAGAAATGTTGTTTAACATTAACAGCCAAGCACAGAAATGTATTCAGCAAATTCTAGAGAAATGCTGTTTGACAGTGCATAAACATGACTAAACTTCATCAGAAATGAATTACACACCTCAAACAGGTCTAACAGGTTTTACTAATGTGCCACTATACATGCAAAAATTATAACAAGGATATATGTCATCTGATCTAAATGTATCTGCATATGGCACTCATCAAAATGAGTGGTAAAGCACAGACTTAAAGCATGAGATTATGTGACCAATGCTGTAGCAATTGATATAATCACAGACAACTATTAAAACAGCTACTTACCCTAAAGTTTAAATTTGATTTGAGATCAAGTTAATTAAATTAGTTGATGCTCTCTTTCTTTCCCTAGATGTGTTCCAATAGCCAAAATATACAAGTGCAAACATTTAAATTAAGAAAATAGGACATCTTAAATACAGTGCAATGAAATAACCTAAGGTTTTGTCCTTTTTATCTCACTGCAAACAAACAGGTATGCCTTTCTGTAAAAAGCTACAAAACTTGGCACATTTGACACTGAATGCATAGCTCATTAAAACAACACCAAAAGATGACCTAAACGGAAAACTACTTTTTTTTGTTTGTTTGTTTGCTTGTTTGTTTTTTTAAACCAATAAAATAATTTAGACACAAACTGAAACCATATTCCTAAAGTAAAATCACCTCCATAGTTACAGTGAATTACACTTCACTACTTTCAGAATATTAGTGCATTGTAAAACCCAACAAGTTAGGTTAACTCAAACCGTTTGAGGCAACTGATTGTCTTAAAACATTTAAGTTTCTAAAAACTAACAGTTATGAGTACTCTGAACTTATTTCAGTTGAGTTCACTAAATAAGATATACATTGCAGTTAAGTAATTAAGTGATTAATTAAGTGCTGATTGAGCATTAGTGATGATCACCTGCTGTTAACAAACAGAATCACTGACAGAAAGAGAAACACAAGAACAACAATTGAATTCAGACACAGCCTTAGATGAAATCAACTGAAATTAAATACATTAAATATCAAAATCTGATTAAACAACCCCACAAACAGCATCACCAGCTCCACTTATTAATAACCAGACTGACTTTATTTCTGTCAGACATCTACAGAAGATCTTATTGAGAATTAACTAAGGTTTAGATGTTGATTTATTGTTTCAGTTGAAGTAACCATGTTAGAGATCAGTGTCTGCTTTAGTTGGGCTCTTGACCCTTGACTTATGTGTTATTTTTTTTTCCCCTGATTGTTGTAGCTATGTGTTCCTCGAACATATTTGTTACAACTCGAAAAGCCCAGAGGAAATGATCAGTAGTTGGATGTTATTTATTTATAGTGACAATCAACTATTAGTGAATTGATCTCATTGAGAGTAAACATACACACAATGAGTCTCTAGTCTCTGGTTAAATTAATGTATTAATTATAGTAAAAGTGATTCTGTGACAGTTAATAGAAAGGACTTTCCAAACAGTTGGTCTACAAAAAGTTTTCCTCTATGGTAGTAATACGACTCACACAGACATCAAGAATCAGCTTGTGAACCTCAACATTGGTGACTATTAAAAAAAAAATTAAAAAAATAAATCATGCAGCAATGCATGCTGGGAGCCATGGATGAGTTTTGTACTATGCTAGTACCCATCATGCATTGCACAATTATTATTATTATTATTATTATTATTATTATTATTATTATTTATTTTTATTTTTATTTTTATTTTTTTTTTAATGGTCACCATTGTTGAGGTTCATAAGCTGATTCTTGATGTCTGTGTGAGTCTAATTGCTTCCAATAGATTAAACATTTTTGTGGACAAACGGTTTGGAAAGTCCTTTCTATTAACTGACTGTCACAGAAGCACTGGCTCTTAGAATCACTTTCACTATAATCAATACAACATCCATTTAACCAGAGACTAGACACACAATGAGATCAGTTCACTAATAGATGATCAATTGTTCACTACAAATATATAACAACCAACTACTGATCATTTCTTCTGGGCTTTTGAGTCGTAACAAATATGTTCAAGGAACACAAAGTTACAACAACCAGAGAAGAAAAAAAAAACAAAAACAACTAAACAGTCATAAGTCAAGGGTCAAGAGCCCAACTAAAGCAGACACTGATCTCTAACATGGTTACTTCAATTGAAACAATAAATCAACATCTAAACCTTAGTTAATTCTCAATAAGGTCTTCTGTAGATGTCTGACAGAAATAAAGTCAGTCTGGTTATTAATAAGTGGAGCTGGTGATGCTGTTTGTGGGGTTGTTTAATCAGATCTTCAAATTTAATGTATTTTATTTCAGTTGATTTCATCTAAGCATGTGTCTGAAGTCAGTTGTTGTTCTTGTGTTTCTCTTTCTGTCAGTGATTGTGTTTGTTAACAGCAGGTGTTCATCACTAATGCTCAATCAGCACTTAATTAAACACTTAATTACTTAACTGCAAATTTTTAAACTTACATGGTTTAAGCCAAAGGGAATTGGTTTACTCAAACGCTTTGAGTTACTCTAACTTGTCGGGTTTTACAGTGTGACCAATATTGAATCCTGCTGAAACAAAGATCATGTCTAGAGACTCAAAGCTCAAACCATCAGAGGTTTATGCTCGCTTAAACTTGTCACAAACAATAAGAACAATAAAATGTTGACTACTGTAAAATAATAATAATAATAATAATAATAATAATAATAATAATAAATCAATTATAGGAAATAATACATTTATATTACTGTATATTCCTTTAATATGCATTTCAAAGGTATTCCTCTACTCTGTTCAGAACAGAATAACTAGTAACTACGTACTTTGCTATTTGACAAAAGTTTACTCAGTCCTGTCAGTGTCATCTTGGACTGTCTGCACTCCTCACATGGAGTGTGTCAGAACTAAAATATATATTTGAAGATTATCTAGTTATTTATCACAAAGTGATGCAGGTCTATATATAGACCAGAACCTGTTTACATTCAGTGTAATCATTCAACACAGGAGCCTACACTCCTTGACTATATGTTCCCTAAGTAGCAGCCTACAGCTGAAACCTGGCATACAATTGACGCAATTACAAGATGACAGCACAACGAAACTTTCAAAGAAAGTATCTGGTTGCCACTGACCTGCTTTCACTGGTGGTCTCCGTGGTTTTATTCTTGGACATGACGACAGTTACAGAGTTTCTTAACACCCGTCTGCTAAGATGGCACAGTTATGATCTCTTTCTGGTGTCTGTCTTACCTGATGCATCTTCCAGAAGAGAGACACACCTCACATAACGCCCACAATCCACAAAAGAGCAACTACCGGTCTGTGTACTTTTGCATCCATTATTATTATTTATTTATTTATTTTTTACCCAGAAATGAAATACGGAAAATGTGATTTTCAAACACTGATGAATAGAATAAGCTGACACAAACTAATTTCCATTATTAAAAATTTGTATTTCATTAAAAATCTTAAAGTATACAAAGCTTGTTTTTTAAAGGGGTCATCGGATGCAAAATTCATCTGTCCGCCATTGTGTCGACTCCAGTGCAGGGGAAGACAAGATGTCTCCGATTAAGTGATTCAAGTGTTCTGTTGATGGATGTAATGTAATAATGAATATAACAGTCTTCATTTACTTCTGACATCTGAGCTGCTGAAGACGCAGAGGATTAATGTTACTTTTGTTTTGAAGGGAATGTATGATCCCGATCTGCCTAAATGCATCTATGTTCACGCGAATCATTCGGCTTCATCTACAGAAGAAGTGAGTATAAGGGTTTATGAACCTTTGCAAATCGCCAATAGTCAATCAAAAGCACGTAATAACACATTTTCCTTGCTTTTTATGCTATAACAAACGTGCTTTACAAACACAGTTACAGCAGCCAGAAAAAAGCTAAGATTAGAATTTGATGGTCAAGAGTCCAACTACAGCAAACCCTGACCGCCATAATGGTGAGGTCAAACTAAGCGTTTTCAATAAAACAACTAAACTTCTGTTGATTCTCAAATAATTTTTATAGACATATGACAGAAATAAAGTCAAATTGTAATGTGTGAAGCTGGTAATGCTGTTTGTGGAGTTGTTTAATCAGATCTTGAGAGATTTAATGATGTCTTGTATTTCAGTTGAGTTCATCTAAGGCTGTGGCTGAAGTCAGATGTAGTTCTTGTTTCTCTTTCATTCAGTGATTCTGCTTGTTAACAGCAGGTGTTATCTATAAGGAGAGTGACTATTTAACTGAACTGTATTATTTTGCACAAGAGAGATCTGTTAGTTTAATTTAGTTTTGTGGGTCACCGTTGCGGTGGAGAGTAGAGCCTGTGCTTCAGTCAATGATGAGCCACAAACACTGACGTTGCTCTGCTTTATTTAAAGACAGTAACTGTAGAGTTACTGATACAGTGATGATCTCTTTGTTAAGTGCTTTATCACATGCATGTGTGCTATTGCTGATGATAAACTACAATGATTTGAGTTAAAGTGAAATAAGTTTACCAAATGTTTACACACCATCATAACAATTTTACAGCATGCAAGAGTTTGCTGTATTTTGACAGTACAATTGTAATTATTGATTTACAGTACTCTTGTAAATTTACAGTCTTACTGGCAACCAAAATTGCCAGTAAGTTACTGTAAATTTTACAGCAATTTTTTACAGTGCAGGCATGTCACATGCACAGCAGTATAGGCACAACTATAAACGTGCATTAAAGAATGAAGGAGTATTTACACATAACTGAACTAACAACTTAATGACTTTATGAATTTCATCTAAATAATATTGTGCATATATTCAAACTCCAGACACTATGCCAGAGTAATTAAACTAAATTATTTGGATGGTTGTTCACACACACATCTTTTATCTTATAGATCATATAGAGATGTCTTTACCTGTGAGAAGTGCAGAGAGAGTGATCAGTCCCAGCAGACACATGTGACTCTTATCAGACATTTTCTGCTTCTGTCCGTCTTTCTTTTCATTCTATATTTACAGCTCTGTATTTAAACATCATCAGCTCATCCTGTGGGTGTTAACTTCCTCTGATCTGAAACAACTGACCGTTTAGCTGCATTTCACTCACACTATACTGATGAAGAAAATACATTTCTATCAAATATACTGTATATAGCAGTTAGGTGTTGTTTTGTTTATTCTATAAGTGACCACTGAAACTCAACTCTAATATTTTCAAAGTGCATGAAATAACTTGATACGGTATAACTGTATCTATTAAAAACATAAAAAACAAACATGCTGTTAACACAATGCATCTAACTCATCCATCCACCTGCTCTCAAAACATGCAAGATGACTACAAAAAAAAAAAAAAAAAAAAAGGTTTAACAATTGTCTTATCAGCAGTATTTTTGCCTGTTAAAGGATCGCTCCACTTTTTTTGGAAATAGGCTCATTCTCCAACTCCCCCAGAGTTAATAAGTAGAGTTTTACCATTTTTGAATCCATTCAGCCGATCTCCGGGTCTGGCGATAGCACTTTTAGCATAGCTTAGCATAGATCATTGAATCCTATTAGACCAGTAGCATCGCTTTCAAAAATGACCAAAGAGTTTCAATATTTGTCCTATTTAAAACTCAACTCTTCTGTAGTTATATCGTGTACTAAGATCGGCGGAAAATGAAAAGTTGCGATTTTCTAGGCTGATATGATTAAGAACTATAGCAGTCCCCAGTAGTCCCCAAAGTAGTCCCCAGCTAGGTAACTAATATAGCTGGGGACTACTTTCAGGCGCTGCGTAATATCACTGCTGCGGCCATGTTACGGCAGCAAAGTTCCTTGATTATTACGCCGGAATGAGAGTATAGTTCTTAATCATATCAGCCTAGAAAATCGCAACTTTTCATTTTCCGCTGGTCTTAGTACACGATATAACTACAGAAGAGTTGAGTTTTAAATAGGACAAATATTGAAACTCTTTGGTCATTTTTGAACACGATGCTACTGGTCTAATCGGATTCAATGATCTATGCTAAGCTATGCTAAAAGTGCTAT
Organism: Acrossocheilus fasciatus; assembly: GCA_036784905.1. Taxonomy (NCBI): domain Eukaryota; kingdom Metazoa; phylum Chordata; class Actinopteri; order Cypriniformes; family Cyprinidae; genus Acrossocheilus; species Acrossocheilus fasciatus. The sequence goes on from CM071944.1 coordinate 47,010,153, forward strand.
CGCCAGACCCGGAGATCGGCTGAATGGATTCAAAAACGGTAAAACTCAACTTATTAACTCTGGGGGAGTTGGAGAATGAGCCTATTTCCAAAAAAGTGGAGTGTTCCTTTAAGTAGCTTCAAATGTTGCCTTATTTTTTTTCCTTTTTCTAATCACTATAATGACAGTATTTTGTCCTCTTTACTTTGTGGCATGCTAGTTCTAGTTTTTTTTTTTTTTTTTTGTTATACAGCTGTTGAGGTTTTGAAACACATTACTACAGAGTGTGAGAACTCAGTTAGTTTATCCACACTTGCTCAACACACAGTGAACAGTACGATCATCTCTGAAGCCAGTTTGGACTGATGGCTGTGAATTCTCACACATTCTGTTGCCAGTTTCTCTTCTTTAAGTGGTTTTCCTTCCGTATTGCTGTAGTTGCAACAAACCTTTTACAAATGACTGTTAGTTCCAATGGTGCAATATATCAAATGCTTAGTTCAAGTTAGATCCAACAAAGCAAAAAGGCTCAAATTAGTTGATTCAGGGTTGTTTATTAATGTTTAAACTAAACTCTACAGTGAAGTGTCTCTGCAGGACCAGGAATGATTAACCTGACGTGAAGCTGATTCTGTGCAGGTACCTTTTTTTTTTTTTTTGCACATTTGAGTAGTGTTTTTCCCAATAGTGCACATTTTAAATGTGTCCTTTAAATGAAACAACCTTTTCAGCTCTTGGAGTCTTTATTAATGAGCTGATGACATGAATCAGATGTGTTTAGTGAGAGACACAGTGTGTATACACTGTTGTGGAGGATCCAGAAACAAGTCTGGAAAACATGTTTGCGCTGTAAAAATTTACGGTAAAAAAAAAAAAAAAAAAACGGCAGCTGTGGTTGCTGGAATTCTACAGTAAAAAATATGGTAACAACATTTTAGGTTTCATAATTTTAACTTAGATTTACAGTTAAATACTGTAATTTCATTTACTGATATAATGCTAATATATCAACCTATTGAAGTACTGGAATCTGTTTTGTACCTTTGAAATACACTGACAACCACCAAATGATAATGAGACAGTCACGTGATTAACCAAAGCCCATCACAAGCAGCTTTTAAATAATAACATATATAGAAGGTGCACAGTGTCATTCACACAAACAGACTCATTAAACTGATATATGTAATAAACATTAATTTAACAACATTATATGTAACATACAACCCTAATAAACATAACAATTAAGGGGAAAAAAATAAGAAGAAGAACCATAGTTATTTCAAAGAAAAAACATCAAAATCAAACAAAATATTAAATGCAACGCAGAGAATTCAGGGAACATCAGTACCAATTGATGAGCCTTAAAACATCTTAAAATGCACACATGTAGGTCAGGGAAATCAAAATTTTAGCGGTGGAGCTTGCTTCCGAACCCCCCTACCAATCACCATTTTGGGACCGCTGTATTTATAAAAACCTGTGTACGTCCCCGCAGACATACATTACACAAGAGCTGTCAGGGTTTTATTAAACTTTGCAAGCAAAGGAAACATTATTCATTCTTGCACCATCCCTTGTGCTTTCCCTTGTTCTCTTCATGCATGATTTCAGTTGTATATGCCGGCCTTCAAAATGCATCTGGCTGTTATATATGGTGAAATAACTCCCACAAATATGCAAATTAACTTATACAACTGTTTTATAGACAGGTAGCCTAAATAACTTCATCAAGCATTAGATAAATATTTTAATTGTGATTTTTTTGAAGTAAATTTTAAAGTAAATTTCTGTATAATCAAATTTGAAAAATCACAGAGAACCAGAGCTCTGGTCCAGACTCCATTCATTCTTTCTTTCTTACTCTTCAAATCTTTGATATATAAATCCGCTTGATCTGTATAACATAAAACTTTAATTTTTAATTATATCACAGTGCTTCAAATACAGGTTGCAAGACCCAAGATGGGACAGTAAACATTGAAATTATGCCTTAAGTTTTTATTTGTTTTTAATTGTAAGCCTATGTTGTATTTCTAACAGCCCCCTTAGAATTTACCTTTATGTGTTTTTAACAGTTTATGGAGAAGGATTAAATGCTGTTAAAATCACGTTTAAACTGTTTTTGAACATACAGATGATGTGTCCACTGTTTTATTGGCTTTTGCAATGCCTGATGCTAGCCTTGGATTTGATCTGAAGGTGGCAGAATAAACATTTCTGTGTCGTGTATTTTAATCTCCAAACGACCAGAGTCTCTTCTTGGTATTGGCCTTGTTTTTTACCACGTCAAATTATTTTACCATTTCAGTTTTGCGCTAAATGTAGGAGAAGAAAACACAAGCGCGAGGAGCTCGCGGAGGCGCGCGGACACCTAGCGGCGGGTTGAGTCTATAAGGTTCTCATGTGTTGTTTAAAGAGCGCAGCGCCGCGCGAGCGACACTCATTGAAGTCAGTGTTTGAAAGACTATAAATCCGCTCCGAGAAATGGCAGAAACCGCTCCAGCTGCTGCCGCTCCGCCGGCCAAAGCGCCCAAGAAGAAGTCCGCCGCCAAAGCCAAGAAAGCAGGTCCAGGCGTCGGTGAGCTGATCGTCAAAGCCGTGTCCGCGTCCAAGGAGAGGAGCGGCGTGTCCCTCGCCGCGCTGAAGAAAGCTCTCGCCGCCGGCGGCTACGACGTGGAGAAGAACAACTCCCGCGTCAAGCTCGCCATCAAGAGCCTGGTGACTAAAGGCACCCTGCTGCAGGTCAAAGGGACCGGCGCCTCCGGCTCCTTCAAGATCAGCAAGAAGCAAGCCGAGACCAAGAAAGCGGCTCCTAAAGCTAAGAAGCCCGCGGCCAAGAAACCCGCTGCCGCCAAGAAGCCCAAGAGCGCAGCGGCGAAGAAGCCCGCCGCTAAGAAATCGCCCAAGAAGGCCAAGAAACCCGCCGCAGCCGCCGCTAAGAAGGCGACGAAGAGCCCCAAGAAGGCGAAGAAGCCAGCGACGCCCAAGAAAGCAGCCAAGAGCCCCAAAAAGGCCAAGACTGCCAAACCCAAGACGGCAAAGCCCAAAGCTGCTAAACCTAAAGCTGCAAAGCCTAAAGCTGCTAAACCTAAAAAGGCAGCTCCCAAGAAGAAATAAAAATCTTCTGTTTTATTCCCCAACGGCTCTTTTCAGAGCCACACACTCAATCTGAAGAAAGCGCAAAAGACCAGCAATTTGACTTTTAGTGGAAGCAAAATTATTTAGATTGTATGAGTTTACCTCAACTCAAATGTTTTACATATATATTGTGCATTTAGAAATAATTTAGTTAGGTTAAAAAAAAAAAAAAATGACTAATGTTTTTTGCATTGCTATATATATATATATAATGATTTTTTTTTATTATACCTTTTTTTTTTATTATTATTCAACAAGCCATCCCATTTTATTTAATATTATCTGTCATGTGTTTAGTCTAAAATGCAGTACACTCCGGCCGCAGCTGTGGAGGCGTGGCTTTGGCGGTGTGTGTTGGAGGGAAGTTCAGTGATTGGTTTAAAATCTTACAAGGCTCTAAACCAATGGGCGACTGGCACGCTCTTTTAAATACAGTAACAGCGCTCTAATTCAAAAGTTCAACTTTACAGGCGGAACAGTAATAATAAATCGACAATGAGTGGCAGAGGAAAAACCGGCGGCAAAGCGAGAGCGAAGGCCAAGACTCGCTCGTCCAGGGCAGGGCTGCAGTTCCCCGTCGGTCGCGTTCACAGGCTTCTCCGCAAAGGAAACTACGGAGAGCGCGTCGGTGCCGGTGCTCCCGTCTATCTGGCGGCTGTGCTCGAGTATCTCACCGCTGAGATCCTGGAGCTGGCTGGAAACGCCGCGAGGGACAACAAGAAGACCCGCATCATCCCGCGTCACCTGCAGCTGGCGGTGCGCAACGACGAGGAGCTGAACAAACTCCTGGGCGGAGTGACCATCGCTCAGGGCGGCGTGCTGCCCAACATCCAGGCTGTGCTGCTGCCGAAGAAGACCGAGAAACCCGCCAAAGCCAAGTAAACCGAGTCCGGCCTGCTTCTCCAACACAAAGGCTCTTTTCAGAGCCACACACTTCATCTGATAGAGAGCGCTTTTCTATTAAATTATTTCACTTAAGATACACCATATGCACTATTTAAAACAACATAATTATCAACCAAATAAATGCGTGTTTATTAGGACTAAGTGTGGTTAATTGTAAGTGCAATGAACAAAGAGGTTATTTTATACAACCATTTAAACTAATGATGAATATATTTCATCACGAGTAAATAATTACATAAATAAAATAGGTCATGTAATTAACAATTTAATTAATGATGATATGTAAAGGCAGCGTCATATATTATACGCTATCAGTCACCTATCAGGAAGACTTTTTTTGGGGGGTATTGTGCTGTGTTTTGCTAACAGACCTTGATTCTGGAAATAAAGTTGAGCGAATAAATAAATGAAAGACGCTTAAAGTACTAAACACAACAAAGCGTTTGAAAGAGAAGCTGCTGCAGTCATTGGCTAACAGTCATGAGCAGACGTCACACCCTCTTCACACATCAGCCAATCACAAGCCTCTGTACGTCTATGACATCATAAGCTCGTGTCAGTATGAGGGTTTAAAAGCAGGCGCGGAACAGAGAGCAGTATATTCTCTACGTACTCAGAACAGAGGAAGAGGTTAATCTTCGCGATGGCAAGAACCAAGCAGACGGCTCGTAAATCCACCGGCGGCAAAGCCCCGAGGAAGCAGCTCGCTACTAAAGCCGCCCGGAAGAGCGCCCCAGCCACCGGCGGCGTCAAGAAGCCCCACCGTTACAGGCCCGGGACCGTGGCTCTCCGAGAGATCCGCCGTTATCAGAAGTCCACCGAGCTGCTGATCCGCAAACTGCCCTTCCAGCGCTTGGTGCGAGAAATCGCGCAGGATTTCAAGACGGACCTGCGCTTCCAGAGCTCCGCCGTCATGGCCCTGCAGGAGGCCAGCGAGGCTTATTTGGTCGGTCTGTTTGAGGACACCAACCTGTGCGCCATCCACGCCAAGAGAGTCACCATCATGCCCAAAGACATCCAGCTGGCGCGCCGCATCCGCGGAGAGCGCGCTTAAACCCGCCGCTGCAGCACCGCACCACAAAGGCTCTTTTAAGAGCCACCAACACCACACTGAACGAGACCGTTTCCACTGTAACTAAATCTAAATATAAGTTGGAGCAAGTACAATTGCGCTCACGAGCTTAATGAATGTAGTCTTGGTTTTATCTTCTGCATTTTATTCATTTTAGTTCCTTACCGCAAAGGTTGCGTGTGTATAAGATGTTCTCAAATTTAGTCATACCCTTGGTTTGGCAAATATAAACAAAGGCTGTGAAAGTAAATCTACCATTATTTAAAACTAAACCGCTTTGGTCATGAATATTCATACCCTTTTATTCAATACTTTCTGCAATCTCCTGGTAATATAACAGCTCTTGAGTTTTCTCTTCTAACGCCTGATGAGTTCAGAGACCACGAGACCCTTCCTTCATCCAGAACCTCTCCAGATCCTCAGATTCACAGCTGTATGCTGCTGCTGCTGCTGCTCTTCAGGTCGCTCCACTGGTCTCCGGTCATCAGGCTCATCGTATTAGTATTCATAAGAACAGTTTTAATGTATTATAATGTTTATTTATTTGTGGTTATAGCCATAGACTGTAAAACAGGTTATATCTTTTATGAGTATGATTTATAACAGTGAACATGTTGCATCGACTTGTTACAATGGATTATATTTCTTATAAATATATTTTATTATACGTCTCATCTTGCCATCGTTCTTATGCTACTTTACTTAAAGCAATCAAAGACCACTTATAAGTATAGTAATAGTAATAATGGTAATAATAGATCAGATATCAGATCAGGTGAATGTGTAATTTTAACACATTTGCTTTAAACTATTTTTACTGTAATATCAGTTTGATTATTTTGATGGTACCCTTTAGACAGCTGCTGTTAAGTAACTCTGCAACGTGTCAACTAGCAGTCATGAGAGTATTAGTAGTATGTTTGATAAATATATGCAAACACTTTATTTTGATGGTTCCCCAACAAACAAACTGACTATAAGTAACTTTGCAAGTACGTCAACATTATACACTAAGCTTAACCTGAGCCTAATACTCTGATACTTTTATCTTTTTTTTAACAAAATGTGCTTTTTACCGTGAACTGTGTAACATAATTTCAACTTAATCTTTAACAACATTCAAGATGTTTCTAACATTTCAAAACACATCATGTTAACAACAGATTAGACTTTCACATGTGACCAACAATTCCTCAACAAATATAAAATATTGTAATTAAATACTATCAAAATATTCATCTGACGGAGGTGAAGAAAACCTGAATTTGTAGTCATTTTAACTATCAATAAATAAATAAATAAATAAAATTATATAAATGTTTCTAATAGTTTCCTCAGAAATTGGAAGATGGTGTTGATATATCATGGTTGTGACAGGAAATATTAAAATTAGGATTCAAAACATTCTACAACTAATATTCCCTGATTTTATTACATTTTAATGAACGTCTGACGGTTGACAAAAAGTGGGACAAAACTTTGAATCCTTATGAAACATGCATGTGTCACTGAAAAACAACATTTGATACGAGATGCTATCAAATGTTGCTTTTGATAAAACAAGCTCTTTGTTATCATCAAAAAAACAACAACAACACACTTTTATCCATTTTATAGCATATGAATGATTGAATCCGTCTCTGTGGACACACTGTTTTTGATGCAATGAAAAGACAATAAGTGTCATAGTTTTCACATAATAATGATCAAATTAAATTGAAGGGGATAGTTGTGTTAAATACATTCTGTTATTAATCCCTATAACATTTACTATTGAAAATAATTTTTATTTTTTAAACCTGATAGCTGTTACAATCGCTGGACGTGTTTTGTCTCGTGTCTCCAGAATGACTGAGCTGCTAAGCTGCTTACAGTCAATAGACTGAGGGACCATCAACATAAAATGTAACATAAACATTGATTTTTTTTTTCAGTTGAAATTATTATAGCTCACATCAACATTAATATTAGTCTCACAGGGAGCGCTCAAATAACACCCCACACCTGACCACTCAAAAGATGTAGTAAGATATGTGCAGATCTTAAATAATCAATGTCAAGCTATTTAGTCCATTATAAATATAAAAGTAGGTTTAATATGGCGTTCATTGTGTGTTATAAATATTCATAATCTTAAAAGTTACAACCACACATGCTTAAGCATTTTAATGTACGCTACATTTCAAAGGGTTTTTACAGTAACTTACTGGCAACACTGTTGCCAGTAGGTTACTGTAATTAAGATTTACAGTAGCAAACTGTATTTGCTTTACAGTAAATTATGGGGGAAAAATCAAATTCATCAGTATACTACTGTAATTCATTTAATTCATTAATATATATTTCATTAGATTTGATACAATTTTATATATAATTCATTTTATTTTTACTCTACATAGGTACTACTGGCATTCAATTAAAAAAGACACAATAAATATAAATATAAATATAAAATGCTTTATTTAAAACATTGCATGCATAACACTTAAAAATACAGTCTTCCAATGCTGGAGCAGTGCATCTTCACCATTTCTCCTGTCTTAGGATGTTTTGCAGTGCATTATGTTGTGTCCTCTGGATTCATCCTCACAAAGAATCTTTAGGCAACAGAAATATAATATAATGGGGAAAAGACAAACAGCCAAAGAATACATAGCCGTCTGCAAAACCCAGGTGTTGCTCCAAAACGTGGCCACCATCTTTGCTCACCATCCACTTTGTTAGTGACAGAAAAAATCTTCTCTGAAATACAAGAAGTAGAAATAGCACAATTTTAAAAGGCAAACCTCATATAGAAAACACAAACCTCTCAAAACCATAGCTGTTCTCTACCATGAATTATCAGTCTCAGGGTGGCTGGCCTGCTCATGTCTTTCTTGATGCTTCATTGCAGTTGCCTTTAAAACACAAATAGTTTCCCATGATGCAAAGGGTATTACAGTTATTTACTGTAAAGGGAATTTGCAGTATTATACTGGGTGATATACAGTAAATAACTGCAGAAATGTCTAACATTCTAATTATGATTGTTATTATGATTATTTATAAAACGATATAACATATTATAAGGTTTTTATTTTTTTATAATGCATTACGCATTCATTATAATGCCTTAAGAATACCCTTATAATGCATTATAAAAATGGGCTTCATAGAAAATGTTACCTCAACTTCTAGCACGGAGAGTCATGGGAAGCTTTTATTGGTATTTAATAGAATGAAGCCATCAGTCTGAACAAGATATTCAGGATCTCTGGCAGAAAAATAGGCCCACAGCATTAAAGATCCAGCAGTGTATTTTATTGTACAGATAGGGTTACTGTTAAAAAGCGCTTTTCTTAGTTTCATCTGATCATATAAGACAGTCCCGTTTGAAGTTCCAGTCGAGTCTAGCAGATGAATTGATAGTTTTCACGTGACGTCACACTCTTAATGCCCACCTGAAGGACAAAACAAGGCTTTGCTTCATTGACCGCCAGTTATTTTGACGTGGTGTACATTTAGTAATGTAGTAAAACGCTGATATTAAAAGGCAAAATGCAGTACACACCTCACCGATGATGCATGCTGTGTACAGGCAAGCAGACGAACCCAGAATACAAACACAAATTAAATGGTTTCCCATAGAAAACCATTATAAAACACAGAATTATTTAATGCATTACGTTTATATGCCAGGCTCATCTGCTTGCCTATATAAATTAAGCATATTCAATAAGGCGAGTACTAAATTTGTTCTTTTAATATCACTGTTTTTAATACATTAAGACACTTTAAGTGTTTTTCACAATGTTTCGTCGTGCTGTTTAGTGATTGAAATATCGAGGCGGTGCCTATAATATGGACTGCAACTGCCCAAAACTTGCATTCTGTTCACATATTTTGTTTTATTCTTTTGAGAGGTGATCTAAATATGTGGCTTTCTGATCCCAAAACTGTTTTCTGCAGTTCTCCAGCTGTGATCCCTGAGAGTCTTTAGCCACTCAAACTCTCCTCCTCGCCTTGCTTTAAGACAAAATACACCCACAAACTCTTCCAGGCAGATTTGTCACATTTTCTGTTGATTGGAATTTTTTATTTATTGCCCTGATGGTGGAAAAGGACATTTTCAAAGCTTTAGCTCTTTTCTTACAGCCACTTTCTAATCTGTGAAGTTCAACAATCTTTTGCTGCACATCAGAATTATATACATATATATATATGAATTTGGCCTTTGTGTTCCCCCATATTTATATTCTTGATAACTTCTTGTTCCTACCAGCACTCAAAAAAAAAAAAAAAAAAAAAAAATATATATTTTTTTTATGAAATATAAAATGGATAAACAATGCAGATTTATTTTCACAGCCTTCTTTGACCACATTTACGAAGGGTATGGATCATTTTGAGCACAACTGTATATACACACACAATGCTGGTGAATATGATAACAGTAATTGCTTGCGGTCCTAGACAACGATAATGATCTGCAAGTCGCTGGTCTGTCAAAGGCGTACATTTAAATATTATTTAGATATTATGCAATGAAATATATTTGTCAAATTAATCTTATAAAATATGCATTTTAATACGAAACAAGGTACATACATCGTTACATCATTATTGGCGTTAAACCACATGGTTTCCTCCTCGTGGGGGCGGGGGCTGTGAATCATGTGACGCGGAGATGGTTTCAGTTAGGTCCTGTAAGCAGATATAAACGGCCTCCCTGAAGCGTTTATTACACATTCGTTTTCGTTGTTTAACTGAAACAAGAAGCATCTGAACCATGTCTGGAAGAGGCAAAGGCGGTAAAGGACTCGGGAAAGGAGGCGCTAAGCGTCACCGGAAAGTGCTGCGCGATAACATCCAGGGAATCACCAAACCCGCCATTCGTCGTCTGGCGCGCCGCGGCGGCGTCAAGCGCATCTCCGGTCTGATCTACGAGGAGACCCGCGGGGTGTTGAAGGTGTTCCTGGAGAACGTGATCCGCGACGCCGTCACCTACACCGAGCACGCCAAGAGAAAGACCGTCACCGCCATGGACGTCGTGTACGCGCTCAAACGACAGGGACGCACCTTGTACGGCTTCGGAGGATAAACGCCTTCAATCAGAACAAACCCAACGGCTCTTTTAAGAGCCACCCATACCGACACAGAAAGAGCTACTGTTGTTGTTTTTTTGTTTTTTAGATGCAGATAAAAACGACACAAAGTGCTTGTGTATAAACCATACAAAAGAGTGTAATAGTGGTGTGTGTATCATGCCGAGAATATACGTGTTTTCATAACGTTGAACCGGAAACTGATTCCGGAAAAAGATTTTGCCAAAGTAAGTTCTTATCTGAAAACATACCTGGCAATAAAGCTCTTACACATTCTGATGTTGGAGCTCGTATAAAGTTAGGTGTTTGAGGCACACAATGAAAGCATGTATTTTTTGCTTTATACAGCGTTTTGATTCGTTTTTTTTAGCTGGTTCTTTGAATTTGTTATTTAAAAAAAAAAAATAAGATGACGGTGATACTTAAGTTAGAGCAGAAGTAAAATTGGCGGGACAGCAGATGAAAATATAGTTATTGCTCTTTTCTCCAAATTATTTAAATCGATCTATAAGGGTTTATATGATATTTGAGGCCCATTAGTTATTAAAAAATATATATATATTAAAAAAAGAGCGGGAATTAAAACAAAGGAAGCTCAGTGGTGGGGGCTGATGTCGCTCAAACATGGGGCGGTGGGCGGAGCTATCATTTCACCGCCTGTGATTGGCCCTCGTTCCTCTCGTGCTACTTCCAGGTGTCCAATCACAGTCGAGTTTATGGGTGTGGTCTGTGGAAACACGCAATCAGAAGCCTCCGCATCTCTGTGTAAATTAGCATAGGTTAGTGAATAAACGGCTCTGTGCGGCTCTTCCTCATCATTGTCTCGTCAGCATCATCATGCCTGAACCAGCGAAGTCCGCGCCTAAGAAGGGCTCCAAGAAGGCCGTCACAAAGACCGCGGGGAAGGGAGGAAAGAAGCGCAGAAAGACCAGGAAGGAGAGTTACGCTATCTACATCTACAAGGTGATGAAGCAGGTTCATCCCGACACCGGGATCTCTTCCAAGGCGATGGGGATCATGAACTCTTTCGTCAACGACATCTTCGAGCGCATCGCCGGTGAAGCGTCTCGTCTCGCTCACTACAACAAGCGCTCCACCATCACTTCCAGAGAGATCCAGACCGCCGTGCGTCTGCTGCTGCCCGGGGAGCTGGCCAAACACGCCGTGTCTGAGGGCACCAAGGCCGTCACCAAGTACACCAGCTCCAAGTAGAGCAGCCCGAGGCTGTTAAACACCCCCAAAGGCTCTTTTAAGAGCCACCCATCTACTCGTTTAAAGAGCTTATTTTGTTGTTAATGTCTTTAGTGCATAGTTGAGCTTTAAACTAAATTATGCTGAGCAGTATCAAAAACATACTCCAGGGTAAAAAAAAAAAAAGTGAAAACCGCAAAACAACGCATTTTTTAATGCTCAAATTACAGCAGTCGTTGCTTTCAGATAAATTAATATATTTTAACAGAGGTTAAGCTTTATTCACTTACCTGACATTCATGTAACTAGACAGATGCACTCAAATAACTAGTTTTGTATTTGAGGATTTTTTAGTTTAACTAATGTAGCTTTATTTTAGCTTTAAATTCACTTGCTCTGTTGAAACGATTATTCTCATCAGATTTTATTCAATGTGTTATCGCTGTCAGTTTCTTAGTATGGGCCGAAGTCCTGCAGTCTGAAAACATTTGATTTGTACTATCCTCCAACTGACTGTTTCATCTTTTTTTTCTTTGAAGATGATAAACAGCTCTCAATATTACCCAGGTTATTACTGTACTGCAGGCTACATGGATCAACTAAAGAGAGAGAGATAGGAAAACAAAAAGTTCATGTCTATAAAATATATTTTCAGGAATAAACTCTTAACACATGGTATGCCGTTTTTGTTACTTTGTCGTCTTTATATCCTGATTTTGTGTTGGTGTTGTATTTTCTACACTCTTATTTTCTTAATCTACTAGGCATGCGTTCTGGGTTTGTATAGTTGCTTTGTGTTTAAGTTTTCTTTTAAACAAATGAAGCAGTTGTTAACCCATTAATCCTTATACTTTGTGTCTCCACATATTTAAATGGCAGTTTACTGCAAAAACAAAATGCTGATTTTGAAGCTATGAATCTATGCTTTATTATACATTTTCTAACAATTACAAAAAGTTGCAAAAAGCTATTTTATATATATATATATATATATATATATATATATATATATATATATATATATATTTTTTTTTTTTTTTTTTTTTTTTTTTTTTCCCCACCATCTGGATGAAAGCAAAATCAAAATATACTGGAATCAATTTGGGGGAAAAATGGAGCCCATCTCAAATTGCCATTATGTACCCTGAACTTTTAAACATACCCGACTGGAATTTTTTACATTCACTTATTTATTTTATTTATACCCGCCTGCTCAAACTAATAAATACTGTTATAAAGACATTATTTCCTGAGATATTAATAGTTTTCATCCACAATTTGTCAGGTTCAACACTGAAGTGTGACCTGCGGTGTATAATATTTTGTGTAATTGAAAAATCTAATTTTCTGTTTAAATAATGTCAAAACAAACATTTCACTGAAATGTCAAACAGCAGTCCACAGCATGATGAGCTCTGCGTGTAAGATCACCCTCGTATTAAGACTTCGGCTCCGGGAACTCAAGTGCAGATCTTCTTCTTCTAGTCCTCTTCATCCTCCTCCTCCTCTGGCGTATATTCTTCATCTCCAGAGTCAGTGATGTTCTGCTGCTCCTCTTCCTCACTCCTCATCTCCTCTTCACCCTCGTCATCCTCATCATCATCTTCATCAAAACTTTCTTCATCATCATCATCTTCTTCATCGTCGTCGTTGTCGTCATCCACCTCCTCCTCAGCATCTCCCCCGTCAAATTCACCTTCAAAACAGAAACAAAAGAACAACATGCTCTTAATGCTCAAGACTGGATGTTCAGATTTATTTAATTAGTAAAATATTACAAAACAAAATTGCAAAAGGCATTAGAGATTTGACTCTTTGATGAATAAGCCCCACTAACACTTGGTATTGTTTGTCAGTTGCTGGTTGATGTCAACATTTGAAGTGGATCAAAAGTTGTCCTAAGACAGGAATACATTGTGGTTTTAGGACAACTTTGATGAAAGGTTTTGATCCACTTCAAATTTTGACTAGTCTATAGACCCTTTTTGCGTCGACGTCAGGATTACGTCACAGCGCTAGCTGGAGGCAAAACTGGAGGCGGCCCATTCAAACCAGCACAGACTCGGCTACATGAGGAGCTTAAAATATCATCTTGTTGTGATGTTGGGTGACAACATTTCAAATTGTAGCCTGTACTACATAGATTCTAACGCATACCTGCTGCCACTCCCAGAAAAAAAAAAAAGACGACAGCTGTAGTTAAACGAGATAATACGAGTGGACTTGACAGAAACGAACCTTTTCTGATAAGAAGTGTGCGCTGCAAACGCAAGCATTTTTGATGATAAATAAAGTATTGTCTTTTGTTGTTATGGATTATGGTTTGTGTTACGTGTCTAAAGATTTCTTATGCATCTCACAACTATGAAATCATGTCCGTGTGCATGTGTGTAAAACAACAAACTGACGATTTATATGCTTAATCATCTGTAATATACATTATTGTGATTGATAGTGGCTGGACTTTTCAAGAACTCAGTAAGAAAGAATATTCAAACACATAAAAATTCCAGAAATTAATTTTGAACTTTCTTTCTAAAAACTATTCACATCTTCCTTTAAATGTACTGTATGTAAAGTATTGTAAATTTAACTTGCATAATTTACAGGATCTATATACACTTTAAAATAACTATTTGGCCGTGATACATACATCTTCAAATAATATATCATCACATTGAATGTTTAACTTTTTGTATTTTGGCCCAGTTCACTCTCACGTAACGTTAGCTGTAAAAATAGCCCACTGAAGTTGAAATATATGTACATCTTCATGACTAGATAGACACGGGTGAGTTTCTCTTTACTACTCGTTAGGTTCCTCTAACGTTACATGCGACACGTGTCACTCAATCGGAGGTAATCCTGTCAGATCTGACTTTGTCCGTTACAGTTAACTTATTTAAATAACAATCATGGTCCTGCACAGTGAGTGATCTTACATATGCAGGTAAAACCTGATTTTCTCCAGCCATTGTTAAAAAAACAAGGTAAACAAACTTCATAGCTAGCGTTAGTGAAGCAGTCGGTGGAATCTTTCTGCCTCCAGCTAAGCCCCGCCCACAGAAAAATGTCACATTGTTTACTAACAGAAAAGGGTCTATATCACAATATAGTTATTTTTGCTTCAAATAAGGTCTTTATGATATCAACATTGTTGATACCATAGAATAAGGCGACCAGATCTCTGAAATGAAAACTGGAGACATTTCCCAGATCAGTGTTGACACCTCACTTGTGATTATCTACAAATCTGCATCTGCATCCGAATTCAAAATACTTTCAACTGTGTATTTGTAGAGACAAATAATAATAATAAAAAAATGTTCTGACCAAAAAGAAGAGTTTAAAATTTGTTTTTTACAACTTTCACATTGGTGGAAAAATCTGCCTTTAAATTTGAAAACTTTTTTTTTTTTTTTTTTAATAAATCGTGATAATTTGCGATATCAACTGACATGAAAAAATAAAGTTTATATATTAAATATATTTATATGACTATAAATATAAATAATATATATATATATATACACACATGTAAATACATGTAAACATTTTCAAAATATATACTGTATGTGTTTGTATTTATACATACATAAATATACACAGTAGAAACATTATGTAAACAAACTTTTATTTTGGATGCGATTAATCGTTTGGTAGCACTAAAATAAATAAATCAATATGGATACAATGTAGAACCTATGACTTCATCTTTAAACGCTTGCTTCAATTATTTCATTATCCTCTTGTTTTCTTTGTAGGAGTGAAACACACACGGACAGCAAACATTATATCAATAGCAGGTACAGTGTTTCTCTCACACTATGAAGATGATAGCACACATCAAACAGTGCAAATCAGAGACACAGCGGCCTAACGTTTCCACGGTTATTCATATAGTTCCCCAGGCTATTCGACAATATTATGCGTCTAATAAAAACAGGCTATAAAAGCAGGTATGAGACTCACAGATGGTGCTGATGAGTGTGCTGGCGTGTTGCCGCAGTTCAGCAATGAACTCGCCCATCTTTCCTTCCATCGTTTCATACAGCGGCTCCGTGTCGACTGTGGGCTCATCAGGGAAAAACAGAGGCTTTCTCAGCAGCCGCCGGTACCTGACACACACACACACACACACACACACACACACACACACACACACACACACACAGTGTTTTAGAAGATAATCTAACTGTGGACAAACCGAACATGCTCATGCAAATGTGTGAACACACTTTGATTCAGAGGTTCGTCTTACCTTTTTATAGATGAATTGTAATCCTAAAAGAAACCCAAGAGAAAACAAAACATATTAACATATTTTGACTTTTTCAAATGTAGGTTTTGTTCAAAATGCCTAACAAAGAACAAGTTCTAGATTATACAAATAATACGCCATAATTAGGAATAATCTGCATTTTCTATAACTATTCACAGACTCTTATGGTCACCTGGTCATTTCATGTGTTTTCACTGATCGGATATATACCTGATTTGTTGAAACGTTTCCATTTACACTTGGCCACATTAATGTGTCGACGCAAAACAGATCCGATATTCAATTCCCGCGCTATATTTAAATTTAAAGGAGTTCACGTCAACAAAATCAAAAGATAAGTGCTGCATTTGATTAATTATCAGCTCATGTCAAGTTCAAAGACAGCAATAGGAGAGCGTGAACCAGCACTGGAGAGATGTTTGCATTACTACCCTCTGAACAACAGTTTGAAAAATGAATCGCCACGAGAAGCACAACGATCTACTATCCATTCAGAAACTTCACAAAGATGCTTCTGTAGAGTGTTTTTCTTGGTTCTTCACTGGTAAAATACTGTACATGGCCATTCAGATAAACCTGGTCATCAGTTACCACAATGTGATTTTGATAAAGTTTCTTGTTCCTAGATTTGCTTGTGAGGTTGATGGCATGAATTCTTATTTGCACTTAGTACCACAATCTAGATACCCACGAGAGAGTCATTCATTTTGCTTTGGCTGCACTTGCACAGATCCAATTTTTTGACCATATCAGGTTTTTTGTCTAGTCTGTTTACATTACACTTAAAGGTGCAGTAGGAGATCTTGGAAGACGCTGACTTTAGCCTGATATCACTGAAAGTGAATGCCCCGCCCTCCCTGCAATCGCCATCCAAAGCCACGCCCCCTGAACGCTCACAGACCAGAATAACAGAGACAGCATTACTACAATAGGCTACATCAGCGGTTCTCGCACTCCCCGCTCAGCACATTTACTGTAAGTGTCCTGCGAAGTGGACATCACTGGATATTCCACCATGATTCCAGTTCAAAGCGAGTGTATATTTTCCATACAAAGGGCATTAAAGTGTGCAAGACGTAAATTGAAATAGTATTTATTTACAGAGGTGTATTATGTCACACTTCTCTAGTAAGGTTTCGTCTGTGTGTGAAGACGCTGTGCAGCGCAAATCCATGAATGCATTTTCCGAAGCCATGTAAACTTAAACTGTTCAGGGAGTAGGGAGCAAAGAACTGTGTAGGGAGCATGTCAATCTGAACACAGTTCATGCACGGAGCTCACTTCTAACGAGCTGGTCATCTGAACCGAGTGTGTTAACTAAGAGAGACATGCAAAATATGCAGAGCGGGGGACACGGGAACAGCGCTGGACTACATCATGTGTCATTCACCGGTGAGAAAACTTTACAGCACAGTAAGTAAAAGTATTACAATAGAATAACAAAAAATGTTTCTGAAGACAATCACCTACTGCACCTTTAAGTCATGACTGAAGGATTCCATTGTGATAAGATTTGATAAAGAAAATGTTTGAAGCTAGAATAAAACTGATTTTGTTTGTTTATTTAAAAGTAGAGGCTCTCTTTATTTTGATGTGTTGCATGTTCAGATGTTCATACAACAATTTTCTGGGGGCCATGAAAACTGTGAGAAAATGATCAAAAACGATGGCGGTGGCTGGCAACTTGGCAGGGAAAGAGTTGAAAACTTGAAAAACGGTGTGCACTGACGCATAAAACCAAGATACCTTCTGATGTTCACTCATGTTTATTTCCAGCTATAACTAGTAAAGAGGAAGAGATGATCGGTTCACATGGCGCTTGAACTGAGGAGCGGATCACGCTGCGAAGGGTTATTTTCAATGGGAAGCAGATTTACGCGTTTAGACGCAGTTGAGATGTCAAGATATCAGTTATGTATCTGATTTAAAACCACATTAGGAAAAAAGGTTTTTACATATGCAAAAATATCTGCTCTGTGTCACATTTGTGTAAAAAAAAAATAATAAAAAAAAAAATAAAAAATCAGCTTTTTGGTGCCAATGTAAACACAGCCATTGCTTTTGGACTACACAGACGGACTCCATCTTCAGTGTTTTCTGTAGAGCCATTTGCAGATTAACTTCCCATCACGTCGGTCTACTATTGTTGTATAAACCATTTCAAATAAACCTGCCCCTAAATTGTTATGCAAAAACTAAAACTGTAGTTGGTTGCTTTCCATTTTCCTCTTTTAAGAGGTCTGTTCTGGGCCAGAACTAAATGTAAATGGACCAGACTTCACACTTCTAGACACATCAGACAAGGTTCAAAGGACTACAACCAATCCGACAACAAAAAACAGTTTAGGTTTGTGTGAAGAAGATCATTTTACATCTGTGTCACAGATCATTTTAAGAATTCAGTATTTGTGTGTAAAAGGTACCTTAATGAACTGGAAAGCATCGTTCTCCTGTAGAAGCCTCTCGAAGCCCGAGTGAACCTCTTGTAGACGGGTTTGATCTTGTGTTATTCGACTCAGGTTCTGCTGGATTCCCAAACACTGCTCACCGTCGTAAGCGCGGAGGCATTCACGCAGCGAGGACAGAAAAGCATCCAGATGTGCAATAGAAGTCTCCCGGAAAGCATCCAGGTGCTGGTCTGTGTCGTCACGGTAGGCCTAGAACACAACATTTTGTTAAGACTAAAAACTTCATAGAATATTAACTCTTTCCTGCCAAACACAGAATTTAACGACTGAACTTCAAGTCTTTGAAGTGTTTCAAAGAGTTCACTGAAATCCTTCTTAAGCAGTTCTGACTGCTCTTTCCGAATATCCTTCTTCCCCACATGGATGATGATTCGATTTGCAGTCTTGTGCTTCATCAGAATGTTCTGAAGTTCCTTGTTCACATCAGAGACGGTAGCTTGAGGAAAGCAGCATGTAGTTGTAGTCCTGCTACTGATGTTTCTGATAATAGAGTCACCCACTATCAGAGTCCTGGGCTCGACTGCGCTCTGAGCTGAGTGCCGCTGTCTGCTCGACCTCGAGCGCCTGTTAGTAGCGATGTTAGCTGCTGGCTGATACGATCCATGTTTTGTCACATTTGGGGATTCAAGCACAGAGCAATAAACAGGAGCGTCTGAACAGTAGCGAAGCCGGAAGCTTTAAGGTGAGCTTAAAGGGTGCATGACTATGAAAAATCACACAGTTTCAGTGTGACATCAATAAAAAGTATAATTTCACAGATATTGTTAATAATAGTTGTTCATATTAAAATGTGTGAACTTAATACACACATATTAAGACCTAGACTATTTATTTAGCAAATAATAATAATTACTACATGAAATTTATTAAAAATTGTCGCTGCTCCCATTAAGCACAGTGTGCTCTCTTTAAGCTCTTCCACATTGAACATCTATATAAATACTTCATAAACAGACTTTAAATATTAACTGACGGTCGTCACTTTAAGTTAATCTTTACAAATGATTAATAACTTATTTTCACATTTTTATGATGACAAAATTGAGACATAACTACAGTTTATGTCCAAAGATGAAAGAGGCATGCCATCCATTCAAAGGAGCCGCATCCGTCGAGGAAAAAACAACTAAAGCCTGGAATACACTACACGACTTAAAATCTGAACAGATTTTTAAAACACCAGGCATCGTACACTTACCGACTTTGTAAAGAGTTTGTTTACTTAGCTGAACGCAGACTAGCATAGATGTTGCAATGCGTTTTGATGACACTTCACTATGAATATATAACTGATCGACTCGAATGCCTTGTTGCTTGATTCCAGTGTTCTGCTTTTTTGTGATTGACGTTGCACCTTCAAATAAAACATTTTATTCAATCATTCTTTAAAAAGGTTGTTTAAAATAAACAAGAATTTTAATAAAACATGACGTGAGTTTAATGGGTACAGGGGTGTGTTTAAAGAACACAGTAATGTACCCATTAAGCACAGCCGGACTTTTTGAATTTAATGATGTATATCTTAATTGAAATGCTTTTGTCATTTAAAATAAAAATAAATGTTTGTGTGTGAGAGATTAATATTTTATTTTAACATAACTTATTTTACTGAAACCAATCTCTTGTGTACTAAAAATGACTCGATGTAGATTTTGGTGAGCTTAATAGGTAGGTTTACCCTAGTCGTTGATTAAAAGAGAAAAAAAATAAATAAAAACAATTCTCAGCTTTTTGCTAAAAATACTGCTTGAAGCTAGAATAAAACCACTTTTATTTATTTATGTATTTATTTTTTCCTTGAAGTAGAGGCTCCTTTCTTTATTTTCTTTGATGCATTGCATTTTCAGATATTCATACAACAATATATTCTAGGGGCCATTCAATTTTAGTGAAAACTGTGTATGGCAACTTTTTTTTTTTCAAAATGCTGGCAGGGAAAGAGTTAACCTGGACGTGAACTAATGCCGCAGAATGAACTTCACCTTGTTGTGCTGTTCAATCTCCTTTTGTTCCAGTCGATTTTTTTCTGCTTTAAGGATCTTTCTGTTCGTCTTCTGCAGCTCAATGTCAAGATAGGTCTAGAGAAGACAACGGAGACAGAGAGAACAAGAGTCAAATGTGAGGGCTGATCATGCAAAACTTGGTGTTTCACTTCGCTTTTAGACACACTCATAAACTTCCTTCCCTTCAGAGAATCCCCACCGCCATTTAGAAGTCTGCTCCACTTCATCAAATGGATGAGGAATGTTTATATTGAGGACATTGTGTATTAAAATGGGATTTTTTTTTTTTTAAATGAGAAATGCTCAGCAGTGTTTATTAATGAATCTGCACATAGTTTGTCTTCAAGCACATTAAAAATACTAGACATGGAGAACGTTAATTGGCATGCAAACAATATTAAAAACTTGGAGGGTTTTTAAGCACACAGTACTTCTTGAAGCACCTGAAGTCATAATTATGACTTGCCAAATCATCAACCCTGACAACTCTTCAATACAAACTTCCCAGGAGGACTTTAGGTCACACCATTAGGTCGTTTCTTTTGAACCCGCTGCACGGATTCCACCAGTAGCTGGTGCTCGTTCAACATAATCAATGGCAGACATTCAAATCAACAAGAGAGAGGAAAGTTAGCAAGTGGAACACAGTAGTGATGGAATAAATCTTTTCAAAGCTTTGAATCAATTGTGACGCAAAAAGATTCACTGTTACGAAGCATTCAACACACTGAGGATGGCTGCTGGTCAAAATAGTGTAAAAGCAACGAAAACGCAGGCTAAACCTGCATAAAAACTGCTTTTACAAACCCACTGCTTATTGAAAGTATAATATTTTAAATATAATTAATCAATCAATCATCTAATGCTCTTAAATATTAAGTGTTGTTATAATGTGCTTTTATCTTTATCTTTCTTTTTTTTGGTTCTATGTACGGCTCAGCTAAACAGGCCAAAAAAAAAAAAAAAAAATTATATATATATATATATTATTTTTATTTATTTTTTTGAATTTGAAGATCAGAGTAAATTTAATGTATTTTGTCTTCTGAGAAACATGTAACAATCTTCTGTAGCCTCTGAAGGGCAGTACTAAATGAAAAAAAATGTGTTTCTTATTTTGCCTAAATATCATATCTCCATTCTGTTTGAAAGTTTTCACCCCTTGGCTCTTGATGTTTTTTTTTTTTTTTTTTTGTTTTTTTTTTTCCTTCTTCTGGAGCATCAGTGAGAGTTTGAAACTTCTGTAATAGCTGCATAGGAGTCCCTCAGTTGTCCTCAGTGTGATAAGATGGATCTCAAAACCATTCATTCATTGTTGGAAAGGGTTCAAATACACAAAAATGCTGGAAAAACCAAATAATTTGTGGGAGCTGGGGGATTTTTCTGAAGAACAGCAGGCAGTTTAACTGTTCAGGACAAACAAGGGACTCATGAACAACCATCACTAAACAAAAACCACAGCTGTGGGTCATTCAGCTAACAACCGTATTAAGAATCAAGGGGGGTGTAAACTTTTGAACAGGGACATTTTTATAAATTAAACTCTTGTGGACTAATATTCAGGACAGTACTAAATAAACAATAACATGCATGTTGTATGATCCCTCTTATTTTGGTAAAATAATTAACAGATTCTGAAAGGGGGATGTAAACTTCTGACAACCAACTGTGTATATTATATCAGAACTCAAAAGATTCATGGGTTCACAAACAGACAGTAAAACATTGACATTTCAAAGCATTTTGAAACGATGACGTAACGAAGCCTCGCTTACTAAAGGCTTCAAAGCTTCATGAAGCAGGGTTTCTTAAACAGCAATCAGTAAGAATGCAGTCTTGTACCACAATGCTCCACTGCTATGAGCATCCACAATGTACAACACTAAAAGGTGTAAAAGCGCTTTGGAAACCGATTACCGAAACCACAATCGGAGGTATAAGTGTGAACCGATTGGGCCTGGACACGTCACACATACCTTGGAATCCTTCATGGTGTTCTTCAGGGTTTTGATGGAGTGTCCACAGTGCATTCCCTCAATGGTGCAGGCGTTACAGAGGAACAAGCGCTCGTCCAGGCAATAGTACCGAAACATCTCGTCGTGCTCCAGACACTTCCTCTTCCTCATGTCACCGAGCGGCTCCACCAGCGGATGCTCTCTGAACGCCGGCAGCTCCAGATGAGGCTGGACGTGCTTCGGGCACATGGACACTTCACACTTCAGGCAGGTTTTAACTGCCACTGGACCCTTACCGTCCTCGCTGGCGTCCTCGGGACAGTAATCGCAGCAAACCTGGGCGGGTCTGCGAGACGCGTCGCTCCGGCTCTGGGCGGAGCGCTCTGATTGGCCACGACGGCGGAAACCGTCAGCGATGTTGGCCAGTTTGAAGTTCTTCTGCCAGCTGGCAGAGCTGCGGTGAGTCTGTCTGCACTCGGGACATCGCAGACGGCCGTGGTCTGCGCGGCTCTTGAGTCTGCGCAGGCACGGCAGACAGAAGTTATGTCCGCAGGGCAGCAGGTGTGGATCGCGGTAAAGATCCAGACACACTGGACACGTCAGCTCCTCCTCGAGAACGCTGCTGTCTCCGGCAGACGTCGCCATGATCGGTAGACCTGTGGGGAGACGGACCACAACAGTTATCGTTAAAGCTGCAGTCCGTTAGTTTTGCCTCTTTGTCGTTATCTCTGTTTGAAACCTGCAATTGCAGTTATTTGCAGAATTATCTTCATTATGTGGGTTGCGCACCGGCACGCAAATGAATCTATTGTTTTGAGGAGTATGTGTGGCTGTCAGTCACCGCACCAGTGTGGATACTGTACTTAGGAATCACAGATTTAATGTCTTGGAAGTAAGGCTGCAAAACGATTAGTCGCGATTAATCGATTCAACATAAAATGTATGTTTACATACTATATGCGCGTGTACTGTACATGCATTATATATATATATATATATATATATATATATATATATATATATATATATATATATATAGTGCTGTTAATTGATTAAAAAAAAAAACTAATTAAAATCACACATTTTTTTCTGAAATTAATCGCGATTAATCCCACCTAACATTAAAGGTTTTAAATATACTTTCATATTGCAATAATTTCCCATTAAATCTTTAAATTAATGTACAAACAACATAAAGACAGTATATTTTTAATATTTGTTTAATGGCATATTTTTTTATGACTGAAGGCCAGTATCACTGATATCAATACTACTGATGGCTCTATAAAATTGTTTTTCCCTCTAATATTTAACTACAGCCATTCAACATTACAGTATAATTAAGAGGTATCAATTTAACATTTATTAGACTTAAAAAAAAAAAAAAGAAAAATTCTAATTTAAGTGAACTTTAAACAATCTTCACATGAACCCATTATAATAAATGTCATATTTACCTGTGCCCTTCAGCAAAAATATACATAAACTGAAATTGAAGTTATCAAACACTACATTCTAAATTAAATATAGATGAATCCTTAAAGCTGTAAAAGTTATTAATTTCCTCTTTTTTCTTTGGTTAACAGACATCACAGCAGCTGGTTATTAGGTTGTTTTGGCTGTTATTTCTTTAAGAGCTGCCGCTGCTGAACGTGACGCAGATCTGACACGCACCGTATTTTCTCTGAACTCTCATCACCTTTTCTGACCCACTTCAGGTCTCTATAATGAGCTGAATCAGGTGTGTTAGAGGAAGACAGTACTTGGCTGCTCCAGGACAGTTTTGAAAACCATTTCAGAGACATGTTCTTTAAATGTGACTCCTATAAAATATATTACATGCAGGCACAGTTTTATGGCAGCTTTAAATCGCCTTTTTGGTAACTTCACGTCTTAATTGACCATGACATTGCATGCATGTAGTTTATTTCGCACTTTGATAAGAAATGATAAAGGCTACAGCGCGCACAGGTGCTTACAGATTGTCTCAAATATAACAACAATAATAATAATAATAATAATACATTTAAAGAATAATGTGTCAATTATGCAAACAGAACACAACTCCGCTGTGGAGCAGCTTAAAAAAAAAAAAAAAAAAATGGAGTGTATATTTCATCTAAGTACAAATAACCAACTTTGCTGGCAAATGCTATTAAGATTAACTCCCACCAATGCCTGGCTGCAATAAACAGCAAAAAAAACACCTGTGTATCTGTAGCATCAGTGGCATAGCTTGTAAAAAACATGAGATGTTTGCTTTTGACACGATCAATCTGAGTTAGAGTCTGCCTTTTGTCAAACTCGTTGCAACACAGCATTGTTTACTAATATGAATCCTTATTAACAAGCCTTTGTAGAAAGAACGGTTAGCACATTTACCTCCGGACAAAAGCTGCAAACAAGTGAAGTTTTGACTCTACAGCAGCAAATCGCTTGTGTTCCTCTGTGGGGAAAATAATAATAATAATAATCAAAAGTGAAAGTACAGTAACAGTGACGTGTTCAGAGCAACATAACGCAATAAACTGACTGAAGTACGCGCAGCCTGGTCACGTGGTACGTGTTACTTTTCTCAGCGCTGCCGAGTCTCTTCCAATCACAGTTGAGAACCACTAATCGATTAACCATTTATAAACATGCAGAGGCTGAATAATATTTGCATCTCAGCAAACAAGGTTTGGACTTGAAATATTAACCATAACGTAACTACTAAACTATTATACTGTTAAACTCAGAATATTCAGAAAACTATGTTACAGCTTCGTTTAAAGTGTATTCCCAAAAATGTCAAAGTGACCCAGTCGACAAAGCTCTCACACAGACACACAAACCTGGCACGTGCACAATGAAGATCACACCGCAAACGCTTTTCATTCAGCCAGCCACACAATACACACGATTCTGCTGTTCCCTCGATAGTGTTCTAGTCACTTAGGGAACATGCTTCAATATAACAAACACTTATTGGTAAATAATAAAAACAACGGACCAAGGCCAACGAAAACCAACCCTGCAAAGCAGTGCTCCCTTAACTGCTCTTAATTATCTTATAATAGTAAGATAATGCCGCCACTTCAATTTAATTAAAGAATCTGTGCAGATTTACTTTGACCCACTTGTTGCGTGAGTTACTTGACCTACATAGACGAATAAACTAAAGATGACACCCGTGTACAAGCATTTGTGAATCATCTATAAGCGTTTATAGCCGCACATACCTAAGAATCGCTGTCGTGTAAAGCCTCCAGTTGATAATTCGTGATGTTTCCTCTTTTTGTTTAGAACCGCATTCATTACTCGATCCGCCCACTCTCTAGCATTTCCGCACGAGAGGTTTTAAACTACTGTCAAGCTGTGACATCGTCCTAAAACACCACAAGGAAACATGCCTGTTTGTTTTAAAGAGTAATCTACAAATATTTATTTTCCAGGCGCCGTATTTAACTTAAAAATATTTAATAACAACAGTGGCGCTGACTAATGACGTTACCCAATCAGAAGACTCGTCTGATACCACGTGACCTAGGAAGCTGCGTCCCGCCGTCGTGACGGAGGACGCCGTGTGAAGCGTAATCCGAGGCGCTGATCTCGCTGCTGCTTCTGTCAGACTCAGAGTGTTTAGGAGTTCAGTGTTTAGTGTTTAAGGCTGTTGTGGACATGGCGGATGCCCGAGCGCTGGGAGTTTTCCAGGAGCGAGTGAAGTCTCTGCTCGGCTCCTTTCTGGAGGTGCTGCTGCTGGAGATAACAGAGGCGTTCAGAGAGAGTTTGTGCAGGAGCCACTGTAAGTGTTTAATGCTGACTACAGAAACCACAACTTTGCAAAGTTAGCCTGGTCCTGTGAGGAACATGATTACTGCTCGTAAGCTCTCAGTAAAAAGAGCTAATGATAAATAGTGTTGAAATTACCAAACTGTAACGCAATAAACATGAAGTAAATATGCAAACATAAAAAAATAAATCATTTCTCACCCATAGTTCACCCAGAAATTAAAATCATGTCATTATTTTCTACCTTCATGTTGTTTACAAACTTGTATGGTCATCAGCAGCTGCTTCTTTATATGAGCAATTATAGGCATTCACAGAAACTGAGTTCACACAATGTCTGGTGTAAACTGTGTATACATGTGACCCTGGACCACAAAACCAGCCTTAAGTGTCAATTTTTCGAAATTGATATGTATACATTATCTGAAAGCTGAATAAATAAGCTTTCCATTGATGTATGGTTTGTTAGGATCGGACAATATTTGTTTGAGATACAACTATTTGAAAATCTGGAATCTGAGGGTGCAAAAAAATCTAAATATTGAGAAAATCACCTTTAAAGGTGTTCAAATGAAGTTCTTAGCAATGCATATTACTAATAAAAAATGAAGTTTGTATACATTTACGGTAAGACATTTACAAAATATCTTCATGGAACATGATATTTACTTAATATCCTAATGATTTTTGGCATAAAAGAAAAAAATATAATTTTGACCCACACAATTTATTTCTGGCTGTTGCTACAAATATACCCCAGCGACTTAAGACTGGTTTTGTGGTCCAGGGTCACATATGGTGTATTCATCTTATTACGCTTCAAAGGGATAGTTCACGCCTGCACCTCTTCGAAGCACAAATTAAGATATTTCTGCTGAAATCCGAGAGCTCTCTGACCCTCCCATAGACAGCAATGTAATTAACACGATCAACACACAGAAACATAGCTCGGAGATCGTAGATTAAGGAGATTGTTAAAATAATCCATTGTGACATCAGGGCTTCAACAGTAATTTTACAAAGCTACGAGAATACTTTTTGAAGTATGAAATGAAATGAAAGAATATAATAATAATAATAATAATAATAATAATATATATATATATATATATATATATATATATATATATATATATATATATTATTATTTTTTTTTTTATTTTTTTTAGCATTTGTAAATTTTGTGCTGTTGGTCTGAAATCATTTTGTTGTGTTTTCTGCAGGTGAACGGTGTGCCAGTAACTGGCCTGAGAGCAGGAACATTAAGGTAATTGTGTTTGACCTGTTTTACAGTTCATTTTAACATCCACAGTTTTCAACTCTTGTTTTATGTTTTGTGACAGTTGTTCTTGAGTCCCTTAAACTACTATTTCCTCAACATCCCATAATACACACTAGAGGGTGACACGGGAGTGGATTTTCAAACCTCTCCCGTCCCACTCCTGCAAAACAAAATCCTGTCCCGCTCCAATCCCGGAAGAATGGCTCCCATTCCTTCCCGCTCCCGTGTTGGGTTTTGTTTTTTTTTTTTGTTTTTTTTGGTCACACTTTATATTAGGTGGCCTTAACTACTATGTACTTACATCAAAAAATAAGTACAATGTACTTATTGTGTTCATATTGTATTGAAAAACACTTCTGCTGCTATTGAGGGGGGATACGGGTAAGGTTAGGGACAGGTTTGGTGGTCTGGGTCGGTTTAAGGGTGGGTTAAGGTGTGAGGGATGGGTCAACAGTGTAATTATAAATGTAATTACAGAAATTAATTACATATAGGTATTTTTTTTTTAAATATAAGTACAATGTAAATGTATCTGTACCAAATGATTAATATAAAGTGACACCTATATGACACCTAATATAAAGTGGGACTTTTTTTTGTACAGTACAGATCACAATGTGTGCCCACCTTAGTTGAATAAAACTCCAAAATGTAGTTTTTTGTTATTATATTGAACTGAATGCCAAATTAAACAATGCACAGTGTGCATTGCACACATATTAAATTTCATGTAAATCATCCATGCTGTCACACGCGTATCTATTTGCTTTTTTTTTTTTTTTTTCCATTTGAAAGTAGATATTTCACCCTCTATAGATATATTTTTCATAGACGGAGTTTCAAAGATTCTCGCTCAAGTTCACAGAGACCGAGACGGCAGAAAGCGAATCCCGTTTGCTTTAATTACTTTACAGAAGTGCAACGTTTATTTGTTATTCTGCGAGCACACAAATAAACGTAGAGTCTTTACAGATTCGAAAGATGTATTGGGCTACTTTTATCTGTATGACCAAAAATTATGGAGATTTTAAGGACTGCGTCATTCACTTAACCAGCCACACCAGAGCAAACAGGAGGAGAGCATAAAGAGA
Source organism: Acrossocheilus fasciatus (assembly GCA_036784905.1). Lineage (NCBI taxonomy): Eukaryota > Metazoa > Chordata > Actinopteri > Cypriniformes > Cyprinidae > Acrossocheilus > Acrossocheilus fasciatus. The sequence goes on from CM071944.1 coordinate 47,038,378, forward strand.
CAGGGCAACTACAGTGTATAGTTTATTTATATAAAAGGTATATTTGTGTATAAAGTTGGGTATCATTACTATTCCCGGTCCCGCCCACTCCCGCTGACATGTTTTCCTGTCCCGTCCCAATCACGTGATTCGTAGCGATCTTGTTTCCCATCCCGCAGGATTCCCGGAAAAAATGTCAGCCTCTAACACACACCCACCTAACGTTTGTAACTTAAACGTTTAATTTGACTCCCTAGACTTTCCCAGGTCTACTGACCTTGAGAAAGAGCCATTATTCATAAGTTATTTCTTATGAATTATGCAGAGTTTGTAGATTAAATTTGAAGCATCACAGCAAGATAGAAGATACTAATACAAAAGGGCAATATATCTGAATCGTATATGCACAACATATAAGATTAACAAAATTAATAATGTATAAAAAGTGATGTTTTTTTTTTTTCCATTGTACTTAAGTACACTTTTTTTTTAAGTGTCTGTACTTTACATGAGTATTATTGTTTTGTTTTGATGAACTCACTTGTTTTGTTTCTACATGTTTTTTTGCATTTTAAAAGCTCTTTATTAAAAAAAAGATACCGCAGGCAGGTCAGTGTATTCAGTAGATATAAGGTATTGTAAGTTGCTTCAGAGGCATAAAGTATTGCAAGTAAAAAAGGAAATTTACATTTAGTCATTTAGCAGATGATTTTATCCAAAGCAACTCACAAATGAGGACAATGGAAGTAGGGCTGGGCGGTATATAGAGTTTGTATGATATATATTGATATGTTTTATAAGCGATACGGTGTGAGGCAATACCGTTTATATCGATATACAGTAAATACGAGATATAAACCGTATACCGCAAATCAGCCAAAAAATGCCGAGATATTAATTTTTGCTCGTTTCGCCCAGACCTAAATGGAAGCAATCAAAAATTAACAAAAGAGCAATGATATGCAAGTGCTATGACAAGTCTCAGTTAGCTTAACACAGTACACGTATCAAGGTTTTTTATTTTTATTTTTTTTAAATATAAATAAAAATAAAACTGATAGAATAGAAAATGAATAGAGAAACAACGTTCACTTGTAAAATGGAGTAATATTTGTCCAGCAGTATCTGTACTTTCACTCAAGTAATAGAGTTGTGTACTTGTTTTTACAGGACAGAGTCATGTCTGGAGATTCCCAGCCGCTGATGAGCTCTCAGTGCTGTGAGCAAGAGCTGGAATCAGACGCACAGAAAAACCCCAGTCCGCATCCAGCGCAGGAGACGCCGCCTGTCTTAACAGATCCGCCAGAATGGAAAGAAACACAGTTAGCCGTTGCAGAAGATAAAATTACACAAACTACCTTATCCGTGTGCGACAACGAAATGCAGACGTTTCCCAGCGTTTCTGAAGAATATGTGCCGGAAGCATCGAGCACGACTGCACCAGAGCTGACACCAGACGTTAAACAGGAATACGAAGACGTAGCTGTGACGACTGCAGAAGACGAATGGGAAATCAGACGTCTTGAGGAGACGCAAGCGTGCCAGACTTCAAGTGAAAGCGCTGGAGCTCAGCTGAAGCCTGAGAAGAATGAGCTTCATGAACCAGAAGAGTCTTTCCAGCCGCGTCCTCACTGGAGCCCGTCTTCCTCCGGCGGGTATTTCAGCTCCGTGCGGAGCCAGATTACACAGAGCTGTCTTGTAAACACAACATCAGCAGAAAGGCTCGGACCTTTACAGAAGCAGGAGGACTTCGATCCGCCCGATGCTCCTTTGAGACCCTGCTCTGTGCGCCTCCAGAGGGCTGAGATACTGCAGAGAGCCATCAGCCGGTTCCACGTTTGCAGCGTTTGTGATAAGATCTTCATGTACAGACGAACCCTGAGGAGACACCGGCGCTTCCACACGGGCGAGAGACCCCACGGCTGCTCGCTGTGCTCCAGAGCCTTCATCCTGCGCAGGACGCTGCAGCAGCACCAGAGAGCTCACTTCAGGAGGCCCTACAGCTGCACGCAGTGCGGGAAGAGGTTCAGACACTGGAGGAAGCTGCGGCTGCACTGGCGCTCTCACGCCGGAGAGAGTCCCTTCATCTGCAGCCGCTGCGGCAAACACTGCAGGACTCTGAAGAGCCTCGACCGCCACCTGGCTTACGTCGACCACGACTGAGAGAGCAAGCGTTCACTAAAAACAGATCCAGATCTAATGGCCGTTTCCCACGAGATTCAGGTGCACACTTCACTGTGCAGTTACGTATTGCAGTTTGTGTTGCTGAATAGTGTGATATTGTAACATTTCTTTTCAATAAATCGTCAAGAGTCGCATGTGTTCTTTATGACTTCTAATTATTTCCTTGAAATGACAAGTGACGAAAACGTACAGTCAGTACATAATATGACCTTTCTTTCTTTCTTTCTTTCTTTCTTTCTTTCTTTCTTTGAGCCCCTAGAATTAAAAAGAGTTTTGGCTCAGTAAAAACTTTTTTTTTTTTTTTTTTTAATGACAAATTCTAATTGAATTATGTTGAATTAACAAACTGCATTGAATTAGATTCAGTGTAGGATAAACACATTCGATAGATAGATAGATAGATAGATAGATAGATAGATAGATAGATAGATAGATAGATAGATAGATAGATAGAGCGCAGGTAAAATAAGTATTGAACACATCACCATTTTTCTCAATAAATATATTTCTAAAGGTGCTGTTGACATGAAATTTTCACCAGATGTCGGTAACAACCCAAGTAATCCATACATACAAAGAAAACAAACAAGTTCAGAAATTAAGTTATGTTTTTTTTTTTTTTTTTTTTAATGGAATGACAGTGAAGAAAGGGAGGTGTTTTTTTCCTCCCAAGTGTCTCAAACATTAATTACATAAACTGAGTTCTTCCTTTTTTATAGTCTTTATTTTATTTATTTCTTTCTTTCCTTCTTTCTTTCTTTCTTTCTTCCCTTTGTTTTTGCTTTTTTTATTCATTTTTCATAATGCTTGCTTTCATTGTAGAAAACCACCTGCTAGTCTGTTTTTCAAAATACATCTCGTATCTACCAATGTCTGGTTGCTCAAGGTTACAAAAGCATTTGAATGAGCTGTCAGGATTTTAATGAGTTGTACACACATTATCTATTTCCACACTATCTCATGCTGAAGCGTCTCCCATCTCCGGTGCTTCCTCCGATGTTCTCTATTCATAAGCGCAGTCACGCAGGGCATGAGGTCTACACAGTCAGTTAGTCACATATGAGGCCGACTGACTTTCACAAACATGCAAAGTATATTATTCAATTGTATTCTATAAGAGAAATACAGTATTTCATGAATTTCCTCTTTTAAGAGCCATCAGAATCTTAAAACAAATGTTTTGGCTCAGTAAAAACACAGACATTTTGAGGAGCAGTGGCCCAAACCAAAAAAGGGGCACTAATAAGGGGGTGGGTGCTTGTTAACAAATTATCCAGTTGTTACATATATACAGTCAAAAGTTTTTGAAGATTTTTAATGTTTTTTTTTTGTTTTTGTTATTTAAAGAAGCCTCTTCTGCTCACCAAGCCAGCATTTATTTGATCCAAAGTACAGCATAAACACAAACATTTTGAAATATATTATCATTTCAAATAACTGATTTCTATTTGAATATATTTTAAAATTTATTTTATTTTTGCACCCTCATATTCCAGATTTTTAAATAGTTGTATATCGGCCAAATATTGCCATATCATAACAAACCATACATCAATGGAAAGATTATTTATTCAGCTTAATCTCAATTTCGAAAATGTGACACTTATGACTGGTTTTGTGGCCCGGGTCACATTTTACTGATACATTTGATTAAGTGGATCCATAAGTGAAATGTTACATATTACAAAATCACATACATAACTCCAAACTGTGCATAATATCATTGATTATAAAATGATTTTAGTTTCCTCTCACCAACAAAATGCGGTCTTACATGTGTGTCATAAAGTCAATATATATATATATATATATATATATATATATATATATATATATATATATATATATATATATATATATATATATATATATATATATATATACTGCAAAATTACTTCTATTAGAATACATGTGGACATGACAAATGCATTTCAAATGTAAAAAGAAAAAAAACAGCATCGTGTCCAACAGCATTTATTTTCCCTAAACACTTGAAATAATAATAATTTGAACTTACAGATCACCAAAATCATAATTAATAATATAAATTATTATTAATAATTACTCTACTCTAAAAGTAAGAGAATAATACCATGTGCCATGACTAACTTTACTTATAATTAATAACTATTATCAACTTGTCTCCCCCTCCTTTCTTTCTACATAATTTTGACACAAAAATATAAAGAAGACATGTAAACATTTGTCCTGGATGTGCTATTTGAGTTCGGAGATTCATTCCATCCCACAGTCATCCAGTCCAGCAGTTACATCACACAATTCAGAAATGACCTCTGCAGAGAAAAAGATAAACAGCTGACACAGTATTTCTGAGAAATGTTTGATGAATATGACAAAGTGTTTTATGAGTCTGAAATCTAAAGTGTTGCTTTACTTACAGTTCTCCTCATATCTGATGTTGTAGGCAACAGGTCCTCTGATATTGAAGCCCAGGTAGAAAGACACCAGGCCTGGTTTGTACACACTGGCTGGATTGTGAGGAGTGACTTGAATCTGTTGCCCCTCTATAACAGCAAACACTTTATGATCCTCGACGTTCCCGTTGATGCGCTGAAGACATTTGATTTCTGCTTTTTCATCTCCTTCAGTGAGGAGCTCCAGATCAGCTTGATGTAGTTTTGAGGTATGGACCAGTCTCTGCAATGCTTTGCCTTTTCCTAAGAAGAACAGAGGCACCAGGTAGCGACCACGAAGGTATTTCTGATACTTTCTCTCATATGACTGACTCATATGTTGGACACACTTTTCAAGGTCTGGAGGGTTTGTGATTGCTGGCTGTGCTTCATCAGGCCAAAAGAGCAAAAAGACTAAGAGGTAAAGCTCTGGGCGTCTGTCTTGAGCTTCTGTTGCCCAAAGCTCCTGTAACCTGGCCTGAAGATCTTCTGCTTCTCCACACGGCTCACCCGCCTGACTCAAGATAATGTTGGCAAGAATGTAGAGAACGGTTTCATGTTCAGATTGTGGATTTTTGAGTGCACTTTGATTTTCTTTAAGCACACTGATGTCTGATTTTAGGAAATGAAGTAGTCCTCCAAAAGACTTCATTTTTTTCTCATTCAGAGTCATTTTTTTATTCTTTTTTCTCTGTGTACAATATAGCGTGTAGCACTTTTCAATATCCCTACGAATGTAGTCTGGGTCCTCATCTTCAATGTTTGGTCTTGAGAATGCCAGGAACCATTCAAAGAAATCATATTTCTTCTCCACATCACATCCAAGGCTATTGATGTATTGATGAAAGTACATTTTTGGATGTATGATCCTGCAAACCTGGAGGAACCCAAAGAGACCCCTGTGATTGAACAGGGTGTTTTCTTCTGAGTCATTTTCAGCTGCTTCCTCTTCATCTGTAAATGCTTTGATGGCAGACTGAGCAATGGCCAAATACATGTCAATGTCTGAGTGTTGCTTTTTAGTTTCATTCAGCAGGTGGTTTTTGTGCACTTGTCCCAAAGTATCCCTGATATGTGAATTTTTGGGTTCTCGTTTAATGGCCTCTTCTGCCCATTCTCTTGCCTTCTCATATTTGTTGTCTTCTTTAACCTCAATGTAAAACAAACGTGCAAGTGTTTGAGGATAATAAGGGTCTTTGTCGAACAAATCTGAAGCCAACTTCAACAAACAAATGCACTGGTTAGTATTATTTTCTCCTTCATTTATGATGTCAAGAATCAGTCTGGAAAACTTCTGCTTTCCTTGTTCTGTCCGAAGTCTTGTAACTAACATGTTGTTGCAAATTTGCACATAATTACTCTCCTTTCCTTTCACCAAACTGTTCAAGAAGTCAAAAGTGATATCAAATCTTGTTAGTTTGCTCTCAGTGAGCATTTTGAGACAGGCATCAGCAATCATTGGATGTGCCAGGCGTATGCAGTTGCCTTTCTGATCTCCTTCTGAGAAAATGACCATCAGATCCATGAAAGGCTTCATGATTGTCTCCAGTGTGGGCTTTTCCTCATCGGTCGGCCGTTCTGTCTGATCCATGAATTCCTCACACAAAAGCTTCGACAAGTGTGAACCTGGGACATATGAGTTTATCAAAGCCAGAAAACTGAGAAGTCTTGTGCTGCTGGACTCCTTGTGATTTTTAACATGTTTTATCATTTCTTCTGTGATCAGTCTCTCGGCATCCTCTTTCTTGAAGCCTCCCTGCATTATGTTAAATGAATGAAACTCCTGTGACATGTCCTTGTGTTCAGTCTCCTGCGCAATAATGATCAGCTAAACTAGACACAAATGACAAACACAATCAGTAACCATAGCGATAAACAAGGACATATCAAAGCCACTGAAAAGCAAGCCTGCAACCTTTAGCCAAAAAAAGCGTAACGGCTAATGCTAACGCTATACAGGGAAGAAGACCAGAGGCTTCATTACACTGAATAAACAGCTTTTGTGATGAAATAGTTTACCATTTAATGAATCGACAGCCTATTCGCTAACCTTCAACATGTTTAACACTTTCATTTGGAACTATTTGTAGATTTTGCCTTGATAAAAAAAAAAAAAAAAAAAAAAACTTTTAAGAGAAGGGAACGTTGCGACATATACAGTAAGACATATTTACGGCAAATGTGTGTCGCATTACTAATTAAAAAAATATATTGTGTATTTTCTAAAAAAAAAAATATATATATATTGATTTTTCTTTATTTGGTTTTCTGGTTTTACATGAAATAAACTTTATGTTGATATAATGAATTTTAATGAATATTGTTATGTTGTTTAATGTTTAATGAAAATAAAATATTCATCTCTCACTTCAAATTAAAGCAGTATATAGTCGAAGAATTTTAGTGACAAAATTTAGTGACATTTGCAGCTACTTAATTATTATACTTAATTATTAATTATTATACCAGAGTGGGGGAAAATGCCCCCCCCCCCCCCCCCCTTAAGGACTGTGTGTTTTCTTCTTCTTCTTCTTCTTCTTCTTTCAAAAGTTAAATGTGTCCAGATTAGTAATCATAGTTTTAGTGAAAATGGCATTAATCATAAACCAAGTATAATACATGTCCAGAGTTTTCATGTTATAAAATTTTTGACCAAAAAATGACATTTGTACCAAGTGGGCGTTTTGCCCCACAGGTGGGGTAAAATGCCCCCCAGTTTTACAAAGCAATTTGTTTCATACATTTATAGCAAAATCAGAGTACAGGCAGTTTTAGCTTCAAATTAAAAAGGATACAATCAATAATTATGAATTGCAAAATTGTAATGGCGTATCTGAAAAATGCTAACTGGTTAGCTAACTAGCTACCTAATGCTAACTTGTTTTATTTTTTTTTTTAAATATAAAGTCCAAATATTTTTATTCAATCACTTAGTTAGAATACATTAGATGGAAAATAAATAAATAAATAAATTAAAATAAAAAAACAAACAAACAAACAAGGATTTTATGCTCCATGCCCCCTGAGGGCGTTTCACCCAGATTTGGAAAAAAAGAAAAAGAAAAAAAACAAAAAAACATTCTGATGTCAATGTCATTTTGAAACATCCGGTAAGAAGACAAGATGTCACTTAAGGAGTGTTGTGCATGCGGGGCCCAAATGAGCTCCCTGATGCACACAACGCATTTGTCTTCAGTCTGGGCCGAGCCCAGCCACAGACAGACAGCCCAGTCCCAGACTGGATGGGCCTGACTGTCCTTCCTCAAAACTCGTAATCCTAAACTGCGCACCGGCTAATCCATTGCCTCCACCCTCCATCGCCGTCAAGCCGCGGGAGGAAAGGCTGAGGCAGCCACGTGCAGTAGGCCCCTCTGATAAACGCATGTCGACTCGGTTCCTGAATGCTCATCACTCAAGAGAGCCACCTGTTTTCTACACAAGCTCCAGCCACAGCCCCTCGGATGATGCGCGGGACCTGGTCTCGTTTGGTGCTGCAGAGGATGAAGTCGACGTCGACGACTGTTAAATTATATCATGCTCTCTTCCAGATGTTGCTGTGAGTTTGCCTCTTTGCAACCCCTCCTCCCTTCTCACTCCTTTTCTTCTGTCTCGCTCCCTCCTCTCTTCTGTGTTCTCTCTCCACTGGATATCTTTGCTCTTTTATGAGCGCATGCGCATATAGGTATATCTCCACATGAGTTCAAATGGTGAAATAGTGGAGGGGGTCTGAAGTGCTCCAGGTTATTGAGTTTAGACTGACTGAACTGTGCCCCTCGGGCTATCGGTAGAGAATCGGACTAATGGTCTAGGAGGAGTTCAACATGAATCAAAATGGCAGGCAGGAAGTTCAGCCAATTATGGCAAAATTGAAATCAGTGATCTCGACATGATCCAAGGAATCTATCTACATCAGTCTCATTACAATAGGCTATTGTAAGCAAAAGTTAATAGCATTTTTACAAATTTCATTAGAACTTTTGACCACAAGGCGATGCCCCAAAATGTTCTGAGTACTATCAGGGCATGGTGCTGAAGACACATACTGAGTTTCGTAATGATACGTAAATTAGTTCGTAAAACATTTTACGACAAAATAAAACTTTGGTATGGTTCGACTCGGCATGATCCGCTGAATCTAAAGAGATCAGTTATGTGATTTTTGGCCAAACCATTCAGAAGTTATAAGCAAAAATAGCCATTTTTCATATCCCCTAACCACTAGGTGGCACTGCGCCAAAACACAGTCGGTAGCCAATTTTGGTGAAAATCAGACAAAAAAGTTCTAAAAAGAAAGTTTTTTGAATTATTACAAATAGTGAAAAAATAAATAAATAAACCTTGTGATTTTTTATTTTTTATTTTAATTGGTTAATGTTAGGACTGTCCTCAATCAGTGTGCCAAATTTCACAACTTTACCGCAAGCGCTTCCATGGGCTGACATAGACTCAAGAGCGGAAGAAGAAGAAGAAGAAGAAGAAGAAGAAGAAGAAGAAGAAGAAGAAGAAGAAGAAGAAGAAGAAGAAGAAGAAGAACGGATACAATAGGTGACACTGCACCATTGGTGCCTGGCCCCTAATAATACAATCCACAATAGTGTTTATGACTTTCCAATAGAGGAAAAATAAATGAATAAAAAAAAAACATTCAGATTCAGTATTCAGTAATCAATTCAATTTTTAATGTATATAAACTTTGTTCAAAGTTAATAACTGCAGAAGCACATCATCACAATATGTGAAAAGAGCTCATTAGAAGTACATGTGTAGTTTGTGCAATGCCAGTAGCTGAATCATAAATAAACTTAAAGTTAAATGCATAGTCTTACCGTTCTGTAGACAAGTCAGCTGTTGTTCAGTATTCAACAGCAAGGCACTGCACATCTTATATATGCCAAGAAATTAGTGTGAAGTCCTGTCTTCTTTGTGTCATGAACCTGTTACACCTGAAGTCATTGTTGTGTATTATGAAATGATGACTCATTTACAAAGAGAAACCAATATTAATATTCGGTCGTTATATCGCATGTCGTTAAATTATTTGTAATACACCAATTCATTTGTCAAGTTGATATTAATAATCAGAAACAGTCATCAGTGAGCTTACACACACACACACACAAATATGTTCAAAAACATGTTAAAATGTACCAAACTCTCTGAAAGCATATAAACATAGTAATGTATTTACAGGAAAAAAAAAAAAAAAACAGTTGAGGAGGTTGTTCCAGGAAGCAGTATTCAGGAAAGTGATTTAATTTCTCTGAAAATGAAAGTTAGGACACAATGCCTGCTATATAAGTGTGGCATATTATTATACAATACTTTGGTAGTTCTAATGATTGGATCAGATTATCCCTAAAGAATGAGTTAGTATAGTAATTATTTTATCACACTAAATAACTGATGAGTGCAGATTATTATGTATTTGCACACTTTGAAATTGTTCAAAGTGAAGGGCAACAGGTTCCTTTTCTTTCCTGTAAAATGAAAGTTAATCGCACCTGATTCTAAGAAGTTATATGTGTAACAATAATGCCTGCAAACTCTCAAAGAATCTCAGGCAGTTTAAATATTCTGACTGTGGTTTAGAGCAGGGGTCTTAAATGGGTTTTTTTTTTTTTTTTTTCAGGGCAAGGACCCCTTAAGCAACAGAGACATGGATTAGGGACCCCCAATACAATATGTGTCAAGCAAGCAGGGCTACATATTAACCATATAGCCTTCAATATTAATAGAAACTTACCATATTGTGATTAACAATAAATTATATTGTTATGCATATTAAGACAGTAGATCAGAACTATGCACATTATAGTTGTTGAACATGCATCACTATCTGTATATTGTGTATAATGACAATAAAAGGCATTAAAAAAAAATGCAATTGTGTAACAGAAGTTAAAAATGTGTGCTTCATGTTTTTGTTGTATGTCCACTATATGATATATGTAAATTATGCTGAGGGCAAGCTAATTTCATTGTATGTGTGTATAATAACAATAAAAACCATTTGTTAGATGTTATTGTTACAACTGGGATTTAAGCATCATAAAAAAATAATAATAAATAACATGTTGACAAAAAAATCAATTCAGTATTTATTTGCAGTTGTTGCATATAATTTTAATGGATTTGCAGAGTCATATATTTTAATTTTACTAGTCAAGGCATTTACATTTACCTGTATTTCAAGTATAAGTTTATTTTAAAAAAATCACATTTTAATTTTACTGTCAGATGGACAAATAAATATTTACTTGAACTTTAGCTTAAAGTTTACTAAAACTTAAAATTTAAATTTTACTGTGAGATGGACAGTTAATCAAATCGCTTAGTATGAAATTATGGAGGGTTTTCTAATAAAGTGCAGACATAATGAGAAACCAATGGTTTCACCATAACAATAATACAAATGCACAGCTGTCAGTCATCTGTCGTGTGTGTCATGTGTTCCCGCCTCTTGTGTCCATATTTGGTCTTGTTCCTGTCCTCGTTAATTGTGATTATTAGTTAAGTCTTGTCCAGCTGTGTTTTAGTTATTATCAGTAATTGTCATGTGTATTTAGTTCCTGCTTGTTTAGTTAGTTTTCGTCTGGTCTACTCGTTATTCCCCGGTGTTCCTGTCCTGTCCTGTCCTGTCCTGTCCTGTCCTGTCCTGTCCTGTCCTGTCCTGTCCTGTCCTGTCCTGTCCTGTCCTGTCCTGTCCTGTCCTGTCCTGTCCTGTCCTGTCCTGTCCTGTCCTGTCCTGTCCTGTCCTGTCCTGATTAAAGACTATTATTTTGAAGTTTATCCTCGTCTCCGTGTTCCTCGTTCCTCCCTGCTGTGTGCACCGTGACAACCGCAATACATTTAAGATTATTTACAATGCATTACTTTTACAAATAACTGGAATGGAATAAAAAAAAAATAATACATTCATACCAATATTTTTCTAGTAATCTAGATTGCATTTACTTTGCACGTATTTATTTTGATATGCCATATTTTTGTCCCGCGTTGTATCATTGTGCATTGTATAACTATGCCAGTTTCAGTTTCAGTTTATATATATATGGCACACTTTATATAACACATTCAGCCAAAGTAATCACACAGCAAAAAGTAATCACCTTACAAGGAAACTTGTCATTGTGCTCTGAAAGTGTAAACCCTTTGAGCAGAGTACAATCAAACGTAAATGGCCCACTTTATCTGAATTCACCCTATTGTCATTTGTGTTTGTGAATAGTGTAATGTAACTTTTTTTTTTGTTGTTTCGTTTTTTTGTTTGTTTTTCAAAGTGTCTCATAGGTAAGTGACATATATTGAATTGTAGGTGTTCTTTACAACTAGTAATTATTTCATTGACATGTAACAAAAACCTACTGTCAGTACATAATATGGCCTGCATTATTTCTTCTTCTTCTTCTTTCTGTGCTTCTTCCTTAGGCATTTTTTTTTATGTTTGTATTTTTTATTATTATCATTATTATTATTATTATTATTTAGCTTGTTTTATTTTATTTCATTTTATTTTTGTTATTTTTTGTTAGATTTATTTATTTATTTTTGCTAATGTATTGGAATTTTTCTATCCAGCCCTCAGAATTCACTCAAATCAAATGTCGCATCAAATGTTGTGGTTTAGTAAAAAAACATCTATTTATTTATTTATTTTTCTAAGTTACGACTACTTTTTTCAAGTTTCTCCTACTACTTTCACATAATTCACTCATGAGTGAAATTAGTTTTTTCACTCATTCAAAAAACGAAAAACGAGAATTCAGCTTAAATTTTCATTTTCATTCAGGGGTAGAAAAATGAATAAACAGCTTGAATATACGATTTCTACACATGGGCGGGAATTAAACGCCCCTGCCTGCTAATTGGTCAGCCGAAGATCAAACCGTGCGTCATCAGTTCTTCAGCAGTATCAAGCAGCAGAATAATAGTCCTCTGCTGCTGCAGTTGAACTTCTGAAGTGTCATATTTTTTTCATCAAACAAACAGACTAATGAATAGCTCGACACAACTCACATGGGGGCAGAGTCTAGACAGGGCTTTCTTCTGTGTAGATATAAATTATATTCTTTGCATCAGCTGGGCATGGCAGGGTATGATCTGACGGCTATCATAGCCTACCCTGCTTACCCAGAAAGTCTGTTTGTTTATTGAAGTTAGTAATTTATTTATTTATTTCAAAACAAATGTTTTAAACACGAAGACAAAAAAAAAGGAAATAATAATAAATTGGTATATAATGTTCATGCAAGAACTGTCATTCTGACTGCCCTTCTGAAAAAAAAACAAACAAACAAACAAACAAAAAAACAATAGAAAATGTAATGGTTTTAATGGAAACTATAATGGTGTCTACTGGTATGTGATGGATTCTATTGGTGGGATGTTAAATCCTATTGGAAAGATGTCCAAAACACACTACAAAAAGGAATTTTGTAATGGTTTTACTGGGAAAAAGCTAATGGTTTATAATGGTGTTTTAATGGAAACCATTAGAATTTATGTGATGGGTTCTATTGGGCTTCTATTGTTTGTTTGTTTGTTTGTTTGTTTGTTTTTTAGCAGGGTGACAACCAGAGAACAACAATTATATTATATTATATTATATTATATTATATTATATTATATTATATTATATTATATTATATTATATTATATTATACTATATTATATTATATTTACATTTAGTCATTCAGCAGATGCTTTTATCCAAAGCGCCTTACAAATGAGGAAAATAATGACAATTGTAGTATTAAAACAACCAAAAACAGATCCAAAACTAAAGGCTAAAACTTCTTAAATACTACATATACACATTTTAAAAATAAAGAAATTAAATAAAAATGACAAATGCATACAACAAAATTTCAAAACTTAACATTTAAATGAAAAACAATAAAATAAAGCTAAAAACAACTGAAAATATTAAAGAACAAAGTGTATAAGAGTGTAATAATGAGTCTAACATAACACTAGCTAAGCCAAACACCAAAAACACAACTACATATATGTGTATGTACAACCACACGCACATACATATACATACATACATACATACATACACATTTATAAATTATATATATATTTAATTTCCATTTAGTTTGTTGAAGTATTAAAATAACTCAAATTAAATAAAACTAAAACTTAATAATAATAAAAAAATATACAGACATCATAAATTCAGACATGATTTAACTAAAATTAAAATAGATAAACACAAATCAAACGACAGTAGTTGATCAGTAATCCTAAAAAAATGCTAACACACATGCTAAAAAACAACAACTTACACATAGTAAGAAATGCTTATAAAACTGAAACAGAAGTGAAACGAGTAATAGGTAGTAGTAATCTCTTATAAGGCGTCTGATAAATATAAGCATATTTTCCATAAAAATATGGCACTTTTAGAGGTAAAAAAGAAAACACCAAAAATCACTAAATATTGCATAAAGTTATAGTTTTATTTATTTTATTGAAGACAGTGATATGACATTTATTATTAAAAAAAAATAAATAAAATTGTGATGACAGCGGAGATCTTCGAGCCCGATTGTATCCATGAAGGACAAATTAACGAAGGATGCTTGAGGGTTTACTGACAAAAGGCATATTGTGAAACCATTTGCAAATCACAATATTGAAGCCAAGGACTCAAGGAAAGGTACAACAGCCAAAACTTTATTGTGAAATATTACACACATCACAATAGTCTAGAGCCATATATAAGCTCTTTTATCTAATGGCTCGGACATGGGCATGTTTAGTGTTTTGATGGCTCTTAACAAGTGGTCCTGGACGCTCCCCTTTGGTAGAAATAGACTGATTCCCATCAGAAGAAATCACGCTCTGCAAGTTATGTGGTGCCTAAACACGCTATTGGGCTTGGAAAGAGAAAGAGAAACACTGATACGCAATAATAAGTATCAGAACCCACACTAGTTACAAATTCAGGAAAGGATGAATACAACAAATACGTGTGGCCAAGTATGGTGTCCCATACTCGAGATGTGTTCTCTGTATTTACCCATCGAAGTGCACACACACAGTGAGTAGTGAACACATATTCAGAGCAGTGGGCAGCCAATGCTGCGGCACCCGGGGAACAGTCGGGGGTTTGGTGTCTCACCTCAGTCGTGGTATTGAAGGTGGAAGAGAGCGCTGGTCATTCACTCCCCGCACCTACAATCCCTGCCGGTATCGACACTTAAACCCATGACCTTTGGTGTTACAAGTCCAACTGTCTAAACATTAGATCACGACTGCTCCCTTAGGTTTCAAATGTTTCCAAAAGCCCTGTTCCAAATGGTACACTTCATGTGCATTCTTATGGACTTACAATGGCCACCGTATGCACGTGTCCGTTAAGTCCACGAGACCATAAGGTGTCACATTCGTCATTTTAGCTTTCAGAAGTGTGCTTTGCCCCCCCACGGACATCCCTGTGCCCCCCCTCCGGCCTGGGCAGGACAGCCAGACTTTAGTTTAGCGTGTATAATAGTCTAACTCGTAGTGTAAAATAGTAACTGATTGCATTTAGGTGGAAAAGCTGCCCATAACTCCTGGTCTAGGATCTCCCTGTTGAAAAAACAATAGAACCCTGCCCAAAACACAATAGAAAATGTAATGGTTATAATGGGAATTGTATTGGTTTTAATGGAAACTATAATGGTGTCTACTGGTATGTGATGGATTCTATTGGTGGGATGTTAAATCCTGTTGGAAAAATGCCCAAAACACACTACAAAAAGGATTTTGTAATGGTTTTACTGGAAAAAGCTAATGGTTCATAATGGCATTTTAATGGAAACCATTAGAATTATGGTGATGGTTTCTTTTGGGCTTCTATTGTTTTTTTTGTTTTTTAGCAGAGCTGTTTTATTTGTAATAATAGCATAACGAAATAGATTTGGCAAACAATCCAATGCTTTTTGTCCAGCGCTGAATTTCTATCATGCTCGTATCTTCATTAAACAACAACAAAAAAAAAGTTTAATTTTCATTGGTTAAAACAGAACTTTGTAAGATCGTCATGAATGAGTTACAGTTTTTAATAAAGGGAGCGCTCTTTTCTCGCTGTAGCTACACCATAATATATTCAGAATTTAAATAAAACTTGTTTTTTATGATTGACAAGCAACCATGTACAACACAGAGATCAGAGGTGTAAAATACTTGGGTAATTTTACTTGATTACTGTACCTATTAATTTTTACTTTATTCAAGTACAATTTAAACTGACTACTTGTACTTTTACTTGATTACATTTCTGATGAAAAAACAGTACTTTTTACTCCTTACAATTTTATTTCAACTTAAAAAGTACATTACATTTTTATGTTATCTTATACACATTGAATATGGGATACGGAAGCTCAAACGTGCGTGGTTGACATGAGAACCGATGATCATTGTTTTCACGCATCAAGCACACACACAGTTCTACTTCAGTTATGACTTTCATCAGGTAAATGTCTGGGTTCAAAAGTTCACCATCAAATCTGAGGAAGCATGTTGAGCAAAGTTGCATTTTCCCACCAAAAAGTTTATTAATTATTCTTTGTTTTGATAGAGCCATTAGCTGTGTAATACACTGGCTGAATGCACAAGATTGAGTGCAAATAAAATCATTGATATTTTTTTTTTTTTTTTAATATAATTAATATTTTTGTGGGAATTCTTTTTTTTTTTTTAATTAAATGTTACAAATCTCCAAAAAAATTCCCCAAAATAAACAATTAAAAGATTAATCATCCTTTTAGACAGAGACGTAGACAACAACAAAAAAGTGGCCTTTCAAAACGTTAATATCGTATGTTTTAATTCTATGACTCTCTTCATTAATTCAATACATTCTTGCATTCTGTCTGGAATATGTCTCTAACCTCTGCATCACATTGTTATTAAAAGTGATATTTCACCATTTTTTAAACATCTTAAACATCGCCCCAGATGTTTATGACTTTCTTTCTTCAGATGAACACAAGCAAAGATTATTAGTCCGTATAATGCAAGGGGACAGGAGCACTTCAGAAACCACACAAAGTGAACACGACGGTCAAGTTTAAAATATTAGTATTTGTAATTTTCATTGTTTCGCTTAAGAAGTGATTCATTAACAGGGGTTGTATGAGCTACTGTCATATTCACTTTGTGTAGTTTTTGAATTGTCATTTTTGGACGTCCCATACTTGTTATACGAAAAAAAGATTATTTAGTTTAGATGATTTAGATCTTAGTTTGTGTGTTCATCTAATAAATGAAAGTCATTATATGTATATATATATATATATATATATATATATATATATATATATATATATATATATATATATATATATATATATATATATATACATATAATAAATGAAAGTCATTATATGTATATATATATATATATATATATATATATATATATATATATATATATATATATATATATATATTAGTGGTGGGCCGTTATCGGCGTTAACGTGCTGCGTTAACGTGATACTCTTATCGGGCGATAAAAAAAATATCGCCGTTAATCTATTCTCAAAGTTGGGTTGGGAGCTGGGTCTATACTACGCAAGCTATGATGACTTTCACCTTGATATTTTAGCGTGGATGTATACCTAGCAGAATTGCACTGTAGGGGGCGAGAACGAGTCTTCGAACCTGTGTGTATGCCTACTGTGAAATTACCACATCAAGCCTTATATTATTTATCTTATTTACATGACGGCAAATCATTTCTTTCTCTACATTACATGATCTACGTTACTCTGTATCGCGCGCACAGCGAGTTCCGCCCCGGTTCGCACACGCGCACACACACGCGCACACACAAACGTAAGCGCACACAAATGAGCACACTCCCACTCCTATTTGTAAATATTAAGCGGCAAAACGTCTATCTAAATATGACTTCTGTGTGTCTCTGTGTTAATGTATGACGCAGACGCATGGGTTTGTTCACTACTCATACAGAAGCCCACGTGACGCTTGCGGTGATATTAACGTCTGTCGTCTCACTAAATGAGGACATAAATACATGAACAACATCTCCAGAACTGCTCTGAGAGTCACGTCATGAGCATTCGAGCGTTTCATTTGAGAAAAACTATCCTCACGGCAACCCGTCAAAATAAAAGTTCGGTTTCACTTGAAGACATTGGGCAGCTACTACTACTAAAACTATTACAACCTTATCTTTAAGGAAGAATCATACAATGTCTTGAATTTTATTATCAATATTAAATCCCCTTTATTTTTATGTCGGGAAAAAAGGGAACCCCCACCCCCCTTAATTTAATTTAATTAAACATAATTTAACATTTAACATAATTTAATTTAATTAATTAGCCTATTAATTACCACTACACCACGAATTACCACCATATTATGTTTGCTTCTTGATGACTGCTAGTTGTTTACTACTAGTAGTGAACTTATTCTGATCTACTTGGCAGAATTCAAATGAGCCAATTTACTCTAGATTAATTCCAAGATTACAGTGAGATTAATCTAGATTAAAAAAATAATCTATGCCCACCACTAATATATATATATATATATATATATATAATTTAACTGCATGATTTTTACTGTACCACCAATAATCTACTCCTAAATATAATGTAGAAACTTAAATTTTCTGTAAAGCTGCTTTGCAACGATTTGTATCATGAAAAGTGCTATACAAATACATTTGAATTGAAAAACCTGTATTTTCCTCCCTTTAACAAAACGTCTGTATGTTTGTCAGAAAAAAAATAAAAATAAATAATAATAAGTACTTCTACTTTTTTAATACTTGAGTACAATTTAAAGTTGTACTTTTTTACTTTTACTCAAGTATGTTTTTGGCCAGATACTTGTACTTTTAATTGAGTAAAATTTTCACTGAGTATCTTTACTTTCACTTGAGTAAAATTTTTGAGTACTTCTTACACCTCTGACAGAGATAGCTAACTACTACACTAAATAGATCAAGATAATAATTTCAGAAGTGATTCTGCAACTGAGCCTGGTCCAAAGGCAGGATTTAGGTAAGGAAAGGTTATTAATTATTTGTATTGGCTGCCAAGCCAAATCATGCACCTGCTTGATTTTCTGTTTAATTTAAGCGTTACACTCCTGCCGAGTCTGCACTGAGGTAAGCTTCGCAGCAGACTTCTACCCGACAGTCATAGCGGCATTATGTCACGAAAGTGTGGACTCAGAGAAAGACTGGTTTAAGATGTAATTTGGGATAGGGCCAAATTCGCTTTCAGAAGCTTTAAGCTTTAAGCTTTACAGCAGTGAAGTCGAATGATCTTTGGCTCTTGCGTATCAGGGGACATGTGATTGCATCATGTGTGATTGATTGAGAAATGCTCACCTCCACAGATCAGGATAGTTTGACAACATAAATTCTGCTCTGAACCTCACACAAAACTATTGGTTTATATTATATTCAATTAAAACACAAAAACGTATGTTTTACACCTGTTAAATGTTACATAATACATATAATACATACAACTACCTACAGTCAGGTCCATAAATATTGGGACATCGACTCAATTCTAACATTTTTGGCTCTGTACACCACCACAATGGATTTCAAATGAAACGAACAAGATGAGCTTTAACTGCAGACTGTCAGCTTTAATTTGAGGGTATTTACATCCAAATCAGGTGAACGGTGTAGGAATTACAACAGTTTGCATATGTGCCTCCTACTTGTTAAGGGACCAAAAGTAATGGGACAATTGGCTTCTCAGCTGTTCCATGGCCAGGTGTGTGTTATTCCCTCATTATCCCAATTACAATGAGCAGATAAAAGGTCCAGAGTTCATTTCAAGTGTGCTATTTGCATTTGGAATCTGTTGCTGTCAACTGTCAAGATGAGATCCAAAGAGCTGTCACTATCAGTGAAGCAAGCCATCGTTAGGCTGAAAAAACAAAACAAACCCATCAGAGAGATAGCAAAAACATTAGACGTGGCCAAAACAACTGTTTGGAACATTCTTAAAATTAAGGAACACACCGGTGAGCTCAGCAACACAAAAAGACCCGGAAGACCACGGAAAACAACTGTGGTGGATGACCGAATAATTATTTCCCTGGTGAAGAAAACACCCTTCACAACAGTTGATCAGATCAAGAACACTCTCCAGGAGGTAGGTGTATGTGTGTCAAAGTCAACAATCAAGAGAAGACTTCACCAGAGTGAATACAGAGGGTTCACCACAAGATGTAAACCATTGGTGAGGAAGGCCAGCTTAGAGTTTGCCAAACGACATCTAAAAAAGCCTTCACAGTTCTGGAACAACATCCTATGGACAGATCAACTTGCACCAGAGTGATGGGAAGAGAAGAGTATGGAGAAGGAAAGGAACTGCTCATGATCCTAAGCATGCCACCTCATCAGTGAAGATGGTGGTGGTAGTGTCATGACGTGGGCATGTATGGCTGCCAGTGGAACTGGTTCTCTTGTATTTATTGATGATGTGACTGCTGACAAAAGCAGCAGGATGAATTCTGAAGTGTTTCGGGCAATATTATCTGCTCATATTCAGCCAAATGCTTCAGAACTCATTGGACGGCACTTCACAGTGCAGATGGACAATGACCCAAAGCATACTGTAAAAGCAACCAAAGAGTTTTTGAAGGGAAAGAAGTGGACTGTTATGCAATGGCCAAGTCAATCACCTGTCCTGAATCCGATTGAGCATGTATTTCACTTGCTGAAGACAAAACTGAAGGGAAAATGCCCCAAGAACAAGCAGGAACTGAAGACGGTTGCAGTAGAGGCCTGGCAGAGCATCAGCATGGATGAAACCCAGCGTCTGGTGATGTCTATGCATTCCAGACTTCAGGCTGTAATTGACTGCAAAGGATTTGCAATCAAGTATTAAAAAGTGAAAGTTTGATTTATGATTCATTATTCTGTCCCATTACTTTTGGTCCCTTAACAAGTGGGAGGCACATATGCAAACTGTTGTAATTCCTACACCGTTCACTTGATTTGGATGTAAATACTCTCAAATTAAAGCTGACAGTCCGCAGTTAAAGCACATCTTGCTCGTTTCATTTGAAATCCATTATGGTGGTGTATAGAGCCAAAAATGTTAGAATTTTGTCTATGTCCCAATATTTATGGACCTGACTGTATGTATAAAGAGTGAGACCAGGCTGTACATATGTACCATATACATTTTGAGCACAATTATGCTTCATCACTGACAAATGTTTGGTAAATATGCGTTGCATGAGTCTGAAATACAAAGTACTGCTTTACTTAAAGTTCTCCTCATATCTGATGTTGTAGGCAACAGGTCCTCTGATATTGAAGCCAAGGTAGAAAGACACCAGGCCTTGTTTGTACACACTGACCTGATTGTGAGGAGTGACTTGAATCTGTTGCCCCTCTATACCAGCAAACACTTTATGATTCTCGACGTTCCCGTTGATGCGCTGAAGACATTCAACTTCTGCTTTTTCATGTCCTTCAGTGAGGAGCTCTAGATACATTTCATCTAGTTTTGAGGAATGAATCAGTCTCTGCAAACCATTTCCTTCTCCAAAGAAGAACAGAGGCACCAGGTAGCGACCACGAAGGTATTTCTGATACTTTCTCTCATATGACTGACTCATATATTGGACACACTTTTCAAGGTCTGGAGGGTTTGCGATCGCTGGCTGTGCTTCATCAGGCCAAAAGAGCAAAAAGACTAAGAGGTAAAACTCTGGGCGTCTGTCTTGAGCTTCTGTTGCCCAAAGCTCCTGTAACCTGGCCTGAAGATCTTCTGCTTCTTCACACGGCTCACCAGACTGACTCAAGATAATATTGGCAAGAATGTAGAGGACAATTTGGGTTTCGTTATCAGATTGTGGATCATCAATTTTGCTTTTAGAGTTTTTAAGTACATTGATGTCTGATTTTAAGATATGAAGTAATCCTCCAAAATATTTCATTTTTTTCTCATTTGGGGTGGCTTCATCAGTCTGCTCACTTTGTGTAAAATATAGCTTGTAGCACACTTCAATGCTATTACGAAGGAAGTCTGATTCCTCTTTATTGATACTTGGTCTTGAGAATGCAAGGTACCATTCAAAGAAATCACATTTAGAGTAAACATCACCTCGATGATCATTTATAAACTTGCTGTATTCTTGTTCAAGAGGGTTTTTTTGAAACATTTCATGAATGACATTGTAAACCTGGAGGAACTCAAATAGACCCCTGTAATTGAATGTGTTGTTGTCTTCTGCCTCATCTTCAGCCGCCTTCTCTTCATCTTTAAATGCATCAATGGCAGACTGTGCAATGGCCAAAAATGCTTTTATGTCTGGGACTGTTTCTTTAGATTGAATGAGCTGTTTTTTGTAAACTTGACCCAGTGTGTCCTTCATATCAGATTTTTTAGGTTTTCGATTAATGGCCTCTTCTGCCCATTCTTTTGCCTCATCATATTTGTTGACCCTAATGTAAAACAAACGTGCAAGTGTTTGAGGATAATAAGGGTCTGTGGAGAACAAACCTGAAGCCGACTCCAACAAACAAATGCACTGGTTAGTGTTATTTTCACTTTCATTTATGATGCCAAGAATCAGTCTGGAAAACTTCTGCTTTCCTTGTTCTGTCTGAAGTCTCCTGACTAACATTTTCTTGCAAATTGTCTCATAATTACTCTGCTTTCCTTTCACCAAACTGTTCAAGAAGTCAAGAGTGATATCAAATCTTGTCAGTTTGCTCTCAGTGAGCATTTTGAGACAGGCATCAGCAATCATTGGATGTGCCAGGCGTATGCAGTTGGCGTCTTGTTCTCCTTCTGAGAAAATGACCATCAGATCCATGAAAGGCTTCATGATTGTCTCCAGTGTGGGCTTTTCCTCATCGGTCGGCCGTTCTGTCTGATCCATGAATTCCTGACACAAAAGCTTCGACAAGTGTGAACCTGGGACATATGAGTTTATCAAAGCCAGAAAACTGAGAAGTCTTGTGCTTCTGGACTCCTTGTGATTTTTAACATGTTTTATCATTTCTTCTGTGATCAGTCTCTCGGCATCCTCTTTCTTGAAACCTCCCTGCATTATGTTAAATGAATGAAACCTCTGTAACATTTTCTTGTGTTTATTTTTCAACTCCTTATTTTTCTGCTCAAACCTCTTCTTTTCATGCGGTGAGAGCTCCATTTTAAGCTTCACGTCATCTGTTGCTTGAGCAGTGGTAAGACAGTATGCAGATCTGCAATTAAAAATAATCACAACTGGAGTGTTTGTAGTGATATCCCTCTTATGTATTTCTTCATTCAGGTTTTTCCGGAGAATACTCTTGATTTGCAGATCGTCATTTGTGTTTTCCTGGATGTCTAATAACAGCAGCACAGTTTTCTGACCTTGTTCTTCATTGGACAGCAGAAAAAGGTCCACCACTTGTTTTGACAGTTCTTTAGTGTCTAGATCTGAATTGATCACTTTGGCACATCTGAGGTCTTTCCGGAAATGCCAAAGCACCTGCATGGCCAGAGTTGAGCCTCCACTGCCAGACTGGTATCGTAAGGAAACTTCAGTGATGAGACGGTGTTTTCTCTTCTTTCTCTCAATTAACTGTATTAAATATTTAAAGCGATCCCTTTCGACCAATGGTGAGTTTTCAGATGTGTAAAAATTTAGCCACTGTAGTGGGGCTCCTTTAAGAAAGTCAGTCTCATGCTTCCTACAAACTTTAGAGTTAATTACTTCAGACTCAAACATATCAGACCACACGATGTCAAGGCATGATAGTGAATCTCTAAGTTCAGCTGTAATTGAGATCGGTGTTTCACCGGATGAAGGTAACAGGTACATCATCGGTCTTGATTTGTTTTGTCTTTTTCCAAGAGAACTTTCTGGAATAAATGTTTGCAAATACCTGCGAGAACAAAAGGCACATGAAGAGGCAGACATTAGACAAAAATCACTTGACATATAAAAAGGTTTCATAAAATTCATAGTATTAGGGATAATATCCTCTGATTTGAAATGAAGCAAGACCAGACTTATAGCTTCAGTTTCATTCATTCAGTCATTTACTTGTTTGTTTGGTTGACTCACAACAGCCACATACAGATTTATTAGGCCTATATTTCTTGAATGTCTGCTTTATAAAAATATGATGTTAGTTATCTTGGCAATTGATTGTTATAATTTGGTAAGGAGGATGAAGGAGAAAGATATAATCATAACCAGTCTTTTTTCAGCATAAATAAGATAAGCCTATTCCACAACAGACATAATCCAAATCCATAGGGTAAACACAACAGCTTGACATACCAGCTAAAGCACAGAGATTGACTATGAACAAATGACAATCATAAGTAGAAATGCACAGAATAATGATCAGCTAAACTAAGTGACAAACTTAGGAACTTAGATGCAGGAACTGAGAAACCAGGTACAGCAGAAGTAAATAACATCAAAATCAGAGTTTTAGGAAACAGAAACCCAGAAAAAAATGTGACATTAGTACTACTAGTTGTGTTTATGTTTGTGCGTGCAACATACTTTCCGCTCAGCTGTTGTGTTAGAAACACTCAAGCAGCAGCATGTTTTTTTTTTTTTTTTTATGTAATGCAATGGCACGGTAATAGAACGCACAACAGTGTTATAAATATATAATCTTTGCTAGATTTGCACTGTTACAAGTAACTGTGAAAACACATCATCACAGTCTGTGAAAAGTGTGCATTGGAGGTGAATGTGTATTTCCTACAATATCACTACTTTAATCATAAATATACTTTTATAAGACAGAGAAACACATGAATAGTTTTACCGTTCTGCGGACAGTCAGCTGTTGTTCAGTATTCAACAGCAGATAAGGCACTGCGCACCTTATATAGGTTAAGAAATTAGTGTGAAATCCAACCCTCTTTGTGTCATAAACCAGTTATACCTGAAGTCATTGTTGTGTATTACGCAACAATGACTCACTTAAGAAGATTTTTCTTCTTTTTTTTTTTTCTCCAAAGAAGAAATTTTCACAAAAGTAATTTCCTTTCTCTTAAAATTAAGGTTAGGACGCAATACCTGCTCTGGGTGTGTCAGAATAATAAACAATAGTATTATTATTAATGATTGGATTAGAAAACAGACATCAGTAGCCCCAGTAAATGAGTTGCGTGTACAAAAACAAACAAACAAAAAAAATCCTGTAAAACTGCTTTGAACCAGTACAGACACTAAACTTTAGGACTAAGAAACTGCTGTATATAGCTTATGTTTATGCATTTTTCCATTTTCATAAGGAAATAGGTAAGTCCAGTTCTCTGTGTAAATATCTATCGCCCACCGCATATTAACAATGCCTTTCTAAATGAATCCTCTGATTTACTAGAAGAACTGATTCCACGGTTTGATTACATCTCAGTGTTGGGTGATTTTAAAATCCATTTATGTTGCCCCACTAAACCCCTGGTAACTGAATTTAAAAATCTTATTGACTCATTTGATTTACTCATGCTTGTGGTCATACGTTGGACTTGGTTCTATTTTTGAAATTAGTGAAACTTGTTTTTCTGGCCACAGACTGGTACTTTTTTCATCTCATTTTCCCGATCCAGTAGCTGCTGCACCTTCAGTGACTCATTTTAATCATTATTTATCCACTCAGTCATGTGAGAGATTTGCGGCCTCTTAATGTTCTAACTGAATTATCTGAATTATCCTCTCCTATGCAGGATGTCAACAGACTTTTTAATTGCTTCAATCAAAAATGTTTGTCTACTCTGAATCTTATTGCTTCGTTAAAACCCAAACATATTGTTACTAAACCACAACCACAATAATTCAACTCGTTTGCTCAGAAAGGCTTGCAGAAGAGCAGAGTGAAAATGGTGAAAAGATAAATTACAGGTCTCATATGAAATATGGAGAGATTCCTTATACGTGTATCAGAGAACTGTCAAGGCCGCCAAGTCCAAATATCTATCTGAGTTAACCGGTGACAATATACACAGACCTAAGACCCTATTCTCTGTTATTGATTCTGTGCTCAGTCCCCCTGTCAACATTTTTCCTGATGCTTCTGTATTACTATGTGAACCAGTAGCGTAGCCAGAAAAAGGACTCTAGGTGTGCATCGGAAAAACTGGGTGTGCCACATTTACTTATTCATGTACAAAGTAAACAAGCTAGTATTTCTGTAAACAATCAAACAAGAAAGAAAAATAAATAAAGAGAGATTGTTCACATATCCGATCACTGCTGCTGTGTGGGGCATCGCCACAGCTGCTTCTTTTATATAACTGTATGTGCATATATCAACTATTAGCCTATCACACTTACTTCATGACATGGAGGCGCCCGTGCAAACCCTTGCATATATATATGTGTGTAAATTTCTGCTTTTATTTATGTACACTCACAATAACACCAAAAGGTTGTGCTTTTGTAAATACAGAGAAAATAAACAAGATGCGCTTTCTGCCATTTTATGCAGTCTCCGTGAATTGGAGCGCTTCACAGCGATGAACCGGCTATTTGCCTCAAAAAAAACAAAACAAAAAACAAATTCATTGAAAGCTTGAAATGTGTACTATTAAACGAACCAATTCAAAAACATAAAAATAATCTAATTACGCAGTCGGAATTAAAAGGTGCATTTATCTATTAAAGACACTTTCATGTTCGAGACACGTATTAAAGACACGTTCGAGATGGCGAGTGCAGCGTCGGCATTCAGCAACTTCATCTTTTCAGCCAACACTGACTGAGAAGAAAGGAATAGTTTATTAAAAAAAATAAAAATAAAATATTTAATTTTCCCCCAACACACTCATAATCATTACATTTGACGGTGTGATGTTTATGCATATAGGCTATTCGCCTATATGTTAGTGGTAGGTTATTAAATTAATCAGTTTAATTTAAAATGTGACTATTAACTAGAAAAATCTTTAGTCGGGGGCAGGCCTACCTAGCACAAGGAACCAATCCATTTTTAAAATAAAATGCTGTCACATTTCGAAAAGTCTGCCTGCTAAAAACATTACGTTATATTGCATTGCTCGAGTTGCATGAGTCAAATGTTTTTATTTTTTTTTCATTTTTATGTGTGTGGGTGCTATGGGGGTGCTGAAGCACCTGCTAGCCCTTCCTAACGCTGCCCATGTTTATTTTGACTATAAAAAAATAATTCTGCATCTATTTTTAGGTGTGGGTGGCACGGGCACACCCTGGCACACCCGTGGCTACGCCCCTGGTGTAAACAATTCTGTACATTCTTTAATGAGAAAACCCTTCATTTAAGATCTAACCTGCCCTTGGGGACTCTGTTAAAGCGGTCCGATGCTGTGGAGCGATTTTCTTTTGAATCCTGTAAAAGCATTGTTGAACGTCTAAGATCAACTTCAACTTCTCAAGATATCATTGCATCTAGATTTCTAAAACAGATTTTCAATTCTGTTGGACATGATCTTTTAACTATTTTTAATACTAGTCTAATTACTGTGGTTGTTCCTGACTGCCTAAAACAGCTACAGTAACTCCATTATTAAAGAGGGCCAATATTGATTCTTCAAATTTTAATAATTTTAGGCCTATATCAAACTTGCCATTTCTTTCTAAGATTCTTGAGAAAATTGTGTTGACCCAGCTGCAGTCCCATTTGATGTCAAATCATATTTTTGGAAAAAATTAAGTCTTAAAGGAACACTCCACTTTTTTTGGAAATAGGCTCATTCTCCAACTCATTCTCCAACTCCCCCAGAGTTTGCTGCCGTAACATGGCCGCAGCAGGCGCAGTGATATTACGCAGCGCCTGAAAGTAGTCCCCAGCTAGGTAACTAGTTATAATATAGCTGGGGACTACTTTCAGGCGCTGCGTAATATCACTGCGCCTGCTGCGGCCATGTTTGGCAGCAAAGTTCCTTGATTATTACGCCGGAATGAGAGTATAGTTCCTAATCATATCAGCCTAGAAAATCATAACTTTTCATTTTCCGCCGGTCTTAGTACACAATATAACTACAGAAGAGTCAAGTTTTAAATAGGACAAATATCGAAACTCTTTGATCGTTTATGAATGCGATGCTACTGGTCTAATCGG
This sequence comes from Acrossocheilus fasciatus, assembly GCA_036784905.1. NCBI lineage: Eukaryota > Metazoa > Chordata > Actinopteri > Cypriniformes > Cyprinidae > Acrossocheilus > Acrossocheilus fasciatus. Next base: position 47,066,014 of record CM071944.1, read on the forward strand.
ATTCAATTATCTATGCTAAGCTATGCTAAAAGTGCTCTCGCCAGATCCGGAGATCGGCTGAATGGATTCAAAAACGGTAAAACTCAACTTATTAACTCTGGGGGAGTTGGAGAATGAGCCTATTTCCAAAAAAAGTGGAGTGTTCCTTTAAGGGAATTTGGGCTTTGTTTTCCCTCCTATTTGTATTTCTGTGAAACAGGAAGCCACGGCTGGATAATTTCATGTTCATAATCACCCTGGAGTACTCAAAATTGTGAATATGAATGGGAATATACTTCAGAGATATTTTACTCATAAGAATTTCTAGGAGTGCCAATAATTGTGTCCAATGTGTAATTGAGAAAAAATAAATAAATAAAAAATACATTTCATAATTTCATAATGATATCCCCTCCCCCCATTTTAAATTATTATTCTTATTATCTTAAAATCACAATTAGATTTTTGTGATTTTTTTTTTTTCTTTTAACATCAAAAGGTTTAACAACGCAAATTAATTTTCACAGCCTTCTTTGATCATATTTGCCAAGGGTGGCAGTATTTTTGGCCATGACTGTAGGTCCCTAAGATCTAGTAATCTTGGTCTCTTCTCTGCTCCTAGATCAAGATTGCATTGCAGAGGTGATCGAGCCTTCGCTGTTGCCGGTTCTAGTCTATGGAACAAATGACCAGCTTCTATTAGAGCAGCACTCTAACAAAAAAAAAAAAAAAAAAACATGTTTTGTCAATAGCTTTTATCTAGCCATGTCAATTGTATTGTTATATTGTGTTTTGATATTTTTTGGTTTCTTACTTGTTTTACTTTAGCTGTATTGTACAGCACTTTGGATCAACCGACAGTTGTGTGAAAGTGCTTTATAAATAAAGAGAGAAGAAATGTATATTTGCAAACTTTGTAAATTGTAAGGACAATCAGTTTACTTTTCTTTCCTGTAAAAAGAAACTGCACCTGATTCTAAGTGAGATTTGTATCCTCGTATTCTCTGGAACTGAACGTTCTCTCTCACCAGAGATCAACAAGAATTTGGACACAAAATATGCATTCAATACACAAGGCAAATGCTATATAAATTAATGTGGAATATAAACACTGCAATGTAATTTTCTGCTATAATCTTAAAATAAATTATTTATCTGGAATTAGAAAACAGAGATCAGTGGCCTCAGCAAATTAGATTTTATTTTCACTTTAAAATAACAGGGTGTTCAAGATGAATAGATGGATATTTTTACATTTATGTGTTTTCTAATCAAACCTGGCAGATCATTTTAAAGGTTACTAAAGGTAAAGTCAGTGAACTCAAACCTACACACCTTCAAATTATCACATTAAATAGCATCTGCAAATAATTATTTGCGCATTGTGCTGTTTTCAGTTCAACACACTCTATTACAAATTCAATCAATCAGTGATGTGTTACAATTTTTTTACTGTTTTCTGGGGGGGGGGGGTGGCTTGTTTTGTACTAGTTTTTGAAATTTGTAATGTTGCTAATTCTGTCTGAATGTAATTATTTTAACACAAACATTTAGGAAACAAGAATGGCAAAGTAACTACTTCATTGTTATACATAATATTTTGAAAGATTTAAAAAATATATAATAATAATAATAATAATAATACTCAGTTTATTATATCAAAATCAACCATTTTCTGAATTTGCTGAAATATTATAAACAGAGGAATATTTCAAGTGATTGTGTAGTTTAGAGCTGAATGTCTGTGATCAGCGGTCGGTGTGTTTCTTGACCTCGCTGGCTTTCATGAGCGCTTTGATGGCTCTGGCTCTCATCTCCAGCTCCAGTAGCTCCAGCTGCTGAGTCGACGGCTGCTTCTCTGTTTCTGGAGCGGCTGGTTTTTCCAGCGACGCTTCCCTCGGATCGTTGTGTTCAGAGCCAGACGCCGGAGCCAGGATTTCACTCACGCTTCTGTCGATGTCGTGCTGGAGCTCTGCTTTGGGCTCGTCCGGCTGAGGCACAGCTTCCTCTCCGAGCGCCGGTTCTTCAGCTTTGACCGCTTTATGACCCTCGATGTCACTGTCGTCAATGTCTGCGTTGATGCTGAGAACGTCACTGTCTTCTCCTGAACCTGCGTCAGACACACACACACACACACACACACATTCATTCATTAATACACTCCAAAATAATAATCTAAATCTATGAGTTATTTACTTTGCTTTTCTTCTGTTTCAGGGTTTTCTCTCAGAGATGAAGTGGAGTCCACGTTACTGTCCTGCCTTTAAATATTAATCAACACATTATTAAAAGTTCAATAATAAGTTAGATTTTATTTAAATAATTCAGAGAGCTCTGACTTACTGACTGTCAGGAAGGATTTTATCTTCAGGTTCGGCTGATAACTCTTTACCTTTACAAACAAACACATATAAACCCCTAATCAATAATACAGAGACACCAGTGGGACTCGATGAAAAGAGAACGAACAGTGTTTTATTAGTTTATTCAGACACAGACTGAAGATGGATTTGAGATTTACCCTCCAGAATCTCCAGCAGATGAATCTCAGAGAGCTGCTGCAGTTGATCCCAGCACAGCTCCTTAATCTCACTGAACGAACAGTCCTGCGGGAAACAGCGGCCCTTTATTACACAACCCTCCAGCCAACACACGTGACCTCACTTAATTGTGTAAATCTGTATTTGTAGTATTTGCGTGCTGTGCGTTAGTTACTCAGATGAGGTAGTATGTTCAGATTAATGAGCGAAAGTGAAGAGAGAGATCAGCTGAGACTGTCCTGCTGTTTTCAATATAAACTTGAATGTTTAATTATCAGTATAAACTATTTTTTGAGAGAACAACACAGATGCTGACTCCATAAATTGACGTCTGACTAATAACGGTTTTGTTACCATGACCAGTGTTTTCTTCGGTTGGACACTTTGAGCTTCTTCCACAATAAGACACTATATTGCCAAAAGTATTGGCACCCCCTTCTAATGAACAGGTTTTACTACTTTAGTAATTTCCATGAGTACAAACTTAATGTTTAAGCATATAATGATATTCCAGGGAATTGTTTGCTTCTAATTTTAAAGCAACAGTTTGGACAGAACCCTTTTCTGTTCTAACATGACAGTTCCTCTGTGTATAAGACAAGGTTCAAAAATAAATGATTGATTGAGTCAGTGTGGAAGAACTTGACTGATCTGCAGAAAGCAGCTGAACACCTCTGGTGTGACTTTAAATGCAGATCTTGAGCCTAAAACTCATCACTAAACACCAATGACTTGTACATACACTATATGGACAAAAGTATTGGGACACCCCCTTCTTTAGAACAGAAAAAGTCACTTCCAAAACTGTGGCAACAAAGATGGACACATAATTCGTGTATTTACAAATTGTATTTCCATCTCTGTTTCAACACTGTGGGAAGTGTCTAAAATGACTGTATCCCATATGTACATCATTAGAAGGGGGTGACCCAATACTTTTGGCAATATAGTGTATATGAATCTTCTGACAGAGTGACATGCAATTATTTCCATGCGGTCAAAGAAAAAGCACAATATACTCTGAATGATCTGCTTTTAAAAAGGATCTGTTTTCAAACTAGACTATAGATCAATCCATATTTAATGTTGTGTTATTAATGCATTACATGTACTACTGACTCCTGCATCATGGATTTTCACTGATGTGACAAATCGAGCTGATATTAGTGCCACAATATAATGGCAGGTCCTTGCCAATGGGAAAAATGCTAATGCACAGACATCAGAGCAAGGCAAACATCAATTATTCTAGATAACAGGACAAAACAGACTGTCAATATGAACGACAGCACATAGAATTAGATTTATGTTTCCCTTTAAATAGAACTGAGACTTCAATTTAATTCAAATTAAGTAACACATAGAAACCCCATCAGTGCTCATCTGAAGTCTCATGCCGCGGTGGTGTGATTATGAATGTACCTTCAGTTCGTTCGGGAGCATGTGTTTGAGTTTATTCTCTCCCAGCACATGCAAACACTGCTCCAGCATCTCCTTGCGGTCCTGCATGTAGGAGCTGATGGGTCTGAAGATCTTGTTCAGGTCCAGTCCTCCCTCCTCCAGATCACTGGGCTCCTGAGGGACCTCCGGCTCCTTTCAAATTTAGCAGAAATTACACATGCAGTAAAAATTAAAGCTTGACAGGCACCAACCTAAATAACACAATGTAACAATTAATTAGCATGATTTAAAACCCAGTGTGAAGGTCACATTTACATGTATTAATTTAGCAGACACTTTTTATCCAGAGCGACTTACAATGGAGGAAACGAGCGATTCATCACAAAGAGGCAAATAAAGACAAGTGCTTGTAATACAAAGTTGCAGACATTGTTCAGATTAGAACAAGCTAGACAGGGAGGGATTAAGGAAAGAGAAAGTGAAGGGTTTTTTTTTTGGTATGCAGCCAACTGTTGATAAAAGAGATGTGTTTTCAGCTGTCACTTTAAAATTTTCAGGGGTTCAGCATTTCAGATAGGGGTGGGAAGATCATCCCAGCAGCCAGGAATGGTGAACGAAAATGTTCTGGAGAGTGATTTTCAGACTCTCTGTGATGGTACCACGAGACGTCGCTCACTAGCAGATCTCAGACTTCTGGAGGGGATGTAGAGTCGTAATAGTGAGTGGAAGTAGGCGGGTGCTGAGCCTGTGGTTGTTCTATAAGCAAGCATCGATGTCTTTTACTTGATGCGAGCTGCAACTGGGAGCCAGCACAAGGAGATAAAGAGATGTGTAACATGGGCTCGTTGAAGACCAGTCGTGCCGCTGCATTCTGAATCATTTGTAGAGGTTTGACTGTGTTTGATGGAAGTCCAGCCAGAAGAGCATTGCAGTAGTCCAGCAGAAATGACAAGGGCCTGGACAAGAAGTTGTGCAGCATGCTCCGTCAGAAAGGGCCTGATCTTTCTGATGTTGTGTAGTGCAAACCTGCAAGATCGAGCAGTCTTTGCAATGTGCTCTTTGAAGGTCAGCCGATCATCAAAGATTACACCAAGATTTCTGACCGAGGTTGATGGGATAATTGTTGATGAACCTAACTGGATGGTGAAGTCATGCTGTAGAGTCGGAGCGGCAGGGAAGACAAGAAGCTCAGTCTTTGCCAGGTTGAGCTGAAGGTGATGTTATTTCATCCATGCAGAGATGTTCTCCAGGCAACCTGAGATCCGTGCAGCTACCGTTGGATCATCTGGTTGAAAAGAGAGATAGAGCTGTGTGTCATCAGCGTAACAGTGGTAGGAGAATCCATGTGCCTGTATGATGGGACCCAGTGATGTAGTGTATGTGGAGAAGAGGAGGGGTCCAAGAACCGATCCCTGAGGAACCCCAGTGACCAGTGTATGTGCTTTGGATACCTCCCCTCCCCAGGCGACCCTGAAAGACCTACCAGTGAGATAGGATTCAAACCAGCAAAGTGGGATCCCTGTGATGGGAATCTGATGATTAAAAACACAATCAAAAACAGCAGATAGATCCAGCAAAATGAGAACTGATGATTTGGGATCAGCTTTTGCAATCCACAAGGCTTCAGTATTGCAGTCTCAGTTGAATGCCGCCTCTGAAACCGGATTAAAGGTGCAATCAGATGTATCGCTTTTCAGAAAACATATGCATACAAAATATTTCCCAACATAGATTTAATCATGTGAATTCATGGCGCTGATTCACATAAGATTCTTGCTTTGAAAGTGACTTATTTGCCAAAATTTTGACCCACCTTTATAATCCAATTCATTTTAAGTTGAATAAATCGAATAATATAACTAATGATATAAACTAAAGTCAATAATAAGCTTTATCCACCTTTGTCTTGACTTAAAAATGGGCGTGGCCATTTGTACACTCTATGGGTCTAGCTTTCGGTCTCCAGCTATTTTTAGCTGCACAAAACAGTTCCTTTTGCTGCTAGATATTGAAAATTAGTGTCTTATATTATTTGAATGTATTATCTTAATTATGAACACACTGGTTTGTAGTGCAAACAGTTTTACCTTTTACTGCAAGCTGTTATTCTCCTCATTATTTACCTATACCGGCTAATGAACCGGAAGTCTCACCCATAGGCTTACTTCCGCGTTGAAGAAAAAGATGGATAAGGTTTTAGTCTATTTCAAAACACTCAAGCGATTACAGAGACCCTAAGAGAATTTCCAAGAGGAAAACATACGCTAGGTTTTCTTTCTAGTCACTCCACAGCGGGCTTTAATCAGCGATGTTTGCAGCAGCAGGAATCAATGTTATTATAATCGCTCACAGTTAGTGTAAACCCATGAATCTCATAAACCCGTCTCTCTGTCACCTCCGAGCTGGACTCAGTATTCCTCCTCTTCATCTCTCCATCGCTGTGCTCTCGATCAGAGTGCCTTCGTTTCTTTTTCTCTTTTCTTTCCCTCCTGCATCTTTCCATCTCTGCAGCAGCGCCGTCGCACGTTAGTGACGTCAAACAACAGTCCAATCAGAATCCAAACGACACATTTTTGCACATTCCATTATTTGGAGGAACACAAAAATATGGTTTCTAATAACGTTAAATAGACGTCTTCCCTCCTCATTGTAAGCTTTTCATTTAAAGCTTGTTTTTATGTTCTACAAACACCTCTTTATACGAAGAGAGAAAAAAGCTGAGATCGAAGCGATTTGTTTGAATATCCGCCAAATATGTGATGCATGAAGTCTACACATACTACAACTAGACCTCACCTCAGACAGACATAGATTTCAGTTTAATACCTGATATGCTGAACGAGAAAAGAAAGAACGAGACAAAAGTGCATTTATCTTGAGCCATCTATTGCATTAGTGTAAATCAACACTTCTTTTGATTTGCAGGTGTACACTCAGTTACTAGCGTTATAACTTCAGTTAGATAAAAACATCACACTAAACAAACTCGCTCTTTTAAGGAGTAGATGGGTGGCTCTTAAAAGAGCCTTTGGGGGTGTTTCACAGCCTCGGGCTGCTCTACTTGGAGCTGGTGTACTTGGTGACGGCCTTGGTGCCCTCAGACACGGCGTGTTTGGCCAGCTCCCCGGGCAGCAGCAGACGCACGGCGGTCTGGATCTCTCTGGAAGTGATGGTGGAGCGCTTGTTGTAGTGAGCGAGACGAGACGCTTCACCGGCGATGCGCTCGAAGATGTCGTTGACGAAAGAGTTCATGATCCCCATCGCCTTGGAAGAGATCCCGGTGTCGGGATGAACCTGCTTCATCACCTTGTAGATGTAGATAGCGTAGCTCTCCTTCCTGGTCTTTCTGCGCTTCTTTCCTCCCTTCCCCGCGGTCTTTGTGACGGCCTTCTTGGAGCCCTTCTTAGGCGCGGACTTCGCTGGTTCAGGCATGATGATGCTGACGAGACAATGATGAGAAAGAGCCGCACAGAGCCGTTTATTCACTAACCTATGCTAATTTACACAGAGATGTGGAGGCTTCTGATTGCGTGTTTCCACAGACCACACCCATAAACTCGACTGTGATTGGACAACTGCAAGTAGCACGAGAGGAATGAGGGCCAATCACAGGCGGTGAAATTATAGCTCCGCCCACCGCCCCATGTTTGAGCGACATCAGCCCCCACCACTGAGCTTCCTTTGTTTTAATTCCCGCTCTTTTTTTTTTTTTTTTTTTTTTTTTAATAACAAATGGGCCTCAAATATCATATAAACCCTTATAGATCGATTTAAATGATTTGGAGAAAAGAGCAATAATGATTGAACACTATATTTTCCTCTGCTGTCCCGCCTTAAGTATCGCTCTCGGTTACTAACGTAACCTCGGTTCCCCGAAATGAGGGAACGAGACATTGCTATGGGAAATACCTTTTCCTCGAATATTACTGAAGCCTTATTGAATCACGCCAGTAAAACTGGCCAATGACGTTCAAGCGCGCGAAATATGAGCGGGATCCCACTCTATATAAGGCAGTGCTTGTACGTCATCCATTCAGAATCTTTGACTGAAGCAACTTGGCATTCTAAGATCCTGAGCTCGGTGACACGGCAATAACAGCAATGTCTCGTTCCCTCATTTCGGGGAACCGAGGTTACGTTAGTAACCGAGAGCGTTCCCCTTCAATTCGGTCACTCTACATTGCTATGGGAACGTATAAAATCCCGCCGTGTCACAGCGATGGAGCCTGGTTCGACAAGTATGTCAAGTTTTACATCCAGAGCCGTAACGAGAGCGGCAATGATATTGGCGCTCTTCGTAAACACAGCTCAGGTCTACAGGACCTAGTCGAAACCATGTAAAAGTCAGGGGGGGGCGCGGCAGCAAAACGATGCCGCGTCACACCAGGGGCGGAGTTAACTCCGGTGAAACAGAGAAAGTGAAATGGCGGCGGCTTCGGCGCTTTCACATATAGATTAATTGTAATTGTTTTAATGAAATCATGTTATGATGCACTGCCATATCGGTATGATGGTGACCAAGTCCTAAAGACGTGGTGAACTATACCATAACACTGTGATAACTGACGGGAACAGCATTGAATTAATGGTGCATTAATACAGGGTGTATACGACCTAGTCGAAACCACTCTGATACACATCTCAGATCATAGCTGAGGTTGAGTAGGCGCGTGCACTGACAGTACATGAGAGGCAAGCGACGACACATCTAGGTTATAAAACCTCGCGAAAGTGCTGGGTGACGACCAGCCTGCCGCCATACAAATGTCCTGGATAGACATGCCATTTGCCCAGGCCCAGGAGGACGCGAGTCCGCGGGTTGAGTGGGCCCGAACCCCTATAGGACATTCCACGCCCTTAGAGCTATAAGCCAAAGCAATTGCGTCGACGATCCAGTGTTACAGCCTTTGCTCGGACACAGGCAACCCTTTTGTACGTCCACCAAAACATACAAATAGCTGCTCCGAGAGTCTGAACTGTCTAGAGCGCTCGATATAAGTACGCACCGCGCGTACAGGGCACAGCAGGAGTGTATTAAGCGGCTCCGTCCCGGCCGGTGTTTCGGAGCGGAAAGCAGATAGTGTTATCACCTGCGCTTTAAATGGAGTCGAAAGCACTTTAGGCACATAACCTTTTCTAGGCTTCAAGGTGAGTCTGCAATCACCTGGTCCGAATTCAATACACGAGTCGTCAGTTGAAAGCGCCTGCAGGTCTCCAACTCGCTTAACAGAGGCCAGCGCGAGCAGGAGCGCTGTCTTGAGAGAGAGCGCTCGCAGGCTCGCTGATTGTATGGGCTCGAACGGGGGTCCCGTGAGAGCGTCAAGCACAAGCGCCAAGTCCCAAGTTGGTATAGTAGTAGGGCGAGGAGGGTTTAGCCTTCTTGCTCCTTTTAAAAATCGTATGATCAGGTCATTTCTGCCGATCGGGCGATTTTCGACGTGCGCGTGAAAGGCTGTTATAGCGGCCACATACACTTTCAATGTGGATGGCATACGACCACTATCAAATCGTTCTTGAAGGAAGGCAAGGATTATTGGTATTGAACAGCTGATTGGGTCTTCGCCCCGCGATACGCACCAACTTGAAAAAACTCTCCATTTATGTGCGTAAAGACGTCTCGTGGAAGGAGCCCTCGCCTCAGAGATAGTGTTCAACACCCGCTGAGGAAGTGCGTCTGTTACTGGCAAGCTCCGTCGAGCGGCCAGACATGAAGGCTCCATGACTCTGGATTTGGGTGCCAAATCGTTCCTTGTGCTTGAGAGAGGAGGTCTCTCTTCAGTGGGATAATCCATGGGGGGGCTACCAGCATCTCCACCAGTTCTGGGAACCACGGCTGATTGGGCCATTTCGGTGCCACTAACAGAACAGATTCCTTTTCCTCTCTGATTTTGCAAAGCACGCGAGGCAGAAGCTTCACTGGAGGAAAGGCATACTTGCGTACTTTCGGCCAGCTGTGAGCTAGTGCATCCACTCCCAGGGGAGAGTGTGTCAGTGAATAAAACAGCGGGCAGTGAGTGTTCTCCGCTGATGCGAAGAGATCCACCTCCGCCCTGCCGAATACACTCCAAATCATATTGACTGTCAGAGGGTGTAATCTCCATTCCCCGTGGATTATCCCGCCTCTCGACAGTAAATCCGCACCGTAGTTCAGGCGTCCGGGGACATGTACTGCCCGGATGGAGAGGAGGTGTCGATCTACCCACAGAAGGAGGTCTCTCGCCAGCTGCAGCAGCGGTCGCGAGTTCACACCGCCTTGGTGATTTATAAACGCCACTACTGTCATGCTGTCCGTCCTGATGAGAACGTGACGTTGAAGAATGTCTGGAAGAAAGCACTCGAGCGCTAGGTGAACAGCACGGAGCTCCAGACAGTTTATGTGCCATGACTTCTCCGTTTCTGACCAGTTTTTGTGAGCGCTCCTCCGACAGACGCGCTCGCATATTGATTGAGTCCAGCTCCACTCCTAAAAAGGAGATTTTCTGGCTCGGTATCAGCATGCTCTTTTGCATATTTACAGTCAGTCCTAAACTCTGAACATGAGCGAGGAGTCTGAGTCTGTCGCTGAGCAGCGCGCTCTCTGATTGGGCTAACACTAGCCAGTCGTCGAGATAGTTCAGGATGCGCATTCCGTTCTGCTTCAGAGGAGAGAGAGCAGCATCTATGCATTTCGTAAACATACGAGGGGCCAGACATAAGCCGAAGGGCAGGACCGTGAATTGGTACGCTATCCCTTCGAATGCAAATCTCAGGAAGCGCCTGTGGCGGGGGGCTACCTGGATGTGAAAATAAGCATCCTTTAAATCCACCGAGATAAACCAATCTCCCGGTCTGATATGTGAGAGGATTTGTCTCAGCGTAATCATTTTGAATGAGCGCTTTGAAAGCGCGCGATTCAGCGGCCTCAGGTCCAAGATTGGGCGGAGTCCGCCGTCTTTCTTTGGCACCAGAAAATAACGACTGTAGAAGCCGCTCTCGCGGTCTGTGAGAGGCACCGCCTCTACCGCGCGCTTTGCGAGAAGTTTGTGTATTTCCTCTCGCAGAACTGAGACATTCTGCTCCCGCACAGTGGACATTAACACACCGTTGAAACGGGGCGGTCTGCAGAACTGAAGCGTGTAGCCGTTCTTTATTGATTTCATAACCCACTCTGATACCCCTGGCAGTCCCTGCCACGCTTCTGTGAACTGTGACAGCGGGCGAGGCGGACTGCACACCGCGAGGGATAACTCGCCGTTGGGGGGCGGGGAGTTTAATACCACACGAGTGTGAGAGTGAGTGATGAGGGAGAGGGGAGTGAGAGGAGGAAAATTGCCCTGATATTGAGGTGATTTTTGTATTTTTTGACTTTATTGCACTGCACTGTGGAACAGTCAAAACACAAACATGACAATCATTCTTGCCGCCCGCAACAGGCAGGGGGGCGTGGTGAACACACACAGCGGAGCGAGCAGACTTTCTCAGTGGCTCGTCTTCGGCGCTGAGTGCAGCTTTCCTCCTCCGAGAGACAGCATCAGGAACGCGGCTTTGATCCCGGAGCCGGTGGCCTGCCGTCTCTTTCAGGGCGGGGTTTCTGGCCCTTGGAGCCCTGGCGGCGCTTCGGCCAAGGCTGTCTTGGTCTCACCGCCGGCTCATGCTCGCGCCGAACAGCAGTAGGAAGGGCGAACGGTCTTCCCGCGCGCTGCGCTGAGGAGGAGCGGGAACGCGCAGGAGGGTTCGCGCCGGCGCGCTTTGGTAAGAAGTGGCTAATGGCCTTCGACTGCTTCTGCGCTTCAACGAAGCGCTCCGTGAACGTCTCTACCGCCGCTCCAAAGAGACCTGAAGGATTCACGGGAGCGTCCAGAAGAGCCGTCTTCTCCGAGTCTTTTAACTCGGTCAGAGTCAGCCACAGGTGACGATCCAGCACCACCAGATTACCCATATTGCGGCCGATCGCTCAAGCTGTCACCTTCGTTGCTCTGAGGGCCAGATCTGTGGCGCGTCGGAGCTCTTTGAAGACTTCAGGGTCCGGGCCACCTTCATCCAGGGACTGAAGGAGCTTGGCCTGATACACCTGAAGTATCGCCATCATATGCAGCGTTGAAGCTGCCTGGCCCGCCGCTGAAAAAGCCTTGCCAGCGAAGTTTGCGGTGGCTCGGCAAGGTTTAGATGGGAGAGACGCGTTGTTTCGCACCCTCCAGTTGGCCGCGGCTGCAGGACAGAGGTGGGCAGCGACGGCTTCCTCCACAGGGGGAAGATTAACATACCCCGCTCGGTCAGCGCCGTCCACAGACGACAGAAGGGAGGATCCAGGATTGTGCACTCGACTGGTAAGCGGCGCGTTCCACGACTTCGCTATCTCGTCGTGCACCTCCGGGAAAAAGGGGCCGGGCCTCCGCGGGGTGTCCTTTCGGCCGCGATCCGACTGGAGGAACCACTCGTCCAGACGGCTTCTGGCCGGCTCGGTAGGAGGCGCCCACTCCAGACCGAGCTCATCAACTGCCTTGGTCAGGGCGCGGAGGAGCTCAACATCACTGTGATGGAGGTCCCCAGCGTCACTGATGGGCGCAGTGTAATCCAGTGGGCTGTTGGACCACTCCTCTCTCGCAGACGCTGCCACCGAGATGGCATCATCCTCATCCTCCTCCGTGGCTCCGAAAGACACCACATCTTGCGCGCTGGGGGAGGGGCGGAGATTAGCGGCCATGAAGCGCACTGGAAGGGGACCTGCAGCAGGGGGGTGAGGAGCGCGTGGGCACTGAGCCGGCGCGGTCTCGTCACCCGACCCGGACAGATCCGCATCAGTAACTCGCGGCACTTTACTCCTTGGCTCAAAAGAGGCTGCAGAGGAAGAGCGCGGCAGAGCTTGTTGGGCGAGTTCATCGCCTTGGACGATGGCCACACGGAGCCTGAGAGTCCGGAGACTCATATCTCCGCAGTGGGGGCAGTCCGACCCCCCAAGAAGACGCACGATTCGTGGCCATCAGAGGGTTCGATTGGCTCTACGCAGGAGAGGCAATCGCGAGAGGTCATCTTTATCCGTCCGAAGCTCACCGGAACACAGCAGGGGAAGAGAAGGCGTGTCCGCTGCAGAGTGTAGATCACGGTGAGTAGAAGATTGTTGATAGGCTTCTTGCTGAAGGAAAAAATTCTGAATGGATGACGTACAAGCACTGCCTTATATAGAGTGGGATCCCGCTCATATTTCGCGCGCTTGAACGTCATTGGCCAGTTTTACTGGCGTGATTCAATAAGGCTTCAGTAATATTCGAGGAAAAGGTATTTCCCATAGCAATGTAGAGTGACCGAATTGAAGGGGAACGCCATCATCTTACTTATTTTTTTAAGAAAATAACAAATTCAAAGAACCAGCTAAAAAAAAAGTGAATCAAAACGCTGTATAATGCAAAAAAATACATGCTTTCATTGTGTGCCTCAAACACCTAACTTTACACGAGCTCCAACATCAGAATGAGTGAGAGCTTTATTGCCAGCTATGTTTTCAGATATGAACTTACTTTGGTAAAATCAAAAAGATTTTTCCGGAATCAGTTTCCGGTTCAACGTTATGAAAACACGTATATTTTCTGCATGATACACACACCACTATTAAACTCTTTTGTATGGTTTATACACAAGCACTGTGTGTCGTTTTTACTTGCATCTAAAAAACAAAAAACAACAGTAGCTCTTTCTGTGTCGGTGTGGGTGGCTCTTAAAAGAGCCGTTGGGTTTGATCTGATTGAAGGCGTTTATCCTCCGAAGCCGTACAAGGTGCGTCCCTGTCGTTTGAGCGCGTACACGACGTCCATGGCGGTGACGGTCTTTCTCTTGGCGTGCTCGGTGTAGGTGACGGCGTCGCGGATCACGTTCTCCAGGAACACCTTCAACACCCCGCGGGTCTCCTCGTAGATCAGACCGGAGATGCGCTTGACGCCGCCGCGGCGCGCCAGACGACGAATGGCGGGTTTGGTGATTCCCTGGATGTTATCGCGCAGCACTTTCCGGTGACGCTTAGCGCCTCCTTTCCCGAGTCCTTTACCGCCTTTGCCTCTTCCAGACATGGTTCAGATGCTGCCTGTTTCAGTTAAACAACGAAAACGAATGTGTAATAAACGCTTCAGGGAGGCCCTTTATATCTGCTTACAGGACCTAACTGAAACCATCTCCGCGTCACATGATTCACAGCCCCCGCCCCCGCGAGGAGGAAACCATGTGGTTTAACGCCAATAATGATGTAACGATGTATGTACCTTGTTTCGTATTAAAATGCATATTTTATAAGATTAATTTGACAAATATATTTCATTGCATAATATCTAAATAATATTTAAATGTACGCCTTTGACAGACCAGCGACTTGCAGATCATTATCGTTGTCTAGGACCGCAATCAATTACTGTTATCATATTCACCAGCATTGTGTGTATATATACCTTTTTTACAGTCTATGGTATATACAGTTGTGCTCAAAATGATCCATACCCTTTGTAAATGTGGTCAACGAAGGCTGTGAAAATAAATCTGCAATGTTTATCCATTTTATATTTCATAAAAAAAATATATAATTTTTTTTTTTTTTTTTTGAGTGCTGGTAGGAACAAGAAGTTCAAAAGAATATAAATATGGGGGAACACAAAGGCCAAATTCATATATATATATATATATATATATATATATATATATATATATATATATATATATATATATATATATATGTATATTATTCTGATGTGCAGCAAAAGATTGTTGAACTTCACAGATTAGAAAGTGGCTGTAAGAAAAGAGCTAAAGCTTTGAAAATGTCCTTTTCCACCATCGGGGCAATAAATAAAAAATTCCAATCAACAGAAAATGTGACAAATCTGCCTGGAAGAGTTTGTGGGTGTATTTTGTCTTAAAGCAAGGCGAGGAGGAGAGTTTGAGTGTCTGAAGACTCTCAGGGATCACAGCTGGAGAACTGCAGAAAACAGTTTTGGGATCAGAAAGCCACATATTTAGATCACCTCTCAAAAGAATAAAACAAAATATGTGAACAGAATGCAAGTTTTGGGCAGTTGCAGTCCATATTATAGGCACCGCCTCGATATTTCAATCACTAAACAGCACGACAAAACATTGTGAAAAACACTTAAAGTGTCTTAATGTATTAAAAACTGTGATATTAAAAGAACAAATTTAGTACTCGCCTTATTGAATATGCTTAATTTATATAGGCAAGCAGATGAGCCTGGCATATAAACGTAATGCATTAAATAATTCTGTGTTTTATAATGGTTTTCTATGGGAATTGTTTAATTTGTGTTTGTATTCTGGGTTCGTCTGCTTGCCTGTACACAGCATGCATCATCGGTTGAGGTAACACTTTCTATGAAGCCCATTTTTATAATGCATTATAAGGGTATTCTTAAAGCATTATAATGAATGTGTAATGCATTATAAAAAAAAAAAAAAAAAAAAAAAAAGCCTTATAATATGTTATATCGTTTTATAAATAATCATAATAACAATCATAATTAGAATGTTAGACATTTCTGCAGTTATTTACTGTATATCACCCAGTATAATACTGCAAATTCCCTTTACAGTAAATAACTGTAATACCCTTTGCATCATGGGAAACTATTTGTGTTTTAAAGGCAACTGCAATGAAGCATCAAGAAAGACATGAGCAGGCCAGCCACCCTGAGACTGATAATTCATGGTAGAGAACAGCTATGGTTTTGAGAGGTTTGTGTTTTCTATATGAGGTTTGCCTTTTAAAAGTGTGCTATTTATACTTCTTGTATTTCAGAGAAGATTTTTTCTGTCACTAACAAAGTGGATGGTGAGCAAAGATGGTGGCCACGTTTTGGAGCAACACCTGGGTTTTGCAGACGGCTATGTATTCTTTGGCTGTTTGTCTTTTCCCCATTATATTATATTTCTGTTGCCTAAAGATTCTTTGTGAGGATGAATCCAGAGGACACAACATAATGCACTGCAAAACATCCTAAGACAGGAGAAATGGTGAAGATGCACTGCTCCAGCATTGGAAGACTGTATTTTTAAGTGTTATGCATGCAATGTTTTAAATAAAGCATTTTATATTTATATTTATATTTATTGTGTCTGTTTTAATTGAATGCCAGTAGTACCTATGTAGAGTAAAAATAAAATTAATTATATATAAAATTTTAAAGCAAATACAGTTTGCTACTGTAAATCTTAATTACAGTAACCTAAGACTAATATTAATGTTGATGTGAGCTATAATAATTTCAACTGAAAAAAAAATCAATGTTTATGTTACATTTTATGTCGATGGTCCCTCAGTCTATTGACTGTAAGCAGTTTAGCAGCTCAGTCATTCTGGAGACACGGGACAAAACACGTCCAGCGATTGTAACTGCTATCAGGTTTAAAAAATAAAAATTATTTTCAATAGTAAATGTTATAGGGATTAATAACAGAATGTATTTAACACAACTATCCCCTTCAATTTAATTTGATCATTATTATGTGAAAACTATGACACTTATTGTCTTTTCATTGCATCAAAAACAGTGTGTCCACAGAGACGGGTTCAATCATTCATATGCTATAAAATGGATAAAAGTGTGTTGTTGTTCTTTTTGATGATAACAAAGAGCTTGTTTTATCAAAAGCAACATTTGATAGCATCTCGTATCAAATGTTGTTTTTCAGTGACACATGCATGTTTCATAAGGATTCAAAGTTTTGTCCCACTTTTTGTCAACCGTCAGACGTTCATTAAAATGTAATAAAATCAGGGAATATTAGTTGTAGAATGTTTTGAATCCTAATTTTAATATTTCCTGTCACAACCATGATATATCAACACCATCTTCCAATTTCTGAGGAAATTATTAGAAACATTTATATAATTTTATTTATTTATTGATATTGATTTTATTTATTTATATAATTTTTATTTTATTTATTGATAGTTAAAATGACTACAAATTCAGGTTTTCTTCACCTCCGTCAGATGAATATTTTGATAATATTTAATTACGATATTATATATTTGTTGAGGAATTGTTGGTCACATGTGAAAGTCTAATCTGTTGTTAACATGATGTGTTTTGAAATGTTAGAAACATCTTGAATGTTGTTAAAGATTAAGTTGAAATTATGTTACACAGTTCACGGTAAAAAGCACATTTTGTTAAAAAAAAGATAAAAGTTGTGAGGTTGTATCAAAGCAGAGATCAGTAGCTTAGTACATATAATATACATAAACGCAGTTTAATTTGTCTGAGTGCAAGGTTTTAACAGGTGCACCCTGTTTTGTCCCACTTCTCAAGAATGACTGAGCTGTAAACTAGCTCTCATCAGAGTATTAGGCTCAGGTTCAGCTTAGTGTATAATGTTGACGTACTTGCAAAGTTACTTATAGTCAGTTTGTCTGTTGGGGAACCATTAAAATAAAGTGTTTGCATATATTTATCAAACATACTACTAATACTCTCATGACTGCTAGCTGACATGTTGCAGAGTTACTTAACAGCAGCTGTCTAAAGGGGACCATCAAAATAATCAAACTGATATTACAGTAAAAAGAGTTTAAAGCAAATGTGTTAAAATTACACATTCATCTGATCTGATATCTGATCTATTATTACTATTACTATACTTATAAGTGGTCTTTGATTGCTTTAAGTAAAGTAGCATAAGAACGATGGCAAGATGAGACGTATAATAAAATATATTTATAAGAAATATAATCCATTGTAACAAGTCGATGCAACATGTTCACTGTTACATAAATCATACTCATAAGATACTGTAAAACAGGTTATATGGCTATAACCACAAATAAGTAAACGTTATAATACATTAAAACTGTTCTTATGAATACTAATACGTTGAGCCTGATGACCGGAGACGAGTGGAGCGACCTGAAGAGCAGCAGCAGCAGCATACAGCTGTGAATCTGAGGATCTGGAGAGGTTCTGGATGAAGGAAGGGTCTCCTGGTCTCTGAACTCATCAGGCGTTATAAGAGAAAACTCAAGAGCTGCTATATTACCAGGAGGTTGCAGAAAGTATTGAATAAAATGGTATGAATATTCATGACCAAAGCGGTTTAGTTTTAAATAATGGTATTTACTTTCACAGCCTTTGTTTAAATTTGCCAAACCAAGGGTATGAATAAATTTGAGAAGATCTAATACACACGCAACCTTTGCGGTAAGGAACTAAAATGAATAAAATGCAGAAGATAAAACCAAGACTACATTCATTAAGCTCGTGAGTGCAATTGTACTTGCTCCAACATATATTTAGATTTAGTTACAGTGGAAACCGTCTCGTTCAGTGTGGTGTAGGTGGCTCTTAAAAGAGCCTTTGGGGTGCGGTGCTGCAGCGGCGGGTTTAAGCGCGCTCTCCGCGGATGCGGCGCGCCAGCTGGATGTCTTTGGGCATGATGGTGACTCTCTTGGCGTGGATGGCGCACAGGTTGGTGTCCTCAAACAGACCGACCAAATAAGCCTCGCTGGCCTCCTGCAGGGCCATGACGGCGGAGCTCTGGAAGCGCAGGTCCGTCTTGAAATCCTGCGCGATTTCTCGCACCAAGCGCTGGAAAGGCAGTTTGCGGATCAGCAGCTCGGTGGACTTCTGATAACGGCGGATCTCTCGGAGAGCCACGGTCCCGGGCCTGTAACGGTGGGGCTTCTTGACGCCGCCGGTGGCTGGGGCGCTCTTCCGGGCGGCTTTAGTAGCGAGCTGCTTCCTCGGGGCTTTGCCGCCGGTGGATTTACGAGCCGTCTGCTTGGTTCTTGCCATCGCGAAGATTAACCTCTTCCTCTGTTCTGAGTACGTAGAGAATATACTGCTCTCTGTTCCGCGCCTGCTTTTAAACCATCATACTGACACGAGCTTATGATGTCATAGACGTACAGAGGCTTGTGATTGGCTGATGTGTGAAGAGGGTGTGACGTCTGCTCATGACTGTTAGCCAATGACTGCAGCAGCTTCTCTTTCAAACGCTTTGTGTTTAGTACTTTAAGCGTCTTTCATTTATTTATTCGCTCAACTTTATTTCCAGAATCAAGGTCTGTTAGCAAAACACAGCACAAAACCCCCCAAAAAAGTCTTCCCTGATAGGTGACTGATAGCGTATAATATATGACACTGCCTTTACATATCATCATTAATTAAATTGTTAATTACATGACCTATTTTATTTATGTAATTATTTACTCGTGATGAAATATACATTCATTATTCAGTTTAAATGGTTAAGTAAAATAACCTCGTTGTTTATTGCACTTCGTTATCCACACTCAGTCCTAAATAACAAACACTGCTTTATTTGGTTTATATGTTCTATAACAGCGAATATGGAGCTTCATAAGTGAAATAGATTAATCGAAAAGCGCTCTCTATCAGATGAAGTGTGTGGCTCTGAAAAGAGCCTTTGTGTTGGAGAAGCAGACCGGACTCGGTTTACTTGGCTTTGGCGGGTTTCTCGGTCTTCTTGGGCAGCAGCACGGCCTGGATGTTGGGCAGCACGCCGCCCTGAGCAATGGTCACTCCGCCCAGGAGTTTGTTCAGCTCCTCGTCGTTGCGCACCGCCAGCTGCAGGTGACGGGGGATGATGCGGGTCTTCTTGTTGTCCCTCGCGGCGTTTCCAGCCAGCTCCAGGATCTCAGCGGTGAGATACTCGAGCACAGCCGCCAGATAGACGGGAGCACCGGCACCGACGCGCTCTCCGTAGTTTCCTTTGCGGAGAAGCCTGTGAACGCGACCGACGGGGAACTGCAGCCCTGCCCTGGACGAGCGAGTCTTGGCCTTCGCTCTCGCTTTGCCGCCGGTTTTTCCTCTGCCACTCATTGTCGATTTCTTATAACTGTTCCGCCTGTAAAGTTGAACTAATAAATTAGAGCGCTGTTACTGTATTTAAAAGAGCGTGCCAGTCGCCCATTGGTTTAGAGCCTTGTAAGATTTTAAACCAATCACTGAACTTCCCTCCAACACACACCGCCAAAGCCACGCCTCCACAGCTACGGCCGGAGTGTACTGCATTTTAGACTAAACACATGACAGATAATATTAAATAAAATGGGATGGCTTGTTGAATAAAAAAAAAAAAAAAAAAAAAGTATAATAAAAAAAAAATCATATATATATATATATATAGCAATGCAAAAAATATTAGTATTTTTTTTTTAACCTAACTAAATTATTTCTAAATGCACAATATATATGTAAAACATTTGAGTTGAGGTAAACTCAAACAATCTAAATAAATAATTTTACTTCCGCTAAGAGTCAAAGTGCAGGTCTTTTGCGCTTTCTTTAAATTGAGTGTGTGGCTCTGAAAAGAGCCGTTGGTGAATAAAACAGAAGATTTTTATTTCTTCTTGGGAGCTGCCTTTTTAGGTTTAGCAGCTTTGGGCTTTGCAGCTTTAGGTTTAGCAGCTTTAGGCTTTGCCGTCTTGGGTTTGGCAGTCTTGGCCTTTTTGGGGCTCTTGGCTGCTTTCTTGGGCGTCGCTGGCTTCTTCGCCTTCTTGGGGCTCTTCGTCGCCTTCTTAGCGGCGGCTGCGGCGGGTTTCTTGGCCTTCTTGGGCGATTTCTTAGCGGCGGGCTTCTTCGCCGCTGCGCTCTTGGGCTTCTTGGCGGCAGCGGGTTTCTTGGCCGCGGGCTTCTTGGCTTTAGGAGCCGCTTTCTTCTTGGTCTCGGCTTGCTTCTTGCTGATCTTGAAGGAGCCGGAGGCGCCGGTCCCTTTGACCTGCAGCAGGGTGCCTTTAGTCACCAGGCTCTTGATGGCGAGCTTGACGCGGGAGTTGTTCTTCTCCACGTCGTAGCCGCCGGCGGCGAGAGCTTTCTTCAGCGCGGCGAGGGACACGCCGCTCCTCTCCTTGGACGCGGACACGGCTTTGACGATCAGCTCACCGACGCCTGGACCTGCTTTCTTGGCTTTGGCGGCGGACTTCTTCTTGGGCGCTTTGGCCGGCGGAGCGGCAGCAGCTGGAGCGGTTTCTGCCATTTCTCGGAGCGGATTTACAGTCTTTCAAACACTGACTTCAATGAGTGTCGCTCGCGCGGCGCTGCGCTCTTTAAACAACACATGAGAACCTTATAGACTCAACCCGCTGCTCGGTGTCTGCGCGCCTCCGCGAGCTCCTCGCGCTTGTGTTTTCTTCTCCTACATTTAAGGACTAAACTCGAGTTTTAAAATAGTTTAGCGCAGTAGAAACACAGTGAACACCAGGCAGAGGTTCTTGGCTTTCTGTGGAGACTAAAATACGCGGCGAGGAAATGTTTGTTTTGCCCCGGTCAGATCAAACTCAAGCCGAGCATCAGCCACGGAACACAGCCGCGTGTAAATCTAATGCCTTGTTTAAGTGTAAAAGTTGATAGCAGATTAAAATCATCCTCTTTGTGTTTCAGAAACAGTTTGGAAGTGAATATAATGAAATGATCATCTGTGAAGGGCGTGTGTAGTGTTTCATTCAGCTGCTGTTTTGGGCGGCTTGAAGCACAAACATCTGGAGGCTTCGAGACTGTTTGAGACACATTACAATTAACGATGTAATGCATTTCCTATATTTTATATGTTCCTATATTTTATACAGTTTTATATATATATATATATATATATATATATATATATATATATATATATATATATATATATATATATATATATATATATATATATATATATATATATATATATATATATATATATATATATATATATATATATATATATATATATATATATATATATATATATATATATATATATATATATATATATACAGCTGTTTGTAATGATGTTGTGAACTTAAATTATGTGGATGATGTATTGGTGTTGATTGTACAGGTCAATGAATATCACAGCCCGATTACTCCCATAGGTCTTGTCCTGTTTATTACACACTCAGTCAAATCACTCCAATTCCAATGAACCTTTTCTCTACATTCTTATTTCATTGTTCATTCTTACAATATGTGATCTTTTCATGTGCTTCAAAATCAGTTCAACTCTAGTACACAAACTCAAGTTCATAAACATCATCATGCTGCAATGCATGCTGGGTACTAGCATAGTACAAAACTCATCCATGGCTCCCAGCATGCGTTGCTGCATGATTTTTTTTTTTTTTTTCAAAAGGTCACCATTGTTGGGGTTCACAAGCTGATTCTTGATGTTTGTGTGAGTCTAATTGCTACCATAGATTAAAACGTTTTGTGGACAAACTGTTTGGAAAGTCCTTTCTATCACTGACTGTCACAGAACCACTTTTACTATAATCAATATAACATTCAATTAACCAGAGATTAAACACATGTCTATGTTCACTCTCAATGAAATCAGTTCACTAACAGGTGATTGTCATTATAAATACATAACAACCAACTACTGATCATTTTCTCTGGGCTTTTAAGTAACAAATATGTTCGAGGAACACGTTTACAACAGCCAGGTAAAAAATAGGAGAAAAAAAAAAAAAAAACCACTCCACCAGCTAACACAGACGTCAAGGGTCAAGAGCCCAACTAAAGCAGACACTGATCTCTAACATTACTTCAATAAATCAACAGCTAAACCTTAGTTAATTCTCAATAAGATCTTCTGTAGATGTCTGACAGAAATAAAGTCAGTCTGGTTATTAATAAGAGGAGCTGGTGATGCTGTTTGTGGGGTTGTTTAATCAGATCTTGAGATTTAATGTATTTTATTTCAGTTGATTTCATCTAAGGCTGTGTCTGAAGTCAGTTGTTGTTCTTGTGTTTCTCTTTCTGTCAGTGATTCTGTTTGTTAACAGCAGGTGTTCATCACTAATGCCCAATCAGCACTTAATTAATCACTTAATTACTTAACTGCGAGTTTTCAAACTTACATGGTTTAAGCCAAAAATAACTGATTTACTCAAATGGTTTGAGTTACTTGTTGAGTTTTACAGTGTGAACACATTTTATGTTAATTATTATTAAAATATTATCATTGTTTTATATTTTTGCTGGCTTAATTTATGTTGCTGCTGCTGTTGTTACTGTCAGTTAGCTGTCATGTGGATCAGAGTTCATATTTTTACTGATTTAAAATTTGTTTATCCTCACCAGAGGTGGACAGTAACGAAGTAAATTTACTTGAGTATTGTACTTAAGTACACTTTTTGAGTATCTGTACTTTACTTGAGTATTATTTTTTCTGGAAACTTCCGACTTTAACTTCACTACATTTGAAAGACAAATATCGTACTTTTTACTCAACTACATTTATATCAAGGTCCCCAAGTAGAAAGTCGTTATATTTTAGCAGTTTTTACAGTGTGTGCATTTTCAGATTCACTGAACCCTTTATTCTGTGAAAATCTGGCCTGTGATCTGTCAGGACCTTCCTGTGTTGCCAAGTCTTACAGTATTTCTAAGCCTGCAGTTTTCTGCCTAGCTTTGATTGTCAAATGGTTGATTTTTTTTACACAAATCTGGCAACCTCGGGATCTTCTCCACTAAACTAATGTAAACGTCCGCGCTCCTGCACTCTAAAAGCGCTCTAAAAAGGCATGTGTTAACTCATTAAAGCCCTTTGGAAAATTAACCATGTTTTTACTATAGTAACCGTAACTATGGTATTTGCAGTAAAATCACAGTATCCACAAATTTACTATTATCTCATTATAGTAACCATATGCTATTTTTAGTAAAACTTCAGTAACCACAAATTTACCATAGTTTCATTGTATTAACTATAGTTTGAGTTTTGTAGTTAAACTATGGCAATACAAATGGTAGGCTGATATCCGTCAAAAATCGCTGCCCTCACTTTACTATATATATATATGTAATTTTTTTAATTTTTTTTTAATTTTTTTTTTTTTTGGTAAACAAATGATCAAAAAGTTGGCTAAATGAAAACTTTGAAATCTAAACTGGGAATCAATAAGTATTGAAATCAATAAGCAGACGCAGAATGGATAAAATTCAAACAATACCCAACACTAGCCACATGTTTTGATGTTCACTGATTTCTGAGCATTTTCTGAACACTGATCAGTTGATGGCAAAATTCAAAAAGACGGTTCTTTGGCGCAACCTGCACACCCACGGCCATACTGACAGAGTATGATCAGTTTTCTGAAGAGACTAAAGATTTGTTTTCTTTTCAATGTTTGCTTTGTTTGCCTAAAATGAACCGTATCATAAACTTCAATATCTCTGAAAAATAAATTTGTAACTTTTAAACAAGTATTAAAAGGAGTTCAGTGTAGTTGTAGGAGTGTTAGATAAAAAATAAAGATGATTATCTTCATTCAGTTGTTCCGTTTCTATTGGTTTAGTAACATAAAAGCTCTTAAATTCAAAGATAACACAAGCTAATCAGTGTATTCAGTAGGTTGCATTAGTGGCATATGGTATTGTAAATATACAACAATGTGACAATATAACAGCGCATTTACTTTTTACTTTTGATACTTAAGTACTTTTAAAAACACGTACTGTCTTTACAACTTTCACTTGTAGTGGAGTAGTATTTGACCAGTGGTATCTGTACTTTCACTCAAGTAATGAAGTTGTGTACTTTGTCCGCCTCTGATCCTCACCATGTTTGAGAATTGTGTGCTGAGTTACTGTATAGTTGTGTAGCAGTTCCAGATCTGCTCATAAGAAATTCCACACGGGAGACGGCAGGGACAGATTCACATCACTTCCATTTATTAAGCCTGGAACACATTGGGACACTTAATCAGAAAAATTGTTCTCCACGCTATCCTCTTTCCGCGTCTCACACAAGAAAACCAGGAGATAAGGAGAAACTTTTTTTTTGCATCTTGCCTCGCCAGCGTCCATTTGCGGTCTGAGGCTGACAATTACAACAATTTTCTGTTAACATTGTGAAACACACTAAAACATAAGAAATAAAGAAGTTGAAATACAATTACTGGTTGTATGTTGTTCTTTTCACATGTATTATCAAAAGTTAATGATGTATACAAATTAATGTTCACGTGAAGCAGCATACAACATTCCCCAAAATATCATGCACATTCACAACGATATAGAGACACGAATTCAGTGCATAATCCAAATGTGAAGTAATAGAATGTTTTTCAGAATAAGGGGAAAGAGAGAATAATAAAACAATATTCGAAACCAGTTCACATACATTATCATTCAAATCACTTTTTTTAACTGTTTGAATTAAAGGACTGAACATACCTGGAACACATTGGGACACTTAATCAGAAAAATTGTTCTCCACGCTATCCTCTTTCCGCGTCTCACACTACACAAACCACCGAATGATTAGTTCCACGTGCGTCAGATAAAATTCACTTAAAACTCACATAAATCTAATAATACACAATTATACATACTCAAAATCGATTCAAAACACATTCAACTTAGAATTTGATGAACTTTAGTCAAATGAACATTGTTAAACGTACCAAGAAATCCAGGAGATAAGGAGAAACTTTTTTTTTTGCATCTTGCCTCGCCAGCGTCCATTTGCGGTCTGAGGCTGACGCAACTCCCGCACTCCCCAAAGGCATAGCGCGCAACACAGATAAGAGTCCCATTTGCACAAAATACCATAATTAAAGTTCCTACACACAATAACACAGAAAGATCTGTGTAGGTGTTTAATACATAACTGTCTTTTGACTCCACAGAAAATAAGTTTTGGGAAGTTCATCACAAAGAATACAATAAAATTAATATTTATCTTCCCAACTGGTTACAGTTGCATCTCATCACAACTTGTTTAATATATGTGTTCATTATAGCGTACATATTTGCCTTTACTTTTAAGAGGAAGACAATATTTTAAAAGGTTTTGTTTAAGAGGAAAAAAGAGAAACATATTACCCATGCTATGTAGAAAACTTTGAAAATAAACATAAATCTAAAAGAAAGATGATTTTTTTTTTTTTTTTTTTTACAGTAGTATTGCTAAAACATATTTGGTTGCTCTGACAGATCTTTTAACACTCAGTAGACTGACTTTTATTCATTAGATGAACTA
The DNA here is from genome assembly GCA_036784905.1 of Acrossocheilus fasciatus. Classification (NCBI taxonomy): domain Eukaryota; kingdom Metazoa; phylum Chordata; class Actinopteri; order Cypriniformes; family Cyprinidae; genus Acrossocheilus; species Acrossocheilus fasciatus. The sequence continues at coordinate 47,091,897 of CM071944.1, forward strand.
AAGGAATTACGACCAACGACTGAGGTGTACTGACCTGTTCCCAGGAAGCAGGGTCCTCATAAAAAACCTGACCCCAAGAGGTGGGACCGGCAATCTGCGAAATTACTGGGAGGATGAAGCTCACGTCGTTACATGCCAGGTGGCAGATGATGCACCAGTCTACGAACTAAAACCTGAACAGAGTAAAGTTTTACATCGCAATCTTCTTCCATGTGACCATCTACCTCTTGAAATCACACCAGCTCAAAGTACTAAACCAAAACAACTGAACAACTAGACTAAGAAACTAAGAAACAGCAGAACCCAGCCAAGACCACAGATAAGACCACAAGAAAGCAGTGATTGCATAGAAAAAAGAAATATGTTACCACAACAGTCAGTACCTTCTGAGCCCCGATCTAACTCTCCAATGGTGGAACCAAGGCCACAGTCACTTCCAGACGAGTCACAGATAGATCTTCCAGAATCTGCACCTGAAATAAGAAAATAACTTAATGAAAATGAACCAACTGTTGACCTTTGCATCTAGGGGGGTGACAACTGTGACACCCTGGTCATCACCACCCCTTTGTTACCCCCAGCCCTCATATGTGTGTTGTTAACTTTGAATTGCACTACCACATGAATTTTACCCCATGACTAGTCACTGTATGACCTGTGTTGAAGGCATGAAATGTCACTATACAGAACATTACCCAGATACTGTTTATTGCCCATAGTGAGAAATTATTGCAAAACAAAAACAATGGACTGTTATCAGATCTTGAAAAATAATCGACTGTTGTGCGGTTTTGAAACTGTGGACACTTTGATACTTTCTTTTTTGACACTTCTTGAATCTTTTTCTTCCTTGAAGGACTATTTGCCTTTTTTTTCTTGCTAGAGCAAAGTAATGGACTGTTTTTCCTTCTTAACATAGTCTTGTTGGTGGTTTGCAAATGACTCTCTTTTTTTTTATTAAATTTTATAAAAAAAATAAAAAAAAATTATATATATATATATATATATATATATATATATATATATATATATATATGTGTATATATATATATATATATATATATATATATATATATATACATATATATATACATATATATATATATATATATATATATATATATATATATATATATATATATATATATATATATATTAGAACTACCTCATGGGACTATTTACAAATAAGTGCCTCTTGTCTATTGACGAATAAGGACTCTTGTAAGGTGAAATGAGCAATATCACAATTGTGAATGTATGCTTGTAAAAAAAAAAAAAAAAAAAAAAAAAAGGAGAATGTACAAGTAACATGATAACCATGCTGTAATATCTGATGTTGTAGATACTCGCTGGGTGAAGTTAAAAGAGGTCAAATACTGTAAATTGAGCATATCTGTGACTAAGTAATTTGATGTCGGGACGACATCATTATTTTGAGGGTGAGAGTGTGATATGGTGATTAAATTCCCAAAGTTAATGTAAAACTGGTTAATGTTATTTTTCTAATATTGTAAAATAGCATTCAATTCGTTATTTGTGTTTATGAGAAGGAAAATGCAATTTAGTAAATTAATTATTTTAATTTGGCATACTTGCATGACGTGATCGTACGCTGGGTCGATGTGTGCGCCTGTGATGTGCTCCATTCTCAGTAAATGCAGACACGTGAAGCCATCACACCAGCATCCTTTCTTTAATTATTTTACACTTCTTTCCAGGAGTGCTACATCATGCTGATTTGGTGTTTGGATAAGAGCACATCTACTGTATGCAGCTAAACATTTTAATACATCATTAAGTGGTCCAAGCAAAGTGAAAAGATTATTTGCGTACCTGATAACACAGCCCGTTTAAAAGTACAACATAAAAATATATGCAGATTTTTGTACTAGTCAGCAATAAGGAAATATAAAAAAATAAAATAAAATACAACAATAATAATAATAATAATAATAATAATAATAATAATAATAATAATAATAATAATAATAAATAAATAAAATATTACATGCAATTACCCAGCACATAATAGCCTAATGGTATTGTTTTTGTTATTAAAGTCAATATATATATATATATATATATATATAAAAACCATCAACTGGCAGCACATATTAAATGTTACACTACATCTTAGATTTACATTTATGCATTTAGCAGATGCTTTTATCCAAAGCAACTTACAGTGTATTCAATATATACTTTATGATTCTGCTTCAGGGTTAGTGTACTTCACAGCTTATCAGTGCATGCATGACCACTTATTTTATTGTCATGTATAGTAGTTATAGAGATATTGAGTGCTCCTGATACGTTTTCCCCATCCATCGTTTTTTTTTTTTTTTTCAGTTAAAGTAATGTGCCATATTTTTAACTACATTTTTACATACATTTTCAATGTAACTTGATGCTAATTGTACCTCTAATTATTGCAGATGTATTCTTGTAAGCATTATGGATATTTTGTGTTTCTGATGAAGAAACAAGTTATTTATCTTAATTTAATGCTGTATATTGAGCAGCGAATGATGTAAACCACACGAGATACATACGCTACATGAAGAAAAAATGCATTGTTGGTCGGCACCACCTAGACGTGAATGAGTTGTGAAATGTGGTGAATAGTTTTCTGCAGTGAATATGTTCCTACTTAAAAAAGAAAAAAAAAAAAAAAAAGAGAGAGAAAATAACAAAAGGTTTCTACATGGGTCATTTTTGAGCCATGTGAGTAAAATTTATGTAGAAATACAAAAACTGTTTATTTATTTATTTATTTATTTATTTTTTAATATAAAGTGAAGAAAGTAAAAAATAAACATGATTTATGTAAATCAAAAACAAGATAGAATAATAATCTTTCTGAGATTCAGCAAAGAATCACTCAGGCATGACTGAAATAACATAGGAAATTCCACCTCTGATACCCCCCCCCCCCACACACACACACACACAAACACACACACACACACACACACACATACACACATGTCTGGTTTGCTATCCTTGTGGGGACTTTTCATAGGCATAATGCTTTTTTCTACTGTACAGACCGTATATGCTATTGCCCTACACCAACTCTACACCTAAACCTACCCCTTACAGGAAACTTTCTGCATTTTTAGATTTTCAAAAAACATCATTCTGTGTGATTTATTAGCTTGTTTCCTCATGGGGACCTAAAAAATGTCCCCACAAGGTCAAAATTTACTGGCATTACTATCTTTGTGGGGACATTTGGTCCCCATAATGTAGCATAAACAAGGACACACACACACAAAGACACACACACACACACACACACACACACACACTATGTACTTCATCTCTTTTTCCTGCAAGATTTACTTCCAGCATGCTTGTACTGGTTTGGGGCAGTTTCATTGGAATTTGATGTTGGTGAGTCATCACTTCATAACATGCAAATATGACTTAATTTGTAACAGGGCAGGGAAAGGGTGGGATTTTCTATTCATTTCTTTGCATATAAAAGGTTTGCGGTCCTTTATCTGCTGTTGAACACTGGACAACAGCTGACTGTCAGCAGAACAGTGGGTAAGACAACTCATGCATTTAACTCTAGCAAAAATTTCATGGATTTTGATGATCTGCTTTCTCGGTTATTAACATTGTACATCTAGCAAGTAGGCTACGCTAGTATCAAGTTTTTTTTTTTTTCTTTTTTCTTTATCTTAAAAATATACATTTATCACAGAACATATATGTAAATTGCAGGAAAACGCTGCTGCTCCGCTGTTGTAAGAAAGAGTGCCTTGCTTTCTTCTCAGTCCAAAAATTTTGGTAATTATGCGCATATGTGCATTTTGCAGATAGATAGATAGACAGATAGATAGATAGTTTTATGAATTGTTTCATGAATCATGTTCTTTGACAAGTGAATTTACTGAAGGCTATCAGGTATGTAGTTTATTAAATTCATTCAAAATATGTGCACATGTAGGCTATTAATCTTGTTGAAAAAAGCTCAGTTAATGTTTCTTGTCTCATCACACTTATTGTATACTTATTTATGCTAAATTGTGGGGTCAAAATGTCCCCACAAGGATAGTAAAACCTGAAATTTTTGACATTGTGTGAAATCTAGAGAAAAGAAGTCTAGAGCACCCTCATTATTGTATTTATTTATTTTTTTTATTTTTTTATTTATTTATTTATTTATTTTTTTAAGTAAATGGAGGTTGTGGTTCTTTCACGATTCTGAATAATAATTAAAAAAAAAAGATTAAAAAAAAAAAAAAAAAAAAAAAAAACATTAGACAACTAAACAAAAAATATGTTTTGATTCCTACCATACACATAAGAGTTTATATCCTAACTATAAACTTTTATTCCAGTACTTCTGTGTCCTGGCAGATCGCCAGGTCAGGTCCTCACAGATGAAACAAAAAAGAAAAAAAAAAGGAAAAAGAAGCACACACAGAAATTGATAGCCGGAATCGACATATTAATTTTAAAACAATTATCTCATTCTCGACTTAAGTATCTGATTCTGGAGTTGGAATCAATTTTTGATCGTCATTGTGCAGAACTGCACTAGACAAAAACATTCCCGTTACTAACGTAACGATGAAAGCTAAGCTCCAGGGGCTTTTTCGAGCGACGTCATGGCCAGAGACGCGTCTCCCTGGCGGGGTGGGCACTACCCCAGCACCCCTAGGTCCGGTTCTCCCTAACAACAAAAGCTAAGCTCCAGGGGCTTTTTCGAGCGACGTCATGCCCAGAGACGCGTCTCCCTGGCGGGGTGGGCACTACCCCAGCGCCCCTAGGTCCGGTTCTCCCTAACAACAAAAGCTAAGCTCCAGGGGCTTTTTCGAGCGATGCCAGGCCCATAGACAGGTCTCCCTGGCGGGGTGGGCAGTACCCCAGCGCCCCTCGGTCCGGTTCTCAGTAACGTTGGTGGCAAAGCACTAAGGGGGAGCGTCTTTTTTTGCTGCCAAGGCTCTTCTACGTAGGGCCGGCACCACCTAAAATCTGAGCAGGCAATTGCCTAGGGCCTCTGGCTTTGAGGCAGGGCCTTCATAACTGTAACATCCCCTAAACGCTAGTCCAACAGTCAAGACAGACAGCAAAATATTAGGCTTTTTTGTTTATTGGATATAGTTGACCTGTTATTTGACTCAAATAAACCAATTAATGTTGTTGTTTCAAAGTTGGTCTCACCTTCTGAATGTATGGTGTAATGAACACATCCTTCAGGTGCTTAAGCAAAAGGCAAAATAGGCATGCAAAGTAGTACACCTCTTAATGCAATGTGAGTTGTTGTCATCTATTTTGGAGTGATTGCAGTGTATTCTAAATATAAATTTGTTCTGTTGATCAGCATAATTTCTGCACAGATCATTTGCTGGTTTATTACAAGTTTAAAAGAGCATGAGCTCCGCTAATGCACCCAAACACAAAACTTTGAATTTGCACGTGAATTGAATGGCATTGCATTGGGCTGACTAGCAAAATAGCAACAAAAGTAAAAGCAAATAAGTTTTTATTCAAAGTCAAAAAGCAAACACACAAGAGAATCTGTTTAATGTTTCAAAAAATTACCTCAGATCTGTGGATCTTCTAAATTATGCTGATGATTACATTACTGCTCAAACATAACTGTTACTTTCTTTTCTTTACTTTTCTTTTTTAATATAGTGTATATAGTCAACATGATCTCATGGTATTTCGTATGTATTTTATGTAAAGTGTGGTTCTGTAAAACGTATATTTACTTATGTGTTTACAGGCAATAAAATGTACAATACTGATGTTTTTTCAGCATCTAAATGCACAAATACTTACATATTTTCAGCATTTAAATGTACAAAACTGACGTATTGATTTTATTAGTTGTTTTTAGTTGTCATTTCAATCAGTTTGTTTTCAATTGCGTTATTCAATTGTTTACTCGTTTACTTAATACGAAATGATAACATTTTATTTTGTTGTGTTATTTCTGCTCCCAGCTCGTTTCAAAGAATAGGCCTACATAATGTTATACGAGACTTCACTTTAAACCTTAAAATAAATAACATTTACAGTCGTTTAACCTTTACTTGTCATGTAATGCTTACTTTGTTTGGCATGGGCCACAAAAGGCGTTTTCTCCAACATGCTGTGACTGACAATAGAACTATATAGAAAAAAAAAAATAAAAAAAAAACGCAACAAAATTACGAAATGAAACAATTTTATTTGTGCACTGTAATCCAATTATGGTGTGCTGTAATCCCAAGCAGCGAGTCCAGCAACTGTAAACAGCAAAACCCGCGCTGACTGACGCATTTGTTACGAATTGAAACGTTGCCACTTCAAACCACAGGTTTTAAGGCAGGATAATCGAACGCTCATTGGCTCTCGCCTGTATTCGTTACAGATTGTGACATGCTGTGTTTCTGGTTAGGTGTGTTTGAATGATGCGAGCGCATGCCTTCACGTGTTCACGGAGAGGATCGGGAAAATAATTTGGATAATATTTTCAGCGATTAAGAACATAAATTGTGCTCTGCACCTCTCACAAACCTACTGTATTCCGCCAGAGAGGACTGCGGCTGCAACACATCGTCATTTGGATTAATTTTGGTAGTGATTTTGACATTTTTGCAATAAATAAATGATTGTAATTGCATTTATCTGTCTGTCATGCTTTTCTTAAACTGTACATAAATTTATTGGTAGGAGTGGGATTAGCCACTATAAAAAAATATTTTAATGCTATATTGTTACTAAAATCGTTATTTTCCTGCACATTTCGGTCAATTGCGTTTTTTATCCTTTTATATTCACTATAAAATGGGTAGGATATGGTTTGAGGGTAGGTTAAGGGGTCTAAAAATCTAAATTGCTTATTGATAAAATTATAAAAATGCATTGATACGAATATCTTAATGATACAAAAGATACGTAAATATCTTGTTATATATGTTTTTTAGCTAAAAAAAACGTATCGATTTGTACGTTTTAAACATTGAAATACGTCTAAATTGTACGTTTTAGCATCAATAAAAACGTACAAAAAAGTTCATTCTGTGCTTGTAAATGTTAGGTATTAATACCTACGTCTAAACATGATACCAGGCTTATATAGTGTGTATCTAATGTAGCAAGGCAATGCATAATACCATATCTTTTTAAAATATTAATAATAAGACAATATCTGTAGTTAATACTGGTTAAATGGGAGGGGGAAATCCTGCCCATATCCAACTAGGACAAAACATGATAAAAGCACTGATGTTCATTTATGGTATTCACAAACTGTGAATAAATTACTGAACAAATTACTGCATCCTCAATAAACAAAAATAGATTACCTTAGATGACCTGTCAAAAGTTTGGACACATTAGTATTTATTCATAAGGATGTGTTAAATTGATAAAAACGTGATAGTAAACACTTGTAAAAGGAGATGTCAAATTATTTGTGCCTAACGTCTACCCCATTCATGTTTCTTTTGTTTTCAAGAAGAAGAAAGAAAAAAAAAAAGGAATTCTCTTGATCAACAATTTTGACACACTACTCACAGAAATATCTCCATTCTTATAAAGAAAAGAAAAGAAAAGACAACAGGACTCACAATGTACACCATACCTTCACACAATCCCAGCTCCAAAGAGAAAAAAACAATCTCAGTTCCAGCTACACTTAGAGATTCACTCTCATTCCTCGACATAGTATGGTCTGATATGTTTGAGACAGAAGACATTAACCCAGAAGAAGCTAGGAAGCATGAGGCTGACTTTCTTAAAGGAGCCCCACCAAAGTGGCTGAATTTAGTAGAGGAAGAAAACTTGGTCAAGAGAAACGGTTTTAACGATTTAATACAGTTAATTGAGAGAAAGAAGATAAAACACCGTCTCGTCACTGATGTGTCTTTACAATACTATCCTGGCAGTGGAGGCTCAACTCTCGCCATGCAGGTGCTTTGGCATTTCCGGAAAGATCTCAGATGTGCCTGAGTGATCGATTCAAAACTAGACACTAAAGAGCTGTCAAAACAAGTGGTGGACCTTTTTCTGCTGTCCAGTGAAGAACATGCTGAACAAAATGGGAAAACTGTGCTATTGTTACTGGACATCAAGGAAAATATGTACAATGATCTCCGAGAAGACCTGATTGAAGAAATCCGTAAGAGGGGCATCAACACTTACACTCCAGTTGCGATCATTTTAAACTGCTTCCCTACAGACTTCACTCTGACCGACACAATGGTTCTTCCTCCGAAACACTCTGAAGGAGAAATGAAAAAATTCAAGGAAAAACTTCTGCAACAGATCCGATTACAGAGAAAAAGCCAAAGGAAAGTTACGACCATAAATCTGTTGCAGCATGAAGACAGCGGCGGATCAGCACTAGCTGAGGAGGTACTGTCAGACTTGAGAGAAGAGTTCACATGTGAAACCCTGACAGAACCATTCAAAACAGTGACTGTGGAAAATATTGCAAATGCATTGCTCGGAAAATATGAAATGCATAAAAAAACTGTGCTTCTCCTGTTGGATCACAAAAATGATAAGCCCAGTTCATTAAAGAATCTGCTGTCAAAGCTTCAACGTGCTGATCATACTGACCATCCTGCATTCATCATTATCAATGCTGTTAGCAAGAGCGCTGTTCCACCAGACAATGATGTGAAACTTAAAATGGAACTCTTACCAGATGAGAAGGAGATGTTTGCTCAGAAAAGGCTTGAAATTCAACAAAAGAAAATGTCGCATAATTATCATGCGTTTAACATAATGCAGGGAGGTTTCAAGAAAGAGGACGCTGAGAGACTGATCACAGAAGAGATGGTAAAATATGTTAAAAATCACAAGGAGTCCAGCAGCACAAGACTTCTCAGTTTTTTGGCTTTGATAAATTCATATGTCCCAGGTTCACACTTGTCAAAGCTTTTCTGTCAGGAATTTATGGATCAAACAAAACAGCCAACTGATGAGGGAAACCTCACACTGGAAATGAGAATGAAGCCTTTCATGGATCTCGTAGTCATTTTCTCAAAAGGAGAACAAAAAGGCAAATGCATACGCCTGGCACATCCAATGATTGCTGATGCCTGTCTCAAAATGTTCAATGAGCACAAACTGACATCGCTCTCGACTTCTTGAACAGTTTGGTGAAAGGAAAGCAGAGTAATTATGAGAAAATTTGCAGGATTATGTTATTCGCAAGACCTGAGGGACTGATGGAAAAACAGTTGTTTTCCAGACTGATTCTTGACATCATAAGAGACAATAACACTAACCAGTGCATTCGTTTGTTGAAGTTGGCCTCAGATTTGTTTGACATAAACCCTTATTATCCTCAAACACTTGCACGTTTGTATTACATTGAGGTAAAAGAGGACAACAAATATGAGGAGGCAAGAAAATGGGCAGAAGAGGCCATTAAACGAGAACCCAAAAAATCTAATATAAAGGACACATTGGGGCAAGTTCACAAAAGCCACCTGTCTTGGATCTTGGAAGAAAGTGTGAAACAGAGGACAGGCAAACAGGTGTGTTTGGCCATTGCTCAATCTGCCATCAAAGCATTTAAAGATGAAGAGGAAGCAGCTGAAAATGACTCAGAAGAAAACACCCTGTTCAATCACAGGGGTCTCTTTGGGTTCCTCCAGGTTTGCAAGATCATTCATCCAAAAATGCCTCTTGAAGACTCTGATCAAGAATACAGTAAGTTCATCAGTGGTCTCAAAGGTGATGTGGAGAGGAAATATGATTTCTTTGAATGGTTCCTGGCATTCTCAAAACCAAGCATTGAAAAAGAGGACCCAAACAACATTCGTAAAGATGTTGAGGAGTGCTACAAGCTATATTTCAAACAGAGGGAGCAGACTAAAGAAACGACTCTGAATGAGAAAAAAATGAAGTCTTTTGGAGGACTACTTAATTTCCTAAAATCAGACATCAATGTGCTTAAAGAAAATCAAAGTGCACTCAAAAATCCACAATCTGAACATGAAACCGTTCTCTACATTCTTGCCAACATTATCTTGAGTCAGGCGGGTGAGCCGTGTGGAGAAGCAGAAGATCTTCAGGCCAGGTTACAGGAGCTTTGGGCAACAGAAGCTCAAGACAGACGCCCAGAGCTTTACCTCTTAGTCTTTTTTCTCTTTTGGCCTGATGAAGCACAGCCGGCAATTGCAAACCCTCCAGACCTTGAAAAGTGTCACAAAAAAATGAATCAGTCATACAACAGTAAATATCAGAAATACCTTTGTGGTCGCTACCTGGTGCCTCTGTTCTTCTTAGGTAAAGGAAAAGGTTTGCAGAGACTGGTCCATACCTCAAAACTACAAACTAATCTGAAGCGCCTTGCAGAAGTGCTTGAAAAAGCAGAAGTCGATTGTCTTCAGCGCATCAACGGGAAGGTCGAGCATCATAAAGTGTTTGCTGTTATAGAGGGGCAACAGATTCAAGTCGCCTCTCACATTCGGGCCAGTGTGTACAAACAAGGCCTGGTGTCTTTCTACCTTGGCTTCAATATCAGAGGACCCATTGCCTACAACATCATATATGAATAGAACTGTAAGTAAAGCAATGCTATATATTCCAGACTCATAAAACACTTTGTCAGTAGTAATGTCAACTGCATTTTAATCTCAGTGAAAAACTGTATTCCCTTCTCTGCAGAGGCCATGGATAATCATATGAATGCTGTCATATGATACAAGAATCTAAATGATGGAAATGCTCAACAACACAGCTCATATGATGACAAAAAACATAACTGTACAACAACAAGACAACATTTACCAAATAATGTTTATATGACAATATTTAGTGTGCTTATATTTTAATTGTACTGCATGATTTAAATGCTTGATTAGGTAACTGTGGGATGGAATGAATCTATGTACTACAAATAGATAATGACTATTAGTTATAGCTCATAGTATAAGGTACTATCCACCTGTTTTCAAGGGATTGCAGATGATGTGTTAGGCAAGAGAGAAAAATGTTAAAAATATTTTTTATAACACTGATGGTGGGTCTGTGAGTTCAAATTGTTTTCATGCATTTTGATTTACCATTTCGCAGTTTAGAAAAAATAAATGCTGAAATGTTGAAAAATAGCATTTTTATTCATAGACATTTGAGATGCATTTGTTATCTGTTGCAGCATGGTTACATTTAGTCTGATAGAAGACAACAGGCCAACAAGTGAGCACTGCTTTACCAGCGAGTTGATTAATTTTTATGCATAATATATAACCTTGAGATGCATTTGTTATCATTTGGGGTGTGGCTACATTTATTTCAATAAAAACAATATTACAATTGTACTTGTTGTCCCTCTCCATTGCCTTTGGCAAAACAAAGCAAAACCAAACAAAATGATGTCTCATCGTCAATAGATTAATAAAGTGATAATACATACTTGGTTCACTAGAACAAGATATTACAAAAATATTTGAAGTGATGTTTTATTAACAAATTTCGGGAGGAGCTTGCACAGATAATTAACACGGCCAATTCATCATCAGCAATTACACCACCTATCCAATCAGCACGAGAGAGAACCCCTATAAATAATCAAGCAGTCTTACCTTCATTATCTCTCGTCCTCCACCACCCCGACTCCTCACCTTCAGCCCGTTTCTACCCCAGCACGGGGAGGAGCACTCGGGTGGGGGGGAACCTGCCTACAGGTCCAAAAAAGTTGGCACGGGGGCAACAAAGAGCTGAAAAAGCAAGACATTTTGAAAATTTTCAGCTGGGAGAACATCTAGCAACTAATTAAGTTAATTAACATCAGCTCTGTAACATGATTAGCTATAAAGGGGATGTCTTAGAGAGGCAGAGTCTTTCAGAAGTAAAGATGGGCAGAGGATTTACCCACTGTGAAAGAGTGCATACAAAGATTGTAGAATACTTTAAAAACAATGTTCCTCAACGTCAAATTGCAAAGGCTTTGCAAATCTCATCATCTACAGTGTATAACATCATCAAAAGATTCAGAGAAACCGTATAAATCTCTGTGCTTAAGGGACAAGGCCGAAGACCTTTGTTGGATGCCCGTGGTCTTCGGGCCCTCAGACGACACTACATCACTCATCGGCATGAATCTGTCATTGACATTACTAAATGGGCCCAGGAATACTTCCAGAAACCACTGTCGGTAAACACAATCTGCCATGCCATCTGCAGATGCCAACTAAAGCTCTATCATGTGTTAAGCCTGAGACGTATTTGTGCCGCTGTTTTGGTGTTTCTTTCTCCTTTTCTCTTCTGTCCTGTCTTTTACAGGTCGCCCCGCCTTAGTTGAACGTGCCACCAGCGTGCCAGTATCTTTCTAAAAAACGAGCGTAGACCAACATCCGGAGAGGAGAGAGAGCGAGCGAGCGGAATGTTTACTGTTCATCTTGTTGGACGTTGTTGAGACTGTTATCATATTTATTACAATAACTTGTTGAAGTTAGCTGGTTGAATGATTGAAATGTTTATTGTTCTCTCCCTTACGTTTTCCTCTCATTTCATCCTGTGCAAGATAGACCATAGTTCTGTCTAGCAAGTAGTTTGTGTTTTGTGAACGCTGTAGGGGCTAGGTGCCATTTATGTTTAACATGTTAACACTGTTGTGTTTGCATGGAGATGTGCTGTGGCTAAGCTGTAACTTTGTTTGGAACTATTTTAGTTGAGGAAATAGAGCAAAATTTGGACAACAGTGTTATTGCTTAAAAAAGTAAAAAACAGTTTAGAATGAGCAGAAGCATTTTCAGTGTTCCAAAGCTGTTACAGTGGACATAACAGAGGACAACAACAGGGTGATCATTTCTGAATGGAACGTTACATGAGAGGATTGTCTTTAAACGTTAAACAAATAAATATCATACCTTATGTTCTCTTCTTTTTAAAGAATACGAAAAGTTGTGTTTGACCCGGTCTCTTGGCCATTTTGAAAAGCGCAAAAAAAAATAAATAAATTACGTATTAAACATCCATTAGCTTGGGCACAGCTACAATACTGAGTTATGATTGGTCAGTCGCCATTGTTTATAATTCGTAAATGACCATAAATAAGGAATTTTAATATTTAATTTGCATCATAAGTTTTATATTACACACAACATAGTTAATCTAAAGGGAAAGCTTTTTGTCTTTTTTTTTTTCAACAAGGGGGATGCCACCCCCTCTCAATTCGCGCCTTGATTATGTTTTTTGCAGAAATAAGTTTTGAACTGATTTTAAGTTGTTTCCCTGTTATGCAGCTAAGTGCATTCCACACGCTGCACATTTGAATACGGGCCAAAAATAGAGCATATGTATAGGCCTATTTTATTAAAATAAATCTTCACCAGTTTATGTCGGATGCAGTAATAACCTATAAATTGGAGGCTATTTGACGTTTAAATGATCTAATGGACCGATGCCGCTCCAATTCGTTGATTCATTGGTGTTGCTCAAGATTAAACGGATGTTGCTGTCATAAAACAAAAAACAAAAGAAACAAAAAAGAAACTTGTTTTAATGACTACTTTATAAATAATTCAGATACAAAACAGGTACAATAAAATGCTGAATATATAATAGCGTACAAATATTTATAAAAATGCTATAAGTATAAATGATACAGCCTAGATTGTGAATAAGGGTGCGTTCACGCCATATCGTAATAACCATAATTATGAGATACCAACTTGTAAAAAGTGTTCATGTCCTCATAGAAGTCGTAATTACAATTTGTGAACTGGGAATTTTCTGAGAGCTACGGCTTGTACCACGTGACCACTGCACCTCACGCGGAACCAGCGAAAAAATTCAAAGAAAGTGCTCTAAGAAGAAAGTGCTTTTACTGCTCTAAAAAAGGGGAAAATGGATACATACAGGGTTTAAATTGGGCCGGGGCCGTCCGGGGCTTAGCCCCGGCACATAGACTCCAAGGCTCGGCATTAACGCTTTGTTAATGCCAGACAAGTAACATGATTAAAAAATAGTGGATATAGCTACTCAGGGGCGGATCTAGAAAATAATTTTTAGGGTGGCAAAGGGGTGGCACGGGGTCTATGAGGGGTGGCAACACCAAAGCAAGCCCCCATTCATAGTTTTTGGGGATTGATTGTCTGACATGCACAGTTGTTCACAAATATTGCATTACCATTAAGTAATCATCTATAATGTTTAAAATGAAAAATAAATAACATTTCAATATCCATCATGGCACCAAGTCAATACACAATATAAAAAAATTTGGTCCCACTTTACATTAGGTGGCCTTAACTACTATGTACTTACATTTAAATGAATCATTTGATACAATGCACTTACTGTTTACATACATGTTTTTACATTGCACTTATATTTTTAAAAAATACCTATATGTACTTACATCTGTAATTAATTTCTGTAATTACATTTATAATTACACTGTTGGCCCATCCCTTACACCTTAACCCACCCTTAAACCTACCCATACCACCAAACCTGTCCCTAACCTTACCCGTATCCCACCTCAATAGCAGCAGAAGTGTTTTGCAATACAATATGAACACAATAGGTACATTGTACTTATATTTTGATGTAACTACATAGTAGTTAAGGCCACCTAATATAAAGTGTAACCAAAAACTTCAACAGGTTCTAAATGTTTCTGAGCTTGTATCACTAAAGAAGACATGCGGTTCTATTAATATTACATAGGCCACTTAGATGGTATAAATCATGTTTTAGTGCAAGTTTAAGAGTAACACTTTTGAATTTTCTAACATTAGAAAGAAATACAATAATATCAAAGCATTGCAACTGGATCAGTTTTGAAAACAAAGTTTGATTTTCTGTTATTACCAGAGGTGGGAATGTCTTTAATCACCCAGAACACACTATACATAGTCTAGCAACACCCCAACAACTGCAAGAGCCTAGCAACCACCCAGAACATCCAAGCAACACTTTAGCAAACATCTAGAACATCTATCTGACCAAACTATTTATTTTTCTTAAAAAATAATTTAAGACAAGCCAGCATAAATGTGTCCATCAAACTTTTCAATCTAGTTATTACAGGTATTCTTAAATGCTTACACACAATTCAAATACAGATGATTTCTTTGCCCAGTGAACACTCATGAGATCAATAACACTTAAAAAAAAAAAAAAAAAAAAAAACTCTTAGGATTCAGGAATTATCATTGCAACTCAATGTCTATGACAGTATACAACATAAATTAAATTACAGATAATAATAATAATTCTGCAATGAACTTTGGGGAACAGATCATTTTCATTTTACTACTGTAAAGTAATCTTGCAGTAGATGGAAAACACTAGAAAAGTTCAAATACCAAATAATTGTATATCAACAAAATAAAAATAAGTAAATTCAGCATCCACTGCACATTTGGTCAAATTTCATTATACAGCAGTTTCTGGTCTCCTGACACAGGCAGTCATTTCTCAGTTCTGAAAACATGCAGTAGCTAGCTACACATAAAAAAATGATTACAAATAAAATTTGACAGTCACACGTTTGAAGGTGTACAACATGTAGAATATGTAGAATATATATAATATGGGAATTTCCATCATCTAATGTACTGGTACTGTACTGTAATTATACTGAATGTATAAAACCCATGTATATTATTCGGTCAGCTCTCTCTCCGTTGTTAGGATGCAGAGATTCTGATTGGTGTCATCAGTTTGCTACCTAATGTTTAACTTAATCATTGTTAAACTTTTTGAGAAACGAGTCTTTGTTTTGAGAACTGAATAACGGTTTGGGAAAATGGACCAACTAAAATCAGTTATATTATGTTAACAATCGGGAAATCGTCAATACAATATTCTTACCTAACTCTGCTATTAGTTTTCGTGATCGGCATCTTCTTATTGATTTCATGTTGCTGTTTCGTCCGATATGGCAGAAAGGCCTCTATATCACTGCAGTCAAGCCAGCCTCCACATTGAAAAACACGGTCATTCTAGCCGCCACGTTATTTTGTGTTGCGTGCATATACAAGGCGTTGCGGTAATAGCGTGTAAAAACATCTGGCATTCATTTATTGAGCCAGTTTCTGTCAATAATGAATAAACGAATGAACGAATATATAAATGAACAAATAAATGAAATCAATTCATTTAAAATAATACAAATGTTTAAAAAACGGTCTGATAAAACGAAAACGTTGAGTAATATTAAATGTAGAATTTCCAAATAATATGAAAATACCTGTCTGATGAGAAATAACAAAATAAAAAATAAAAGCCTTTCAAAACTTGCATATAACCACATTTATCTCTATATTCACATAGTTATAAAAATAAAACTCCCTGTTTCCACACACCAGTTTCAATCCAGTTTCAGGACTGTCTGATGATGCATTACATAATAAAAGCCCTCCAAAAACTCATATTCTACCTGTTCTGCCTGTGATTTTGGATGGCTCTAAGAAATAAACTCTCTGGTTTCACAGACCAGTTTCAATTCAGATTAACAGATCACTGTCCCAGGGTGTATCTCAACCAGTTTCAGGACTGTCTGATGTTGCATTACAAAATAAAAGCCATCCAAAAACTCATATATGACCAGTATTGTATTTGATTTTGGATGGCTCTAAAAAATAAACTCTCTGGTTTCACAGACCAGTTTCAAATCAGATTAACAGATCACTGCCCCAGGGTGTATCTCAACCAGTTTCAGGACTGTCTGATGTTGCATTACAAAATAAAAGCCCTCCAAAAACTCATATAAGACCAGTATTGTCTGTGAATTTGGATGGCTCTAAAAAATAAACTCTCTGGTTTCACAGACCAGTTTCAATTCAGATTAACAGATCACTGCCCCAAGGTGTATCTAAACCAGTTTCAAGACGATCTGATGTTGCATTACAAAATAAAAGCCTTCCAAAACTCATATATGACCAGTATTGTATTTGATTTTGGATGGCTCTAAAAAATAAATTCTCTGGTTTCACAGACCAGTTTCAATTCAGATTAACAGTTCACTGCCCCAGGGTGTCTCTCAATCAGTTTCAGGACTGTCTGATGTTGCATTACAAAATAAAAGCCTTCCAAAACTCATATATGACCAGTATTGTCTTTGATTTTGGATGGCTCTAAAAAATAAATTCTCTGGTTTCACAGACCAGTTTCAATTCAGATTAACAGTTCACTGCCCCAGGGTGTCTCTCAATCAGTTTCAGGACTGTCTGATGTTGCATTACAAAATAAAAGCCTTCCAAAACTCATATATGACCAGTATTGTATTTGATTTTGGATGGCTCTAAAAAATAAACTCTCTGCTTTCATAGACCAGTTTCAATTCAGATTAACAGATCACTGCCCCAGGGTGTATCTCAACCAGTTTCAGGACTGTCTGATGTTGCATTACAAAATAAAAGCCCTCCAAAAACTCATATATGACCAATATTGTATTTGATTTTCCCCCAGCGCGCAAGATGTGGTGTCTTTCGGAGCCACGGAGGAGGATGAGGATGATGCCATCTCGGTGGCAGCGTCTGCGAGAGAGGAGTGGTCCAACAGCCCACTGGATTACACTGCGCCCATCAGTGACGCTGGGGACCTCCATCACAGTGATGTTGAGCTCCTCCGCGCCCTGACCAAGGCAGTTGATGAGCTCGGTCTGGAGTGGGCGCCTCCTACCGAGCCGGCCAGAAGCCGTCTGGACGAGTGGTTCCTCCAGTCGGATCGCGGCCGAAAGGACACCCCGCGGAGGCCCGGCCCCTTTTTCCCGGAGGTGCACGACGAGATAGCGAAGACGTGGAACGCGCCGCTTACCAGTCGAGTGCACAATCCGGGATCCTCCCTTCTGTCGTCTGTGGACGGCGCTGACCGAGCGGGGTATGTTAATCTTCCCCCTGTGGAGGAAGCCGTCGCTGCCCACCTCTGTCCTGCAGCCGCGGCCAACTGGAGGGTGCGAAACAACGCGTCTCTCCCATCTAAACCTTGCCGAGCCACCGCAAACTTCACTGGCAAGGCTTTTTCAGCGGCGGGCCAGGCAGCTTCAACGCTGCATGTGATAGCGATACTTCAGGTGTATCAGGCCAAGCTCCTTCAGTCCCTGGATGAAGGTGGCCCGGACCCTGAAGTCTTCAAAGAGCTCCGACGAAGGTGACTGCTTGAGCGATCGGCCGCAATATGGGTAATCTGGTGGTGCTGGATCGTCACCTGTGGCTGACTCTGACCGAGTTAAAAGACTCGGAGAAGACGGCTCTTCTGGACGCTCCCGTGAATCCCTCAGGTCTCTTTGGAGCGGCGGTAGAGACGTTCACGGAGCGCTTCGTTGAAGCGCAGAAGCAGTCGAAGGCCATTAGCCACTTCTTACCAAAGCGCGCCGGCGCGAACCCTCCTGCGCGTTCCCGCTCCTCCTCAGCGCAGCGCGCGGGAAGACCGTTCGCCCCTCCTACTGCTGTTCGGCGCGAGCATGAGCCAGCGGTGAGACCAAGACAGCCTTGGCCGAAGCGCCGCCAGGGCTCCAAGGGCCAGAAACCCCGCCCTGAAAGAGACGGCAGGCCACCGGCTCCGGGATCAAAGCCGCGTTCCTGATGCTGTCTCTCGGAGGAGGAAAGCTGCACTCAGCGCCGAAGACGAGCCACTGAGAAAGTCTGCTCGCTCCGCTGTGTGTGTTCACCACGCCCCCCTGCCTGTTGCGGGCGGCAAGAACGATCGTCATGTTTGTGTTTTGACTGTTCCACAGTGCAGTGCAATAAAGTCAAAAAAATACAAAAATCACCTCAATATCAGGGCAATTTTCCTCCTCTCACTCCCCTCTCCCACATCACTCACTCTCACACTCGTGTGGTATTAAACTCCCCGCCCCCCAACGGCGAGTTATCCCTCACGGTGTGCAGTCCGCCTCGCCCGCTGTCACAGTTCACAGAAGCGTGGCAGGGACTGCCAGGGGTATCAGAGTGGGTTATGAAATCAATAAAGAACGGCTACACGCTTCAGTTCTGTCGCAGACCGCCCCGTTTCAATGGTGTGTTAATGTCCACTGTGCGGGAGCAGAATGTCTCAGTTCTGCGAGAGGAAATACACAAACTTCTCGCAAAGCGCGCGGTAGAGGCGGTGCCTCTCACAGACCGCGAGAGCGGCTTCTACAGTCGTTATTTTCTGGTGCCAAAGAAAGACGGCGGACTCCGCCCAATCTTGGACCTGAGGCCGCTGAATCGCGCGCTTTCAAAGCGCTCATTCAAAATGATTACGCTGAGACAAATCCTCTCACATATCAGACCGGGAGATTGGTTTATCTCGGTGGATTTAAAGGAATCTTATTTTCACATCCAGGTAGCCCCCCGCCACAGGCGCTTCCTGAGATTTGCATTCGAAGGGATAGCGTACCAATTCACGGTCCTGCCCTTCGGCTTATGTCTGGCCCCTCGTACGTTTACGAAATGCATAGATGCTGCTCTATCTCCTCTGAAGAAGAGCGGAATGCGCATCCTGAACTATCTCGACGACTGGCTAGTGTTAGCCCAATCAGAGAGCGCGCTGCTCAGCGACAAACTCAGACTCCTCGCTCATGTTCAGAGTTTAGGACTGACTGTAAATATGCAAAAGAGCATGCTGATACCGAGCCAGAAAATCTCCTTTTTAGGAGTGGAGCTGGACTCAATCAATATGCGAGCGCGTCTGTCGGAGGAGCGCTCACAAAAACTGGTCAGAAACGGAGAAGTCATGGCACATAAACTGTCTGGAGCTCCGTGCTGTTCACCTAGCGCTCGAGTGCTTTCTTCCAGACATTCTTCAACGTCACGTTCTCATCAGGACGGACAGCATGACAGTAGTGGCATTTATAAATCACCAAGGCGGTGTGAACTCGCGACCGCTGCTGCAGCTGGCGAGAGACCTCCTTCTGTGGGTAGATCGACACCTCCTCTCCATCCGGGCAGTACATGTCCCCGGACGCCTGAACTACGGTGCGGATTTACTGTCGAGAGGCGGGTTAATCCACGGGGAATGGAGATTACACCCTCTGACAGTCAATATGATTTGGAGTGTATTCGGCAGGGCGGAGGTGGATCTCTTCGCATCAGCGGAGAACACTCACTGCCCGCTGTTTTATTCACTGACACACTCTCCTCTGGGAGTGGATGCACTAGCTCACAGCTGGCCGAAAGTACGCAAGTATGCCTTTCCTCCAGTGAAGCTTCTGCCTCGCGTGCTTTGCAAAATCAGAGAGGAAAAGGAATCTGTTCTGTTAGTGGCACCGAAATGGCCCAATCAGCCGTGGTTCCCAGAACTGGTGGAGATGCTGGTAGCCCCCCCATGGATTATCCCACTGAAGAGAGACCTCCTCTCTCAAGCACAAGGAACGATTTGGCACCCAAATCCAGAGTCATGGAGCCTTCATGTCTGGCCGCTCGACGGAGCTTGCCAGTAACAGACGCACTTCCTCAGCGGGTGTTGAACACTATCTCTGAGGCGAGGGCTCCTTCCACGAGACGTCTTTACGCACATAAATGGAGAGTTTTTTCAAGTTGGTGCGTATCGGGGGGCGAAGACCCAATCAGCTGTTCAATACCAATAATCCTTGCCTCGCGATGCTACTGGTCTAATTGGATTCAATGATCTATGCTAAGCTATGCTAAAAGTGCTCTCGCCAGATCCGGAGATCGGCTGAATGTATTCAAAAACGGTAAAACTCAACTTATTAACTCTGGGGGAGTTGGAAAATGAGCCTATTTCAAAAAAAAGTGGAGTGTTCCTTTAAGACAAGTCTCCGAGTGATTTATTTTTGGTAACCTATTATTCTGAAACTGAAAGACTTCCATCGAGCCTAAGAAGCCCGAAACCAGCTGAGCAGACTCAGACACCGGGGAAGGATTTCACATCTTCTGACCGCAGCTCCTGATTTCAGAGGTGAGGGCAATTATATCGCAGCTTATCATGATATTTAGGAATGTGAATTAGAGGGTTTCTGGTCCTTAATCGGGATAACAAATATAACAAGGTGCATACGGTCACAAGCACGGATGTAAATTAAAATAACAATAATAATAATTGCCTTCAAAATAAAAACGGTGCAGTTGTATTGCATGCACCTAATTACATATATTTGCGTTTGACTTCTAATTTACCAATTACCTCATGCAAGGACAGCCAGAGGGCCAGATGTGGCCTGGGGGCCATGCAATACCCAGGTCTGATTTAGCTATTTTTCAGTAGACCACATTAAGTATACCACTACTGTACAAAATGCCTAATTTTAATGGCGCTGGTGCCACCTATTGTACATTTTAATTTCTTGCCTTTATCCTTTGTGCCTTTATACATAATAGGTGCGTTCGACTTCATGCGGCGCCACAAAAATCGGCTGCCGCCTGACAAAAGCGATGCATTCTGGTTAGAATATTTGATCGGCGCTGCAGCCGCCTTATGATCACATGTGCTATCAAAGTACCGCGAGAACAAAACGAGACCAGCCGTCGATGTCAGCACGAGGTGTGTTGCGTGTTTATTCTAAAGGTTCCATAGCATGAAAATTTCACTTTATGAGGTTTTAATATGAACATTACATTAATATGAGTTCCCCTAGCCTGCCTATGGTCCCCCGGTGGCTAGAAATGGCGATAGGTGTAAACCGAGCCCTGGTTATCCTGCTTAGCCTTTGATAAAATGAAAGCTCAGATGGCCCAATCTGGAATCTTCCCTTTATGTCGTCATACGGGGAAAGGTTACCTCCCCTTTCTCTGCTTTGCCCGCCCCTGAGAAAATGAGCTACTACTGTGCGAGGTGAGCTCAATATTTTTTTTTTCCTCGAGAGACATCATGGCCAACCCGATCTCATGAAAGTGCGTACAATAGTACGCCAAATAAAAACCAAAACTCGTGGTATTGATACGCAAAAATTGACTTTGGCGTGTCTATGCTACGTGATGGGTAGGATTAGGGTTGTGGCGTAGATGCGTATCATATGTACGCGAAAACTGCGTATTATATGAACGCCAAAAATGCGCGTAGCATAGACACGCCAAAGTCCATTTTTGCGTATCAATACCACGAGTTTTCGTTTTTTTTTTTTTTTTTTGCGTAATATTTATACGTATTTTCATGAGACCGGGCTGTCATGGCTTGCAAAACGAGCGAAGCATGATGACAGTTGCTCAGTGTTTGGATGTACAAATGAACTCCGAAGTATTTTTTTAGTTCCTTTATCCGAGCCTATGGCCTATGCCATTGCGATTCATCCACTGTCAACCAGTCCCGTAGTTATGGGTGGGCCTGAGTGGGACTTTATCTGTGGCCCACCCAATAAGAAGTTTGTAATTTTCCAAATGGATGTAATTTATTAAACTATACTAATAAACGACTTATTTCACTGTAACTTTATTTATTAACAATATTAAACGCTTGTTTTCATGGTCAATTACAGGTCGTTTTCCCTCTTCCTATAGGTGCATCATATGCTTGTCAAAATGATGATTCGTCCGTTTCTGTTAGTCCCACCCACAATGTTATGTTTACGACCTATGTTTACGACTTATGGATATAATAGTAAAATGTGGGCGTTTGTGAAGTTAAATTTGAAAATAGCCCAGTGAAGCAAACATAAATCAAGTAAATTATTTTAAAAAGTAAAAGTCTTAGCAATAAATCCGGACCGTCTACAAATGAAACCCAACAGACCACCTGAGGGCGCTGGATTTATTGATCGGAAACTTCTGAACCAAGCATGTTTAAAACATCATATTAGCATAGGTACAGTGTTTGATCCGCTAAACAGATGCGTCCTTTGTGGAAAGAAACACATAAACATTAGGCTAGATACTGGTCACCTCAGCAAACTGCATAATTTGCAGCTGTGCACATTTCTGCGGTCCTCGATGTGCGTGAACTGACAGAAACGTTTGATTATGAAATCATCAGCAAAGCCCCGTTGTTTCACTCTGAGGTAATGCTTTTTAATAAACTTTCTTTTGTTAATGTTAGTTAATGCATTTTCTAACATTAGCAATACGTTTGTTACATGTTTATTCATCTTTGTTAACCAGCTCAGGCAAATGTTAACAGATACAACTTTTAATTTTAATAATGTCCTATTAGTGAATTTTGAAATTAACGTTAATATAACAAATTACTAATGTTAATGCATGCTTTAGAAGTACTGTGCAATGGACCTTGGTGCTCTATTTTTTGTTGGCAATTTGACATGCAGTTTCCATATACACACCTGGCTCACCCACTTAAACATTTCTGGCTACGCTAGTGCTGTCAACAGTAGCGCATGGTAGCGCAAGCTGGTTAAGGCCACACACCCACCCTCCACCTTGCCCCGCCTCTCTCCTCCTCATTAGCATTTAAAGCTACTGACACAGAATGGCATGTCCTAAGGAAAGCTCATTGTGGGACTGTCTCATAGTAACTGAAATTCTGCACCAAGGCTGAATTTCGGGAAAGAGACATCAGATACAGTACTAGGGACCACTTAGGCCTATTTAAAAGCAGCATGTCACAGGACCTTTAACAATTCAATTCCAATAATGCTCACAAATCTGTTTTTTTTTTTTTTTTAAACAGTAAAAGCATTTTTAGTGTAGTTGCACTGTTGTATTGAATCATGTTTATCAATAAAACACTGATAAAAGCATACCCTCATTGGTATTTAAATTATGCATGTTTATGTTGAAGTTTATTCATGAACAGATGGCGCTGTGTTAAGCAGTATATTAAAAAGTGTTTCTGTTACTCATAAAAAAGTTTCTGTGTAATTGACAAATATTGCATTTAATTCACTTTATCTGTGATAAGAGAATGGAAACACCTTTACTCAGTAAAGGGCTAAAATACAATTATAGTATATTTAATTTCTGACAGTGTAAACAAACAAAAAAAAAGGCCTATGAATGTAAAACAAACAAACAAACAAACAAACAAAAAAAAAACATGGATTTAACATCTAATATTAAGTAAGTATAATTAATTACTGATTATATTATTTTAATGATTTAAAAGATCAGTTTAGTTTAGAGGTATCAGTATTGTTATCAACGATACCGGGCATGAAAATATCGGTATCGGATCGAAAATAAAATAAGAGGTATCGCCCATCCCTATTAATTAATTCTGTTTGGGGTTTTATCAATCCCTGCGTCCCAATGTTCATATTATCCATCCTAAATATATGTGAGACTGCAATAAGTTTGTCCCGAAGCATAGTATGTTGAAAAGAGTGTGCCAAAAGTCCCTGGATTGTCTACTATTTCAGGTCTATTTTTGAAGTGTGGATCCGAGCACACTCTAATGGCTAAAATTGCCCACGGTCCATTGCGCTTTGGAGAAGGATTCGGTCCAGAACTACAAACACGAATAAAAAGCGTTAGAAAAACTACAAACGTGGCGGATGCGCGCGATCGACCTTTATGTAGAGAGGTTTACAAAAAGGGGTCTGAGTTACTAATAATCAACATTTAAACTGGTAAAAACTATTTATTTATTGTTATCCGTGTTATATTTCATCTGGAACAGCAATGTGAACTTTTATAAACATCCATTTGGTCGTTAACTTTTAAATGCATCATTATGCAGAAAATAGCAGTTGAAAGACCCGCGACTGGCAGATCAACGAGCTACTGCTTTTCTCTCCAATACGGTAGGAAGTTAAATTAAATGAAATGCAGAGGATGTTAACTGTGACAGGATGATTGACAGGCCAGTTTACAGTGACAGGGTGCGTGCAACAGGTGCGACAGAGACCGTTAAAGACGCAGTTGTGTGAGTGTTAGTATGTACCAAAGCTTGCCTACTCTTCTACTGCACACTCAAAAGTGTGTACTTTTTCTTCACCAAAAGAGTGAAGTATGCACTATGCGTAGTATGCACGTTGGGACACAGCGCAATTTTCCCATTACTACAAAGGATACACGCACATACGCAGGCAAAGATGTACCAATCACTGTTTCACAATGACACGCAATTCAAGTAAATAAAAACAAATATTACTAATATATAAATGAATTATAAAATATTAATTTAAATGTGAAACAAAGCAAACATTTTTAGATCGGGGTTAGGGGTTAAACCACATCGTGTTCTGCTCGGGCGGGGGCTGTGACTCATGTGACTCAGAGCTGGTTTCAGTTAGGTCCTGTAAGCAACTGTAAAAGGCCTCCCTGAAGCATTTGCTCTATATTCTTCATAGTCGTTTGACAGAATCTAGAAGCTTCTGAATCATGTCTGGAAGAGGCAAAGGCGGTAAAGGACTCGGGAAAGGAGGCGCTAAGCGTCACCGGAAAGTGCTGCGCGATAACATCCAGGGAATCACCAAACCCGCCATTCGTCGTCTGGCGCGCCGCGGCGGCGTCAAGCGCATCTCCGGTCTGATCTACGAGGAGACCCGCGGGGTGTTGAAGGTGTTCCTGGAGAACGTGATCCGCGACGCCGTCACCTACACCGAGCACGCCAAGAGAAAGACCGTCACCGCCATGGACGTCGTGTACGCGCTCAAACGACAGGGACGCACCTTGTACGGCTTCGGAGGATAAACGCCTTCAATCAGAACAAACCCAACGGCTCTTTTAAGAGCCACCCACACCGACACAGAAAGAGCTACTGTTTCATGTTATGGATGAGACCTACGGAAGTATTTAACTAAATCTGAATTTTAAAAAAAATGGTTTAATGTTGGTGTGGGTAATGCTCTGAGAAAACGTGTCGTCATGTCATCTAGGCGAGAACTGTTTTTCAGAATTGAAGCTTTTGTAATGTTTTTCTCCAGAAACGCAATATTATCATGTCTTTTTATCTTACATGGAGTTGTCATTTGTTGCTTTAGCGTTTTCTGAGTGATTTACAAAATAAAAGGAAAACACAATCAGACAGCAGTGGTACTGAGGTTAGAAGAGAAGGTAAGGCATTTAAAATAAATGTCATTGTTCTCTTTTCTCCAAAATATTTCAACTGGTCTATAAGAGTTTTAAAAATTACATCATTATATTTGAGATCCAGTCATTCCATACAAGAAAAAAAACAATTAACAAAAAGTGCGGGAAGTAAAACAAAAGAAGCTTAGTCACGTCATTCAAACATAGAGCTGTGGGGTATGGGGGGGGGGGGGGGGGGGCTATCATTTCACCGCTTGTGATTGGCCCTCGTTCCTCTCGAGGTACTTCCACTTGTCCAATCACAGTCGAGTTTATGGGTGTGGTCTGTGGAAACACGCAATCGGAAGCCTCCGCATCTCTGTGTAAATTAGCATAGGTTAGTGAATAAACGGCTCTGTGCGGCTCTTTCTCATCATTGTCTCGTCAGCATCATCATGCCTGAACCAGCGAAGTCCGCGCCTAAGAAGGGCTCCAAGAAGGCCGTCACAAAGACCGCGGGGAAGGGAGGAAAGAAGCGCAGAAAGACCAGGAAGGAGAGCTACGCTATCTACGTCTACAAAGTGTTGAAACAGGTTCATCCCGACACCGGGATCTCTTCCAAGGCGATGGGGATCATGAACTCTTTCGTCAACGACATCTTCGAGCGCATCGCCGGTGAAGCGTCTCGTCTCGCTCACTACAACAAGCGCTCCACCATCACTTCCAGAGAGATCCAGACCGCCGTGCGTCTGCTGCTGCCCGGGGAGCTGGCCAAACACGCCGTGTCTGAGGGCACCAAGGCCGTCACCAAGTACACCAGCTCCAAGTAGAGTAGCCCGAGGCTGTTAAACACCCCCAAAGGCTCTTTTAAGAGCCACCCATTTATTCGTTAAAAGAGCTCTTACAAATCTGGTTAATTGCAGAATAATACAACTGTAGTACTTCGAAGAAGTGTTTTTAATTTGGTTTTCACAATGTTTATTTGTTCTGATAGTGTGAAATGGTGTTTGTTTGCTCTGAAGATCAGTCGTGTTTTTTTTTTTTTTTTTTTTTTTATTAGTCTGTTTGTGGTAACTACATTAGGCAAGTCTGCAAAAGTTTTAATTTTATAGCAGTTATAATATGCAAATAAATGGTTAATATTACTTTAGTGTAAATGTTTTGTAAACTGAACGTTTCCTAATCTAAAGTTTAAAACGCTCAAATCTACCATAAATTTTGAACAATGTCAGTACTTATAACTTTTGATTTGATTTATGTATGCTATGAGCTTTTATGAAGCCAGAAGCTATATTGTTGCATTTAAATTGTTCAGACGTGAAAATTGGCCCGATCGAAGCCCGGCCCTAGAGGCGTAAAAAAGTCAGGGCCGGCCGTCAGTCCCGGGCTGAAATACAGGGCTCTAGCGTTCCCCTCGGTAGAAATCACGTTTCCCCCTCGGGGGCAGACACTTGATCTTTACTTAGACTGCATATGACAGAAGTGTCAACAGCTTTCATGCACGTCTTTTAAAATAAAAGTCTCGCATAAGAAAAACATTTAGAATTACGTTTTTTTTGTTGTTGATGTCATTTCTTTGGCCATACACTCCGCGAGCCACTTTAGATAAACTAACAATTGTGCTTCATTGTTTTTTTTTTTTTTTTTTTTTTTTTTTGCTGAAGAGTGTTGAACCTTCTTCTCCTGCGTTCTACTATACAGACGTGAATTTACTTTTTCTTCAGCCTGAGGTTTATTCATTACACTTTTGGGTGTGAAAGGGCTTTTACATTTGCTATAAATAGAACTTCTTGTATTTAAAACAATCAAGCCTTGCTCATATTTTAAAAGTAACGCGAAAGTAACGTAACGCATTACTTTCCATAAAAAAGTAAGTAACGTAATTAGTTGATTATATGATCTGTATTCTTCTGACTTTCATTTTTCCGCGCTTACACTTTTGGCACCGTTGTTTCGCCCAAATACAGCCAAAAGTATTGCAAGCCTGTGCCCAGTGTGAGGCTCTGCTGACTCTCGATTTACTCTTATCTGATTGATTCAATAAAAACTCCCGACGTGAGAACACATCTTTATTTTAATTTGACTCAGCATCATTCTTATTGTGGGGATGGTATTTTTAATGCACAGATACATATATATATATAAAAAATAAAAAATAAAAATCAATAATTAATCATACAATAAAATAAAATAATAAAAAAAAGCATGATCCTTTATAAGCTGTGTAGGCTACCATTAGGCTGACTACCATGTGTTCATTCTGAATTTCGAGGTAATTCTAGGAAATTACATTTCTGTGTATTCACTCTATTTATCCTAATCATCCTCCTCTTCAGCAGACCATATGATATTAGTTTGTAATCCTGATGCTACTGAAAGTATCTGCACTACTATGCATAATTTCGCCATGTCTCCTGATCAGGGTTGATGCCAGATTTTTGTTTTTCCTTTAACATGTATTTAAAGGAGATTTTACTGTACAAAATATTTACCCCTAAATTATGCATGTACCATCTGTAATGCCATGTGAAACCACTAGATGGATGTATAACCATATAAAAATGTCAACATTACTGTGTATTTCATGGTTTCTGAGAATATTTGATTCAGACATAGTTATTTTGCATTTGGTTTTTCATTTAGATGCATATATTTAGACATTATTAAAGACTATATTTTGTCAAAGTAGTTGTAGTTTTTTAAATGTTGATTTGGTTTGAAGTGTCAGTTTTTGCATTACAGTCAAATCAGGAGACAAATTGCTATTAAACGTTTTGATTGTAAAGTTTAACATCATTTCAGTGCTGTAGAAAGATTATCTAAAATATTAAATTTCAATGTAATGTCGAACCAATCCAATAATGTTCACTCTAGCTTGAATATCAGTATATGTGCACATGGTAGTCAGCCTAATGGTACACAGCTTCTAAGGATCATGCTTTTTGTTTTATTATTTTATTTTATTTTATTTATTTATTTTGTAATATGTATCTGTACATTAAAAATACCATCCCCCCAATAAGAATGACGCTGAGTCAAATTAAAATAAAGATGTGTTCTCACGTCTGGAGTTTTTATTGAACCAATCAGATAAGAGTAAATTGAGAGTCAGCAAGAGCCTCATTTGATTGGCTGAAAGAAGAAGGTCCCGCCTTCCACACGCGCTTGCAAATCTGAAATCAGTGAGAGAATCGTGCCAAAACTGCAAGCGCAAAGACGCAGACGTACATAGCGGGTTATTTGGCGAACATTTTGCTCTATGCACGCAAGAAGTCATTTAGACAGTTGCAACGATTTTTTATCTACACACACATATTGGTTTTACGCAGTCAAGCCGTTTTGCAGTTCTTGATAAGGTTGTTTTCACTTGCAAAACACTGCTTGCAATACTTGTGGTGAAACAACTATGCCAAAAGTGTAAGCGTAGAAAAATGAAAGTCAGAAGAATACAGATCATATTTATTTTGCCTTAGCATGAAGTTGCAGTTTCACAATACATGATATACACATACAAAAAAAAACAGTAAAAGGCTGCAAAACTTTTTTTTCTTACACTTGAAATGCAATTTGCACTTTTACAACTCTTTTCTTGCGAATGCAAAATTAATTTACGCTTGCTATCTTTCACAAATCTTACCCTGCGCATGCAAATCTTTTTGACGTCATTTTACCTTCATAATCGGGTTCAGCCAGGAATCTGAGGGTGATGCTTGGTGATCATGCAGGTTTGCACTACACAACATCAGGAAGTTCAGACCCTTCTTAACAGAGCATGCAAAATTCACCTTCATACATGCGTGTGGGGGTTAACCATGTGGATCAATGATAACAGCCTTCTGAGCCTACCAGTAGGCGCAGCAGACCTCTTCTGGCCTATATCTATAAGCTGATATCCACTGATAACGCTTATTCAATAGAGTGATAACATCCGAAGCAGGTGAAAAAAACAGTTAACAACCACAGATTTTATTGCATTCTACAAAATTTAGCTGTAGATGTATTCAGGTCAAACATGCATTAAGATGCACATTTAAACACATCCAAAGTGATCATAAAGGTTTTCTGACATCTGCATTGCATCAATAAACATGAACATTATAATTTTACTTGAACTATATGACCAGTTGGTTGTGTTTAAAAACTCTTAGATCACATAATTTATAAAATGAGACTAAAATGAGGATAATCCAGATATGTGGCAGTGTTTGTTTCAGTGGCAATTATCTTCTTAATTTTTACATATTTCAATTTACTCGTTATTATTAGGCTAATAAGATAAAGGGTGAACAATGTTTTCATTGGCCTGTGGTTTCAAACCAGCATTTGAGTCCAGTTGAAAACCAAGAATAGCTGATAAGATTATGATTGTGACCAATACCGATGATCTAATAACCATGAGACATAATGCTGTTTACTGTTTGGCTAAAGGTACATTCTTAGCGTAGAGGGACAACAAGAACAATGTTATTGTTACTTTATTTAAATAAATGTAGCCACGCCCCAAACTTTAAAAAAACACATCTAAAAGTTAAATATTGTGCATAATAAATAATTAAATCAGTTGTAAAGCAGTGGTCACCCGCTGGCCTGTTGTTCAGATAAAGCAAAATAAATTGTAAATTACTTTTGTAATAAATGCAGGCATAACAAATGCATCTCAAATGTACATGATATGAATAAAAACCAAAGTGTCCAACAGCATTTCTTTACATAATTGCATTATAATATTAAGCCGCCAAAACACTTGAAAATAATTTGAACTTACAGACCCACCACCAAAATCATAAATAATCATTTCAACATATTTATTTCATCTTCCTTACAACTAATAATTATTATCAACGTGTCTCCCCCTTCTTTATTTCTTCAAAATGTAGAAACAAAAATATCATGAGACCATTAAAAAAAAAAAACAAGAATGCGCAGGTTGTGACATTTGAGCCCAGAGATTCATTCATCCCTGTGTCACCTAAGCAGTTAAATCATACAGTACAATTCAAATATAATCACACTAAATATTATCATATAAACCTGCTTTGGTAAAGGTTCCAGCTGAGAGGAAAGAGGAATAATTTGCTCAGTTGCACTGAGCTGTTGAGCATTTCCATTGTCATTGGAAGAATGCCATCGTGGGTAGTTTATCACATGGCAGTGTTCATATGATAATCCATGACCCCTGCAGAGAAAAGGGAATACAATCTTTCACTGACAGTGAAATTCAATTGATTACATACATACCATAATACATTTTGAACACTGTCAAACTTCACTACTGACAAATAAGAAATTGGAAAATAGTTTTTAGAGTCTGAAATACAAAGTGTTGCTTTACTTAAAGTTCTCCTCATATCTGATGTTGTAGGCAACAGGTCCTCTGATATTGAAGCCAAGGTAGAAAGACACCAGGCCTGGTTTGTACACACTGACCTGATTGTGAGGAGTGACTTGAATCTGTTGCCCCTCTATAACAGCAAACGCTTTATGATTCTCGACGTTCCCGTTGATGCGCTGAAGACATTCAACTTGTGCATTATCATGTCCTTCAGTGAGGAGCTCTAGATACATTTCATCTAGTTTTGAGGAATGAATCAGTCTCTGCAAACCATTTCCTTCTCCAAAGAAGAACAGAGGCACCAGGTTGCGACCACAAAGGTATTTCCCATAATTGCTCTCGTATGACTGACTCATATATTGGACACAGTTTTCAAGGTCTGGAGGGTTTGCGATTGCTGGCTGTGCTTCATCAGGCCAAAAGAGCAAAAGCATCAAGAGATAAAACTCTGGGCTTCTGCCTTGTTCTTTACTCTCCCAAAGTTTATGTAACCTGGCCTGAAACTCTTTTATTTTTTCAAACTGCTCACCAGACTCACTACAGATGATGTTGCCAAGAATGAAGAGAATGGTTTGGGTTTCATGTTCAGATTGTGGATTTTTAAGTGCACTCTGATTTTCTTTAAGCACATTGACGTCTGATTTAAAGAAATGAAGTAGCCCTCCAAAAGATTTCATTTTTTTCTCATTCAGGGTCAGGGTTTCACCAGTCTCCGTAAAATATAGCTTATAGCACTCCTCAACATCTTTACGAATGTAGTCTGTGTCCTCTTTATTGATGCTTGGTCTTGAGAATGCCAGGAACCATTCAAAGAAATCATATCTAACCTCAACCTCATCTCTGAGACTACTAATTAATTTGTTTTGTCTAGAGTGCTCTAAGGTTTTTTTTTGGATATATTGTCTTGCAAACCTGGATAAAACCAAAACGGCCCCTGTTATATTTGGTGTTGTCTTCTAACTCTTCTTTAGCTGCCTCCTCTTCCTTTTTAAATGCCCCAGTGGCAGACTTTGCAATTTCCAAACACATGTCTCCATTTGTGAATATTTCACTGCGCAGGTGGTTTTTATAAACTTGTCCCAATGTGTCCATAACATGAGATTTATTGGGATCTCGTTTAATGGCCTCTTCTGCGCATTTTTCTGCTTCATCATATTTGTTTTCTGCTTTTACCTCAATGTAATAAAAACGTGCAAGAGCTTGAGGATAATAAGGGTCTGTGGAGAACAAATTTGCAGCCAACTCCAACAAATGAATGCATTGTTTATGATTATTTCCCCTTTCATTCATGATGTGAAGAATCAGTTTGGAAAACCTGTCCTTTTCTGTGTCAGACCTTGTAACTAACATTTTCTTGCAAATTCGCACATAATTTCTCTCCTCTCCTTTTACCAAGCTGTTCAAGAAGTCCTTAGAGATGTCAAATCTGGTCAGTTTGCTCTCAGTGAACAGTTTCAGACAGGCATAAGCAATCATTGGATGTGCCAGGCGTATGCAGTTGGCTTCTTGTTCTCCTTCTGAGAAAATGACTATGAGATCCATGAAAGGCTTCATTATTGTTTCCAGTGAAGGTTTTTCCTCAACAGTGGGCCGTTGTGTTTGACCAATGAATTCCTCACACAAACGCTTCAACAAGTGTGAACCTGGGACATATGAGTTTATCAAAGCCAGAAAACTGAAAAGTTTTGTGTTGCTGGACTTTCTGTACTTTTCAACATGTTTTACCATTTGTTCTGTGATCACTTTCTCTGCTTCCTCTTCCTTAAAGGAACACTCCACTTTTTTTGGAAATAGGCTCATTCTCCAACTCCCCCAGAGTTAATAAGTTGAGTTTTACCGTTTTTGAATCCATTCAGCTGATCTCCGGGTCTGGCGATAGCACTTTTAGCATAGCTTAGCATAAATCATTGAATCCGATTAGACCAGTAACATCGCGTTCAAAAAATATCAAAGAGTTTCAATAGTTTTCCTATTTAAAACTTGAATCTTCTGTAGTTATATCGTGTACTAAGACTGGCGGAAAATGAAAAGTTGCGATTTTCTAGTCCGATTTGGCTAGGAACTATACTCTCATTCCGGCGTAATAATCAAGGAACTTTGCTGCCGTAACATGGCTGCAGCAGGCACAGTGATATTACGCAGCGCCTGAAAGTAGTCCCCAGCTAGGTAACTAGTTATAATTCATTATAATTGTCATTTTTGAACGCGATGCTACTGGTCTAATCAGATTCAATGATCTATGCTAAGCTATGTTAAAAGTGCAATCGCCAGACCCGGAGATCGGCTGAATGGATTCAAAAACGGTAAAACTCAAATTATTAACTCTGGGGGAGTTGGAGAATGAGCCTATTTCCAAAAAAAGTGGAGTGTTCCTTTAAAGCCTCCCCGGATTATATTAAAGGCATGACACTTCTGTGACATTTTCTTTTGTTCAATTTCAAGCCTTTTCTGAGCAAACCTCTACTTCTCCCCTGGTAAGAGCTCCATTTTAAGCTTCAATGATACATCATTTAGAGTGAAGTCTGTAGGGATGCAGTTTAAAATGATCACAACTGGAGTCTCTGTATTGATGCCCCTCTTATGGATTTCTTCAGTCAGGTCTTCCAAGAGATCATTCTTGACAGGCATATCATTTATCTTTTCCTTGGTGTCCAGTAAAAGCAGCACAGTTTTTCGATATTGTTCAGCATTTTCTTCATTAGACAGCAGAAAATGGTCCACCACTTTTTTTGACAGCTTTTTGGTGTCTAGAACTGAATCGATCACTCTGGCACATCTGAGATCTTTCCGGAAACGCCAAAGCACCTGCATGCGAGAGTTGAGCTTCCACTGCCAGGCTGGTATTGTAAAGACACATCAGTGACGAGACAGTGTTTACTCTTCTTTCTCTCAATTAGCTGTATTAAACGATTAAAGAAATCTCTCTTGATCAAAGGTGAGTTTTCTTCCTCTACTATATTCAGCCACTTTGGTAGGGCTCCTTTAAGAAAGTCAGCCTCATGCTTGTTAGCTTCTTCAGGGTTAATGTCTTCTGTCTCAAACATATTGAACCATAAAACGTCAAGGAATGAGAGTGAATCTCTAAGTGTAGTTGGAATGTCAACAGTTCCATTCCCTTTGGAAATGGGATTCGATGAAGGTACAGTGTACATTATCAGTCCTGTTTATGCATTTATTTATCTTTTTTTTTTAAATTATTATTGGAATGGACATTTTTGTATGAGACGTGCCTAAAAATTGCAAAAGACAAAATTGCAATATAATCCTTGTGTTCTAGTTATAGTGCCAAGGAGACAAAAATCAGGATACCAAGAAGAATGAGACAACTATTATTCTCATGCAGAATAAAGAAAATATAATGTCTGAATGAAAACAAAAGAACAGTAATACAAATTATGAAGATTAATGAAAAATCAGACATAAAATTCTTATAATAATAATAATAATAATAATATTAATAATAAGATAGGCCGTTTTACGACACAAATTAATTTAGTGACTCATTTAATTCACTTTTAAACAGGCACAAAAGACCCATACGAATGACTTATTTTTATTAATTCATAGACAAACCTTACACTCTCAGAAATAAAGGTACAAAAGCTGTCACTGAGGCGGTACCTTTTCAAAAGGTACACTTTTGCATCTATTAGATTCTAATGTGTACATTGTAAGTACTAATATGTGCCTTTAAGGTACCAAAAATTGACTCTTTAGGTACAAACATGTGCCTTTTGAAAAGGTACTGCCCAAGTGACAGCTTGTGTACCTTTATTTCTGAGTGTATGAATGAACAAACATATTTCCAAGACATTGTGTGTGTATTATTACTGTTTTGCATATTTTATTTTGTATACCAGTGAGTGCAGCATTAATCCTGTTATTCTGCATGCCTGTCCTGTGGATGATTCTGCCTGTTTACCTGTTTTGGTATTATCCCCTTTGCTTTGGTTGCCTGATTAGACTGATGTTTGTGTTTGGACCTATTGCCTGCTCACCTTTGCCTTTTGGATTAACCCTGTGTATGTTGACAGATTGGACTGCTTCTTTGGTTTTGACCCTTTGCCTGTCTTAACGTACCTGTCTATTGAAACTGCTCTTAAAAGGTTAGGTCACCCCAAAATGAAAAATTATGTCATTAATTACTCACTCTAATGTAGTTTCAAACCCGTAAGACCTTCGTTCATCTTCGGAACACAAATTAAGATATTTTTGATGGAATCTGAGAGCTGTCTGACCCTCCCATAGATTTTTCTTTCTTTTTTTTTTTTCTTCTAATTTTAATAAGGCGGTTACTATATTACTGTCAAATGTCCAGAGCTAATTACAGTCTCTCCACTCACAGGTGCATTCTCTGCACTCTCACACAAAACGGACGCGCTCTCTCTCGCTCCAAAATTAGGCCTTTATGTGCTTGCTTAAACCTTATCTTCTCTCCTGGATTTAATGTTGCCTGACATGCCTCCTGGGTTGTTGGCAATGGGCATCCACCGGCAGAAACATAAATCGGCGCATATGGCAACGGATGTTAAATAAGCATTTGCGTAGCATAACAGTAGTAAATACATCTCTCTCACATGTGTCCCGCATTGTCTGCAACATCACATCTATTGTCCTGCAATAACAGATCTATTGCCAGGTGATCACCCTAGTTGAAGCACCATTTTTTCGTGCAGGTACACAAATGTGAACAAATCAGGCTTCAATATCAGAGAAAACAGGAGTTTCATGATATGCCTTTCTACGCAACAGGAGAGACTGTTCGATAGAGAACATAACTCTGCTTTTCTGTTCAGGTGGTTAACTTCCTCCTTTTCACAGATTCATCCTGTTTTTTTTTTTTTTATTATTAATTTATTTTTGTATTAATGTTTTGGTTTCATTCATTCACTCTTTCACTTTCCAGTTTCTCCATATATGCCAGTGTGTGTATTTGTTTGTTTAGATCGGTTATGTATTAGGGTTTTAGTTAATAAATTTGCACAACGCCACGGCCTGCAGGATCTTCACACATAGACAAAGGGT
Source organism: Acrossocheilus fasciatus (assembly GCA_036784905.1). NCBI lineage: Eukaryota > Metazoa > Chordata > Actinopteri > Cypriniformes > Cyprinidae > Acrossocheilus > Acrossocheilus fasciatus. The sequence continues at coordinate 47,128,014 of CM071944.1, forward strand.
GAAGTGTGACATAATATATCTCTGTTAATAAATACAATTTAAATTCACGTCTCACACACTTTAATGCCCTTTGAATTGGACATACAGTATACTCTTCCTTTGAACTGGAATCATGGCGGAATATCCTGTGAAGTCCATTCAAAATTAATTTTATTGATTAGTTACATATTACACATACCCCTAGAGTCTGCGAGAGCAGGGTCGCAAGATGACTCATCAAGGATGGACCTTACTGTAACAGACCATGGAATGTAACTGACAATGAATCGAACAATCAGCACCGCAACTGATGGATCGTCAGCACTGGGAGGACAAAAACTGCAGAGGTGTAGTTGTGGCTGGTCAAAATTAACATCAGTGAAAGGTCTTAAAATCCATCAAGGCAAAAATAAATGCCTTAGCGAGCTCAGCAAGGGGTCTCGCATTGACCAATACTTCTTAAGAAGTAGGCCAAATCAGTCGAATGAAGCCCAAAGGCAGGAGAACCCCCACAGTCTTGCCAGCCACACCCAACCACAGTCTCCAACACAGAGCCCAGCTGGCTGCTGCCAGCAACAGAGAAGAAGATGGAAGGAAGGAAACCTCAGATTTTGTGGCCCAAATCCAATCAGAAGAGCGAGTGGGAGACCATCGACTCAGACCTTGTCCTACTACTAGAACAACATGGGTGCCATCATTTACAGCTATGGGGCCAAGAGGTTCGGAGTAAATGGAAGGTCACAGAGGCAGCAGAAAGGCCCGCTAATCCAGCCCAAGTCTAGGAGGCAGCTGGAAATTTACAGGCTGGTTAAAAAGAAAGACAATTGAAGGCTGAAATAAAGCAGCAATTGACAAAGCTCCAAAAAGCAAAGCACCTCAGACGGAAACGCAAGAGGAAATAACGGACAAGGACCAACTTCTACAGCAATCCTCACAGCTTTTTTCAAAAACCTTTTAGATCTGGAAGAGCACCTGAGCAAGTCTTATTCTGATGACTGGAGGCATGAGTCAGTCACCATCCCGAACGATATGCCACCAATTCATGCACCTGAATACCAAAATGGACACAAGGCCCCCCACATGGAGTGAGGTAGAGAAGACCATAAAGCAGGTAAGATCGACATCAGCTCCAGGGTCTAATGGTATCCAGTATAGGCTCTATAAGAACACCCCTGGAACCCTTAAATATCTCTGGAAGCTGATGAAGGTAGCATGGCAGAAGGGAGTGATACCGAAGGCATGGCAAAGAGCAGGAGGCATCTTGATTCCTAAAGAGAAGTACTCTTCATCCATCAGTCAGTTTCGCCAGATCTGCCTCCTGAATGTAGAGGGGAATATCTTCTTTAGTGTGTTGGCCCAAAGTCTCTCTACATTCCTGCAAAAAAACAACTGAATTGATACCTCAGTGCAGTTTAGGCCTAATCCTTAAAGTAGGTTAGACTATATACATAATGCCTCAAATAAATACCCCGGAGGGTGGATTTATTCACAAACAGTTGAAGTGCAAAGTGTGGGGTGGTAGGCTGGCGTGGAGTGGTGCTCTCAGTGCGCTTTCTCCCGGTGCAGTGAGTACGGTGTGCGGCTCTCGTCAGAGCGGGGTCGGTCACTCGCTGGCTTCTGAGAGAAAGAAAGAGACAGCACATTAATCCCCAGCCTGAGCGAACTCTCTCTATCCTGCAGCCTCACACGGCTTATCTGGCCGTGGGCTGACGAGCCTCAGGTGTGGCCGATCCCGTCGTGATGAGCAGGTGCAGGTGTTCCGTGTTCGTCTCCAGGGCAACGCTGATGAGTTGTCGGGACGCTCGTCACAATACAAATAATAATAATAATAATAAAAACAAATAATAATAGTAAAAAAATAATAAAATAAAAATAAGTGTCAATAACTGGAAACACATCATAATCTGTGAAAAGAGTCCATTGGAAGTACATACATATTTCCTACAGTGTCGGTACTTTAAACATAAATATACTTTATAAGACGTGAAGTGAATTGTCTTACCCTTCTGTTGACAGTCAGCTGTTGTCCAGTATTCAGTAGCAGATAAGACACCGCAAACCTTTTATATGATCAGAAAGGAGTATGAAAACCCTCCCTCATAGACCTGTTTCGCCAGAAAGTTGTTTTTGATTATTAAGTTTGATCATTTGTCAAGTTGATACATTCATCAAACACAGTTATCGGCAAGCTTACACACACACTCACACGCATAATCAAACCTGATAGTAATGCTAAAATACGTTAAACCTATATACTTTCAAATTATTACATTAAATAACACAGTGCAGAAAATTATTTGCAGATGAATTTCCATTTGTATGTGCAACTGTCTTCAGTTCAACACAATTACAAATTCAAATCAAACACATTTCCCATTACATCAGTGTATGTGTATATGTCATGTCTGTTCAAAGCTTTCCTGTAGCTCAAATAGTAGAGCATGGTGCTAGCAACGCCAAGATCATGGGTTCGATTCCCAGGGAAAGCAAGAGCTGTTAAAATGTAAAAACTGTAACTTGGATGCAATGTAAGTCGCTTTGGATAAAAGCGTCTGCTAAATGCATAAATGTAAAGCAAAGGATAACCAGTCTCTTTCACCAAACATGAGGAGAGAGAGAGAGTGAGAGAGAGTCAGTCAGATCGTTTAGGCAGATTCACCTATTACTCCAGATTAGGAGCCAGTGTAGTTGATTATTCAATTACAGACATTGACCCAAATTTTATGAATGCCTTTATAGTTAGACCTCAACTTCCCATTTCTGACCACTGCCAAACAGTCCTTTACCTGAAACAGTCATGTGACCGGGTCAGCACTCCTCGCCTCAAACATGAAAAACTGTTCCCTTTAAAACCAAAACTCAGTTGGAATCAATCTAATGCTGAACAATTCAGAGAAAACATGAGCAGCTCTGTTACACTAAACATGCTGGACGACCTCATGTGCACAGATTTCACTCCAGATACTAATGGAATAAACTCAGCAACATCCGATCTTAATGATATATTTCAAACTTTGGCCACTATATCTAACACTAAACGACCAAACAAACATAGAACAAACAAACAAAAAATAAAAAAGAATATGTGGTTTGATAATGAATGCAGTTGTCTCAGAAAAGACCTTCGACGACTTGCTAACAAAAAGCATAAAGAACCGGCCAATCAGACGCTACGGCTCGCCTACTCCAACTGCTTGAACAATTATAAAAAGCTCATTTGCAACAAAAGAGATCAATATTATGAAGCTAAAATTGATGAAATCAATGAATCAATAGACCAAAACAATTTCTGGAATCTCTTTAAAAAATTTGAAAGCCCCAAATCAAACACATTACTCCAGTGTGACACAGTCTGGAGCTCTTACTTTAAAACTCTTTACCAAACACTTGAACCAGACCTCAACCAGCCCCAAACTAAAACAAAGAGAAAACTAGAAGATTTAAAGAAAACAATCAAAAATTACCAAAACCCATTGGACATGATTATAACACCATCAGAAATAACAGAGCACATTAAAAATCTCAAATTAAAGAAGGCATGTGGACAAGACAACATCAGTAATGAGATGCTCAAACTCAGCAGCCCTCGCATCATTCAAGCTCTGGCAAAATTATTCAATCTGATCTTATCCTCTGGTGACTTCCCTGAGACCTGGTCTGAAGGACTGATCACTCCTGTATATAAAAAAGGAGATAAATTCGATCCCAGTAATTACCGTGGTATTTGTGTGGGCAGTAACCTAGCAAAGCTTTTCTGCAATATAATAAACAACCGCATAGTGACATTCGTCACAAGACGCAGCATCCTAAATAAATCACAAATTGGCTTTTTACCAAAACAACGTACATCCGACCACATCTATTCTCTCCATACTCTAATTAACAAAAATCTAAAGGGCAAACAAAGAAAAATATTTACATGTTTTGTTGATTTTAAAAAAGCTTTTGACTCCATTTGGCATGATGGTTTACTATACAAATTATTACAAATTGGCATTGGGGGAAAAACATTTGATGTTATACAATCCATGTATAAAAACAGTAAATGTGCGGTCAAAATTGGGAATCTCAGAAGTGCGTTCTTCCAGCAGGGTCGTGGAGTGAGGCAGGGATGCAGTCTGAGCCCAACCCTGTTTAACATCTACATCAACGAGCTGGCAGAAGCCCTGGACCGCTCCGGCAGCATCCCGGGCCTCGCTCTGCACGACTCTGAAGTCAAATGCCTGCTGTATGCGGACGACCTGGTTCTGCTGTCCCCCACAGCCGAGGGTCTCCAGCACAGCCTGGCCCTGCTGGAACAGTACTGTGAGGAATGGGCTCTGACGGTCAACCTGGACAAAACCAGAGTCATGGTGTTCCAGAAGAAGGCCAGGTCTCAGGGAAGCAGATACCAGTTCAGATACCGAGGAGAAGTCCTCGAGCACAGCACCAGCTACACTTACCTGGGCATCGAGATCTCTGCATCAGGGGGCTTCGGTCTGGCTGTGAAGGCCTTGAATGAGAAGGCCCGGAGGGCATTTTATGCCATCAAATCACGGTTTGGCCAATTAAAATTACCAATTAAAACATGGATCAAATTATATCACGCAATCATTAAACAAATTCTACTGTATGGGAGTGAAATTTGGGGACCAATAATAAACTTTAAAAATTGGGATAAAACATCAATAGAAAAACTACAACTAGAAATTATCAAAAACATTTTAGGGGTCCAGAGAGGTACGTCCAGTGATGCCTGCAGAGCTGAATTAGGCTTATACCCTTTGAACATTGAGATCCAGAAGAGATGTGTTCAGTTCTGGCATCACCTCCATCAATCTGATCCTGATTCAGTCCGATATAAAGCCCTCCTCGCCAATGAAACCTCAGCAGAATCCCATCCTCTGAACACGCTCGCTCTTCAGCTCGTCCATAAAACCCAGCTCCTCACTAACTACAGTTACAACCCCAAAGACATTATTAAAGAAATTGACAAAAATCTGAAAGACACTCATGATGAAGCACTAAAAATACACTTTGACCTTCAAAATAAACTCCAATGCTACTCAACCCTAAACAGAACCACTAAATTTGCCAATTATTTATTGATCAAACCATTCAAAGAAAGACAAATCCTCTCCAAATACAGATTAAGTAACCATGATTTAGAAATAGAGAGAGAAGACACAGACAAACATGGACGGAGCGAGAGCAGAGGATCTGTAGACACTGTGATCTACAGCAGATAGAGGACGAGAAACACTTTCTGCTGATGTGTCCTAAATATCACAATAAGAGGGAAACATTTCTCCCCAGATTTGAAGCATTGATTCCATCATTTACTGAACTTAGTGATACTGAGAAAATGCCCTTCTTACTTGGAGAAGATGATAACACAGCTGCACTCGCTGCTAAATATGTATTAACCATTCACAATGTTAGATGTTAAACATGATTAACTGACTTACTAATTTTATTTATTATTATTTATGTTGTTGTTATATATATATATATATATATATATATATGTTAATGCTTTGGCAACATTGTGCTACACAGTCATGCTAATAAAGCTGAATTGAATTGAATTGAATTGAATTGAATTGAATTGAGAGAGAGAGAGAGAGAGAGAGAGAGAGAGAGAGAGAGAGAGAGAGAGAGTGAGAGAGAGAGAGAGAGAGAGAGAGAGAGAGAGAGAGAGAGACACACACACACACACACACACACACACACACACACACACACACACACACACACACACACTATACACTTCTGGGTTTATTTATTTATTTATTTTCCCTACTCTACAAACTGTATTATCTGTATCCTTATCCTAACCCTACTTTGTTAGCACTTTACACAATGTATATGTATACGTATTATAGTGATTACAACAACTGAGTGATAACTACACTGTTAAAAATTGTTCTGTTAAAAAAAAAAAAAAAAAAAAACAGTAAAGAACTGGCAGCTTGGTCTTACTGTTGGTGAAATTTACAGTTGGCTACTGTTTTTGCAAATACAGCATAACACTTGTTTTGCTCTTCTTCACAACTAAACTAACAATTGTGAAACTACAATACAAATATACTATACCATTGTGTACGCTATTGAGTAATGGCCTGCTAGTAAAAAGTACAACATTTTCTTCTTGGTTTTTAATATGGTAATAACCCTGCACCTACCCCTAACCTAGGTAGACAACTTATATTACCCAGCACTTTCTTAGGTAAACACTTTGTATGCATTGTAAAATAAATTGCAACCCCTAAGGACAAATATTTATGGTATAGTCATGTGCAATTATTTGCAATTCAACAATGTACTTCTGATTAAACACAAAATAAAAGAGCAAACCTATCAAGCAATACAAATTAGAATCAAATAATTTCAAAACAAATGCTAATATATTACTGTAAATGAGAGGGAGCAGGTTGGGAAATATTTGCCTTGAAATCTCTGTAGATGAAAGTTATGACGCACCTAATGCAATCAGCACAGAGAATGCGGCACTGAATACAAACATGCATTAGCAGTTTTACAGGAAAGCTCGGCTGTTGTCAATGAATGAAACAGCGCAGAGAAGTTGCTTTCAATTCAAGCAGCTTTCTATTAGTCAACACAGGCACCCTTGGTTTCGTGTTGAGTGCAACACAATACACAAAGACTGAAGAATACTGCTGATGGCAACGAACCAAATACTCTAATTCTCAGTGAAATGATGCTAAACTTGGTCTGATTGAAGTTACACTACTAAGTTTTCATCTTTTTCTATTATTTGTGTTTTAATTCGTTAATAAGTATGTTCTCTTATTTATTTGTTTCCCTTTGTAGCACATTAGTTTGTTGTGTTCTTTAGTCTTCAACAATTACAGACATCGTTCTTTCTGATATTCATTTATTGTGCATTTGACTGCAAAATTAAATTTGAACATATTGTTGCTGACATTCCCAGACATCAGCCAGCGTTGTGTTACAGTTTTCATCAGCTAGAAGATTATTATTTTTACTCTCTGTGGTTTGTGCTTTGCACTGTATTTGGAATTTGGAAGTCGTTATACAAATAATTTAAGCAATAAAGGAAACAAGGACGCTAGGTATGCAGGTAACCACACTTCATTATTATGCAAACTATTTTGAAAAAATAAATAAATAAAAATGCAGTTTTTCTTCACTTCAAAGAACAAAACAAAACATCAATTGCTTTATTATATCAAAATCAACTATTTTCTGAATTTGCTGAAATATTATAAACTAAACAGAAAGTGTGTTTGGGGCCAAACAGAGGAATATTTCAAGTGATTGTGTAGTTTAGAGCTGAATGTCTGTGATCAGCGGTCAGCGGTCGGTGTGTTTCTTGACCTCGCTGGCTTTCATGAGCGCTTTGATGGCTCTGGCTCTCATCTCCAGCTCCAGTAGCTCCAGCTGCTGAGTCGACGGCTGCTTCTCTGTTTCTGGAGCGGCTGGTTTTTCCAGCGACGCTTCCCTCAGATCGTTGTGTTCAGAGCCAGACGCCGGAGCCAGGATTTCACTCACGCTTCTGTCGATGTCGTGCTGGAGCTCTGCTTTGGGCTCGTCCGGCTGAGGCACAGCTTCCTCTCCGAGCGCCGGTTCTTCAGCTTTGACCGCTTTATGACCCTCGATGTCACTGTCGTCAATGTCTGCGTTGATGCTGAGAACGTCACTGTCTTCTCCTGAACCTGCACCAGACACACACACACACACACACACACACACACACACACACACACACACACTTACATCCAAGCCTCATTTTCACTCTTTCAAACACTCAGAAATACTAATATAAATCTATAATTAATTATTTACCTTGCTTTTCTTCTGTTTCAGGGTTTTCTCTCAGAGATGAAGTGGAGTCCACGTTACTGTCCTGCCTTTAAATATTAATCAACACATTATTAAAAGTTCAATAAGTTAGATTTTATTTTAATAATTCAGAGAGCTCTGACTTACTGACTGTCAGGAAGGATTTTATCTTCAGGTTCGGCTGATAACTCTTTACCTTTACAAACAAACACATATAAACCCCTAATCAATAATACAGAGACACCAGTGGGACTCGATGAAAAGAGAACGAACAGTGTTTTATTAGTTTATTCAGACACAGACTGAAGATGGATTTGAGATTTACCCTCCAGAATCTCCAGCAGATGAATCTCAGAGAGCTGCTGCAGCTGATCCCAGCACAGCTCCTTAATCTCACTGAACGAACAGTCCTGCGGGAAACAGCGGCCCTTTATTACACAACCCTCCAGCCAACACACGTGACCTCACTTAATTGTGTAAATCTGTATTTGTAGTATTTGCGTGCTGTGCATTAGTTACTCAGATGAGGTAGTATGTTCAGATTAAAAGTGAGTGAAAGTGAAGAGAGAGATCAGCTGAGACTGCCCTGCTGTTTTCAATATAAACTTGAATGTTTAATTATCAGTATAAACTATTTTTTGAGAGAACAAGACAGATGCTGACTCCATAAATTGACGTCTGACTAATAACGGTTTTGTTAATAAATCAATGATCCCCTTGGCAATGGAAAAAATGCTGATGTAGAGACATCCATCAATTATTCTAGATAACAGGACAAAACAGACTGTCAATCCTAACACCAGCAAACAGAATTAGATTTATGTTCCTCTTTAAATAGAACTGAGACTTCTATTTAATTCAAATTAAGGCGGTGTGATTATGAATGTACCTTCAGTTCGTCCGGGAGCATATGTTTGAGTTTATTCTCTTGCAGCACGTGGAAACACTGCTCCAGCATCTCCTTGCGGTCCTGCATGTAGGAGCTGATGGGTCTGAAGATCTTGTTCAGGTCCAGTCCTCCCTCCTCCAGATCACTGGGCTCCTGACAATACAACAAATAATACAAGTTAACCCATTTAATCACACTGGTCACAATAGTGACAGTAAAAAAAATAAAATAAATAAAATAAAAAAAAAAAATAAAAAAAAGAAAAGAAAAGTTTTCATTCATAAAGCTCTAAAAACCTTACTGACTAATGTTTTAGTGCACTTCATGCAAATATGGAAAATATAAAGGGTCTCAATTAAATGTGCACAGTGTCACAAGGTTAATGCTAACCGTCACATGACCAGAGCAGTTTATTTCCTGTTTGCACCTTGAGAAGATTAGATGACGGCTGCATCAAAGCTCCAAAACAAAAGGCAAGTAAAGTGTGTTAAAGACATGACAAAGATTTTTGGTACACATTATCTTTAAGGTGTCTAGTATTAATATATGAGTTCACATATATTCAGTTTGGTTGAGTGTGGTCATAGAATGAGTAATGTTGATAACGGTGGGATAACAGTGAACTTAGGTATACAATATAAATCTAAATCGCAGTTGTTGGTGGTGAAAATTGCACTAAAATGTTGCAATGACAAAATATTGCACTAAATTAAAAATTCAAACGTTACAAAACAAAAATACAACATTGATGTCGTAATATTGGTAACACTAATACAACAATTTGATGTTATATTCTCCCCCAAAAAAAGTAACAATTGTGAAATATGTTGGTGGTTGTATTTTCTGTCTTTTATCTCAGTGGTCCTATCAGTGTTGTATAAGGCTTTTTTATGCATAATAGTAACCACAGAATTTGATCAAACAGGTTAAAAATAGCTGGGCTAATATATATATATATATATATATATATGATTTCAGAAATGTGTTAGTTCAGTACTCACCTTATCCCACCGTTACAATTGTCACCGACCATAAAACAATTTGTCATACTTAAAAAAAAAAACTAATTAAATATAAAAATAAAAAAATAAACAAAAAAAAATAATGATTGATTATTTCAAAGGGTTACTAATGACACATCATTTGGATATTTTCATGCCTGGGGAAAAAAAAAGGATTAAACGGGTTAACGATAAAATAATAATACGGAACGGACGTTTTAGTCTTTGTTTTTGTTTCGTAGCACTCGGAAGTTTGCAGAAACCCTGAGAGATCAAGCGTGCTCGTCGTTTTAAGTTTTATTGTTGTATGAGTTGTTTCACTGAAATTTTCAAAGGTGAAACATACGCTAGGTTTTCTTTCTAGTCACTCCACAGCGGGCTTTAATCAGCGATGTTTGCAGCAGCAGGAATCAATGTTATTATAATCGCTCACAGTTAGTGTTAGTTCTTGCAATAAACCCATGAAGCTCATAAACCCGTCTCTCTCTCACCTCCGAGCTGGACTCAGTATTCCTCCTCTTCATCTCTCCATCGCTGTGGTCTCGATCAGAGTGCCTCTGTTTCTTTTCTTTTTCTCTTTTCTTTCCCTCCTGCATCTTTCCATCTCTGCAGCAGCGCCGTCGCACGTCAGTGACGTCAAAAAACAGTCCAATCAGAATACAATACGACACGGTTTTGCACAACCCACTATTTGGAGGAATGAAAGATACAGTTTCTAAAAAAAAGTTCTTTATACAAACAGCTCTTTATACGAGGAAAAAAAGAAGAAGAGCTGAGATCATAAACAATTATTTTGAATAACCGCCAAATATATGATAAAATAAATATTTACACTTAAAAATAGACCCATGCAACAGTTCTGTTTTAATATTCTAGATTACTCTTAACCTGGTTTTAATACGTTTCTTGAGCAAATTGATATAAAACAAGTTACAAAGATATTGTGGTGACACATATGTCACATCGGGCTATTAACCTTATAAAAGTAGGTGGAATTTTGATTTGACACATTGTCACATTCTTAAAAATGGTAATGAGCTGCTCATTTAATTTAGCCAAATTAATTATTTTACTGTTATATATATATATATATATATATATATATATATATATATATATATATATATATATATATATATATATATATATATATATATTCTGCTACTCATTTCAAAGTATATTTTAACACATCCACGTGCATGTTTAACATGTTGACCTCCAGTGTGAGGTAGTTATTTATTTTTATTTATTCAGTTTGGAGATTTTTGAGTTGTGAAAAGAAAAAAAAAAATCTAAAAATACAAAAATGTATTTCTGGTTAAACCATATACCTGAAAAGGTAGAATTTTGATATGTTACAAAAGAGTTGTTGTAAAATGTAATGGTCATAGTTATGTGGTTTTGAAATATGTTGTGGCAAAGCAAATACAATGCAAAAACTATTACTTCTGAAAAAGGTTTTTGTTTTATCTTCCCAGAAAAAAAAAAATAATTTTGATACATGTTGTGGAAAAGCAAATAAACAAAAAAATAAAATAAAACGTTTTTTTTTTTTTTTTTTTTTTTCAATTGAGAAATAAACGCCCGATGTAACGTCACATGAAAAAAAAAAAGTTATCAAACGCCCAGTGTCATCAGAATCAGAATCAGAATCAGAATTAGCTTTATTCGCCAGGTGTGCGCAAACACACGAGGAATTTGTTGTGGTTTTAGGGTGCTCCTGGTACATACATTCATACATACACATCTGACATGAGAACAGAAAAAAACATTTAAATAGTAAGGCTTAACAATGGATAATAATAATAATAATAATAATAATAATAATAATAAGTATGAATCTGGAACAGTAGATTTATGTACAGATTTGTGCATTATTTACTATATATACAGCTGTATAAATAAACAGATATGTATGTGTATTTACATAGTACTTGAGAAAGAGGCAATAATTAAAGATGGAGAATGAATTACAGAACACAGGTAATGATCCATGTGTTAGCTATTTAAGCTGGAGATGGCATGGGGGAAAAAACTGTTTTTATGCCTAGATGTTCTAGTGCACAGAGATCTGTAGCGTCTGGCTGAAGGGAGAAGTGCAAACAGGTTGTGTCCGGGGTGAGAGGGGTCTTTGATGATGCTACCTGCCCGTTTCTTCACTCTGGAGTTGTACAAGTCCTGAAGGCTGGGCAGGTGCACACCAATGATCTTTTCTGCTGTCCGAACAGTCCGTTGAAGTCGTCTTATATCTGATTTGCTGGCTGACCCAAACCAGACAGTTATGGAGGAGCACAGAACTGACTCAATAACAGCTGAATAAAACTGTTTCAGCAGCTCCTGTGGCAGGTTGAACTTTTTCAGCTGACGAAGGAAGTACAACCTCTGCTGGGCCTTTTTCACAATGGAGTCAATGTGAGTGTCCCACTTCAGGTCCTGAGAGATGGTTGTGCCCAGGAACCTGAATGACTCCACTGCAGCCACGGTGCTGTTCATGATGTTGAGTGGGGGGAGAGGAGGGGGGTTTCTCCTGAAGTCCACTATCATCTCCACAGTTTTGAGCGTGTTCAGCTCCAGGTTGTTGTGACTGCACCAGACAGCCAGCTGCTCAACCTCCTGTCTGTAAGCAAGCATATAAACGTATATGTAAATACTTTTACATATAAAAGCATATGTAACAGTATTACAGATCTTTCACAAGGAGGGATTGTATTTCAAAAACAACTGCAAACACGTTACAAGTGGTCCAATTTGGTCCGTTTATATGCTCTATAATTTTCCTATAAGAAATTGGTCTGGTTTCTTATGGGTTTGAGTGTTTATGCTGAGCAGAGAAAAAATAAAATAATAAAATTGTTTGTCTTGCGCCTTCTTTTGTACTAGTGTATACTCAGGGTGCGTATGAAATCGCATACTTTGATACTAGTATGCGAAAAACAGTATGCGAGGCGAGTAGTATGTCCGAACTCATAGTATTCGAAAAATAGTAGGTGAGAAGTACCCAAATGACCTACTACTTCCTTCTGAATTCTGTAGTAGGCATACGATGGACACTTTACTATCCCATGAGGCCGCGTCATATTAGACAAGTGGCGATGTAAAGTACCTCAGGGCAAAGCACTGTTGATGTTCATTGTGGTTAACTTGTACTTGTTTAACATCATCCAAGTAAACGACTGACTTGAGGATTTACAAACAGATGAAACGATTGTGTGAATTAGGTGTAAAAAGATTTTTAATCATTACCGATCAGATGGAGTTACTTAACCTCAATGTAGTACATCAGCTTGTTAACGATGCTTTCTTTAAACAGACGGTTCGTTAAGCGGTAAGAATTTAAATCATTAACGATATTGCACAGTGAAGTGGGCTCTTTAAATTTTCGCGCTGTTGTGAAGACGCATGACAACATCGACATGGCGGATGTAGTACGTCCGAGTTCCATTCATACTACCCTCGTTCATACTATATAGAATGTACTTTAACGGTCGAGTAGTACGTTTGAATTCAAATGTAGTACCTACACTAGTATGCGATTTCGGACGCAGCCTCACACTTTGATTCACATACGCATTAATTACAGACCAAACTCAATTATTAGCGTTATAGCTTCAAACTCGCTCTTTCAAGGAGTGGATGGGTGGCTCTTAAAAGAGCCTTTGGGGGGTGTTTAACAGCTTCAGGCTGCTCTACTTGGAGCTGGTGTACTTGGTGACGGCCTTGGTGCCCTCAGACACGGCGTGTTTGGCCAGCTCCCCGGGCAGCAGCAGACGCACGGCGGTCTGGATCTCTCTGGAAGTGATGGTGGAGCGCTTGTTGTAGTGAGCGAGACGAGACGCTTCACCGGCGATGCGCTCGAAGATGTCGTTAACGAAAGAGTTCATGATCCCCATCGCCTTGGAAGAGATCCCGGTGTCGGGATGAACCTGCTTCATCACCTTGTAGATGTAGATAGCGTAGCTCTCCTTCCTGGTCTTTCTGCGCTTCTTTCCTCCCTTCCCCGCGGTCTTTGTGACGGCCTTCTTGGAGCCCTTCTTAGGCGCGGACTTCGCTGGTTCAGGCATGATGATGCTGATGAGACAATGATGAGAAAGAGCCGCACAGAGCCGTTTATTCACTATCCTATGCTAATTTACACAGAGGTGCGGAGGCTTCTGATTGCGTGTTTCCACAGACCACACCCATAAACTCAACTGTGATTGGACACCTGGAAGTTCCACGAGAGGAACGAGGGCCAATCACAGGCGGTGAAATGATAGCCCCGCCTACCGCTCCATGTTTGAGCGACAGCAGCCCCCACCACTGAGCTTCCTTTGTTTTAATTCCCGCTCTTTTTTTAAGTAACAAATGGGTCTCAAATATCATATAAACCCTCATAGACGATTGAAATAATTTGGAGAAAAGAGCAATAATGACGAAACACTTTATTTTCCTCTGCTGTCCCGCCAATTTTACTCCTGCTCTAACTTAAGTATCACCGCCATCTCATTTTATTTATTTTATAAATGACTTAAATTCAAAAGAACCAGCTACAAACAGCGAATCAAAACGCTGTATAATGCAAAAAGACATGCTTTCATTGTGTGCCTCAAACATCTAACTTTATATGAGCTCCAACATCAGAATGAGTGAGAGCTTTATTGCCAGATATGTTTTGAGATAAGAAGAATTTTCTTTGATAAAAGCTTTAATAAACTTAAGAGGTGAGAATCAGTTTTCGGCTCAATGTTATAAAAACAGCTATATTCTCGGCATGATACACACAAACATTAAACTGATTTCACTTTCTATAGCAGGTTTATACACAAACATTGTGTGTTGTTTTTATTACTATATCTAGCAAACAGCAACAGTAGCTCTTTCTGTGTCGGTGTGGGAGGCTCTTAAAAGAGCCGTTGGGTTTGTTCTGGTTGAAGGCGTTTATCCTCCGAAGCCGTACAAGGTGCGTCCCTGTCGTTTGAGCGCGTACACGACGTCCATGGCGGTGACGGTCTTTCTCTTGGCGTGCTCGGTGTAGGTGACGGCGTCGCGGATCACGTTCTCCAGGAACACCTTCAACACCCCGCGGGTCTCCTCGTAGATCAGACCGGAGATGCGCTTGACGCCGCCGCGGCGCGCCAGACGACGAATGGCGGGTTTGGTGATTCCCTGGATGTTATCGCGCAGCACTTTCCGGTGACGCTTAGCGCCTCCTTTCCCGAGTCCTTTACCGCCTTTGCCTCTTCCAGACATGGTTCAGATACTTCTTGCTTCACACAAGCGACGAAAAAGAATACAGACCAATCCTTTCAGGGAGGCCTTTTACAGTTGCTTACAGGACCTAACTGAAACCAGCTCTGCATCAAATGGTGGCAACCCCTCTCTACCCCGTGTGCTTCACATTGAAATTCATACAGGTGCTGGTCATATAATTAGAATATCATCAAAAAGTTGATTTATTTCTCTAATTCCATTCAAAAAGTGAAACTTGTATATTATATTCATTCATTACACACAGACTGATATATTTCAAATGTTTATTTATTTTAATTTTGATGATTATAACTGACAACTAAGGAAAATCCCAAATTCAGTATCTCAGAAAATTAGAATATTACTTAAGACCAATACTAAGAAAGGATTTTTAGAAATCTTGGCCAACTGAAAAGTATGAAAATGAAAAGTATGAGCATGTACAGCACTCAATACTTAGTTGGGGCTCCTTTTGCCTGAATTACTGCAGCAATGCGGCGTGGCATGGAGTCGATCAGTCTGTGGCACTGCTCAGGTGTTATGAGAGCCCAGGTTCAGCTCTTCTGCATTGTTGGGTCTGGCATATCGCATCTTCCTCTTCACAATACCCCATAGATTTTCTATGGGATTCAGGTCAGGTGAGTTTCCTTGCCAATTAAGAACAGGGATACCATGGTCCTTAAACCAGATACTGGTTGCTTTGGCACTGTGTGCAGGTGCTAAGTCCTGTTGGAAAATGAAATCTGCATCTCCATAAAGTTGGTCAACAGCAGGAACCGCTCTAAAACTTCCTGGTATACGGCTGTGTTGACCTTGGACCTCAGAAAACACAGTGGACCAACACCAGCAGATGACATGGCAGCCCAAATCATCACTGACTGTGGAAACTTTACACTGGACCTCAAGCGACGTGGATTGTGTGTCTCTCCTCTCTCCCTCCAGACTCTGGGACCCTGATTTCCAAAGGAAATGCAAAATTTAGTTTCATCAGAGAACATAACTTTGGACCACTCAGCAGCAGTCCAAGTCTTTTTTGTCTTCTGACGCTGTCTGTTGTTCAAGAGTGGCTTGACACAAGAAATGCGACAGCTGAAACCCATGTCTTGCATACGTCTGTGCGTAGTGGTTCTTGAAGCACTGACTCCAGCTGCAGTCCACTCTTTGTGAATCTCCCCCACATTTTTGAATGGGTTTTGTTTCACAATCCTCTCCAGGGTGCGGTTATCCCTATTGCTTCTACACTTTTTTTTTCTACCACTAATTTTCCTTCCCTTCACCTCTCTATTAATGTGCTTGGACACAGAGCTCCGTGAACAGCCAGTCTCTTTTGCAATGACCTTTTGTGTCTTGCCCTCCTTGTGCAACGTGTCAATGGCTGCTTTTTAGACAACTGTCAAGTCAGCAGTCTTCCCCATGATTGTGTAGCCTACAGAACTAGACTGAGATACCATTTAAAGGCCTTTGCAGGTGTTTTGAGTTAATTAGCTGATTAGAGTGTGGTACCAGGTGTCTTCAATATTGAACCTTTTCACAATATTCTAATTTTCTGAGATACTGAATTTGCGATTTTCCTTAGTTGTCACTTCTAATCATCAAAATTAAAAGAAATAAACATTTGAAATGTATCAGTCTGGGTGCAATGAATGAATATAATATACAAGGTTCACTTTTTGAATGGAATTAGTGAAAGAAATCAACTTTTTGATGATATTCTAATTATATTACCAGCACCTGTATTTTAAAATGTTAATTTGACAAAGACGATAAGTTCATATCTACATATGTGCAATTATGTATTTGGTAGACCTTTGACTTTCATATAATAATGATTGTCTAGAGCCGCGGAAATGTTAACTTCTATTCACACATATGTATATTAGCATTCGTTTTTATATGCTCAAGATAATCGCATTTTATCGCAAAACAGCAATTATTTGTTTGTGTAGTTCACAGAAGCTACTGATAACGCAGGAAAAAAAATGAATAGACAAAGAGCAACATAACTTCTTCTGTCATATTCATCATTGCAGTGGAAACCGTCTCGTTCAGTGTGGTGTTGGTGGCTCTTAAAAGAGCCTTTGGGGTGCGGTGCTGCAGCGGCGGGATTAAGCGCGCTCTCCGCGGATGCGGCGCGCCAGCTGGATGTCTTTGGGCATGATGGTGACTCTCTTGGCGTGGATGGCGCACAGGTTGGTGTCCTCAAACAGACCGACCAAATAAGCCTCGCTGGCCTCCTGCAGGGCCATGACGGCAGAACTCTGGAAGCGCAGGTCCGTCTTGAAATCCTGCGCGATTTCTCGCACCAAGCGCTGGAAAGGCAGTTTGCGGATCAGCAGCTCGGTGGACTTCTGATAACGGCGGATCTCTCGGAGAGCCACGGTCCCGGGCCTGTAACGGTGGGGCTTCTTGACGCCGCCGGTGGCTGGGGCGCTCTTCCGGGCGGCTTTAGTAGCGAGCTGCTTCCTCGGGGCTTTGCCGCCGGTGGATTTACGAGCCGTCTGCTTGGTTCTTGCCATCGCGAAGATTAACCTCTTCCTCTGTTCTGAGTACGTAGAGAATATACTGCTTTCTGTTCCGCGCCTGCTTTTAAACCCTCATACTGACACGAGTTTATGATGTCATAGAGGTGCAGAGGCTTGTGATTGGCTGATGTGTGAAGAGGGTGTGACGTCTGCTCATGACTGCGCAGCTTCTCTTTTCAAACGCTTTGTTCTGTTTAGTACTTTAAGCATCATCCATTTATTTATTCATTGAACTTTATTTCCTGAATCAAGGTCTGTTAGCAAAACACAAAATACAAAACAGCACAAAAAAAAAAAAAAAAAGTTCCTGACAGGTGACTGATAGCGTATAATATATGATACACCCTTTACATATCATCATCTTCACATTGATAATTACATGACCCATTTTATTTATTTATTTGTTTACTTATTTATTTTTGTTTTATCACACATTTAATACTTGCCCTCAGAAGTAAAAATCTGGGATATTAAGGTCTCTATGTTCTTTGGCTCTGCATGTCACAGCAGCACTCTTTTTAGTATTTTATTGCACATCATATCTAATCCCATCATCAGAACATATATTTAGCAGCTGTTGAAAAACAACATTACTCTGAGAAAAACAGCATTCAGTGATTGACTATGGTTTTACCATTCATTCATCCAGTCTCACAGTCACTTAATTATTCTGAAAATGAATTCCTTGCTGCACTCCATTACTTAAATCCGAGACACAACTACCTCACTTTATCTGCATACTCTGCATTACAATTGTCACAATTATATGGTGTTAGGTGTAGACCGCTTTGTCGTAGTTTACTAAACGACTTTCTATGATTAACTCTATCAAAAGCTTTAGAAGCATCAACAAAGACAATTATAAGAGGATTATTGAATTCCATAAAGTTCTGAACATTTGTCGATAAGATCTGAATTCAAAACACCAACCACAAAACCACTTGTAAAGTTATTTTCATAATACAAGAGCTATTAAAAACAAGTCTATACAAATATTCATCCTATGCATATACATAACATATCCATACAGCAAAACACCATTCATCTTCAAATTTAATATTTATCAGAGTCCAACTTTTTATGCCACACACGCACTCTGCACCAACACACCCTTTATATATATATCCTAACATTGTTTTTATTTATTAGTTATAAAATATACATTTATTCTTTAGATTGAACTGTTGTGCAAAATAATCTCCAGCTGTTCATTTTTTTTAATTATCCACAATAACAGTAAATAATAAATATTCTGCTGTGTATTTATATGATTGCAAACACTTTATTCTTTAAAAGTGTGCTGTGTTGTGGCAAATTAAATAATGTAATAGAAAAGCGCTCTCTATCAGATGAAGTGTGTGGCTCTGAAAAGAGCCTTTGTGTTGGAGAAGCAGACCGGACTCGGTTTACTTGGCTTTGGCGGGTTTCTCGGTCTTCTGCGCTGAGGAGGAGCGGGAACGCGCAGGAGGGTTCGCGCCGGCGCGCTTTGGTAAGAAGTGGCTAATGGCCTTCGACTGCTTCTGCGCTTCAACGAAGCGCTCCGTGAACGTCTCTACCGCCGCTCCAAAGAGACCTGAGGGATTCACTGGAGCGTCCAGAAGAGCCGTCTTCTCCGAGTCTTTTAACTCGGTCAGAGTCAGCCACAGGTGACGATCCAGCACCACCAGATTACCCATATTGCGGCCGATCGCTCGAGCTGTCACCTTCGTCGCTCTGAGGGCCAGATCTGTGGCGCGTCGGAGCTCTTTGAAGACTTCAGGGTCCGGGCCACCCTCATCCAGGGACTGAAGGAGCTTGGCCTGATACACCTGAAGTATCGCCATCACATGCAGCGTTGAAGCTGCCTGGCCCGCCGCTGAAAAAGCCTTGCCAGCGAAGTTTGCGGTGGCTCGGCAAGGTTTAGATGGGAGAGACGCGTTGTTTCGCACCCTCCAGTTGGCCGCGGCTGCAGGACAGAGGTGGGCAGCGACAGCTTCCTCCACAGGGGGGAGATTAACATACCCCGCTCGGTCAGCGCCGTCCACAGACGACAGAAGGGAGGATCCCGGATTGTGCACTCGACTGGTCAGCGGCGCGTTCCACGACTTCGCTATCTCGTCGTGCACCTCCGGGAAAAAGGGGCCGGGCCTCCGCGGGGTGTCCTTTCGGCCGCGATCCGACTGGAGGAACCACTCGTCCAGACGGCTTCTGGCCTGCTCGGTAGGAGGCGCCCACTCCAGACCGAGCTCATCAACTGCCTTGGTCAGGACGCGGAGGAGCTCAACATCACTGTGATGGAGGTCCCCCGCGTCACTGATGGGCGCAGTGTAATCCAGTGGGCTGTTGGACCACTCCTCTCTCGCAGACGCTGCCACCGAGATGGCATCATCCTCATCCTCCTCCGTGGCTCCGAAAGACACCACATCTTGCGCGCTGGGGGAGGGGCGGAGATTAGCGGCCATGAAGCGCACTGGAAGGGGACCTGCAGCAGGGGGGTGAGGAGCGCGTGGGCACTGAGCCGGC
The DNA here is from genome assembly GCA_036784905.1 of Acrossocheilus fasciatus. Classification (NCBI taxonomy): domain Eukaryota; kingdom Metazoa; phylum Chordata; class Actinopteri; order Cypriniformes; family Cyprinidae; genus Acrossocheilus; species Acrossocheilus fasciatus. Next base: position 47,147,942 of record CM071944.1, read on the forward strand.
GCGGTCTCGTCACCCGACCCGGACAGATCCGCATCAGTAACTCGCGGCACTTTACTCCTTGGCTCAAAAGAGGCTGCAGAGGAAGAGCGCGGCAGAGCTTGTTGGGCGAGTTCATCGCCTTGGACGATGGCCACACGGAGCCTGAGAGTCCGGAGACTCATATCTCCGCAGTGGGGGCAGTCCGACCCCCCAAGCGCCGCCTCTGCGTGGGCGCGACCCAGGCAGAAGACGCACGATTCGTGGCCATCAGAGAGTTCGATTGGCTCTACGCAGGAGAGGCAATCGCGAGAGGTCATTTTTATCCGTCCGAAGCTCACCGGAACACAGCAGGGGAAGAGAAGGCGTGTCCGCTGCAGAGTGTAGATCACGGTGAGTAGAAGATCGTTGATAGGCTTCTTGCTGAAGGAAAAAATTCTGAATGGATGACGTACAAGCACTGCCTTATATAGAGTGGGATCCCGCTCATATTTCGCGCGCTTGAACGTCATTGGCCAGTTTTACTGGCGTGATTCAATAAGGCTTCAGTAATATTCGAGGAAAAGGTATTTCCCATAGCAATGTAGAGTGACCGAATTGAAGGGGAACATTGTGAGTCTAGGTACTCATACAATCTAAATAATAATTTACTTCCACTAAGAGTCAAAGTGCAGGTCTTTTGCTCTTTCTTTAGAGTGAGTGTGTGGCTCTGAAAAGAGCCGTTGGGGAATAAAACAGAATATTTTTATTTCTTCTTGGGAGCTGCCTTTTTAGGTTTAGCAGCTTTGGGCTTTGCAGCTTTAGGTTTAGCAGCTTTAGGCTTTGCCGTCTTGGGTTTGGCAGTCTTGGCCTTTTTGGGGCTCTTGGCTGCTTTCTTGGGCGTCGCTGGCTTCTTCGCCTTCTTGGGGCTCTTCGTCGCCTTCTTAGCGGCGGCTGCGGCGGGTTTCTTGGCCTTCTTCGGTGATTTCTTAGCAGCGGGCTTCTTCGCCGCTGCGCTCTTGGGCTTCTTGGCGGCAGCGGGTTTCTTGGCCGCGGGCTTCTTGGCTTTAGGAGCCGCTTTCTTCTTGGTCTCGGCTTGCTTCTTGCTGATCTTGAAGGAGCCGGAGGCGCCGGTCCCTTTGACCTGCAGCAGGGTGCCTTTAGTCACCAGGCTCTTGATGGCGAGCTTGACGCGGGAGTTGTTCTTCTCCACGTCGTAGCCGCCGGCGGCGAGAGCTTTCTTCAGCGCGGCGAGGGACACGCCGCTCCTCTCCTTGGACGCGGACACGGCTTTGACGATCAGCTCACCGACGCCTGGACCTGCTTTCTTGGCTTTGGCGGCGGACTTCTTCTTGGGCGCTTTGGCCGGCGGAGCGGCAGCAGCTGGAGCGGTTTCTGCCATTTCTCGGAGCGGATTTACAGTCTTTCAAACACTGACTTCAATGAGTGTCGCTCGCGCGGCGCTGCGCTCTTTAAACAACACATGAGAACCTTATAGACTCAACCCGCTGCTCGGTGTCTGCGCGCCTCCGCGAGCTCCTCGCGCTTGTGTTTTCTTCTCCTACATTTAAGGACTAAACTCGAGTTTTAAAATAGTTTAGCGCAGTAGAAACACAGTGAACACAAAGCAGAGGTTCTTGGCTTTCTGTGGAGACTAAAATACGCGGCGAGGAAATGTTTGTTTTGCCCCGGTCAGATCAAACTCAAGCCGAGCATCAGCCACGGAACACAGCCGCGTGTAAATCTAATGCCTTGTTTAAGTGTAAAAGTTGATAAAAGATTAAAATCATCCCCTGTGTGTTTCAGAAACAATTTGAAAGTGAATATAATGAAATGAGCTTCAGTGAAGGGCGTGTGTAGTGTTTCATTCAGCTGCTGTTTTGGGCGGCTTGAAGCACAAACATCTGGAGGCTTCGAGACTGAGACTCATGTCTGTCAGCAGATCTATAATGATAATGATAATAATAATAATAATACTAGTAGTAGTAGTTTGTAAAGTGAGGAATGAGTTTATATGACTTCATAGGAAATAGTCACTATTTTCACAAAAATAAATAAATAAATAAATAAATAAATAAATAAATAAATAAACTCTTTATTGAAGAAGCATTTGAGTTTTTGTCTTGTAATTCTGTCTTTAAAGTTTGATGAAACAAAAACATTCTCCTCATCTGTAGCACAAAGAGCAAATCAAAACATATGTTATATATGTATAATATATAACATATGTTTTGATTTGCTCTTTGTGCTACAGATGAGAATGTCTTTGTTTTTTGTTTGTGTTTATTCTTGTTTGTCACATTAACTTTACTTTTGTTTATTGATTAGCATTGAATAAAACTGTTAGACTGGAATAATTTCAGATACTTTGATCTCCAGACAATACAAACAAGATGCATACAAGCCTCTTTCCATCCTGTCCTTGTTTCCTTCCTTTTATCCACCGTTCTCTTCACTCAGAATTATTCTGTGCAAAACATTTTGCGTCAATGGAAGTGAATCTTATGCTTGATGTGATCTGAAATGTATCTTGCGACTGGTGCAGTCGTCTCATGTCCAGAGAAATAAACTAAACTAAACTAAACTGCCTTTTCTTTCTCGGGGCCTTCAGTCCAAATCACCTCTTGTTTGTCAACAGCTAGTGTGCAAAATTCCGGGGCCTGTACTATGATGGTGGCTAAACAAACTCAGGGTTACAGGATTAGTTTTGAGTTGACAAAACCAAACCAGTCCAATCCTGCTTTGTTGGTACCATGAAGCTGATCATCAATTTTCTCTGTCAACTCAGGCTTGATCCTGAGTTAATGGAGCACGTGCACATGAAAGTGTGACATCAGTAATGAACAGCCAATCACATGCCTTAAAACTGTGATTCACTTCTTGTGAGAGAGTCAGTGCGAAGATTAAACGATTGAACAATATGAAGAATTTAAACACATTTACACAGCACGATCATGAAACGATCTATCCATGAATGAGGAAAACTTAAAGAAAACATCTTACCATATGCAGTAAGTGCAAGTAAAAGCTGTAAAGTTAGTTTATAGAGTTGATAATGTTTATAGGTATAAAAACACTTAAAAATCTAAGCTCATATGTAGTCATGCTTAAAGCTATTGATTCTAAAACTTATTTATATTGCATATTATCTATATGTTTACATTGATTTTAAATAAAAGCTTAATAATTACTATTAAACTAAGCTGGCTTGTGTAATGAATTAAGGGTATAACAATTATAAAAATAAAATAAAATAATTATCAAAATAATCATCTCTAAAAAAATCAGATGATTTTATCTTTAAAAATGTTTTACTATGTATCGTCCTTTAATTTGGAGTAAGAGAAACTGGAGGAGTGGCTTTATTGCATCACTTTGCTTGAAGCTGATTGGTCAAATTTCGGTTTGAGATCTCTAAACCAGAACATAACCTGCCCCAGAGCAGGTTAGCTGTGGAGCTTGAGTTACTATGGCGATGAACACTGCTAAAAGCCAAACCACTTTCATGGTACCTAAAACCCAGAGTTGGGGCAAACTAAACCGAAACTTGGCTAGCCAGCTAAAACGGCTTCATGGTACAGGCCCCCGGTCAACTGAAATGATTAAATGCAAATTCGTATACAGAGATTAGTTATAATATGAATGATGTTTTATTTACAAAGTTCGGGAGAAGCACCTCAGATACTTAATTAACACAAGAGGAACGCACTCAAGTTAATCAACGCATGGACATAAATACAGCTGACATACCTCTATCCATTTGACGGTTAATCAGCATTCGGTCTGCACCTTACCACAACATCACAGACTCAACTTTTCCCGTTCAAACAACGAGCCTATACTGAGAATGTTTTCGGATCCTCCAGGCAATCAATCTGCCGGCCCCAGGATCGGTCTTTCTCCGCCAGACACTGCCGCCGAGCTCCAGGCTTCGTCGCGGCCGCTGCTCTCTGCTCAACCAGCCACACGCTCGCCTCTACCGGCGTCACCTCCATCCTCGTATCATTCAGATTCACGGATATCATCCGTGCCAACAATTCCTCCGATCGGAAATTTGGATCGTATTTAAGCCGGAAGCAAACGCTGATTAATTCCGATCACTGATCTATAATAGAGAACTGGATTGCTCATGACGTCATGAAAGTGAAGCTGCCTGGCCGCCATATTGGTATTCCCATACATTATATTGAATTAATAGGAAATCGTACGAATTTAATGAGAAAACATTACCTAACAAGTCAGCGTTTTTAAATCTGAAGTATCCCTGTGCATTCTTACAATGCAAACTCCCTGGGCATGTAAACGGTTATTATTTAAAAATATCGGGAATTTCCCCTGCTTATTAAAAAGCTACCTTCATATACATTACAGTAGCAAACAGCAGATGAACATAATAAACATCAGACGGACACGATCTCAAAATACCGTATATAACAAATCACAAAGTGCTCATTCTGAAATCCGAAGAAAGATTTATGCGTTGTAGTTATTCATTGTATATAATTTTGTTATAGTGTTTTTATTCGTACAGTAAGCTAACTGCAAATGTTTCAACAATGATTTTGTTAACAGCATTCGTTTTGAAGCAGATTTAAACGGTGGTTAAATAAATTATTAATTAAGCATGTTACATTTTACATAAAAGGTAAGCATATCTGTGCGATCTTGGAGAGTCTGAAATAGATGTTGCTCAATCATGACATTAAAAAATATACACATCATAATTTATTCAGAGAAATAACTGACTAACTTTCAGTACGGAAGAAGCAAGAAGCTTTATTTCAAGATGATGCATGGTAAGTTAAGCTTTTCATTTCAGTACAACATAGAGCAATATAGCAACAGAGGCTATTATTTATTGTATATTAAAATCAATTTCTGATACTAATACGTTCATATGAATCCTGAATAATTACATACATAAAGAAATACGCTATATTTTGTGTTGGATCAGTTAACATTACCTGTGTTGGAAGTGCGGCAGTGCGCAGCAGGCACACCCACCTAAACCATTTACATATATTGCTTATCTTGCCCAAAAAGACCATAAACATTGCAGATAACATCTAAAGTAAAAATGAATTCACATGCACATAACATAAAAACTATTCCCGTTTGACTGATTCGCTTCAAATCGGGTGATTTTAGGTCATCGTTTTGCATGTGACTCAATGGTGCTCTCTGCTGGTAGGGAATAGTAAGATGGCCGATCGAACACTTCCGGTGGCTTCACTGCCTGTCGGCAGTTTAGAACGCAACGAGCGATCCAGTCATTATATATAGATCAGTGATTCCGACGCACCGACCTCGCGGAGAATAAACAAAGCGGATTTGCACGATCTCGTCACCCCGCAAACCAGCCAACCTCACTTATAAATCCACTCCAGCAGCCAAGGCGGCAATAGATCGAGAAAAGCCCTGAATTCGCCTCGCTCGACACCACCATTGTCCCGCACAACACCCGCGAGCGTCAGGTAGCAGCAGACAGCCTTTAACTTGCATATGGCATTCCTTAAATGGATAAGATTAATTTTTGTTTTGTGGATGAAGCCAACAGTGGAAGAGGAAAGATTCACTGTTGATCACAGTGGACCAATAGTAATGATTAATAATGGGTAAATAAATAAAAATAAGGTGCATCAAAAATAAACAGTCATTGAACAAGTGCAACCTGCAACTTTAAATCGGGTGAAGTGTACTGTTAGGCAGCTTTTTTTTTTTTTTTTTTTTTACAGCTTGATCTGAAAATCGAAGCGTGTGCTTGTAAATGTTTATATGATCTTATAAATATTTGACAAATTAATATTTTAAAACATGGATTAATACGAAACAATACACATTGTTAGATCAGGGTTTAGGTTAAACCACATTTCGTGCTGGAACTAGCTGGGGAGGGGCGAGTCATGTGACCTGGATATGGTTTCAGTTAGGTCCTGTAAGCACATATGAAAGGCCTCCCTGAAGCATTTGCTCTATATTCTTTGTAGTCGTTTGACTGAATCAAAAAGTATCTGAATCATGTCTGGAAGAGGCAAAGGCGGTAAAGGACTCGGGAAAGGAGGCGCTAAGCGTCACCGGAAAGTGCTGCGCGATAACATCCAGGGAATCACCAAACCCGCCATTCGTCGTCTGGCGCGCCGCGGCGGCGTCAAGCGCATCTCCGGTCTGATCTACGAGGAGACCCGCGGGGTGTTGAAGGTGTTCCTGGAGAACGTGATCCGCGACGCCGTCACCTACACCGAGCACGCCAAGAGAAAGACCGTCACCGCCATGGACGTCGTGTACGCGCTCAAACGACAGGGACGCACCTTGTACGGCTTCGGAGGATAAACGCCTTCAATCAGAACAAACCCAACGGCTCTTTTAAGAGCCACCCACACTGTCATAGAAAGAGTTTAAGTTGCTGTTTGTTAGATATAGTAATAAAAACAACACACAATGTTTGTGTATAAATCTGTTATAGAAAGTGAAATTAGTGTAATGTTTGTTTGTATCATGCCGAGAATATAGCTGTTTTTATAACATTGAGCCGAAAACTGATTCTTACCTCTTAAGTTTATTAAAAAAGCTTTTATCAAAGAAAATTCTTCTTGTCTGAAAACATACCTGGCAATAAAGCTCTTACTAATTCTGAGCCACCCACACTGACATAGAAACAGTTAAAGTTGCTGTTTTATGCTATAGACGAAAACTAACAAAATAGTTGTTACTAAGTTTAAAAAAAAAAAAAAAAACTCTATGTATGTATATGTGTGTGTATATGTGTATATGTGTATATATATATATATATATATATATATATATATATATATATATATATCTGTATTTGTAAAACTTGCTTACTGTTGGTGTTTAAAACAACTGTGTTTTCTTTTGTTTTTTTTAACTTACACAGTGGTTTCATTTGCTTGTTTAATGTTTTTAAGTGATTTACAAAAGAAACAGAAAACATTCAGATGGCAATGGTTCTGAAGTTAGAGCAGAAGATACAACTTTTAAAATAAACGTTACTGCTCTCTTTTCTCCAAATTCCCTCAATGGGTCTATAAGGGTTTTAAACATTACACTCACTGTATGATATGTGAGTCCCAGTTATTTTTATTTTTTTTATGTTTTTTTTTAATTTATTTATTTATTTTGTGTATGGAATATGACTAACAAAAAGAGCGGGAATTAAAAAAAAATGGAACCTTTGCCATATCAGTCAAACATAGAACGGTGGGCGGGGCTATCATTTCACCGCCTGTGATTGGCCCTTGTTCTTCTCGTGCTACTTCCACTTGTCCAATCACAGTCGAGTTTATGGGTGTGGTCTGTGGAAACACGCAATCAGAAGCCTCCGCACCTCTGTGTAAATTAGCATAGGTTAGTGAATAAACGGCTCTGTGCGGTTCTTTCTCATCATTGTCTCGTCAGCATCATCATGCCTGAACCAGCGAAGTCCGCGCCTAAGAAGGGCTCCAAGAAGGCCGTCACAAAGACCGCGGGGAAGGGAGGAAAGAAGCGCAGAAAGACCAGGAAGGAGAGCTACGCTATCTACATCTACAAGGTGATGAAGCAGGTTCATCCCGACACCGGGATCTCTTCCAAGGCGATGGGGATCATGAACTCTTTCGTCAACGACATCTTCGAGCGCATCGCCGGTGAAGCGTCTCGTCTCGCTCACTACAACAAGCGCTCCACCATCACTTCCAGAGAGATCCAGACCGCCGTGCGTCTGCTGCTGCCCGGGGAGCTGGCCAAACACGCCGTGTCTGAGGGCACCAAGGCCGTCACCAAGTACACCAGCTCCAAGTAGAGCAGCCCGAGGCTGTTAAACACCCCCCAAAGGCTCTTTTAAGAGCCACCCATCTACTCGTTAAAGAGCTTCTGATGTTGTAATCACTTAAGTGTAATACTTGGTCAAATAGCAGCTAAATTTCTGCTAGTTTAAGTTTAAATAGTCATGTTATATAAATGTAGTTTGGTTCTTGAATTTTTTGAAGATATCTAGATAAACCACGCAGAACTTGATGCACAAAACAGGAAATCCACTTATGTTCTTTATTTACAATGTTCAAATCAAAAGGGTGTATTATTCACAGTGATGTTCACTGTAAAGTGCATTAGTAATTAATGTAACTGGCTCATGATACAACACACCATTGCTCCAGAACACCTTTTACATTTATTTATATATATATATATATATATCACATCACCGTAATCAAACAAGGGCAAAATAACAAGATGTTTCTTGGCTGATGTGGTAAACAGATCTGTTTAAATAATAAAATAAGTCTAGGTTTAACTTTGTTAAATGATTAGTTATGCGAGTAGTAAAATTGTCATCCCTGGGATGTAGGCATGTTTTCTTTAAAAATTATTTCAATATTAATTGTTGAGGTGTGTTTTCCTGGCCCTTTTGGTGTAGTTATGTTCTCTCTCTCTCTCTCTCTCTCTCTCTCTCTCTCTCTCTCTCTCTCTCTCTCTCTCTCTCTCTCTCTGGTGAGTGTGGAAGGAGCTGTTTGGTGTGAGTGAGAGTATCTCTTTGTTGGAGTGAGTTTTCTTGTTTCTTTGAAACCTTTTTCCTTCTGTCAATTATAAGGTTAGTTAAAGGCTTATGTATCCCTGAGTTCGGTCAGTGAGTGGGGATAATGGGGTCGGAAGTGGGAGATTTCTCGCAGGTAACACTCAGGCATGGTTGTAAATGCATGCCTGATAGCTGTGAGTGCGGAGGTCGGTGGCGCTAATATCCGATCCACATCCCGTATGAATAAAGCCACCATGTTTTTTGGTATTGAAAGCAAAATGGTGGATGACTTGATTGAAACTGGGTTGATAATTAAAGACACTTTTGTGCCTGTGTTGCCTTTGTCAAGCCCATCCAAGAAAGTAAATGTGAGCCCTTCCCCATATATATATATATATATATATATATATATATATATATATATATATATATTTATTTAAGTGCATTTCCCACAATTCACAATTTTCATATATTGATAAAGATTTGCTCATCTAGAACATAGTTTTGCGGAATACATTACACACGTAGCTATATGTATGTGACAAATAAACATCCTAGTATCAATAGTTAAGTTTCATATCGAAAATGGTTGATATTGAAAATAGTTGACCTCTTATAATGACATGCACTTTTTTAGTATTTATGAAAAACAAGCAAAAAAGTTTCACTTATTTAATTTGAACTTAACCACTTAAGGCACTTTGTCAGGTAATAGTTAACATAACAATATATACTTACAATTCATAAGTGTGTACAATCTATTAAACTCTGCCATAAATTCAAATTTTACATAGATCCTTCATTTTCAGTTTTTTGTTGAAATTGATACAAATTGATAATACTACATGTTCTCTTTTATAGAAAAGTGTTCCTAATATTGCCCACTCAATTCAAATACATGAGGGGGGCTCTTCTCTGGATCTGTGTGGCTGTTCTTTTTTTTTCTGTCCCTAACAGGTCAAAACGACATAGAACTGTGTATAAAACAAGCATACTCTTTTTTTAAAATGATAATAAAAATAAATGCCTCATTGTACCAGAGACAAAGCCAGCAGCAGTGCAAACTTGTAGAGGTTTTCTTACATTGAACATATCTAAATAAATGACCCAAAAATACAGAGGCGTTCATCGTTTAACTCAATTAGTCTCTGACAGACGTCTCCTATCCAGTGCATCCAATTTCTCTTGATGCACATGACAAATGGCAAGGTTGTTTAGCCGGGTCTGCGTCATTGATGTTCTCAGCCATGTCTTTAGACGCCTCAGGGCACTGAAACCTCGCTCTGCCTCTGCCGAGGAGGCAGGAACAACCATCAGCAGTCTCAAGAGGACCTCAACTTGCTTGAAAAGATGTCGCACAATGTCTGCTACCTCTGGTGAAGTTGCATATTTACTAAAGCCATGGCATTCAACTCTGGTTATTCATCTAGGATTGGATCAATCTTCCCAGAGATGAGTACATCTTCTAATTTTTGCAACCTTTGAAGCCCCTCTTGACTGAAACGCTCAGTGCACTGCACCACAGCAGTGTCCATGGTCCTGAAGTACTGCATTCTGTAGTACTCCTGAGCAGTAAGATGATGATGTTGTGTGGCTGGACCGTACATGAGGCATCTTGATGGGCTGCAGGTTTAGAGATGTTACAACCTGAGATGCTCTGGAGTACAGCTGGTCAAAGTGCTCGTCAGATCTTTTATCCTGGATCCCTCTCGTCAAATGCTCTACAGCAGCCAGCATATCTGATGTTGTTTGGCTTCTCTGCTGCAGAGAAATGTTCAGCTCCTCCAACACAGACAAGACATCCTCTGCAAGAACAATGCCGAGAATAGTATTGCCCCTCAAAAACCTGTCATGAAGGCTACTTGCTTTTGCAGAAATTTCCATTATGGTGGATTGAGACATTTCTTCTGTGGCTGTGAGCACATATTTGTATTGGATGAGAACAGAGCGAATGGCTGGCGTTCACACTGTCCACCCGGTGGGGCAGAGAGGCATTAGAGATGAGTGAGGAGAGGAGTGATCTGACTTCACTATAGCAGTGAAGATGGCCTTGAACTTCCCAGACTGATTAAATAAAACACCCAACTCATGCACTAAATGCACTCTTATAATGGGGGAAGATACACAAGTAGCTTGGGTAATCAGATTAACACAATGTGGCCCACAATGAACATACACAGCAAGAGGTTGGTCTTTCTTGAGATGAGGTTGCACACCTTGCATCCTACAAGATATATTGGCAGCCCCATCGTACGTTTAACCTCGTAGTTGTGATAGTGGGAGATGATTCAGGCGAATCAAAACATCTTTAGCAACACTTGCTATATTTTCTCCAGTAGTGGATGTAACCTGATATAGACCGATGAATTCCTCTCTGGGTTGCAAGTCTTTGTCAACAAAGCGCAGACAGAAAGACTCTTGCTCAAATCCTGCTGCATCCTATGTCTCATCAATGATAAGAGAATACTGAACTACTGGCAATGACAAGATCTCCTTTGTAATGTCATGTACAATTGTGTTACTGACGATTTTAAGGACCTCATTTTGGATTTTGGGGCTGGTGAAATTATTGGGCCGCTGAAACCAGCTGGTAAGTTCATCGTCATCCTCTGCTTTGTACTTGATCAGCTGGTGGAAGTTGCCCTCTTTGTTGTCGTGCCCCCTTAAAGCATTGCCTTGTCTTGCCGAGCACATAATCCCTCCCACAATCTTCAAGAGACTATTTCTGGCCACGTGCTGCTGTTTTTTTAACTGAGAGGAGAGTTGTGTACTGATCGGTTGTTTGCAATGCAAATGTGTTGTCATCGCTGCTGAATGAAAATCACTGTCTTCATGCTGAGAGAACCTCTGGAGTGTTTTTTTTCCAGTTGCTAAATCCTGTTTTAATAAAAGCTAAATCAGCCTTTCTGGCTAAAGAGGATTGCTGTAAAAACACAGCACTCCCTTCAGTGAGGGGCTGTAGAGAAGCCATGTGCACTTTCTAAACCAACTGTCCTGATATTTCAGTGTCTTTTTTGTCAAGGACTGAGTTGAAATGAAACAGGTATTTGGCTGGTGTGGGCAGGTACCAAGCTCCTCTGCGTGCTGATCACTGCTCTCCCTGCCTGGTTCTATCTCTCCTGAAAAATAAATAATATTAACTATTGACCTATAGTGCTAAACTAAGCTTCTTGGATGCTTACACTTACTATTTATGTGTTGTACTAAATTACATTGTAGTTCCTATTCCAATATCTTGCGTGTATCTTCAGAGCAGGCCTCTGTTTGTTGCTTCTTTCTTTTAGCTCCTACCTTCATTTCATTTAAGCACCAGTGACAGATTTGGGTAAAGTTGGTTTTATATTCGCTCATTCGGACTTCTGCATTCGATTACTTTGTTAATCACACTACATTGGACATTCAGCGGACATTTGCAAGTAAATATAACATTAAAACAATACTTCCCATTTTGATCGATTGTGAAAAAAAATGTAGTAGGTTACAACGATGTCGCTGATTAGAATTTGCAAAAAAATAACTTTATTGCACATATAATTACAAAGTTATTGAACGTGGAAATGTGTGAATGAACAGTCGGACTGAGTGGTTTTTTCAAGTATATGGTGGTCACGCCCATGTCCAGAGGTATGGCAAAATAGTGAGTCCCATTAAAATGATTCCACTGGGATGTAAAAATCCTGATATTAAACATGTAATGTCTTTGCGGCGTCAGGCTTTTATGATTTTGAATTCTCAGAATGATGTGTTCAATCTGTCAGTGAAACTTTACACTATTATACACAAAGATTACACTATTTTTGTCAGTTCAGTCTCAATGACATGTTTTGTTTGCGGTAATTTTGGCCCGGCAGGCCTTCCTGCTGCTCCGGCTGCAGGTGTGGAGAACAACGAGAGGGCGGCCGGCGCGGATGTTGCTTCAGCCGCTGGGGTATCAGAACCGGCTTTTTCAGTGCCGGGTGACTTGCCCGAGAGGCTGGTGCTGGTTGCCTCTAAAGACGGCCTGGTGGAGACCACTGAGGAGGCGGCCGGGCTGAGTCACTCCGCTGTGCCACAGGCAGAGACGAGCCCAGAGCAGGTGTGCTTGCAGTCCGTGCTTGAGACTGATTCGTTTTGTTTTGAAAAACAAAAGCAGCCTGACAAAATTGAGAGTAATACACCTATTGATGACTCGTTTAATCAGAGTCAAGATGACGTTTCAGCTCAAGAACTTGTGGATTTAAAACTACAAATGGAGAATAATCAGACACAGTGGTTGAGTGAATGGAAGGGTCAGGCGATCTTGAGTCATGGCTCTAGTGTCAGTGCAGGGGTGGCTATATTGTTGGCACCTGAATACAAAGAGCAACCTGTTAGTATTTTTTAACTAGTTTCTGGTCGATTGCTGAGAGTTGATGTAACTATTCACGGCGTTGATTATTCTTTTGTTAATGTGTATGCACCCAATATTGGGTCAGAATGTGTTATTTTCTTTGAAAAACTTAAAACGGCTTTAAATCATGTTTTTTTTATGATAGGACCATTGTATTGGCTGGGGATTTGAACTGTACTTTAAGTCATACTTTGGACAGGAACCATGAAGAACCCCACAGCAAATCAGCTGATGTGCTTTGGTCCCTGATTGTTTATCACAATCTTGTTGATGTTTGGAGATAATCATGTCCGCAGGTTAGGCAATATACCTGGTTGAAAGTAAATTCCAATATGGTATCTGGGGCTAGGCTGGATAGGATTCATGTACAAAAAAGTAAAAGAGGTCAATTATATAACAGCTGTATATTTCCCACTGCTTTGTCTGATCATCATTCCTTATCTATTGATGTCATCACTGTAGAAAGCACTTTCAAGTATTCCTATTGGAAATGTAATAGCAGATTATTATTAGATCACAACTTTGTGCACTCTTTCACTTATTTCTGGGAGATCTGGAGAGAGAGAAAAAACACAGTATGAGTCCCTGAGCCAGTGGTGGGACATTTGCAAAATTCAAATCAAATTGTTTTGCCAGAGTTATTCTGCTTATATTAAAAGTTCTATGGACAATACGATGGCACAGCTCGAGCAAGAGATACTTCAACTGAATATTGAAGGGGACATTGTTAACACCGCTGAGTCTTTGGAACGCAACAAATTTCTTTTGTGGAATCTATTGGAGTAAAGAGCACAGGAGATGCTTATTCGTGCAAGATTTTTAACTTTTAATAGCATGGATGCTCCTACATCTTTTTTCTTTGACTTAGAGAAGAAGACTGTGGATAAGAAGATTTTGGGCTGTTTGAAACTTCCAGAGGGGAGGAGGATCACTGATGGCAATGGGATTATTTCTTATGCATTGTCTTTTTATGAGGATCTTTACAGAGCTGAACCTTGTGATGAGGAGATGGCTGATCTTCTCCTTCAGGATTTACTTCATTTTTCAGAAGGGGAGAAATCTATGTTTGATAAACCATTGACTTTTGATTAACTATCTGTAGCTGTTCAAGAGATGTCTTCTGGCAAAGCTCCAGGATTGGATGCAATTAATGCTGAATTTTATAGGCACTTTTGGCCTGTTATTGGAAGGGATTTGTTTTCTGTTTTTTTGGAGAGTTTTAAAAGAGGTACACTTCCAGTGAGTCTACGTAGAGCTGTGGTCACCCTGTTGCCTAAAAAGGGGATCTTGAAGACATCAGATGCTGGCGTCCAGTGTCTTTACTTGGAGTTGACTATAAGATATTTTCAAAGTCTTTAACTAACAGACTGAAACTCTACATTTCCTCAGTGATTCATGCAGATCAGTCATACTGTATTCCAGGAAGGACTATTTTTGATAATATTTTTTTTGACTCGGGACTTGATTTCTTTTGCTAAGGTACACAATCTTAATATTGGTTTTGTATCTTTGGACCAGGAGAAAGCCTTTGATCGGGTGGATCATGGGTTCCTGTTTAAGTGCCTTGAGGCTTTCGGTTTTGGTCCATCTATCATTGCCTATATAAGACTATTGTATACTGACACATATAGCATGCTCAAAATTAATGGTACCCTTACAAGACCTTTCAGAGTAAGTAGAGGCATAAAGCAGGGGTGTGGTCTCGCAGGAATCCTATATGTCATTGCTATTGAACTTTTTTTGGAAATAGGCTCATTCTCCAACTCCCCCAGAGTTAATAAGTTGAGTTTTACTGTTTTTGAATCCCGCAGTGATATTACGTAGCGCCTGAAAGTAGTCCCCAGCTATATTATAACTAGTTACCTAGCTGGGGACTACTTTCAGGCGCTGCATAATATCACTGCGCCTGCTGCGGCCATGTTACGGCAGCAAAGTTCCTTGATTATTACACCGGAATGAGAGTATAGTTCCTAGCCAAATCGGACTAGAAAATCGCAACTTTTCATTTTCTGCCAGTCTTAGTACACGATATAACTACAGAAGAGTCAAGTTTTAAATAGGACAAATATCGAAACTCTTTGGTCATTTTTGAACGCGATGCTACTGGTCTAATCGGATTCAATGATCTATACTAAGCTATGCTAAAAGTGCTATCGTCAGACCCGGAGATCGGCTGAATGGATTCAAAAACGGTAAAACTCAACTTATTAACTCTGGGGGAGTTGGAGAATGAGCCTATTTCCAAAAAAGTGGAGTGTTCCTTTAAGACAAGTGTGTTTATTAGAAATCATTACACGTAGGGTGACCACCCGTCCCGCGTAGCGCGTGCGCGCACAGCGTTTGAAGCCTAATTCATGCGTCCCGCAAATTGAGACCGTGTCACGCATAATCAATGCTTGCTCAAAAAAAAAAAGTTGGTCACTCTATATCCTCGAGCCCCAGGCAGCCAAACGAGCATTACTTGACAGTTCAGCACGCTACTGTTGCCACACCCACCACCCCTCAGTTGAACTGCTGACTAGGTCGTTGTCAACTTTTTCATTGTTGTCATGACAGCGCACGCACGTGCATACCAGACACACTGGGAAGGAACTTTTAGATGCGCGCTTTCCAATTCGAAAAATGGAGAAAGAGACTGAGTCTGAGGCACCGCCAACATCAATTAAAAAGAGAAGGTGTGGGTACAAGAAAGACTGGGAAAATGAATATTTGTGGCTGAAAGGTGTTGAGGGGGATACCGAGAGGGCTTTTTGTGACCTTTGCAAAACGTCCTTCTCAATCGGACATGGATGGGAATATGATGTCAAACGACACAGACTCACGGAGACTCACAAGAAACGTGTCCAACAGAAAGAGACATCCAAATCTATGGATGCTTTTCTCCGACCTAAAAACGACTTTCTAGCTGACAAAGTGACTGCTGCAGAGGTGACGAGTGTGTATCACACTGTCCAACACGCTACATCATATCGAGCAGGAGATTGTGGCACAAAGCTAGCCCCAGCGATTTATCCGGTGTCCCCAGAACACTGAACAGTTTTTTTTTTTCCTGCGCCTGCCTTTATTAACATGCAAGTTCACCATCCTTCCTCCCCAGTGATGGGAATAACGGCGTTATAAATAAACGGCGTTACTAACGGCGTTATTTTTTTCAGTAACGAGTAATCAAACTAATTACTGTTTCCCCCGTTACAACGCCGTTACCGTTACTGACAATTAAATGAGGCGTTACTATATTATATTATTAGAATTTAATTTTTCAGTTCATCTGAATGGATGTGTGTAGCTGTATTTGACGTACTGTAAACTCTAGTGTGATGTGCACGACTCGCCGTCGCTTTCTCTCACATACATGCACGCAAAGAAAGATACAGAGCGAGAGAGTCTTTCATAACATGCAGAATTGACGTGCTACATGTAAGCGATATTCTTTGTTGTATTTTCCTGTCAAAATAATGGAGTTCCTTTGGAATTCTTCAGATTTTAAGAACTGCCGCTTTCTCTGGTAGTGGGCGGAGCTAATGCGCAAATGACAATCTCATTGGCTGGCGCTCACCTATTATTTTGATTTCAGCAAATCAATTCGA
The DNA here is from genome assembly GCA_036784905.1 of Acrossocheilus fasciatus. NCBI lineage: Eukaryota > Metazoa > Chordata > Actinopteri > Cypriniformes > Cyprinidae > Acrossocheilus > Acrossocheilus fasciatus. Next base: position 47,164,365 of record CM071944.1, read on the forward strand.
GCAAACTCAGACAACGTGATTAATATTCATGAACCCAGCAGCTCAATAATCCTTAGTGCGTTTTATATTGATGACAAATATGCATTCATACTTGGTTATTACTAAAGTTCTATCATCATATAATATAAAATTATCATAATATTATATTATAATGCTTGACTGACTGATACTAATTGTCAGTAGATAAATAGTGTAGATTAATGTACAATGTTTTATAATAATAATTTATTCTTTTTAGTGTCTATTTCATTAATTTAACATTTAATATTGGGGGCATCCAAAGTTATTTGACATTTGAACATTTTGTAAAAAGTAACGCAATAGTTACTTTCCCTGGTAATTAGTTACTTTTATAATGATGTAACTCAATTACTAACTCAGTTACTATTTGTGAGAAGTAACTAGTAACTATAACTAATTACTTTTTAAAGTAATGTGCCCAACACTGTTCCTCCCCCTTCTCGTTCCGTGAACCTCTGGAGTTGTGAGTTAAGACTTTTTTTTTTTGTTTTAACTGTTCCTGTGGTGTTGAGCAACTACAATTCCTGTTAATCCTATACTTTTATATTATAATTTATTTAAAGTGAATAAATTGTAATGAAAAATAAATAAAATTAAATAGCTAAAGTAAATCGTAAGTGGAAGTACATCTGTCAATTCATTGAATGTTCAAAATATTATGAATTTTTATTTAGAAAAAAAATACACATTGGTTGGCCTATTCATGAGCATACATCAGCAATTACACATGTTTAGGGGAATAGTGCATTATTAATATACCATGTAAGGTGGTATGTGCTAGAAATGGGTAAACCACTATCTGTGAGTCTGCCCGTGGGGTGGGGGCACCGCCGCGCCAGCCAGTGTCCCACATTGTCCCTCAGAAACATACCCCTGAACAAGTAATATTGTATTTTTGCAGTCATGCCAATAAAGCAATTTTGAATTTGAAGATAATTTGAAAATGAAAATCAGGTTGCCGTCAGAATCCAACAGTTCTCCAAGAATCCAACCCATTCTCTCATGAAACTCATAATCTTGAACACAAATTGAGGAAAAAAAAAAGAACTAACTTGGAAGTTTTTAGAATTGCATGCAAACAGTTTGTCCAGCGATAGATATGCTGTAAAAGCTGTCAGGACTGAGCATATCCACAAACTCATAGAAAATAACCAAAACAATCCAAGGTTTTTATTTAGCACAGTGTATTAACAGTCGGTATAGAAATATAAGAAAGTACTCGATGAATCATAGACTGTGCTTGTATGCAAAACAAAGACACTGATGAAAAATAAATGCTTATGTGTCCGTTGACCATTTGCCTGTGTTTCAGTCATCACAGGTTTCTGGGATATCGCTCCTTTGTGAGCTGGTGCTGGGGGGCCGTCGGGTGCGGGCCGTGATCCCAGCCAGTGTGGTGATGAGGATCTCTATGAGTTACATTCAACATATGATTAAAGCCCAGCAGCAGCACTTACAGTGAGCAGAGTTCAGCTACAAACTCACTGATATTATTTGATAAATTACTTCAATAAAGCAACCCTGTGTTACAGGGTATGTTGATAATTGTGGTTTATTGTAACCTAGGGTATTTCACATGAATGTGTCTGTTGTGGTAATGCTAACATACACTCTCTTTAACTCTGTTGCCACGATTAAAAAAATAAATAAAATGATAAGTTGTTCTAGTCATCCAAAAAATAAATAAAAATAAATTAAATAACAGATTTTTACATGAATGACTGAAAGGAAGCACAAATTATCCACCTGAAATGGACACATTGCTAACGTTTTTCTTCCAAGATTGACCAAATCACTCTCCATTAGACCTGATTCAGAAATCTCTACAACAGAGGAGACATTAAAATATACTCACTATTCCCGTCTCTGCACTCAGATTTCAGTTTGTCTTCTATAGCAGCTGATCTGAAACACTACAAATGTTAATATTCCACACACACACACACACAAATGCAAATGATGATTGATGATTTGATTTGTCTTTTTAAGAATGACAGTACGCTGAGAACAATGTAGCTGGTCGATAATATAGTCAAAATCCTTCCGATCAGCAGTTTCAGATGCACTGTATGCTCTCTTATAAGCAACCCTTCTTACAATTTGATCTTTGTTCTTATCTGTAGTGAGAAATATATATTAGAAAATAAAAGGCGATAAGATTGTCAACCTTGAACAAATATAAACACCAATCAAGGAACACTACCACAGTTGGGTGATCAGCTCAAGACAAAGTAATCGTATGTTCATAATCATGGCTTTTCAAAGATTATTAACCATTACAATGAAACCAAATTGTTCAGGAAATCAGAAATAATGTTTTAACTTTTCTGACAATGCATCAAAAACATGACTGGCACAGACACAATATTAATTAAACAGAAATCTTACCTGAAGTCAGTCACAGTGAGGTTCCAAAGCTTGGCCATATACACTTGCAGAAGCTGCTAAACATAAGAACATACCGCTATATTTTCTATTTAATTTCAAAGTTCCCCCAAAACAACTTGAATTGTGTCATCACTCACCCTTAAGATGATCCAACCCATTTTGTTCATCTTCGAGAGAAAAGCGGAGATATTTTAATGAAATCTGAGAGATTTATGTCCCTCTGATGAAAGAAGGTTCACCAAAGATGATCAACAACAAATAAAAAATGAATCATACGAACCAATCAGAGCCGTTCAATGGCTCTGGAACCAATCAGGTTTAGTCAGTGTTTGAACTTAAGTAAACTCCATTTTTTTTTTTTTTAAAAGCATTTCAGATGTGTTGTAATCCTTGTTGGAATTTCAGTAGTAGCTTATTACAATTAATGTATCATGTAATGGACAACAGCCTAATCAAAGTATGATGTTTCAAGTCACACGGAACATTAAGCATTGCAATTTTAGTATTTTTTAAACATTGAAACTTCAGATTGTGTGTCCGTAACCAGACAATTAAACTACAAAAAAAAAAAAAAAAAAAAAATTAAATCAATTCCAAAACCCACTGCAATTTCTACATTAAGCCCTTGGGAAACCCTGGTTTAAAATGCAACATTTAATGCTTTGCCTGTTAAAACACTTGTATGTTTAAGACAAGTTAGACAAAATAAGAGCAGTCAGAAATCTTAAAATAACTAATCTAAATGATATTACCAACTATATGTAAAGGACTACAATTTGTAGTAATCTACCCAGCTCGGATTAGGACAGTGTTTATTGGCATCAGTATAGAAGTGCAAATAGTCTCATCTTTTACATATCATTTAAAGACAGATGAGGGGATTCATTTGCGCACCTGATGTGAAATAAAGGACACGCGTCTTACAATAAATTGAATAAACTTTAATGAATTCTTCAGTTTAAAATATTACAAGCCAAAATCCAAGATACAGATTCAATTTTTTTTTTTTTTTTTTTTTTTTAAATAAAGGGAACATACGTTTTCTAAAACCAAATAGTTGAACCGGTGACGCGTCCTCAGTCCTCAACATGTTGCCTTCATTCATTCAAAAGAAACATCCCATTTCTGTACAAGCGGACACTATAGTCTTGTTACAATAAGTGCATTTATGTAAAAGCCACAAGCAGATCAAATGTCACTCAAAACTGTGTAAAGCAAACATTTCTATGAAACACCCAGCACTACAACCAAATAAAGCCTTTAGTGCACAACCTGGAAGGCAGTTTCATATTAAACAGATGCAGGAAACAAGCGGAGAATGAGGAAACTAGCAGCACAGTTACAAATTGACATTAAAGCATCAATGTAAAGTAATCTCCAATTTATTTTTAAACACTAACGGGAATATTTTAGTCACAAAGCCATCTTAATCTCAGTATTTTGTGAACCAGTTTATGAAGGTAGGATGCAGTACAGGAGCACGACACTCAGAAGAGGAAAACTGAGAGCCAGGGATGGGTTTGTTGCAGCTGATGTCAGCTTTGTAAGATTAGTAGTTTTGATAACCAATGTTGGCGTTATAAGGCCAGTAGTTGGGTTTCCTACAAACCCGCTAGTTTTGGTACCAGATGTTGGCTTTATGAGGCCAGTGGTTTTGGGACCCGCTACCTGTGACATCACAATCCTGCCGTGGATGGGCTGAACAGCCCTGAATGTGTTGGTCATCAGGGGAGAGTCGGTGGTCTGGTTGATGTAGACAGTCGTAGTGAAGAGGTCAATCTATTTGGAGAAATCAAAATAATCTGAACCAAAGACACTTTGATCCGTTCCTCCGAATGGACAGAGGGAGAAAAAAGGAACCATTTACGTCAGTTCTCATTTTCAAGATTGTGTTCAAATGGCTTAAAATCAGCGCAAGTCTGTTAATTGCGAATTGCATTTTTACCATTAAAGAAAAAAAAAAGTCTAGCTGTATTTCAAGCAGTATTCATTTGGTTAAGTACCAAAAACCTGGTTATTGTGCACTTACACCAGTTTTATTGAAATGTTATGCATGACTGATGTGTCACATTACGTTTTAGCTACAATTTATGTGCAACCCAGATACAGAAATCTTGAATTTAGGCCTAAATATTTGTGTAGAGAGTCTAGACTTACCAAATCTTGGCTGACTTTAACGGAGTCTTTAAAGATGGTCCAAATCACACCTTCGTCACAGTTTGGTGTAGTCAAAGAGCCAAGATAACGGTAATACTTAGTCCTGTCCACTCCAGGAAGCAGATCATCCATGGTGAGCTTGTCAGAAACGTGCGTTTTATCACCTGAAATAATTAAAACATGGACTTCTGTACATTACCAGCATACAGAACCACTTCTTTCCTAATACTGTAGGAAAGGGTCCAAACCTGCACTCGCAATTTGTGGTAGATAAGACGTTAAGGTCTTCCAGCTCTCTGGTTTCCCGGTGTCATTAGAGGCCTGTGGGAGATTACAGTTAAAACGGTCAATTGAACAGTTTCTCCAAATATCAGAGACGAAAAGGTGACATACCTCAATGAAGATCCCAAGAACTGAAATTACTGAGTCACTGCCGTTACCTTCAGCCTTATTCACGATATGCAACTGAGACACACAAAACCCTTTTAGAAGACCAGTATAAAACAAAAGCTTTCAGTTGTAGTTACATTGTTTTCAAACCTCCATGGGGTATCGTTTGCCATTCACACCATGTTCAGATCCAGGTGTGGCGTTGCCATTCCCCCAGTGAAGATGAAACTGTGTGCTGGTGAACAAGCCTGGCAGATCACCTCCTTCCACATACATTTTCTTGTGACCAAGTGTAACTTCAACTGAAGAGTGAAACCACAACACATTAAACAGATTCTGTTCCCAGTCAGTAATTCCTACACAAAAGCTGAAACAGAAACATTACACTACTCACTTGTCCTGCCAGTGTTTTTAATCTCAGTTAAGGTTGCGCGGTCATTGTAGCCAGTGAAGGTGAAAGCGGTCAGATTAGTATTAGCCTGCACATTGGCGGTTACAATGTCTATTGGAGACTGTTGAGTGCCATCACAGTCTTTTTCTGCGATTATGGGCCAAACGGCATCACCTGATACACAGGGGGAAAAACACCTTAAAACATCCCCACCTGGTAATTAACATCAAATCATGTATAATCCCTGATTTTGAAACAGCTGAGAAGCACGCATTTTATTTTATTTTTTTAATAGAAAGTTTGCAACAAAAAAAAAAAGGGAGATAAAAATACTTACTACATGAAGGCCTATGATAGCACCAAGCTAAGAAGCAGCACATGAAAAGGGAGAGTAATGTTTGAAACGTCACAATACACGATGCAATATTAGTCATGGAAATTACTAAAGTAATCAAATGACAAATAAACACTTACACACAGGTGTTGTTGTACTGCACACCTCGTGCAACAGACAAGCAGCAAGGCAGGCTATGAAAGCATTCATCTGGAAGAAAGAAAAAAAAAAAAAAAAAAAAAAAAAAAAAAAAGTCTAGTGCACTGTAGTTATCTGGTAGATCCATTCAAAATATTTAAGAACGCATAGCTCCTTCCAAGAATAAAATAACATTTAAATATAGTGCATTAAAAGCAGATAAAGTAACTTATACACATTTTTGTGATTCACTTCTCAGGTTTTAGTGTAAAGACAAGTTGCTATCTTACCATTTTGGACAACTAAATGCTTAAACTCCTTCAGTCCTTAACTACTACACTTAACTTTGTCTCTTTTTTTTTTTTTCTTTCTTAATTGCAAGTCAAACTTGGCTCCTGTACTAAATCTGCAAAACCCTGTTTAAAAACCACTGTGTATGAAGGCTTTATACTCAAAGGGTTTCAGCGTCCTGAAATGTGCAAAGACGTGATTAACCAGGTATCAGAATGAGCTCATTGAGACAGGTGGCACCTGAAGTGTGTTAAGTGATTAGGCCAATTTGGTTCAGGTGTTTAATGAAAATTTAGGTTGACAGCAATCAAACTCCATCCCCAATCAGGTAGTTTGATGGCCAGTTCATAACCTAGGATCCTTGTTCAGTTGGTTTCCATATATTCATGTCAGATGTAACTTGTGCATTTTATTAAGGAAAGAAATGTTGTGGACAGTCAGTGTTGTCTACATTACCCAGTCATCACATCAGAGTACAAGTAAAGATACCTTTAGGGATACTGACTCAAGTAAAGTTAGAGTAGCTCATTAGAAAAAAATACCAAATAATTGAAATAATATTAGACATTAAATTAATATTAATATTACAACTATTTAAGCATGAAAAGTTTTGCCATTTCAGGAATGTTTACATGGTTGATTACACATGAATTAAACAGTTATTTGTTTAACAATTTTAAATGTAGGTAAAATTATACACATGATAGATGAGCTAGTGAGCTAGTGCTCCTTTAAAAATGAATGAGCATATAGCATCACCTTATTTAATGAACAACCCAAAATTCTAGGTTGAAAATGACCCATGGTTAGGTTTTTTTCATATTTTCTCATCAGTGGTTTGCAAAACAACCCAAATTCAGTTACCTTCAACCAAGCGACTTTGATATATGCATGATATGGAATTAGCACTTGAGCAGAAATAACGTAAGATCATACAAAAGACAGGCGTTCTCACGTCAGAATAGATTTATTAGTCAAAAATGGAAGCCTATGAAATGTTTGCAATCCAAGTTGTCTGTACACTGATTTGCAGTGGGGGGGGGGGACAAAAAAATAATAATATTAAGGAGAAACAATTGCTTGCAGAAGCCATGCGTGCTGGTGTTTCACTTCAGATCTATGACACCCCCTAAACTTTACCTTGCTCTCATGCTCTCTCATTGGCTGTAGGTCGTCGCCGATGTCATTTCCAGTCAGCTCATTTCACACTGCAGGACTGTGAGTCACTGACAGGTCAAGATATTAGACTGCTAAATATCCCACAGGCATCAGCTATGCTTTGGGGCTTGTCTTTGATAATGCACACTACACAACTGTCACTCAGGTGAATGAGCACAGATTTGCCTCAGATTTCAGGCATTTGTCGATGACTTCCACAAAAATATCTGCGATTGAAAATCAAGGCTAAAATCATGAGGTGTCGGACCGGCATTATTCACCCAGAAGTTGCTCCAAACCTGTATCATGTTTTCCTTCTGCTGAACACAAAACAAGATATTTTGAAGAATGAGGGTAATCAACTAGTTTCTGCTCCCCATTAACTTCCACAATATGAAAACACTATACTACTCTAACTACTACTGCCATCAGTGGTTCAATCTGAATTTTATGAAGCAACGAGAACACTTTTTGTATGCAAAGAAAACAAAAATAATGACTTTTTTCAACAATTCGTCTCCTCTGCATCACCGTAGTGCCATTTTGCAGAGTATCTGCTGGACGCAAACTGCATATGCTGTTCTGCGTCAGCCGCACCACGTAGATACTCTGTTTTTGTTCAAATCAACACGTAAATAAACATAGAAAACATATCCGTGTGGTGCGGCTGACACAAAACAACATACACAGTTTGCATCCAGTGGATACTCTCCAAAACGGTGCTATGCTGACACGGTGGAGACACTGAGGAGACGAATTGTTGAATAAAGTCATTATTTTTGTTTTCTTCGTGTACAAAAAGTATTCTTGTCGCTTCATAAAATTCAGATTGAACCACTGATGGCAGATGAACTACTTACAATGTCTTTCGTACTTTTCTGGGTCTTGACAGTGTTATTTACTTGGCAGTCAATGGGACAGTCACAAGCCTCCCGGTTTTCATCCAAAATATCTTAAATTGTGTTCCGAAGACGAACAAAGCTTTTAGGGGTTTGGAACAACATGGGGGTAAGTGATTAATGACAAAATGTTCATTTTGGGGTAGAGTAAGTAACCCTTTATCAAGCTAATCAGGGTCTTACCAGGCATAAGCTGCCTCCCAATTCAAAGGCTGCATCCCTCAAAGGGTGCATTTGAAGGCCGATTGCGTCACGGTGGTGCGACGAAGACTGCTTCAGTTCTTGATTCACCCTCCAAAGGCCGCATTCAAAGGCTAACTGCATCACTGCGATAAGACGAAGGCTGCTGTAATCCGGAAGTGACTTCAAATATGCCCCTTGTTTCACAAGCAATTGAAGGATACAACAGATGGTTCCTTTGTGGCCTACCCTATCCCAGAATTCACAGTGCAGTGCTGACGATGGGATATTTATTCAAAGAAAATAGCGGGTGATAGTTCTGTGGCTGCCAACAAATACAGTACACTTATAAATGTAAGTATTGTGTTTTAATTTACTCAAATAGCTAGTGAAACAAATATTAAAATTCAGTGATCTGAAAATGTGAACTTTAACAGTGTTACCACTGCGCAGATTCATTCAACCCTAACTTTGTTACCCTAACAATAACTATAACTTCACCCTAACAATAAAGTTTATTGCTAGAAAATAAACAAATAGCTGCTAACTACACCTGTGTCCAATATCAAAGGCTGCATCCGAAGGACTCAGTTTGGTCTAGTCGAGGGAGGACTGTTCTTGTTGCCTAGCAACTGTGACAGCTGCCATATACAAGCGGCAGTAACGTATGTAAGTGGACTTTTTATATTCAGCAGCAAAAAACTAAACAGGGTTATGCAATTCCAGCCTGGTCTCATGTTCATACTTAGGTATTAATATGTAACATTTGCAAACACAAAACGTACATATTAAGCAGTTATTTCTGTACAGTATAAGAAAAACATGACAGACATATAAATACAATTACAATCATTTATTTAATGCAAACATTTCAAAAGCACTACCAAAAGTAATCCAAATGAGGATGTGTTGCAGCCACAGTCCTCTCTGGTGGAATACAGTAGGTTTGTGTGAGGTGCAGAGCAGAATTCATGTTGTTAATCTCTGACAATATTATCCAGATTATTTTCCTGATCTTCTCGCTCTCAGTGAACTTGTGAAGGCGCGCGCGGGCTTGCATCATTCAAATACACACCTCACCAGAAACATGGCATGTCGCAATCTGTGACGAATGCAGGTGAGAGCCAATGAGCGTTTGATCATCCTGCCGTAAAACCTGTCGTTTGAAGCGGCAACATTTGAATTTGTAAAGAACGCATCAGTCAGCGCAGGCTTTGCTGTTTACGGTCGCTGGACTCGCTCCTTGAGATGGAGATGAAGATCGTCAAATAAAGGCTTGGATTTGGGTCTGTTCCTCGCATTCATATGTATTCTGAAGATCTGATTACAGTGCACGAATAAAATAGTTTCATTTCGTAATTATGTTGCGGTTTTGGTGTTTTTTTTTTTTTGTTTTAGTTCTGTTGTCAGTCACAGCATGTCAGAGAAAACACCTTTTGTGGCCCATGGCAAACAAAGTACATGACAAGTAATGGTTAAACAATTTCAAATGTTATTTATTTTAAGGTTTAAATCAAAGTCTTGTTTAACATTATGCAGGCCTATTATTGGAAACGAGCTGGCAGCAGAAATCGCACAACTAAACGAAATGTTATCATTTCATATTAAGTAAACGAGTAAACAATTTAATGATGCAATCGAAAATAATTGATATGACAACTAAAAACAACTAATAATAAAATTAATGCCGCAATTTCAACATTCAGGATTTATGTTTAGATGTCATCAATACGTCAGTTTTGTACGTTTAGATGCTGAAAATGTGTAATTATTGTATATTTTAGTGTCTGTAAACAGGTAAATACAAAATGTACATTTTATAGAACCACATTTTATGTAAAATACATACGAATTATCATGAGATCACGTTGGTAATTCAGTAATTAAAAGTCAAAAACTAACAATTCAAGCTTCATAGTTATTTCCATTTTCTTTAACAAATAACATCTATGGCAGCTGTCTTCACGCACTGTTGCTATGCGACAGGAGCGGCAAGCGGGAACACCTGGTGGCACAATTAAGAAATCCTGTGAAGGCTAGAATCGAAGCATCCTTCGAAGGACGCAGCCTTTGAATTGGGATGCAGCTATAAAAGAAACTTCCAGACATGTGTGCTGAGGCACATTGAAGCTAAATTCTGCAGGACAGTTGCCCTCCAGGACCGTTGTTTCTGGATCCTTTGGGTGTATGTGACCTTTGCTCTTCTTACGCCAGCAGCGAGGTTGTTCCTGGCTTCCCTCAATGCTGTTTTGTCACCTAAACTGAATGCATCATCTTGTGTTTTGAGGAGAGAGCCAACCTCTGCAATAAACCAAGGCTTCTTGTTTGGGGGTACTGTTCTTTTTCTGAAGGCTGCAGCATTGTTTTCACCACCGCTCCGGGAGAGTGCCCGGCCTGAGGAGTTCATCTCCAACCCCACTCAAACACACCAGAACCAGTCTGACAGAAGGTAACTCTCCAGGAGTAGGGTTGGAGACCTCTGTTCTAGATCTATATGGCCCTAAGATGTGGCAGCAATTTTGAACATATTCTGATCATTGTGATCAAAAAAAGTTCTCCTGGGTTTGCCTCCTCTAGCCTCCTTCAGATGACTCTCGTTTCTGAAGTGGTAGTATAAAACCAATAACATAACAGCAGAGTTTTCAGAACTTTGAGGTGGGGAAAGGCTCTGTGAGCATCCCATTTTTATATACAACAATATACTACAGCTTTTTACCACAGTGTGGAGCAGACCAAAATAAACATAATATCTAGCTCTAGCCAGACAAGTAAAGTTGGCAACTAGAGTCCACTCTACGCTCCAAGGAAGTTATTACTTTTACCATCTTGACGCAGAAACCAGGACCTGTCCTAGCTCTGCTGACTCCACCTAGGTGGTCTGCATCACCGGCAGTTTCACTATGGTTACATTGGTGCCGAAACCCAGGAGGAAGGAGGCGGGAACCGGCGAACACTCAACAAGTAAAGCGGCAGCCCCTCACGGACGACTGCCGCACACAAAAACACAAATAAAAGTCCAGGACTGGTCCTCTCTCATCTTCCTCTGTCGTCACTCCTCCTTTTATCCTTCCGGAGCTCCTCCGTGGGACTCGAGACCGGTGAGTGGCGCAGGTGTCGCTCATTATCATTAACTCCACCGGCCTCGCTCCGTTCCCACTGCTCTCGGCCCCGCCCCACTCGCCACAGTGAGTAATAGAGTTCACAAGAGAGATCCGATGGGAGAGGAGGTCAATAGTAATGTCGTTCTTTCCACAGGGCAGCAGCAATGACGAGAGGAGGAAATCTTCAGAGACATTTGGGGTGTCGAGACAGATGATCAGGGAGGAGAGGAGGACACAAGGAGTAGAGACAGGAGGTAAGGCACACAGAGGTAAGTTAGTCAGCGAAGTATATACTCAACACTTGGATAGTGGAGAGCAGAGTCCACGTCGTAGTTACGAGATCGAACAGCATGAGTGACTGTTGTGATGGCTTATATATTGGCGTTGATGACTGATGTGATAGGGTGCAGGTGAGAGTGATTAGTACTCGGGTGATGTGGATCGTTGTGATTGATGGGGCGTAGGGCCTGACCCGAACGTGACAGTACCCCCCTCTCCATGGCCCGCTCCTGAGGGCCGCCCTCGGCGTCGTGGTGGTCTACCCCGGCCTCGGGGTGCTGGGCGATCGGGGTCTGTTGAGTGGAATTCTTCGAGGAGTGTCAGGTCCAGAATGTCATCCCTAGGTACCCATGAGCGTTTCTCAGGACCGTAATCCTCCCAGTCCACGAGGTATTTCAGTTTACCGCCACGGCATTGAGATTCCAGTATCTCTTTGACTCGGTATACGGCTCCTTCGTCTACGATGAGTGGGAGAGGGGGGTTCTTCAGTCTGGTCAGGCCCTGGAGAAACAGGAGGAGAGAAGGGTTTGAGTAGGAACACATGGAAAGTGGGGTGAATTTTGTAATGTGGAGGCAATTGTAGTTTATACGTGACTGGGTTGATTCTTTCCAGGATAGTGAAGGGGCCAACAAATCTGGGACTAAGTTTGCGGCTAGGCATGCGCAGCTTGATGTCCCTTGTGGAGAGCCAGACCTTTTGCCCGGGTTGGTATTCGGGATTGGCGGATCTTCAGAGGTCTGCTGCCATGCTTTGTCTGCGCACTGCCTGCTGGAGTTGGCGGTGTCCCAGACTCTCTCGCTCTCTCAGAACCAGTAGTCGATGGTGGGGACTTCAGAGGGCTCTATCTGATACTATGTCCTCAGGTATACCATAATAGTTGAAGATGTGGTTGAACCGGCGTTCTGCTGTTTGTAGTGCTGTGGGAAGGCCTTTGAGGGGTATAAGATGACAGAACTTGGAGAATCGGTCGATGATGATGAAGATACATGTGTTACCATCAGAGGCTGGTAGATCGGTGATGAAATCCACTCCTAGGTGTGACCAAGGGCGGTTAGGCATGGGTAGTGGAAGTAATTCGCCAGTGGGGAGATGAAGGGAGCTTTTGGAGATGGCGCAGTCAGGGCATCCCTGTTCGAATCTTCTCATGAGCGGGATGAGTTGGGTTCTAGGAACATACTGGTGATCCGGGGGACAGCCCAGCGGATTGGCAGGTGGAGTGGTAGAGGCGACTGGTGGAGAGGTCCATTGAATGGGACTGGTGATGATCTCAGTGGGTAAAATCTTCATTGGTGATCTGTGACAAAAATATGGGTAAATTACCTGTGAAAAGTCAATACAGAAAATGACTTTATCAACACAGTACATTACATATTTTTTTCTAGAGTGTATTACTTTAAAAGTAGCATTTCCCCAGATCTGTTCAGCAGTTGCATCTTTCTGATGTCATGCATATACACACCAAAGTCCATTTTTGCGTATCAATACCACCTTTTCATTTTTATCTGGCATACTATTTATACACACTTTCATGAGATCGGGTTAAATCAGGGTATATAGGGTAAATAAACTATTACTCTTTGGGATAATTTCTACACTACCCTGCCTTATGATTTTACAACCCAAAATGCATTGTTCAAAGAAAGTGAATGGTTATGTCTTTGGTGTCAAATACCACACACACGGGCAGGTGGGGGTATGGGTATGTGTACTTGTTTATGCAACATTGTGGGGACATATGATCCCTACAAGTATCATAAATCCTGAAATTGGACATTGACGAGGGGAGAAAAAAAAAAAAAAAAGAGTAAATGATGGTTATCTGAAAGTGTAACAATTCAAGCTGGTTTTCTGTAAGGGGTAGGTTTAGGCTTAGAAAATATTATTTTGGTCAGTATAGAAGTAATAGAAGTCTATGGAAAGTCCCCACATTTTAAAGAAACATACACACGTGCGTGGGTGCATACATATAGAAGCTGCTATATCAATTTTATCTTTAAAATGTAGTGAAGCCAACAAATATTTATACTAAAGGACAGTGTGTTCAAGTTTCTCATTAATTACAACAAAGAAATGTTCTTGGATACAAAACACCTCTAGAAACTGTTTAACTGAAAGCATGAAAAGCTCAGTTATTTAAAACTTGTTTTGCTAAACTGAAAGTAGACCTTGAGCACAAAATTAATGCTGCAAATTCACAAAAAATAAAAATAAAATAAAAGCCCCATAACTTGAAAACTGAAAGTAAAGAAAGTTCAAATGCACAAACCCTTAAATATGTAAATGTTATTTTACAGCATAAAGAGGGCATTTAACTTGAGATGAATAAAACACTTGCTGAGAATATGTTAGGCCTTTATTTATTTTGTGTAACATACATTTAAAATAATTTAAACATTAAATATTTATGAATTAGTTGAATCAAGTAGGAACCAAAGCACAAATGTTTTGACAAAACAAACAGTTACACTTTGGTGAAAAGACATTAAGACTACCACAAAGAAAACCAAACCCCTTGTGCATATACTTTACATATTAATGCTAAACCAAAGTGATACTCCACAGCTGTGATTCCTGCATGAGGGGGTGGGGAGAAAGAAGAAGAAGAATAAGAAGAAGAAAAAACTACTTAACTATCTAAATGGGGACATTCCATAGGCGTAATGGTTTTTATACTGTACAAAACGTATTTTATATTGCCATACAGCTAAACCTACCCCTTACAGGAAACTTTCTGCATTTTTACAATTTCAAAAAACTGGTTTTACAAATGAGGACGTCCCCCAAAGGAAGGTTTTTGGAAATTTTGTCAGGTTTAGCTCACTTTTGGGTACAAATTTGTCCCCAAAATATGGTTAAGTAGGCACAGGCGCACGCACACACACACACGCACACACACACACATAAACACACACACAAACTAGTGCTACTGAATGAAAGTCAAAACTACATCTGCTAAATCATTGTGAGGTTTACAGGCTAACAAGATTTCCATTCAGCTCCCGTTTACACTTAGATGGGGACTCAATACCTTTAAGTCAAGTCAAGTCACCTTTATTTATAAAGCGCTTTTAACAATACAGATTGTGTCAAAGCACTTAACAGTATCAAATTGGAGGATAGAGTGTCAGTAATGTATAAAGATTAGATTAAACACTCAATTTTCAGTTAAACACATTTCATTATTGAATTCAGAGATGTCATTGTCTAGCTCAGTTTAGTTTAAATAGTATCTGTGCAATCAAATCGATGATAATCGCCAGAAATTAGAAACGCCGGTCACAAATTAGAAGTACAAAATGAGGATTTGTAAAGAAAAATGATGGAGGATTTTGATATAAGCCAAGAGGAGACTGGTTTTCCTTTGCTAAAATAAGGAAACTATGCTTCCTTTACTTCTGTAAACAAACTCGTGATACTAGCATGTTCTCACCATTCATCCAAAAGGAGAAAGTCTCATACACCTTGGATGCCTTGAGGGTGAGTAAATCATGAGCTAATTTTCATTTTTTGCGTGAATTAACCCTTTAGCTGTATTGGAACTTGATTAATCTTGCCAAAAGCACATGATATATGACGTCCGAAGCTTCATTCGCCTAAAACCATGTGACTGCTTTAGTATCTTGTTCAAATAAAGCAAACCTCAGCGCCGTTTCATTTACATAATGCGGCATCATTATGTTTTTTCCCCCAATATCATAATTTATATACGAAGCTCAGATTAAATTTGGCTATGAAATAACAGTCTAAGTACTGAGTTACAATTCAAATAGACAGATCACAGATTTAATTTAATAATTTATATTTGATTTATTGCCAGTATGCCAACACAAATGAATGACTTTGACAATGACCATTATTCACAGTAATTTAAAACAAACAATCAGTTTCAATCAGAACCAGCAGCTGTAATGGAACACAGCACTTTAGAAGGTGCTGGTCATTTTTATGATCACTAGATGGCCACAACATAAACGGTGTTTAAAAACTTTGAGTAATGAACCTCTTTCAGATACAACTGTGTTGAAAGCTTCTCTGGTTCTGATCGCTTCACTTCCCCATCACTACATGAATCATTCGCATTTGAAACTGTATATTCAAAGGAAAGAAAGAAAGAGAGGTATCCCTTACGGAAAGAAAATATATTTTATTATATATGAACGGTCAATATATTAAAGAATATCCAGTATATTGGTAATTATATTGAATAATACACTGTGGTAATATATTATAATATACTGAAAAATACATAATGAATTGCCACTTTCCATATATTTGGAAATATATGTCAACATATCTGGTGCTCATATAGTCACATTTATATGAGAATATATATTAGCAATATATGAACAAAATTCAGGGTAAATATTTATTTTAATATATTTTCATACATGGAATTATATATTTGTAAATATAAAAATATTGGCTACACATATAATTTAACATATATGCAGTACAATGTCACATGTACAGGTGCATCTCAATAAATTAGAATGTCATGGAAAAGTTCATTTATTTCAGTAATTCAACTCAAATTGTGAAAATTGTGTATTAAATAAATTCAGTGCACACAGACTGAAGTAGTTTAAGTCTTTGGTTCTTTTAATTGTGATGATTTTGGCTCACATTTAACAAAAACCCACCAATTCACTATCTAAAAAAAATTTCAATACTTCATAAGACAAAAAAAAAAAAAAAAAAACATTTTTAGTGAATTGTTGGCCTTCTGGAAAGTATGTTCATTTACTGTATATGTACTCAAAACTTGGTAGGGGTTCCTTTTGCTTTAATTACTACTCAATTCGGCGTGGCATGGAGGTGATCAGTTTGTGTCACTGCTGAGGTGGTATGGAAGCCCAGGTTTCTTTGACAGTGGCCTTCAGCTCATCTGCATTTTTTTGGTCTCTTGTTTCTCATTTTCCTCTTGACAATACCATCACAATTAAAATAACCACTTTTTGGAGCACTTCATGCTTCCTTCTGCTGACCAGCTTTTTAAAGATGCTGATTTCATTTTCCAGCAGGATTTGGCACCTGCCCACACTGCCAAAAGCACCAAAAGTTGGTTAAATGACCATGGTGTTGGTGTGCATGACTGACCAGCAAACTCACCAGACCTGAACCCAATAGAGCATCTCCTCAGGGCTAAAAGCACCGCCAACAACTCGAGGCAATTGATATGCCAATGCAGCCGAGGTCCTGTCCAAACCCCTTAAGCTGCATGGCTGTTGCACACGGCTCCCCAGCCTGTCTTGGAAGCATCTGTTGTAACAACAATGCATCTGGACACTTTCTCTAAGGGCACTCCTGCCTATAGAAAAGAAATGTCCTCCCAAGGGCTGAATGCGCGGCGACACGACGGTGTGATGTCCACCCGGTGTGACCCATTGCGCTATGCCCATCTCGGGACCCGGATACAAAGCCGGTGCTGAAGCGGTCTCATATGCATCAGACCCAACGGCGTGACCACGGCTGAGGATGCCATATGCCCAAGGAGCCTCTGAATTTTTTTTAGATGGACCGCTGTTTTCCTCTTGAGAACCCTCAAGCATTTCTGCACTGACTGGGCACAGTCTTGAGAAAGACGTGCAGTCATCATAACCGAGTCCAGTTATTAGTATACACCGAGAAAAGAGATATTCTGCACAGGGGAGAGTTCGCTCTTTTCCCAGTCGACCCGAAATCCCAATCGGGCTAGGTGGTCGAGGACCATGTCCCTGTGTGTGCAAACCAATTCCCGCGAGTGAGCTAAAATTAGCCAGTCGCCGAGATAATTGAGAATGCGAATGCCCACTTCCCTGAGAGGGGCGAGGGCAGCTTCCACGACTTTCGTAAAGACACAGGGAGACAGGGACAGCCCGAAGTGAAGAACTCTGTACTGATATGCTCATCCCTCAAAGGCAAACCGAAGAAATGGTTTGTGCCCTGGTAGGATTGAGACATGAAAGTACGCATCCTTCAGGTCTATTGTCACGAACCAATCCTGATTTCTGGCACATGTTAATATGTGTTTGAACATTCTGAACGAAAGCTTGTGAAGGGCACAATTCAGAACCCTCAGATCCAGGATCGGTCTGAGCCCACCGCCTTTCTTGGGTACAAAGAAGTACGAGCTGTAAAACCCCCTCTTCATCTCGGCTAGGGGGACAGACTCGACTGCACCCTTTTGGAGAAGGGTTGCAACCTCCGCCCGAAGAACAGAAGCATTCTCGCCTCGAACCGAGGTGAACAGAATGCCTCTGTACTTGGGCGGGCGCCTAGCAGAATGAATCGCATAGCCGAGTCGAATGGTTTTGAGAAGCCATCGCGAGGGATTGGAGAGGCTTATCCAAGCGTCCAGATACCCTGCCAATGGACTCAGGGGAACCAGTTTCGATGTATCTCGGGCGGGGTTGCTGTGGCTGATCGGAGTGGAAGGCACAGTGGTAGGAGGTGAAACGTTCTGTAACACACACCGTGCCTTGTCCATGGTATCTTCCCCATGCGCCACTGACGGATGAGGGAACATGGGTTCGCCAGTATGCGTCAAGTGGGCTAGGTGACAGATTTCCTGCATCTGAACGTGAGGAGACAGAGTGTCTGTGTCCAAGCAGGTTCTGATGCATGGTGTCAGCGTTAGGCCTTTGCATATGGGAGGGCCAATAACACTGTGTGTGTGACCCAGAAAAGAAGGAATCAACTGGGAGATGGCCAGTGTAAAGCCGGATCCACCTCCCATTCCCCCCAACGGATGTGGACCCGAGCTGGTCAGATAATCCCTCCTTCCTGGGCTGCCCGTCTCAGGAGAACCTTGTAGCCTTACAAGGGTACTTGGTGTCCTGTTACCGAGCTGGTGGTGCCAACTTCCTGTGAGAATTAGACCAATTAATTGGTCTTAACTGCAGGTCCAGGCTATTGCGGGGCCTCGGCAGTCCTCGCAAGGGGCTGTCCCTGGTGATGAGCAGACACAGTCTTCTTCTTAATCATGGAGAACTGCTGAGAGAATTATTCCATTATGTCACCAAGAGACCAACCTGTGAAATGGGGGAAATCAAGAAAGCGAACTTTCTCTGCATCCCGCATCCCAGCCAGGTTGAGCCACATGTGCCGCTTCTGGACTAGAAGTGTAGACATCGCCCTACCCAGAGCCTGCGCCGTGACTTCATAGCCCAGAGGGCACAGTCAGTCGTCGAGCACAGTTCCTGCAACGCCTTTGGGTCGGGACTACCCTCGTGTAGACCTGCAGGACGGTCAGGTCGGATACAGCTTGTCCAGAAGCCATGTAAGCCTTTGCCACGAGTGCCAAAGAAACTTACAGGCCCTGGACGGGAGGCCTGGGTGGCCCCACCAAGTGACGGCATTCACGAGCAGAATGCACTGCAATCGCATTCTCCACCTGTGAGACCCCCATATACCCTCCTCGCTGGACCACCATTGAGGGTGGTGAGGACGGAGGAGTTGGTATATCGTTTCCTGGCTGAAAAAAGAGGCTTCCACGATTCTGTCAATTCCTCGTGCACTTCCGGTCCAGCGGCGAGCACTGAAGAAGTCCACTCCAGCCCGATGCTTTTGGCCGCCCCAGGCAAGCACAGCCGGCATTTTAGTGCCTGCCTCAAACTGAAACTCAGCCCGCCCGTGGAAGCTTGGTCATTTGAGACATCAGCTTCTGATGGCTCAAGCCCGCTCTCCGATGCTGCGAGAGACAGCTCATCTTCTTTGCGAGCGCCGAATGAGAGATTAAACTCATACTGAGACAAGCTGTCAAACCCATTCAGCAGCTCAACTGGAAGACATGAAGCCTGCAAGACACGAAGCATGCAAGAAGCGAGAGATGCGCGGGGATCCCCCGGCGGAACTACTCTCGCTTCCACCTGCTCTCCCCCGACGCACGTCGCTGAGGCCTCATACCCGGAAGTAGAAGGACTGGAGCGGGAAGCAGTCGGGGTGACTCGCATTCCTTAAAAAAATAAAAATAAAAAATTTGTGAACGCGAGTCACGAGCGCAACAAGCTTATGGTCATGTCCTTGCAAGCGGGACATAAACCATCTACAAGCGCTGTTTCAGCGTGAGTATAACCCAACACTGAACACAGCACTCACGCCGGTCATTTAAGAGAGATGTGAACCTGCACCAGAAGAACACTGATGGAAAGGTATGTTTGTCGACACACATTATTCCGCCCATGAAGCTCTTTTAGAGAAATTGCTTTTAGAAGAAATTTACATTTACATTTAATCATTTAGCAGACGCTTTTATCCAAAGCGACGTACAAATGAGAACAATAGAAGCAATCAGACCATCAAGATTGCAGCAGTATACAAGTGCCATGACAAGTCTCAGTTAGTTCAGCACAGTACACGTAGCTAGTTTTTTTTTTTTTTTTTTAAATAATAGGTAGGTGTTAGTATTAGTTGGTCAGGTACTGCCGGAAAAGATGTGTCTTTAGATGATTTTTGAAAATGGCTAAAGACTCAGCTGTTCGAATTGAGATCGGGAGGTCATTCCACCAGCTGGGTACAGTCCAGGAAAAGGTCCGTGAGAGAGATTTGGTACCTCTTTGTGATGGGACCACAAGGCGTCGTTCACTTGCAGAACGCAAGCTTCTGGAGGGAGCATAAGTTTGAACTAGTGAGCTTAGATATATTGGTACAGAGTTAGTTGTTGTCTTGTAGGCAAACATCAGTACCTTGAATTTGATGCGAGCGGCTATTGGTAGCCAGTGTAGCCTGATGAAGAGAGGGGTAATGTGAGCTTTCTTCGGTTCATTAAAGACCACTCTGGCTGTTGCATTCTGGATCAGTTGCAGAGGCTTGATAGTACTTGCGGGAAGGCCTGCCAAGAGCGCATTACAATAGTCCAGTCAGGACTATTGTAATGCGCTTAACGATCACCACTGAAGCACCCAGGGGTACTCTCACGACACATATCTGTGTATGAAAATGAGAGACCGCTACCTGTGCTGTAGATCCAACGACGAGGAGATCAAGAGGTGAATGAGTGCTGCTTCTCACCAAGAGACACTGTATCGGCTCCGAAAAATAGAACTAGTAAACAGATGCTATGCTAGCCTATTTATACCCGTATATCCAGGTGTGGCCAGCTATGCAAATTCTGCACACCCAATTTCATTGGCCTTTTCTCAAATATGTCTGAGGTGTTTGGGCTCCCAAGAGTGACCCCTAGTGTCGTACACTCG
Organism: Acrossocheilus fasciatus; assembly: GCA_036784905.1. Taxonomy (NCBI): domain Eukaryota; kingdom Metazoa; phylum Chordata; class Actinopteri; order Cypriniformes; family Cyprinidae; genus Acrossocheilus; species Acrossocheilus fasciatus. Next base: position 47,185,266 of record CM071944.1, read on the forward strand.
ACACAACGTCAAAGTGAACGAGAGAAGGGGAACTAAAGAACTTGCAATCATGTCAGTTTGCTGATTAAATAGAGGACTAGCGTGTACCTTTTAATAAATAGATAAAACTGTCCAGATTGCTATACACTGCTAGTACACATGCATTTATACCTGATCAGTTTGTTGGTATAAATTAGGTTGATTAAGTGCTGATGTAAATTTTAAGTTTATTTTCTTCAGAATAAAGTTGTGTCAAAGTAAATTTGAAAGAAAAACAAATACAACTTAGTATAATAATTTTAAATAGCCTAATGTGGAAACATACATACATCATGGTTCAGCCCAAATAACACTTTTGTGTTCTCTTTTTATAGAATCTTTTTGGCATAAAGAGTTCTTTGGAGTTGAGTAAAGAACCATAAGGTTCTATATAGAACCCCAAAGAACCTTTTTTCTAAGAGTGTAGACATGCTCTAAAAGCTGCCAGGGCCGAGCATATGCACAAACTCATAGAAAATAACTGAAACAATCCAAGGTTTTTATTTAGCACAGTGGATTAACAGTCTGTATAGAAATATAAGAAAGTACTAGATGAATTGTGCTTGTATGCAAATCAAAGACACTGAAGAAAAATAAATGCTTAGGTGTCCGTTGACCATTTGCCTGTGTTTTAGTTGTTACAGATTTCTGGCATATCGCTCCTTCCTTGGCCGTCGGGTGCATGTCGTGATTCCAGCCTATGTGGTGATGAGGATCTCTATGATTAACCCTATGAGTTACATTGAACATACAGGTGCATCTCAAATTAGAATGTCGAGGAAAAGTTCATTTATTTCAGTAATTCAACTCAAATTGTGAAACTTGTGTATTAAATCAATTCAGTGCTGACAGATTGAAGCTTGATTAATTGTGATGATTTTGGCTCACGTTTAACAAAAACCACCAATTCACTATCCGTCTGTGTGCAATGAATTTATTTAATACACAAGTTTCACAATTTTAGTTGAATTACTGAAATAAATGAACTTTTCCTCAATATTCTAATTTATTGAGATGTGCCTGTATGATTATAAGAAGCCCAACAGCAGCACTTACAGTGAACAGAGTTCAACTACAAACTCACTGATATTATTTGATAAATAATTTCAATAAAGCAACATGTGAGTATTACAGGGTATGTTGATAATTGTGGTTCATTGTAACCTAGGGTATTTCGCATTAATATGTCTGTTGTGGTAATGCTAACATCAGAGGTGGGAAGTAACGAGTTACTTAACGAGTAAATTTTTTGGGTAACTAATACTTTTAGAGTATATTTAAAAATGGGCACTTTTACTCTTACTCAAGTACATCTTTAGTGAAAAACAAAACAAAACAAAAAAACGGTACTTTTACTTAATTACTGTGGGCGACGCTCCTCTCGTTACTTTATCTTAATGCAATAAAAGTTAAAAATCCTTCAATTTATTCCAAAAGCGCTGTCTACTTTTTTTCTGGGCAATGAGCGATGCCCGTTCGCGAATGATTCATTCTTTTGAGTCAATTCTGTTCAAAGGCTTGATCAAACCAGTTGGCAGACCAGTGAATCGGTTAGCGAATCAGTTTGAATGATTCGTTCAGTTCCCTGCCGCACGCGCGGAGTCGTCTGAAGCGGTTGTAACATCAAGAGCGTTGAAAACGTGGCTTTGTATCTACAGTCAGTTGAAAGCAAATCTGGAAAGGCTATGGTTTGCTAGCTATGATATCTTTATTAGATGAACACCGCGTGTGCTGTCGTTCCACAGGTACAAATTCGATGATTCGATTTACATGTTGCAGAACAGACGGAAGAAGATCCGTCAATGTGCATTTGTTTCGTTACGTTCTGTAGCGGTCATGTGAGGAGTTTTCACTCTTCTCCTTGTCAGAAGTTATATAAATATATAATACATAATTACTATACTTTAAAATTTAATTTAATTCAGTGAGGCAAATCAGATTTTTTATCAGCCGTTACTGTAGTTTTCAGAGTCGTACGATCCTTCAGAAGTCATTCAAATATATTGATTTATTACCAGTGTTGTTGAAAAAAACAGCATATGCTGGTTAGGTATGTTTTGAAGCTGGGATGCTGGTTTAAGCTGGTCCTTAGGTGGCCATGTGCTGGTCAGACCAGCTTAGGACCAGCACATGACCAGCTTAAACCAACTCAAACCAGCATCCCATGCTTCAAAACATACCTAACCAGCATATGCTGTTTTTTTTTTGTTTTTTGTTTTTTTCAACAGCGAACAGTTTTGCTGCTTAATATTTTTTGGAACCAGTGATGTTTTGTTCAAGATTATTTTATGAATAGAAAGCTAAAAAAAGAAAAGCATTGATAATAAATCAGGCTGATAAAAATTCTGATTTGCATCACTGAAATAAATTACATTAAAAAAAAAAAAAAAAAAAAATCATTAAAAGTATTTTGAACAGCTGTGTGTGTGTGTGTGTGTGTGTATACACATTTTATCTAAATATCTACAGTCGTGGCCAAAAGTTTTGAGAATGTCATAAATATTAATTTTCACAAAGTCTGCTGCTTCAGTGTTTTTAGATCTTTTTGTCAGATGTTACTATGGTATACTGAAGTAAAATTACAAGCATTTCATAAGTGACAATTGACATTAAGTTTAAGCAAAGACTCAATATTTGCAGTGTTGACCCTTCTTTTTCAAGACCTCTGCAATTCGTCCTGGCATGCTGTCAATCAACTACTGGGCTACTTCCTGACTGATGGCAGCCCATTCTTACATAATCAATGCTGGGAGTTTGTCAGAATTTGTGGGTTTTTGTTTGTCCACCCGCCTCTTGAGGATTGACTGCAAGTTCTCAATGGGATTAAGTTCTGGGGAGTTTCCTGGTCATGGACCCAAAATTTCAATGTTTTGTTCCCCAGGCCACTTACTTATCCTTTGCCTTATGGCAAGGTGCTCCATCATGCTGGAAAAGGCATTGTTTGTCACCAAACTGTTCCTGGATGGTTGGGAGAAGTTGCTCTCGGAGGATGTTTTTGTGTCATTCTCAAAACTTTGGTCTCCTAAAGTTGATTCAGCTGTGGGATCAGGGCACCTCCAGTGCAGAGCTTGCTCAGGAATGGCAGTGGGCAGGTGTGAGTGCATCTGCACGCACAGTGAGGCCAAGACTTTTGGAGGATGGCCTGGTGTCAAGAAGGCCAGCAAAGAAGCCACTTCTCTCCAAAAAAAACCATCAGGGACAGATTGATCTTCTGCAGAAAGTATCGTGAAAGGACTGCTGAGGACTGGGGCAAAGTCATATTCTCCGATGAAGCCCCTTTCCGATTGTTTGGGGCATCTGGAAAAAGGCTTGTCAGGAGAAGAAAAGGTGAGCGCTACCATCAGTCCTGTGTCATGCCAACAGTAAAGCATCCTGAGACCATCCATGTGTGGGGTTGCTTCTCATCCAAGTGAGTGGGCTCACTCACAATTCTGCCCAAAAACACAGCCATGAATAAAGAATGGTACCAAAACACCCTCCAACAGCAACTTCTTCCAACAATCCAACAACAGTTTGGTGAAGAACAATGCATTTTCCAGCACGATGGAGCATCGTGCCATAAGGCAAAAGTGATAACTAAGTGGCTCGGGGACCAGAACGTTGAAATTTTGGGGCCATGGCCTGGAAACTCCCCAGATCTTAATCCCATTGAGAACTTGTGGTCAATCCTCAAGAGGCGGGTGGACAAACAAAAACCCACTAATTCTGACAAACTCCAAGAAGTGATTATGAAAGAATGGGTTGCTATCAGTCAGGATTTGGCCCAGAAGTTGATTGAGAGCATGCCCAGTCGAATTGCAGAGGTCCTGAAAAAGAACGGCCAACACTGCAAATACTGACTCTTTGTATAAATGTCATGTAATTGTCGATAAAAGCCTTTGAAACGTATGAAGTGCTTGTAATTATATTTCAGTACATCACAGAAACAACTGAAACCAATATCTAAAAGCAGTTTAGCAGCAAACTCTGTGAAACCTAATATTTATGTTATTCTCAAAACTTTTGGCCACGACTGTACATAAAATACACTATATTCAGTATCTGATCCAAAGTAACTAACTACTTGAGTAGTTTTTTTTTTTTTTTAATCATCCAATACTTTTTTACTCTTACTCAAGTAACTATACAGACTATTATTTTTACTTGAGTAAATATGTCTTCAAGTACTTTTACTTTCACTTTCAGTACAGTTTTTGGGTACTCTACCCACCTCTGGCTAACATACACTCTCTTCACCTCTGTTGCCACGGTTAAAAAAAAAAAAAGTCATCCAAAAAAAAAAAAAAAATTAAATAAATAAATAAATAACAGATTTTTAAACGAATGACTGAAAGGAAGCACAAATTATCCACCTGAAATGGACACATTAACGTTTTTCTTCCAAGATTGACCGAATCACTCTCCATTAGGCCTGATTCAGAAATCTCTATAACAGAGGAGACATTAAAATATACTCACTATCCCCATCTCTGCACTCAGATTTCAGTGTGTCTTCTATAGCAGCTGTTAATATTCCACACACACAAAAAAGCAAATTATGATTTTTATTTTATTTATTTATTTTTTTTAAGAATGACAGTACGCTGAGAACAATGTAGCTGGTCGGTAATATAGTCAAAAACCTTCCGATCAGCAGTTTCAGATGCACTGTATGCTCTCTTATAAGCAACCCTTCTTAAATTTGATCTTTGTTCTTATCTGTACTGAGAAAATATATATTAGAAAATAAAGGTGATAAGAATGTCAACCTTGAACAAATATAAACACCAATCAACGAACACTACCACAGTTGGGTGATCAGCTCAAGACAAAGTAATCGTATGTTCATAATCATGACTTTTCAAAGATCATTAACCTCATTACAATGAAACCAAATTGTTCAGGAAATCAGAAATAAATACACAACTTCATTTTGCAAATAAGAGAATGTTAATACGTTATCATGCAGTGGCGGTTCTACATTGAATTACCCCCTCTGAGCGCCCATCTCCCACCCCCAATCCGACAAAAAAAAAAAAAGTGTAGGCCATGTTTTACTATAATAATATAAGTACTATACTAGCTTATATTTCTCATTTGCACAAATCCTTCCACAGAACATTTGAAAAACACAATTCTGCACAAAACAGTATATGTTATCAGAACTTAAATAAATATACTCTCTATATATAATAAACACTCTGTGTTTATTTGGCAACTCGACAACAGATTTCCCATCCCCCAACACTGTCACTCACGACCAGAAGTCAAGACTAAACCAATTCACCTCCACATAATCGTTTTGTATTACCTATTTTTATTAGCCATTTCACACAATTCAGAAAAAAAAAAAAAAACGTTCAAATTATAGGCCTGTGTTTTAATATTATGAATGAAATGTGCGTTATTTGGAAGAAAGTCAATGTGTGACTTTAGCCCACTTGTCCCACTAATGGAGGACAAGCCCTCCTTGTCTGCTCCATTTGGGAGAGGTGAACTGTTATATTCAATTTTGCCAAGTAGGCCTGCCCCCGACTAAAGATTTTTCTAGTCAACTAGTTGCGCATTTATGTTAAATTGATTTGTATAATAACCTAAACCATCTTTTAATATAGGCGTTTAGGCGTATTATAGCCAATTCCGCGCTCAAGCGCAGGCATAAACCTTGCCGCAAAGCACCGGCTAATGATTATGAATGCATCAGAAAAAGAAGACATTTTAATTATTTATTAACAAGTGCTTTCTCAGTCAGTGTCTGCTGGAAAGATGAAGTTGCCGAATGCCATTATATGCCTGACTTGTTTGAGTTTGAGTTTTTGCTCTTTTCCTCGCTTTCATTCAGTTTGTAAATGCTCCGTGCACATTTTACTTTCACTTTTAAATTTGCGGCAATTCGGCATCAAACAGTTGTTTGTTTTTAGTTCGTTTGAGTTTTCCCACTTTCCTTTGCTTAAATTGCTTGTAAAAGCACGTGCATTTTACTTTCACTTTTAAATTAGCAGTAAATTCGGCATCAATTGCTTGAATAAAATAACAAATAACTTACAGATTTTAAATAGGTATACAAAACTGAAAATCAGTAAAGACTGAGTAACAACAGGTTGGTAACAAATAGGCTACAAAATGTAGAATTAGCAAAACGATTAAGAAAGTTTGGAGGCACGGACTGCATACACATTTATGTAAAATAAGGGGGGGGGGGAATCACACAGTTTAAATAAAATAAAAATCAGCAAATACTGTGGAACCAAATAAATGAGAAACGAATTTTAAAAAATAAATAAATAAACTTCCAATATTAGGCTAAATGGCAGGTCAACAGGCTTTTCCAAAATCCAAAATATTTTTTAAAACAGGAGCTTTTACATTTCGTTTTGAAACTCTTCTGCCATCATCTTGTCTGTCTCACCTCACTCTTCTCGACAGTCAGCTCGACTCACTCTCCTCACGTGATACATGAAATCTGGTCTGTGATGCGCGACTGTCGTTTGTTCGGTGTGCTGCATTGAGCAGCCGCATTTTTTTTTTTTTTTCCAAGTGCCTTTGCCGCCCCCCACGTGTTATGAAAAATTCACCCATGCCTAAAACCGCCACTGTTATCATGACTTTTTTTTTTTCTTCTTCTGCCAATGCGTCAAAACATGACTGGCACCGACACATAACGTTAATTACCGTATTGACCCGAATGTTTTTTTTTTTTTCTTGGAAATACATCTGAAAAAAAAAAAAAAAAAAAAAAAAAAACGCGGTCTTCTTACATTCGAGGTCTAGACTTTGACATGTCAATAATACACCCACAACAATAGGTGGCGCCAAACACGCATAAAACGAGTGTGCCATGAAATATGTAATGTAATGTGTGTTGAAAAGATCGCGAGTGAAAACAAAAGAAAAAGAAAAGCTTACAGCGGCACGAGTTGTGACTGTCATTTTAGTCTGATGGGAACAAACTTCCTCTGTAAGTGACTTTAAAACATAAGACAGTACCCAGATTTGAAGACTACAATAAGATTTAACTTCTACTGTTAATAAAATTTTGGTAGGCTACTATGAGATGGATAGCCTAAATGTTATATAATTCAGATGGGCTACCTGTTATTTTTATGGTATATTAAAAAGTGTATATTTTCCAGTGTCATTGTTGGTACATTTTACCAGTATTTACCATACTGTCAAAACAAAAAAATAAAATAGGAAAAATATGCACTATTAAAATAATTTAAGAAAAAAGTTTTACAGAGGGGGAAACAAACGAGATTTGGTTTTCCAAAAGGTAGCCTACGTCTGGAAAAAGGGGGGTCATCTTATAATCAGGGTCGTCTTATATTCGGGTCAATACGGTAAATAGAAATCTTACCTGAAGTCAGTCACAGTGAGGTTCCAAAGCTTGGCCATATACACTTGCAGAAGCTGCTAAAAATAAGAACATACCGCTATATTTTCTAATTAATTTCATAGTTCCAACAAAATAATTTAAATTCGGTCATCACTCACCCTTAAGATGATCCAAATCATTTTATTTTCAAGAAAAAGACAAGATGTTTTAAATTAAATCTAAGAGATTTATGTTTCTCCGATGAAAGAAGGTTCAGCAAAGAAAAAAATAAATAAATAAAGTAATCCACATGAATTGTGTGGTTTCCTCCAAGTGCTCTAAAGATACAAGCTCGCTCTTATATAATATAACGGTTTAAATTTAGATTCACATTAAAAGGACATTTGCACACAACATATGATTTATGAAGGTCCCGGTGCGAGCTCATTATATGAATCACTCAAAGCCGTTCATTGGGTCAGGAACCTATCAGCTTTAGTCTGTGTTGTTTGAACTTAAGTAAACATGCTTTTTTAAAAAAAAAAAAAAAAAAAAAAAGTCAGAAATCTTAATGACTAACCTAAATATTACCAACTATATTTAATGGACTACAATTTATGACAAAATAGTAATCTACCCAGCTCCGATTAGGACAGTGTTTATTGCCATCAGTGTAAAAGTGCAAGTACGCTCTTTTTTTTTTTTTTTTTTTTTTTACATATTTAGAAACCAATGAGTTGATTCATTTGCCGCACCTGATCTGAAATGAGGACACATTTTCTACAATAAATTGTTTGTAGAAACTTTAATGAATTCTTAAGCTTAAAACAGGGGAAGAGAAATACCGGTTGAATATTTGTCGTCAAAATGCTTCAGTAATCATTCACATAAGCAGACAAGGACACAAACCTTGTGCACACTCGTTAAAACCAACCTCACCTTTACAGTGACACCTACAAGCCAAAAATCCCAGTGAAAAAAAAAAAAAAAAAAAAAAGTCACAAGCAATAGATTAACTTTTTTTTTTAAAGAGGAAAGTGGATACATTTTCTAAAACCAAAGTTGAACCGGTGACGCGTCCTCCATCCTCAGCATGTTGCCTTCATTCATAAGAAACATCCCATTTCTGTACAAGCGGACACTAGTCTTGTTACAGTAAGTGCATTATGCAAGCGCCACAAGCAGAGCAAATGTAACTCAATTGTGCAAATCAAATGGCTAACATTACTATAAAACACACCCAGCACTGCAACCAAATAAAGCCTTTAGTGCACAACCTGGAAGGCAGTTTCATATTAAACAGATGCAGGAAACAAGAGGAGAATGAGGAAACTAGCAAAAAAAAAAAAAAAAAAAAAAAAAAAAAAAAAAAAAAAAAAACACCCCACATACACAAAATGAAACGAATGAAGTTACAAATTGACATTAGAGATTACTTTACATTGATGTTTTTTATTTTATAAACACTAACATTAAAAATAATTAATTTTAGTCACATAAAGCCATCTTAATCTCAGTATTTTGTGAACCAGTTTATGAAGGTAGGATGCAGTACAGGAGCACGACACTCAGGAGAGGAAAACTGAGAGCCAGGGATGGGTTTGTTGCAGCTGATGACAGCTTTGTAAGATTAGTAGTTTTGATAACCGATGTTAGCGTTATAAGGCCAGTAGTTGGGTTTCCTACAAACCCGGTAGTTTTGGTACCAGATGTTGGCTTTATGAGGCCAGTAGTTGGGTTTCCTACAAACCCGGTAGTTTTGGTATCAGATGTTGGCTTTATGAGGCCAGTAGTTTTGGGACCCGCTACCTGTGACATCACAATCCTGCCGTGGATGGGCTGAACAGCCCTGAATGTGTTGGTCATCAGGGGAGAGTCGGTGGTCTGGTTGATGTAGACAGTCGTAGTGAAGAGGTCAATCTATTTGGAGAAATCAAAATAATCTGAACCAAAGACACTTTGATCCGTTCCTCCGAATGGACAGAGGGAGAAAAAAGGAACCATTTACGTCAGTTCTCATTTTCAAGATTGTGTTCAAATGGCTTAAAATCAGCGCAAGTCTGTTAATTGCGAATTGCATTTTTACCATTAAAGAAAAAAAAAAGTCTAGCTGTATTTCAAGCAGTATTCATTTGGTTAAGTACCAAAAACCTGGTTATTGTGCACTTACACCAGTTTTATTGAAATGTTATGCATGACTGATGTGTCACATTACGTTTTAGCTACAATTTATGTGCAACCCAGATACAGAAATCTTGAATTTAGGCCTAAATATTTGTGTAGAGAGTCTAGACTTACCAAATCTTGGCTGACTTTAACGGAGTCTTTAAAGATGGTCCAAATCACACCTTCGTCACAGTTTGGTGTAGTCAAAGAGCCAAGATAACGGTAATACTTAGTCCTGTCCACTCCAGGAAGCAGATCATCCATGGTGAGCTTGTCAGAAACGTGCGTTTTATCACCTGAAATAATTAAAACATGGACTTCTGTACATTACCAGCATACAGAACCACTTCTTTCCTAATACTGTAGGAAAGGGTCCAAACCTGCACTCGCAATTTGTGGTAGATAAGACGTTAAGGTCTTCCAGCTCTCTGGTTTCCCGGTGTCATTAGAGGCCTGTGGGAGATTACAGTTAAAACGGTCAATTGAACAGTTTCTCCAAATATCAGAGACGAAAAGGTGACATACCTCAATGAAGATCCCAAGAACTGAAATTACTGAGTCACTGCCGTTACCTTCAGCCTTATTCACGATATGCAACTGAGACACACAAAACCCTTTTAGAAGACCAGTATAAAACAAAAGCTTTCAGTTGTAGTTACATTGTTTTCAAACCTCCATGGGGTATCGTTTGCCATTCACACCATGTTCAGATCCAGGTGTGGCGTTGCCATTCCCCCAGTGAAGATGAAACTGTGTGCTGGTGAACAAGCCTGGCAGATCACCTCCTTCCACATACATTTTCTTGTGACCAAGTGTAACTTCAACTGAAGAGTGAAACCACAACACATTAAACAGATTCTGTTCCCAGTCAGTAATTCCTACACAAAAGCTGAAACAGAAACATTACACTACTCACTTGTCCTGCCAGTGTTTTTAATCTCAGTTAAGGTTGCGCGGTCATTGTAGCCAGTGAAGGTGAAAGCGGTCAGATTAGTATTAGCCTGCACATTGGCGGTTACAATGTCTATTGGAGACTGTTGAGTGCCATCACAGTCTTTTTCTGCGATTATGGGCCAAACGGCATCACCTGATACACAGGGGGAAAAACACCTTAAAACATCCCCACCTGGTAATTAACATCAAATCATGTATAATCCCTGATTTTGAAACAGCTGAGAAGCACGCATTTTATTTTATTTTTTTAATAGAAAGTTTGCAACAAAAAAAAAAAGGGAGATAAAAATACTTACTACATGAAGGCCTATGATAGCACCAAGCTAAGAAGCAGCACATGAAAAGGGAGAGTAATGTTTGAAACGTCACAATACACGATGCAATATTAGTCATGGAAATTACTAAAGTAATCAAATGACAAATAAACACTTACACACAGGTGTTGTTGTACTGCACACCTCGTGCAACAGACAAGCAGCAAGGCAGGCTATGAAAGCATTCATCTGGAAGAAAGAAAAAAAAAAAAAAAAAAAAAAAAAAAAAAAAAAGTCTAGTGCACTGTAGTTATCTGGTAGATCCATTCAAAATATTTAAGAACGCATAGCTCCTTCCAAGAATAAAATAACATTTAAATATAGTGCATTAAAAGCAGATAAAGTAACTTATACACATTTTTGTGATTCACTTCTCAGGTTTTAGTGTAAAGACAAGTTGCTATCTTACCATTTTGGACAACTAAATGCTTAAACTCCTTCAGTCCTTAACTACTACACTTAACTTTGTCTCTTTTTTTTTTTTTCTTTCTTAATTGCAAGTCAAACTTGGCTCCTGTACTAAATCTGCAAAACCCTGTTTAAAAACCACTGTGTATGAAGGCTTTATACTCAAAGGGTTTCAGCGTCCTGAAATGTGCAAAGACGTGATTAACCAGGTATCAGAATGAGCTCATTGAGACAGGTGGCACCTGAAGTGTGTTAAGTGATTAGGCCAATTTGGTTCAGGTGTTTAATGAAAATTTAGGTTGACAGCAATCAAACTCCATCCCCAATCAGGTAGTTTGATGGCCAGTTCATAACCTAGGATCCTTGTTCAGTTGGTTTCCATATATTCATGTCAGATGTAACTTGTGCATTTTATTAAGGAAAGAAATGTTGTGGACAGTCAGTGTTGTCTACATTACCCAGTCATCACATCAGAGTACAAGTAAAGATACCTTTAGGGATACTGACTCAAGTAAAGTTAGAGTAGCTCATTAGAAAAAAATACCAAATAATTGAAATAATATTAGACATTAAATTAATATTAATATTACAACTATTTAAGCATGAAAAGTTTTGCCATTTCAGGAATGTTTACATGGTTGATTACACATGAATTAAACAGTTATTTGTTTAACAATTTTAAATGTAGGTAAAATTATACACATGATAGATGAGCTAGTGAGCTAGTGCTCCTTTAAAAATGAATGAGCATATAGCATCACCTTATTTAATGAACAACCCAAAATTCTAGGTTGAAAATGACCCATGGTTAGGTTTTTTTCATATTTTCTCATCAGTGGTTTGCAAAACAACCCAAATTCAGTTACCTTCAACCAAGCGACTTTGATATATGCATGATATGGAATTAGCACTTGAGCAGAAATAACGTAAGATCATACAAAAGACAGGCGTTCTCACGTCAGAATAGATTTATTAGTCAAAAATGGAAGCCTATGAAATGTTTGCAATCCAAGTTGTCTGTACACTGATTTGCAGTGGGGGGGGGGGACAAAAAAATAATAATATTAAGGAGAAACAATTGCTTGCAGAAGCCATGCGTGCTGGTGTTTCACTTCAGATCTATGACACCCCCTAAACTTTACCTTGCTCTCATGCTCTCTCATTGGCTGTAGGTCGTCGCCGATGTCATTTCCAGTCAGCTCATTTCACACTGCAGGACTGTGAGTCACTGACAGGTCAAGATATTAGACTGCTAAATATCCCACAGGCATCAGCTATGCTTTGGGGCTTGTCTTTGATAATGCACACTACACAACTGTCACTCAGGTGAATGAGCACAGATTTGCCTCAGATTTCAGGCATTTGTCGATGACTTCCACAAAAATATCTGCGATTGAAAATCAAGGCTAAAATCATGAGGTGTCGGACCGGCATTATTCACCCAGAAGTTGCTCCAAACCTGTATCATGTTTTCCTTCTGCTGAACACAAAACAAGATATTTTGAAGAATGAGGGTAATCAACTAGTTTCTGCTCCCCATTAACTTCCACAATATGAAAACACTATACTACTCTAACTACTACTGCCATCAGTGGTTCAATCTGAATTTTATGAAGCAACGAGAACACTTTTTGTATGCAAAGAAAACAAAAATAATGACTTTTTTCAACAATTCGTCTCCTCTGCATCACCGTAGTGCCATTTTGCAGAGTATCTGCTGGACGCAAACTGCATATGCTGTTCTGCGTCAGCCGCACCACGTAGATACTCTGTTTTTGTTCAAATCAACACGTAAATAAACATAGAAAACATATCCGTGTGGTGCGGCTGACACAAAACAACATACACAGTTTGCATCCAGTGGATACTCTCCAAAACGGTGCTATGCTGACACGGTGGAGACACTGAGGAGACGAATTGTTGAATAAAGTCATTATTTTTGTTTTCTTCGTGTACAAAAAGTATTCTTGTCGCTTCATAAAATTCAGATTGAACCACTGATGGCAGATGAACTACTTACAATGTCTTTCGTACTTTTCTGGGTCTTGACAGTGTTATTTACTTGGCAGTCAATGGGACAGTCACAAGCCTCCCGGTTTTCATCCAAAATATCTTAAATTGTGTTCCGAAGACGAACAAAGCTTTTAGGGGTTTGGAACAACATGGGGGTAAGTGATTAATGACAAAATGTTCATTTTGGGGTAGAGTAAGTAACCCTTTATCAAGCTAATCAGGGTCTTACCAGGCATAAGCTGCCTCCCAATTCAAAGGCTGCATCCCTCAAAGGGTGCATTTGAAGGCCGATTGCGTCACGGTGGTGCGACGAAGACTGCTTCAGTTCTTGATTCACCCTCCAAAGGCCGCATTCAAAGGCTAACTGCATCACTGCGATAAGACGAAGGCTGCTGTAATCCGGAAGTGACTTCAAATATGCCCCTTGTTTCACAAGCAATTGAAGGATACAACAGATGGTTCCTTTGTGGCCTACCCTATCCCAGAATTCACAGTGCAGTGCTGACGATGGGATATTTATTCAAAGAAAATAGCGGGTGATAGTTCTGTGGCTGCCAACAAATACAGTACACTTATAAATGTAAGTATTGTGTTTTAATTTACTCAAATAGCTAGTGAAACAAATATTAAAATTCAGTGATCTGAAAATGTGAACTTTAACAGTGTTACCACTGCGCAGATTCATTCAACCCTAACTTTGTTACCCTAACAATAACTATAACTTCACCCTAACAATAAAGTTTATTGCTAGAAAATAAACAAATAGCTGCTAACTACACCTGTGTCCAATATCAAAGGCTGCATCCGAAGGACTCAGTTTGGTCTAGTCGAGGGAGGACTGTTCTTGTTGCCTAGCAACTGTGACAGCTGCCATATACAAGCGGCAGTAACGTATGTAAGTGGACTTTTTATATTCAGCAGCAAAAAACTAAACAGGGTTATGCAATTCCAGCCTGGTCTCATGTTCATACTTAGGTATTAATATGTAACATTTGCAAACACAAAACGTACATATTAAGCAGTTATTTCTGTACAGTATAAGAAAAACATGACAGACATATAAATACAATTACAATCATTTATTTAATGCAAACATTTCAAAAGCACTACCAAAAGTAATCCAAATGAGGATGTGTTGCAGCCACAGTCCTCTCTGGTGGAATACAGTAGGTTTGTGTGAGGTGCAGAGCAGAATTCATGTTGTTAATCTCTGACAATATTATCCAGATTATTTTCCTGATCTTCTCGCTCTCAGTGAACTTGTGAAGGCGCGCGCGGGCTTGCATCATTCAAATACACACCTCACCAGAAACATGGCATGTCGCAATCTGTGACGAATGCAGGTGAGAGCCAATGAGCGTTTGATCATCCTGCCGTAAAACCTGTCGTTTGAAGCGGCAACATTTGAATTTGTAAAGAACGCATCAGTCAGCGCAGGCTTTGCTGTTTACGGTCGCTGGACTCGCTCCTTGAGATGGAGATGAAGATCGTCAAATAAAGGCTTGGATTTGGGTCTGTTCCTCGCATTCATATGTATTCTGAAGATCTGATTACAGTGCACGAATAAAATAGTTTCATTTCGTAATTATGTTGCGGTTTTGGTGTTTTTTTTTTTTTGTTTTAGTTCTGTTGTCAGTCACAGCATGTCAGAGAAAACACCTTTTGTGGCCCATGGCAAACAAAGTACATGACAAGTAATGGTTAAACAATTTCAAATGTTATTTATTTTAAGGTTTAAATCAAAGTCTTGTTTAACATTATGCAGGCCTATTATTGGAAACGAGCTGGCAGCAGAAATCGCACAACTAAACGAAATGTTATCATTTCATATTAAGTAAACGAGTAAACAATTTAATGATGCAATCGAAAATAATTGATATGACAACTAAAAACAACTAATAATAAAATTAATGCCGCAATTTCAACATTCAGGATTTATGTTTAGATGTCATCAATACGTCAGTTTTGTACGTTTAGATGCTGAAAATGTGTAATTATTGTATATTTTAGTGTCTGTAAACAGGTAAATACAAAATGTACATTTTATAGAACCACATTTTATGTAAAATACATACGAATTATCATGAGATCACGTTGGTAATTCAGTAATTAAAAGTCAAAAACTAACAATTCAAGCTTCATAGTTATTTCCATTTTCTTTAACAAATAACATCTATGGCAGCTGTCTTCACGCACTGTTGCTATGCGACAGGAGCGGCAAGCGGGAACACCTGGTGGCACAATTAAGAAATCCTGTGAAGGCTAGAATCGAAGCATCCTTCGAAGGACGCAGCCTTTGAATTGGGATGCAGCTATAAAAGAAACTTCCAGACATGTGTGCTGAGGCACATTGAAGCTAAATTCTGCAGGACAGTTGCCCTCCAGGACCGTTGTTTCTGGATCCTTTGGGTGTATGTGACCTTTGCTCTTCTTACGCCAGCAGCGAGGTTGTTCCTGGCTTCCCTCAATGCTGTTTTGTCACCTAAACTGAATGCATCATCTTGTGTTTTGAGGAGAGAGCCAACCTCTGCAATAAACCAAGGCTTCTTGTTTGGGGGTACTGTTCTTTTTCTGAAGGCTGCAGCATTGTTTTCACCACCGCTCCGGGAGAGTGCCCGGCCTGAGGAGTTCATCTCCAACCCCACTCAAACACACCAGAACCAGTCTGACAGAAGGTAACTCTCCAGGAGTAGGGTTGGAGACCTCTGTTCTAGATCTATATGGCCCTAAGATGTGGCAGCAATTTTGAACATATTCTGATCATTGTGATCAAAAAAAGTTCTCCTGGGTTTGCCTCCTCTAGCCTCCTTCAGATGACTCTCGTTTCTGAAGTGGTAGTATAAAACCAATAACATAACAGCAGAGTTTTCAGAACTTTGAGGTGGGGAAAGGCTCTGTGAGCATCCCATTTTTATATACAACAATATACTACAGCTTTTTACCACAGTGTGGAGCAGACCAAAATAAACATAATATCTAGCTCTAGCCAGACAAGTAAAGTTGGCAACTAGAGTCCACTCTACGCTCCAAGGAAGTTATTACTTTTACCATCTTGACGCAGAAACCAGGACCTGTCCTAGCTCTGCTGACTCCACCTAGGTGGTCTGCATCACCGGCAGTTTCACTATGGTTACATTGGTGCCGAAACCCAGGAGGAAGGAGGCGGGAACCGGCGAACACTCAACAAGTAAAGCGGCAGCCCCTCACGGACGACTGCCGCACACAAAAACACAAATAAAAGTCCAGGACTGGTCCTCTCTCATCTTCCTCTGTCGTCACTCCTCCTTTTATCCTTCCGGAGCTCCTCCGTGGGACTCGAGACCGGTGAGTGGCGCAGGTGTCGCTCATTATCATTAACTCCACCGGCCTCGCTCCGTTCCCACTGCTCTCGGCCCCGCCCCACTCGCCACAGTGAGTAATAGAGTTCACAAGAGAGATCCGATGGGAGAGGAGGTCAATAGTAATGTCGTTCTTTCCACAGGGCAGCAGCAATGACGAGAGGAGGAAATCTTCAGAGACATTTGGGGTGTCGAGACAGATGATCAGGGAGGAGAGGAGGACACAAGGAGTAGAGACAGGAGGTAAGGCACACAGAGGTAAGTTAGTCAGCGAAGTATATACTCAACACTTGGATAGTGGAGAGCAGAGTCCACGTCGTAGTTACGAGATCGAACAGCATGAGTGACTGTTGTGATGGCTTATATATTGGCGTTGATGACTGATGTGATAGGGTGCAGGTGAGAGTGATTAGTACTCGGGTGATGTGGATCGTTGTGATTGATGGGGCGTAGGGCCTGACCCGAACGTGACAGTACCCCCCTCTCCATGGCCCGCTCCTGAGGGCCGCCCTCGGCGTCGTGGTGGTCTACCCCGGCCTCGGGGTGCTGGGCGATCGGGGTCTGTTGAGTGGAATTCTTCGAGGAGTGTCAGGTCCAGAATGTCATCCCTAGGTACCCATGAGCGTTTCTCAGGACCGTAATCCTCCCAGTCCACGAGGTATTTCAGTTTACCGCCACGGCATTGAGATTCCAGTATCTCTTTGACTCGGTATACGGCTCCTTCGTCTACGATGAGTGGGAGAGGGGGGTTCTTCAGTCTGGTCAGGCCCTGGAGAAACAGGAGGAGAGAAGGGTTTGAGTAGGAACACATGGAAAGTGGGGTGAATTTTGTAATGTGGAGGCAATTGTAGTTTATACGTGACTGGGTTGATTCTTTCCAGGATAGTGAAGGGGCCAACAAATCTGGGACTAAGTTTGCGGCTAGGCATGCGCAGCTTGATGTCCCTTGTGGAGAGCCAGACCTTTTGCCCGGGTTGGTATTCGGGATTGGCGGATCTTCAGAGGTCTGCTGCCATGCTTTGTCTGCGCACTGCCTGCTGGAGTTGGCGGTGTCCCAGACTCTCTCGCTCTCTCAGAACCAGTAGTCGATGGTGGGGACTTCAGAGGGCTCTATCTGATACTATGTCCTCAGGTATACCATAATAGTTGAAGATGTGGTTGAACCGGCGTTCTGCTGTTTGTAGTGCTGTGGGAAGGCCTTTGAGGGGTATAAGATGACAGAACTTGGAGAATCGGTCGATGATGATGAAGATACATGTGTTACCATCAGAGGCTGGTAGATCGGTGATGAAATCCACTCCTAGGTGTGACCAAGGGCGGTTAGGCATGGGTAGTGGAAGTAATTCGCCAGTGGGGAGATGAAGGGAGCTTTTGGAGATGGCGCAGTCAGGGCATCCCTGTTCGAATCTTCTCATGAGCGGGATGAGTTGGGTTCTAGGAACATACTGGTGATCCGGGGGACAGCCCAGCGGATTGGCAGGTGGAGTGGTAGAGGCGACTGGTGGAGAGGTCCATTGAATGGGACTGGTGATGATCTCAGTGGGTAAAATCTTCATTGGTGATCTGTGACAAAAATATGGGTAAATTACCTGTGAAAAGTCAATACAGAAAATGACTTTATCAACACAGTACATTACATATTTTTTTCTAGAGTGTATTACTTTAAAAGTAGCATTTCCCCAGATCTGTTCAGCAGTTGCATCTTTCTGATGTCATGCATATACACACCAAAGTCCATTTTTGCGTATCAATACCACCTTTTCATTTTTATCTGGCATACTATTTATACACACTTTCATGAGATCGGGTTAAATCAGGGTATATAGGGTAAATAAACTATTACTCTTTGGGATAATTTCTACACTACCCTGCCTTATGATTTTACAACCCAAAATGCATTGTTCAAAGAAAGTGAATGGTTATGTCTTTGGTGTCAAATACCACACACACGGGCAGGTGGGGGTATGGGTATGTGTACTTGTTTATGCAACATTGTGGGGACATATGATCCCTACAAGTATCATAAATCCTGAAATTGGACATTGACGAGGGGAGAAAAAAAAAAAAAAAAGAGTAAATGATGGTTATCTGAAAGTGTAACAATTCAAGCTGGTTTTCTGTAAGGGGTAGGTTTAGGCTTAGAAAATATTATTTTGGTCAGTATAGAAGTAATAGAAGTCTATGGAAAGTCCCCACATTTTAAAGAAACATACACACGTGCGTGGGTGCATACATATAGAAGCTGCTATATCAATTTTATCTTTAAAATGTAGTGAAGCCAACAAATATTTATACTAAAGGACAGTGTGTTCAAGTTTCTCATTAATTACAACAAAGAAATGTTCTTGGATACAAAACACCTCTAGAAACTGTTTAACTGAAAGCATGAAAAGCTCAGTTATTTAAAACTTGTTTTGCTAAACTGAAAGTAGACCTTGAGCACAAAATTAATGCTGCAAATTCACAAAAAATAAAAATAAAATAAAAGCCCCATAACTTGAAAACTGAAAGTAAAGAAAGTTCAAATGCACAAACCCTTAAATATGTAAATGTTATTTTACAGCATAAAGAGGGCATTTAACTTGAGATGAATAAAACACTTGCTGAGAATATGTTAGGCCTTTATTTATTTTGTGTAACATACATTTAAAATAATTTAAACATTAAATATTTATGAATTAGTTGAATCAAGTAGGAACCAAAGCACAAATGTTTTGACAAAACAAACAGTTACACTTTGGTGAAAAGACATTAAGACTACCACAAAGAAAACCAAACCCCTTGTGCATATACTTTACATATTAATGCTAAACCAAAGTGATACTCCACAGCTGTGATTCCTGCATGAGGGGGTGGGGAGAAAGAAGAAGAAGAATAAGAAGAAGAAAAAACTACTTAACTATCTAAATGGGGACATTCCATAGGCGTAATGGTTTTTATACTGTACAAAACGTATTTTATATTGCCATACAGCTAAACCTACCCCTTACAGGAAACTTTCTGCATTTTTACAATTTCAAAAAACTGGTTTTACAAATGAGGACGTCCCCCAAAGGAAGGTTTTTGGAAATTTTGTCAGGTTTAGCTCACTTTTGGGTACAAATTTGTCCCCAAAATATGGTTAAGTAGGCACAGGCGCACGCACACACACACACGCACACACACACACATAAACACACACACAAACTAGTGCTACTGAATGAAAGTCAAAACTACATCTGCTAAATCATTGTGAGGTTTACAGGCTAACAAGATTTCCATTCAGCTCCCGTTTACACTTAGATGGGGACTCAATACCTTTAAGTCAAGTCAAGTCACCTTTATTTATAAAGCGCTTTTAACAATACAGATTGTGTCAAAGCACTTAACAGTATCAAATTGGAGGATAGAGTGTCAGTAATGTATAAAGATTAGATTAAACACTCAATTTTCAGTTAAACACATTTCATTATTGAATTCAGAGATGTCATTGTCTAGCTCAGTTTAGTTTAAATAGTATCTGTGCAATCAAATCGATGATAATCGCCAGAAATTAGAAACGCCGGTCACAAATTAGAAGTACAAAATGAGGATTTGTAAAGAAAAATGATGGAGGATTTTGATATAAGCCAAGAGGAGACTGGTTTTCCTTTGCTAAAATAAGGAAACTATGCTTCCTTTACTTCTGTAAACAAACTCGTGATACTAGCATGTTCTCACCATTCATCCAAAAGGAGAAAGTCTCATACACCTTGGATGCCTTGAGGGTGAGTAAATCATGAGCTAATTTTCATTTTTTGCGTGAATTAACCCTTTAGCTGTATTGGAACTTGATTAATCTTGCCAAAAGCACATGATATATGACGTCCGAAGCTTCATTCGCCTAAAACCATGTGACTGCTTTAGTATCTTGTTCAAATAAAGCAAACCTCAGCGCCGTTTCATTTACATAATGCGGCATCATTATGTTTTTTCCCCCAATATCATAATTTATATACGAAGCTCAGATTAAATTTGGCTATGAAATAACAGTCTAAGTACTGAGTTACAATTCAAATAGACAGATCACAGATTTAATTTAATAATTTATATTTGATTTATTGCCAGTATGCCAACACAAATGAATGACTTTGACAATGACCATTATTCACAGTAATTTAAAACAAACAATCAGTTTCAATCAGAACCAGCAGCTGTAATGGAACACAGCACTTTAGAAGGTGCTGGTCATTTTTATGATCACTAGATGGCCACAACATAAACGGTGTTTAAAAACTTTGAGTAATGAACCTCTTTCAGATACAACTGTGTTGAAAGCTTCTCTGGTTCTGATCGCTTCACTTCCCCATCACTACATGAATCATTCGCATTTGAAACTGTATATTCAAAGGAAAGAAAGAAAGAGAGGTATCCCTTACGGAAAGAAAATATATTTTATTATATATGAACGGTCAATATATTAAAGAATATCCAGTATATTGGTAATTATATTGAATAATACACTGTGGTAATATATTATAATATACTGAAAAATACATAATGAATTGCCACTTTCCATATATTTGGAAATATATGTCAACATATCTGGTGCTCATATAGTCACATTTATATGAGAATATATATTAGCAATATATGAACAAAATTCAGGGTAAATATTTATTTTAATATATTTTCATACATGGAATTATATATTTGTAAATATAAAAATATTGGCTACACATATAATTTAACATATATGCAGTACAATGTCACATGTACAGGTGCATCTCAATAAATTAGAATGTCATGGAAAAGTTCATTTATTTCAGTAATTCAACTCAAATTGTGAAAATTGTGTATTAAATAAATTCAGTGCACACAGACTGAAGTAGTTTAAGTCTTTGGTTCTTTTAATTGTGATGATTTTGGCTCACATTTAACAAAAACCCACCAATTCACTATCTAAAAAAAATTTCAATACTTCATAAGACAAAAAAAAAAAAAAAAAAACATTTTTAGTGAATTGTTGGCCTTCTGGAAAGTATGTTCATTTACTGTATATGTACTCAAAACTTGGTAGGGGTTCCTTTTGCTTTAATTACTACTCAATTCGGCGTGGCATGGAGGTGATCAGTTTGTGTCACTGCTGAGGTGGTATGGAAGCCCAGGTTTCTTTGACAGTGGCCTTCAGCTCATCTGCATTTTTTTGGTCTCTTGTTTCTCATTTTCCTCTTGACAATACCATCACAATTAAAATAACCACTTTTTGGAGCACTTCATGCTTCCTTCTGCTGACCAGCTTTTTAAAGATGCTGATTTCATTTTCCAGCAGGATTTGGCACCTGCCCACACTGCCAAAAGCACCAAAAGTTGGTTAAATGACCATGGTGTTGGTGTGCATGACTGACCAGCAAACTCACCAGACCTGAACCCAATAGAGCATCTCCTCAGGGCTAAAAGCACCGCCAACAACTCGAGGCAATTGATATGCCAATGCAGCCGAGGTCCTGTCCAAACCCCTTAAGCTGCATGGCTGTTGCACACGGCTCCCCAGCCTGTCTTGGAAGCATCTGTTGTAACAACAATGCATCTGGACACTTTCTCTAAGGGCACTCCTGCCTATAGAAAAGAAATGTCCTCCCAAGGGCTGAATGCGCGGCGACACGACGGTGTGATGTCCACCCGGTGTGACCCATTGCGCTATGCCCATCTCGGGACCCGGATACAAAGCCGGTGCTGAAGCGGTCTCATATGCATCAGACCCAACGGCGTGACCACGGCTGAGGATGCCATATGCCCAAGGAGCCTCTGAATTTTTTTTAGATGGACCGCTGTTTTCCTCTTGAGAACCCTCAAGCATTTCTGCACTGACTGGGCACAGTCTTGAGAAAGACGTGCAGTCATCATAACCGAGTCCAGTTATTAGTATACACCGAGAAAAGAGATATTCTGCACAGGGGAGAGTTCGCTCTTTTCCCAGTCGACCCGAAATCCCAATCGGGCTAGGTGGTCGAGGACCATGTCCCTGTGTGTGCAAACCAATTCCCGCGAGTGAGCTAAAATTAGCCAGTCGCCGAGATAATTGAGAATGCGAATGCCCACTTCCCTGAGAGGGGCGAGGGCAGCTTCCACGACTTTCGTAAAGACACAGGGAGACAGGGACAGCCCGAAGTGAAGAACTCTGTACTGATATGCTCATCCCTCAAAGGCAAACCGAAGAAATGGTTTGTGCCCTGGTAGGATTGAGACATGAAAGTACGCATCCTTCAGGTCTATTGTCACGAACCAATCCTGATTTCTGGCACATGTTAATATGTGTTTGAACATTCTGAACGAAAGCTTGTGAAGGGCACAATTCAGAACCCTCAGATCCAGGATCGGTCTGAGCCCACCGCCTTTCTTGGGTACAAAGAAGTACGAGCTGTAAAACCCCCTCTTCATCTCGGCTAGGGGGACAGACTCGACTGCACCCTTTTGGAGAAGGGTTGCAACCTCCGCCCGAAGAACAGAAGCATTCTCGCCTCGAACCGAGGTGAACAGAATGCCTCTGTACTTGGGCGGGCGCCTAGCAGAATGAATCGCATAGCCGAGTCGAATGGTTTTGAGAAGCCATCGCGAGGGATTGGAGAGGCTTATCCAAGCGTCCAGATACCCTGCCAATGGACTCAGGGGAACCAGTTTCGATGTATCTCGGGCGGGGTTGCTGTGGCTGATCGGAGTGGAAGGCACAGTGGTAGGAGGTGAAACGTTCTGTAACACACACCGTGCCTTGTCCATGGTATCTTCCCCATGCGCCACTGACGGATGAGGGAACATGGGTTCGCCAGTATGCGTCAAGTGGGCTAGGTGACAGATTTCCTGCATCTGAACGTGAGGAGACAGAGTGTCTGTGTCCAAGCAGGTTCTGATGCATGGTGTCAGCGTTAGGCCTTTGCATATGGGAGGGCCAATAACACTGTGTGTGTGACCCAGAAAAGAAGGAATCAACTGGGAGATGGCCAGTGTAAAGCCGGATCCACCTCCCATTCCCCCCAACGGATGTGGACCCGAGCTGGTCAGATAATCCCTCCTTCCTGGGCTGCCCGTCTCAGGAGAACCTTGTAGCCTTACAAGGGTACTTGGTGTCCTGTTACCGAGCTGGTGGTGCCAACTTCCTGTGAGAATTAGACCAATTAATTGGTCTTAACTGCAGGTCCAGGCTATTGCGGGGCCTCGGCAGTCCTCGCAAGGGGCTGTCCCTGGTGATGAGCAGACACAGTCTTCTTCTTAATCATGGAGAACTGCTGAGAGAATTATTCCATTATGTCACCAAGAGACCAACCTGTGAAATGGGGGAAATCAAGAAAGCGAACTTTCTCTGCATCCCGCATCCCAGCCAGGTTGAGCCACATGTGCCGCTTCTGGACTAGAAGTGTAGACATCGCCCTACCCAGAGCCTGCGCCGTGACTTCATAGCCCAGAGGGCACAGTCAGTCGTCGAGCACAGTTCCTGCAACGCCTTTGGGTCGGGACTACCCTCGTGTAGACCTGCAGGACGGTCAGGTCGGATACAGCTTGTCCAGAAGCCATGTAAGCCTTTGCCACGAGTGCCAAAGAAACTTACAGGCCCTGGACGGGAGGCCTGGGTGGCCCCACCAAGTGACGGCATTCACGAGCAGAATGCACTGCAATCGCATTCTCCACCTGTGAGACCCCCATATACCCTCCTCGCTGGACCACCATTGAGGGTGGTGAGGACGGAGGAGTTGGTATATCGTTTCCTGGCTGAAAAAAGAGGCTTCCACGATTCTGTCAATTCCTCGTGCACTTCCGGTCCAGCGGCGAGCACTGAAGAAGTCCACTCCAGCCCGATGCTTTTGGCCGCCCCAGGCAAGCACAGCCGGCATTTTAGTGCCTGCCTCAAACTGAAACTCAGCCCGCCCGTGGAAGCTTGGTCATTTGAGACATCAGCTTCTGATGGCTCAAGCCCGCTCTCCGATGCTGCGAGAGACAGCTCATCTTCTTTGCGAGCGCCGAATGAGAGATTAAACTCATACTGAGACAAGCTGTCAAACCCATTCAGCAGCTCAACTGGAAGACATGAAGCCTGCAAGACACGAAGCATGCAAGAAGCGAGAGATGCGCGGGGATCCCCCGGCGGAACTACTCTCGCTTCCACCTGCTCTCCCCCGACGCACGTCGCTGAGGCCTCATACCCGGAAGTAGAAGGACTGGAGCGGGAAGCAGTCGGGGTGACTCGCATTCCTTAAAAAAATAAAAATAAAAAATTTGTGAACGCGAGTCACGAGCGCAACAAGCTTATGGTCATGTCCTTGCAAGCGGGACATAAACCATCTACAAGCGCTGTTTCAGCGTGAGTATAACCCAACACTGAACACAGCACTCACGCCGGTCATTTAAGAGAGATGTGAACCTGCACCAGAAGAACACTGATGGAAAGGTATGTTTGTCGACACACATTATTCCGCCCATGAAGCTCTTTTAGAGAAATTGCTTTTAGAAGAAATTTACATTTACATTTAATCATTTAGCAGACGCTTTTATCCAAAGCGACGTACAAATGAGAACAATAGAAGCAATCAGACCATCAAGATTGCAGCAGTATACAAGTGCCATGACAAGTCTCAGTTAGTTCAGCACAGTACACGTAGCTAGTTTTTTTTTTTTTTTTTTAAATAATAGGTAGGTGTTAGTATTAGTTGGTCAGGTACTGCCGGAAAAGATGTGTCTTTAGATGATTTTTGAAAATGGCTAAAGACTCAGCTGTTCGAATTGAGATCGGGAGGTCATTCCACCAGCTGGGTACAGTCCAGGAAAAGGTCCGTGAGAGAGATTTGGTACCTCTTTGTGATGGGACCACAAGGCGTCGTTCACTTGCAGAACGCAAGCTTCTGGAGGGAGCATAAGTTTGAACTAGTGAGCTTAGATATATTGGTACAGAGTTAGTTGTTGTCTTGTAGGCAAACATCAGTACCTTGAATTTGATGCGAGCGGCTATTGGTAGCCAGTGTAGCCTGATGAAGAGAGGGGTAATGTGAGCTTTCTTCGGTTCATTAAAGACCACTCTGGCTGTTGCATTCTGGATCAGTTGCAGAGGCTTGATAGTACTTGCGGGAAGGCCTGCCAAGAGCGCATTACAATAGTCCAGTCAGGACTATTGTAATGCGCTTAACGATCACCACTGAAGCACCCAGGGGTACTCTCACGACACATATCTGTGTATGAAAATGAGAGACCGCTACCTGTGCTGTAGATCCAACGACGAGGAGATCAAGAGGTGAATGAGTGCTGCTTCTCACCAAGAGACACTGTATCGGCTCCGAAAAATAGAACTAGTAAACAGATGCTATGCTAGCCTATTTATACCCGTATATCCAGGTGTGGCCAGCTATGCAAATTCTGCACACCCAATTTCATTGGCCTTTTCTCAAATATGTCTGAGGTGTTTGGGCTCCCAAGAGTGACCCCTAGTGTCGTACACTCGACACAACGTCAAAGTGAACGAGAGAAGGGGAACTAAAGAACTTGCAATCATGTCAGTTTGCTGATTAAATAGAGGACTAGCGTGTACCTTTTAATAAATAGATAAAACTGTCCAGATTGCTATACACTGCTAGTACACATGCATTTATACCTGATCAGTTTGTTGGTATAAATTAGGTTGATTAAGTGCTGATGTAAATTTTAAGTTTATTTTCTTCAGAATAAAGTTGTGTCAAAGTAAATTTGAAAGAAAAACAAATACAACTTAGTATAATAATTTTAAATAGCCTAATGTGGAAACATACATACATCATGGTTCAGCCCAAATAACACTTTTGTGTTCTCTTTTTATAGAATCTTTTTGGCATAAAGAGTTCTTTGGAGTTGAGTAAAGAACCATAAGGTTCTATATAGAACCCCAAAGAACCTTTTTTCTAAGAGTGTAGACATGCTCTAAAAGCTGCCAGGGCCGAGCATATGCACAAACTCATAGAAAATAACTGAAACAATCCAAGGTTTTTATTTAGCACAGTGGATTAACAGTCTGTATAGAAATATAAGAAAGTACTAGATGAATTGTGCTTGTATGCAAATCAAAGACACTGAAGAAAAATAAATGCTTAGGTGTCCGTTGACCATTTGCCTGTGTTTTAGTTGTTACAGATTTCTGGCATATCGCTCCTTCCTTGGCCGTCGGGTGCATGTCGTGATTCCAGCCTATGTGGTGATGAGGATCTCTATGATTAACCCTATGAGTTACATTGAACATACAGGTGCATCTCAAATTAGAATGTCGAGGAAAAGTTCATTTATTTCAGTAATTCAACTCAAATTGTGAAACTTGTGTATTAAATCAATTCAGTGCTGACAGATTGAAGCTTGATTAATTGTGATGATTTTGGCTCACGTTTAACAAAAACCACCAATTCACTATCCGTCTGTGTGCAATGAATTTATTTAATACACAAGTTTCACAATTTTAGTTGAATTACTGAAATAAATGAACTTTTCCTCAATATTCTAATTTATTGAGATGTGCCTGTATGATTATAAGAAGCCCAACAGCAGCACTTACAGTGAACAGAGTTCAACTACAAACTCACTGATATTATTTGATAAATAATTTCAATAAAGCAACATGTGAGTATTACAGGGTATGTTGATAATTGTGGTTCATTGTAACCTAGGGTATTTCGCATTAATATGTCTGTTGTGGTAATGCTAACATCAGAGGTGGGAAGTAACGAGTTACTTAACGAGTAAATTTTTTGGGTAACTAATACTTTTAGAGTATATTTAAAAATGGGCACTTTTACTCTTACTCAAGTACATCTTTAGTGAAAAACAAAACAAAACAAAAAAACGGTACTTTTACTTAATTACTGTGGGCGACGCTCCTCTCGTTACTTTATCTTAATGCAATAAAAGTTAAAAATCCTTCAATTTATTCCAAAAGCGCTGTCTACTTTTTTTCTGGGCAATGAGCGATGCCCGTTCGCGAATGATTCATTCTTTTGAGTCAATTCTGTTCAAAGGCTTGATCAAACCAGTTGGCAGACCAGTGAATCGGTTAGCGAATCAGTTTGAATGATTCGTTCAGTTCCCTGCCGCACGCGCGGAGTCGTCTGAAGCGGTTGTAACATCAAGAGCGTTGAAAACGTGGCTTTGTATCTACAGTCAGTTGAAAGCAAATCTGGAAAGGCTATGGTTTGCTAGCTATGATATCTTTATTAGATGAACACCGCGTGTGCTGTCGTTCCACAGGTACAAATTCGATGATTCGATTTACATGTTGCAGAACAGACGGAAGAAGATCCGTCAATGTGCATTTGTTTCGTTACGTTCTGTAGCGGTCATGTGAGGAGTTTTCACTCTTCTCCTTGTCAGAAGTTATATAAATATATAATACATAATTACTATACTTTAAAATTTAATTTAATTCAGTGAGGCAAATCAGATTTTTTATCAGCCGTTACTGTAGTTTTCAGAGTCGTACGATCCTTCAGAAGTCATTCAAATATATTGATTTATTACCAGTGTTGTTGAAAAAAACAGCATATGCTGGTTAGGTATGTTTTGAAGCTGGGATGCTGGTTTAAGCTGGTCCTTAGGTGGCCATGTGCTGGTCAGACCAGCTTAGGACCAGCACATGACCAGCTTAAACCAACTCAAACCAGCATCCCATGCTTCAAAACATACCTAACCAGCATATGCTGTTTTTTTTTTGTTTTTTGTTTTTTTCAACAGCGAACAGTTTTGCTGCTTAATATTTTTTGGAACCAGTGATGTTTTGTTCAAGATTATTTTATGAATAGAAAGCTAAAAAAAGAAAAGCATTGATAATAAATCAGGCTGATAAAAATTCTGATTTGCATCACTGAAATAAATTACATTAAAAAAAAAAAAAAAAAAAAATCATTAAAAGTATTTTGAACAGCTGTGTGTGTGTGTGTGTGTGTGTATACACATTTTATCTAAATATCTACAGTCGTGGCCAAAAGTTTTGAGAATGTCATAAATATTAATTTTCACAAAGTCTGCTGCTTCAGTGTTTTTAGATCTTTTTGTCAGATGTTACTATGGTATACTGAAGTAAAATTACAAGCATTTCATAAGTGACAATTGACATTAAGTTTAAGCAAAGACTCAATATTTGCAGTGTTGACCCTTCTTTTTCAAGACCTCTGCAATTCGTCCTGGCATGCTGTCAATCAACTACTGGGCTACTTCCTGACTGATGGCAGCCCATTCTTACATAATCAATGCTGGGAGTTTGTCAGAATTTGTGGGTTTTTGTTTGTCCACCCGCCTCTTGAGGATTGACTGCAAGTTCTCAATGGGATTAAGTTCTGGGGAGTTTCCTGGTCATGGACCCAAAATTTCAATGTTTTGTTCCCCAGGCCACTTACTTATCCTTTGCCTTATGGCAAGGTGCTCCATCATGCTGGAAAAGGCATTGTTTGTCACCAAACTGTTCCTGGATGGTTGGGAGAAGTTGCTCTCGGAGGATGTTTTTGTGTCATTCTCAAAACTTTGGTCTCCTAAAGTTGATTCAGCTGTGGGATCAGGGCACCTCCAGTGCAGAGCTTGCTCAGGAATGGCAGTGGGCAGGTGTGAGTGCATCTGCACGCACAGTGAGGCCAAGACTTTTGGAGGATGGCCTGGTGTCAAGAAGGCCAGCAAAGAAGCCACTTCTCTCCAAAAAAAACCATCAGGGACAGATTGATCTTCTGCAGAAAGTATCGTGAAAGGACTGCTGAGGACTGGGGCAAAGTCATATTCTCCGATGAAGCCCCTTTCCGATTGTTTGGGGCATCTGGAAAAAGGCTTGTCAGGAGAAGAAAAGGTGAGCGCTACCATCAGTCCTGTGTCATGCCAACAGTAAAGCATCCTGAGACCATCCATGTGTGGGGTTGCTTCTCATCCAAGTGAGTGGGCTCACTCACAATTCTGCCCAAAAACACAGCCATGAATAAAGAATGGTACCAAAACACCCTCCAACAGCAACTTCTTCCAACAATCCAACAACAGTTTGGTGAAGAACAATGCATTTTCCAGCACGATGGAGCATCGTGCCATAAGGCAAAAGTGATAACTAAGTGGCTCGGGGACCAGAACGTTGAAATTTTGGGGCCATGGCCTGGAAACTCCCCAGATCTTAATCCCATTGAGAACTTGTGGTCAATCCTCAAGAGGCGGGTGGACAAACAAAAACCCACTAATTCTGACAAACTCCAAGAAGTGATTATGAAAGAATGGGTTGCTATCAGTCAGGATTTGGCCCAGAAGTTGATTGAGAGCATGCCCAGTCGAATTGCAGAGGTCCTGAAAAAGAACGGCCAACACTGCAAATACTGACTCTTTGTATAAATGTCATGTAATTGTCGATAAAAGCCTTTGAAACGTATGAAGTGCTTGTAATTATATTTCAGTACATCACAGAAACAACTGAAACCAATATCTAAAAGCAGTTTAGCAGCAAACTCTGTGAAACCTAATATTTATGTTATTCTCAAAACTTTTGGCCACGACTGTACATAAAATACACTATATTCAGTATCTGATCCAAAGTAACTAACTACTTGAGTAGTTTTTTTTTTTTTTTTAATCATCCAATACTTTTTTACTCTTACTCAAGTAACTATACAGACTATTATTTTTACTTGAGTAAATATGTCTTCAAGTACTTTTACTTTCACTTTCAGTACAGTTTTTGGGTACTCTACCCACCTCTGGCTAACATACACTCTCTTCACCTCTGTTGCCACGGTTAAAAAAAAAAAAAGTCATCCAAAAAAAAAAAAAAAATTAAATAAATAAATAAATAACAGATTTTTAAACGAATGACTGAAAGGAAGCACAAATTATCCACCTGAAATGGACACATTAACGTTTTTCTTCCAAGATTGACCGAATCACTCTCCATTAGGCCTGATTCAGAAATCTCTATAACAGAGGAGACATTAAAATATACTCACTATCCCCATCTCTGCACTCAGATTTCAGTGTGTCTTCTATAGCAGCTGTTAATATTCCACACACACAAAAAAGCAAATTATGATTTTTATTTTATTTATTTATTTTTTTTAAGAATGACAGTACGCTGAGAACAATGTAGCTGGTCGGTAATATAGTCAAAAACCTTCCGATCAGCAGTTTCAGATGCACTGTATGCTCTCTTATAAGCAACCCTTCTTAAATTTGATCTTTGTTCTTATCTGTACTGAGAAAATATATATTAGAAAATAAAGGTGATAAGAATGTCAACCTTGAACAAATATAAACACCAATCAACGAACACTACCACAGTTGGGTGATCAGCTCAAGACAAAGTAATCGTATGTTCATAATCATGACTTTTCAAAGATCATTAACCTCATTACAATGAAACCAAATTGTTCAGGAAATCAGAAATAAATACACAACTTCATTTTGCAAATAAG
The DNA here is from genome assembly GCA_036784905.1 of Acrossocheilus fasciatus. Lineage (NCBI taxonomy): Eukaryota > Metazoa > Chordata > Actinopteri > Cypriniformes > Cyprinidae > Acrossocheilus > Acrossocheilus fasciatus. The sequence goes on from CM071944.1 coordinate 47,216,155, forward strand.
AGAATGTTAATACGTTATCATGCAGTGGCGGTTCTACATTGAATTACCCCCTCTGAGCGCCCATCTCCCACCCCCAATCCGACAAAAAAAAAAAAAGTGTAGGCCATGTTTTACTATAATAATATAAGTACTATACTAGCTTATATTTCTCATTTGCACAAATCCTTCCACAGAACATTTGAAAAACACAATTCTGCACAAAACAGTATATGTTATCAGAACTTAAATAAATATACTCTCTATATATAATAAACACTCTGTGTTTATTTGGCAACTCGACAACAGATTTCCCATCCCCCAACACTGTCACTCACGACCAGAAGTCAAGACTAAACCAATTCACCTCCACATAATCGTTTTGTATTACCTATTTTTATTAGCCATTTCACACAATTCAGAAAAAAAAAAAAAAACGTTCAAATTATAGGCCTGTGTTTTAATATTATGAATGAAATGTGCGTTATTTGGAAGAAAGTCAATGTGTGACTTTAGCCCACTTGTCCCACTAATGGAGGACAAGCCCTCCTTGTCTGCTCCATTTGGGAGAGGTGAACTGTTATATTCAATTTTGCCAAGTAGGCCTGCCCCCGACTAAAGATTTTTCTAGTCAACTAGTTGCGCATTTATGTTAAATTGATTTGTATAATAACCTAAACCATCTTTTAATATAGGCGTTTAGGCGTATTATAGCCAATTCCGCGCTCAAGCGCAGGCATAAACCTTGCCGCAAAGCACCGGCTAATGATTATGAATGCATCAGAAAAAGAAGACATTTTAATTATTTATTAACAAGTGCTTTCTCAGTCAGTGTCTGCTGGAAAGATGAAGTTGCCGAATGCCATTATATGCCTGACTTGTTTGAGTTTGAGTTTTTGCTCTTTTCCTCGCTTTCATTCAGTTTGTAAATGCTCCGTGCACATTTTACTTTCACTTTTAAATTTGCGGCAATTCGGCATCAAACAGTTGTTTGTTTTTAGTTCGTTTGAGTTTTCCCACTTTCCTTTGCTTAAATTGCTTGTAAAAGCACGTGCATTTTACTTTCACTTTTAAATTAGCAGTAAATTCGGCATCAATTGCTTGAATAAAATAACAAATAACTTACAGATTTTAAATAGGTATACAAAACTGAAAATCAGTAAAGACTGAGTAACAACAGGTTGGTAACAAATAGGCTACAAAATGTAGAATTAGCAAAACGATTAAGAAAGTTTGGAGGCACGGACTGCATACACATTTATGTAAAATAAGGGGGGGGGGGGAATCACACAGTTTAAATAAAATAAAAATCAGCAAATACTGTGGAACCAAATAAATGAGAAACGAATTTTAAAAAATAAATAAATAAACTTCCAATATTAGGCTAAATGGCAGGTCAACAGGCTTTTCCAAAATCCAAAATATTTTTTAAAACAGGAGCTTTTACATTTCGTTTTGAAACTCTTCTGCCATCATCTTGTCTGTCTCACCTCACTCTTCTCGACAGTCAGCTCGACTCACTCTCCTCACGTGATACATGAAATCTGGTCTGTGATGCGCGACTGTCGTTTGTTCGGTGTGCTGCATTGAGCAGCCGCATTTTTTTTTTTTTTTCCAAGTGCCTTTGCCGCCCCCCACGTGTTATGAAAAATTCACCCATGCCTAAAACCGCCACTGTTATCATGACTTTTTTTTTTTCTTCTTCTGCCAATGCGTCAAAACATGACTGGCACCGACACATAACGTTAATTACCGTATTGACCCGAATGTTTTTTTTTTTTTCTTGGAAATACATCTGAAAAAAAAAAAAAAAAAAAAAAAAAAACGCGGTCTTCTTACATTCGAGGTCTAGACTTTGACATGTCAATAATACACCCACAACAATAGGTGGCGCCAAACACGCATAAAACGAGTGTGCCATGAAATATGTAATGTAATGTGTGTTGAAAAGATCGCGAGTGAAAACAAAAGAAAAAGAAAAGCTTACAGCGGCACGAGTTGTGACTGTCATTTTAGTCTGATGGGAACAAACTTCCTCTGTAAGTGACTTTAAAACATAAGACAGTACCCAGATTTGAAGACTACAATAAGATTTAACTTCTACTGTTAATAAAATTTTGGTAGGCTACTATGAGATGGATAGCCTAAATGTTATATAATTCAGATGGGCTACCTGTTATTTTTATGGTATATTAAAAAGTGTATATTTTCCAGTGTCATTGTTGGTACATTTTACCAGTATTTACCATACTGTCAAAACAAAAAAATAAAATAGGAAAAATATGCACTATTAAAATAATTTAAGAAAAAAGTTTTACAGAGGGGGAAACAAACGAGATTTGGTTTTCCAAAAGGTAGCCTACGTCTGGAAAAAGGGGGGTCATCTTATAATCAGGGTCGTCTTATATTCGGGTCAATACGGTAAATAGAAATCTTACCTGAAGTCAGTCACAGTGAGGTTCCAAAGCTTGGCCATATACACTTGCAGAAGCTGCTAAAAATAAGAACATACCGCTATATTTTCTAATTAATTTCATAGTTCCAACAAAATAATTTAAATTCGGTCATCACTCACCCTTAAGATGATCCAAATCATTTTATTTTCAAGAAAAAGACAAGATGTTTTAAATTAAATCTAAGAGATTTATGTTTCTCCGATGAAAGAAGGTTCAGCAAAGAAAAAAATAAATAAATAAAGTAATCCACATGAATTGTGTGGTTTCCTCCAAGTGCTCTAAAGATACAAGCTCGCTCTTATATAATATAACGGTTTAAATTTAGATTCACATTAAAAGGACATTTGCACACAACATATGATTTATGAAGGTCCCGGTGCGAGCTCATTATATGAATCACTCAAAGCCGTTCATTGGGTCAGGAACCTATCAGCTTTAGTCTGTGTTGTTTGAACTTAAGTAAACATGCTTTTTTAAAAAAAAAAAAAAAAAAAAAAAGTCAGAAATCTTAATGACTAACCTAAATATTACCAACTATATTTAATGGACTACAATTTATGACAAAATAGTAATCTACCCAGCTCCGATTAGGACAGTGTTTATTGCCATCAGTGTAAAAGTGCAAGTACGCTCTTTTTTTTTTTTTTTTTTTTTTTACATATTTAGAAACCAATGAGTTGATTCATTTGCCGCACCTGATCTGAAATGAGGACACATTTTCTACAATAAATTGTTTGTAGAAACTTTAATGAATTCTTAAGCTTAAAACAGGGGAAGAGAAATACCGGTTGAATATTTGTCGTCAAAATGCTTCAGTAATCATTCACATAAGCAGACAAGGACACAAACCTTGTGCACACTCGTTAAAACCAACCTCACCTTTACAGTGACACCTACAAGCCAAAAATCCCAGTGAAAAAAAAAAAAAAAAAAAAAAAGTCACAAGCAATAGATTAACTTTTTTTTTTAAAGAGGAAAGTGGATACATTTTCTAAAACCAAAGTTGAACCGGTGACGCGTCCTCCATCCTCAGCATGTTGCCTTCATTCATAAGAAACATCCCATTTCTGTACAAGCGGACACTAGTCTTGTTACAGTAAGTGCATTATGCAAGCGCCACAAGCAGAGCAAATGTAACTCAATTGTGCAAATCAAATGGCTAACATTACTATAAAACACACCCAGCACTGCAACCAAATAAAGCCTTTAGTGCACAACCTGGAAGGCAGTTTCATATTAAACAGATGCAGGAAACAAGAGGAGAATGAGGAAACTAGCAAAAAAAAAAAAAAAAAAAAACACCCCACATACACAAAATGAAACGAATGAAGTTACAAATTGACATTAGAGATTACTTTACATTGATGTTTTTTATTTTATAAACACTAACATTAAAAATAATTAATTTTAGTCACATAAAGCCATCTTAATCTCAGTATTTTGTGAACCAGTTTATGAAGGTAGGATGCAGTACAGGAGCACGACACTCAGGAGAGGAAAACTGAGAGCCAGGGATGGGTTTGTTGCAGCTGATGACAGCTTTGTAAGATTAGTAGTTTTGATAACCGATGTTAGCGTTATAAGGCCAGTAGTTGGGTTTCCTACAAACCCGGTAGTTTTGGTACCAGATGTTGGCTTTATGAGGCCAGTAGTTGGGTTTCCTACAAACCCGGTAGTTTTGGTATCAGATGTTGGCTTTATGAGGCCAGTAGTTTTGGGACCCGCTACCTGTGACATCACAATCCTGCCGTGGATGGGCTGAACAGCCCTGAATGTGTTGGTCATCAGGGGAGAGTCGGTGGTCTGGTTGATGTAGACAGTCGTAGTGAAGAGGTCAATCTATTTGGAGAAATCAAAATAATCTGAACCAAAGACACTTTGATCCTTTCCTCCAAATGGATAGAGAAACAAGATAAATAAAAAGAAACCCCACTTGGGAACCATTTACATCAGTTTTCATTTAAGATTGTGTTCAAATGGCTTACAACCAGCGCAAGTCTGTTAAATGTGAATTGCATTTTTACCAAAAAAAAACCACCTTGGTTAAAACAGGTCTAGCTGTATTTCAAGCAATATTCACTTGGTTAAATAGCGAAAACCTGGTTATTGTGCACTTAAACCAGTTTTATTGAAATCTTAAGCATGACTGATGTCACATTAGGTTTTAGTCTTAAAATGAATGCAATTTATGTGCAACCAACCCAGATACAGAAATCTTGAATTTAGGGCTAAATATTTGTCAATAGAGTCTAGACTTACCAAATCTTGGCTGACTTTAACGGAGTCTTTAAAGACGGTCCAAATCACACCTTCGTCACAATTTGGTGTAGTCAAAGAGCCAAGATAACGGTAATACTGAGTCCTGTCCACTCGAGGAAGCAGATCATCCATGGTGAGCTTGTCAGAAACGTGTGTTTTATCACCTGAAATAATTAAAACATTAACTTCTGTACATTACCAGCATACAGAACCACTTCTTTCCTAATACTGTAGGAAAGGGTCCAAACCTGCACTCGCAATTTGTGCTAGATAAGACGTTAATGTCTTCCAGCTCTCTGGTTTCCCGGTGTCATTAGAGGCCTGTGGGAGATTACAGTTAAAACGATCAATTGAACAGTTTCTCCAAATATCAGAGACGAAAAGGTGACATACCTCAATGAAGATCCCAAGAACTGCAAATACTGGATCACTGCCGTTACCTTCAGCCTTATTCACGATATGCAACTGAGACACACAAAACCCTTTTAGAAGACCAGTATAAAACAAAAGCTTTCAGTTGTAGTTACATTGTTTTCAAACCTCCATGGGGTATCGTTTGCCATTCACACCATGTTCAGATCCAGGTGTGGCGCTGCCATTCCCCCAGTGAAGATGAAACTGTGTGCTGGTGAACAAGCCTGGCAGATCACCTCCTTCCACATACATTTTCTTGTGACCAAGTGTAACTTCAACTGAAGAGTGGAACCACAACACATTAAACAGATTCTGTTCCCAGTCAGTAATTCTTACACAAAAGCTGAAACAGAAACGTTACACTACTCACTTGTCCTGCCAGTGTTTTTAATCTCAGTTAAGGTTGCGCGGTCATTGTAGCCAGTGAAGGTGAAAGCGGTCAGATTAGTATTAGCCTGCACATTGGCGGTTACAATGTCTATTGGAGACTGTTGAGTGCCATCACAGTCTTTTTCTGCGATTATGGGCCAAACGGCATCACCTGATACACAGGGGGAAAAACACCTTAAAACATCCCCACCTGGTAATTAACGTCAAATCATGTATAATCCCTGATTTCCAAACAACTGAGGAGCACACATTTTATTTATTTTTATTATTTTTTAATAGAAAATAAAATGATAAAAGAAAATACTTACTACATGAAGGCCTATGATAGCACCAAGCTAAGAAGCAGCACATGAAAAGGGAGAGTAATGTTTGAAACGTCACAATACACGAGGCAATATTAGTCATGGAAATTACAAAGTAATCAAATGACAAACAAACACTTACACACAGGTGTTGTTGTACTGCACACCTCGTGCAACAGACAAGCAGCAAGGCAGGCTATGAAAGCATTCATCTGGAAGAAAAAAAAAAAAAAGGTCCAGTAACGTAATTATCTAACAGATCCATTAAAAATATTTAACACATAGCTCTTTCCAAGAATAAAATAACACTTAAATATAATGCATTAAAGTAGATAAAGTCATTTTTAAACACATTTTTGTGATTCACTTCTCAGGTTTTAGTGCAAAGACAAGTTGCTATCTTACCATTTTGGACAACTAAATGCTTAAACTCCTTCAGTCCTTAACTACTACACTTAACTTTGTCTCCCTTTTTTTTTTCTTTCTTAATTGCAAACCAAACTTGGCTCCTGTATTAAATCTGCAAAACCCTGTTTAAAAAGCACTGTGTATGAAGGCTTTATACTCAAAGGGTTTCAGCGTCCTGAAATGTGCAAAGACGTGATTAACCAGGTATCAGAATGAGCTCATTGAGACAGGTGGCACCTGAAGTGTGTCAAGTGATTAGGCCAATTTGGTTCAGGTGTTTGATGAAAATTTAGGTTGACAGCAATCAAACTCCATCCCCAATCAGGTAGTTTGATGGCCAGTTCATAACCCAGGATCCATGTTCAGTTGGTTTCTATATATTCATATCAGATGTAACTTGTGCATTTTATTAAGGAAAGAAATGTTGTGGACAGTCAGTGTTGTCTACATTACCCAGTCATCACATCAGAGTACAAGTAAAGATACCTTTAGGGATACTGACTCAAATAAAGTTAGAGTAGCTCATTAGAAAAATGTCAAATAATTGAAGTGATATTAGACATTAAAGTAATATTAATATTATAACTATTTAAGCATGAAAAGTTCCGCCATTTCATAAATGGTTACATGGTTGATTACACATAAATTAAAAAGTTATTTGTTAAACAATTTTAAATGTAGGTAAAATTATACATGATAGATAGATAGATAGATAGATAGATAGATAGATAGATAGATAGATAGATAGATAGATAGATAGATGCTGTTTTTAGAATTGTATTCACCCTAAAATAAAAGGTGCATTGTAAACAGTGATTGCGTAGTATATTTTACAAAATTTTAAGAAATTTAAGTTAATCTGGAAATATTAACCCATGTTCAAGGTAAATAATGAGCTAGTGCTCCTTTAAAAATGAATGAGCATAACTAGCATCAACTTATTTAATATAATGGGTTTAATGAACAACCCAAAATTCTAGATTGAAAATGACCCACGCTTAGGTTTGTTCATATTTTCTCATCAGTGGGTTGCAAAACAACCCAAATTTGGTTACCTTCAACCAAGCGACTTTGATATATGTATGATATGGAATTAGCACTTGAGCAGAAATAACGTAAGATCATACAAAAGACAAGCGTTCTCACGTCAGAATAGATTTATTAGTCAAAAACGGAAGCCTGCAAAATGTTTGCAATCCAAGTTGTCTGTACACTGATTTGCAGTGTGGGGGGGGGGGGTAATATTAAGGAGAAACAATTGCTTGCAGAAGCCATGCGTGCTTCACTTCAGATCTATGACACCCCTAAACTTTACCTTGCTGTGTATCATGCTCTCTCATTGGCTGTAGGTCGTCACCGATGTCATTTCCAGTCAGCACATTTCACACTGAATTCTTTCAGCACCGAGCCGGGGATGCCATCAGCCTCGTGTAAGTTAAACCTCTGCAGAGTCCTTTTAACTTCAGCACTTAGTGGTCTGCTGGCAGGGTGATTTTTGTGGCTGGGGTGCTGTTAGATTTTCAAAATATGCAAATAATTAATTAATTAATTAATTAATATAAATTAATACAATTATGTAGGGCCATTGCCCTGCACTGTTCAGCTCCAACCCCAACGAAACACACCTTAAGGGTTACTCTACCCCAAAATTAAAATTGTGTCATTAATCACTTACCCCATGTTGTTCCAAACCCGTAAAAGCTTCGTTCATCTTCGGAACACAATTTAAGATATTTTGGATGAAAACTGGGAGGCTTGTGACTGTCCCATTGACTGCCAAGTAAATAACACTGTCAAGGCCCAGAAAAGTATGAAAGACATCACCAAAATAGTCCATCTGCCATCAGTGGTTCAATCTGAATTTTATGAAGCAACAAGAACACTTTTTGTATGCAAAGAAAACAAAGATAATGACTTTATTCAACAATTCGTCTCCTCCGTGTCTCCACTGCGTCAGCATAGTGCCATTTTGCAGAGTATCTGCTGGATGCAAACTGTGTATGCTGTTCTGTGTCAGCCGCACCACATAGATACGCTGTTTTTGTTCAAATCAACGTAGAAAATGAACGTAGAAAGCGTATCCGTGTGGTGCGGCTGACACAGAACAGCATACACAGTTTGCGTCCAGTGGATACTCTCCAAAACGGCGCTACGCTGACACGGTGGAGACACGGAGGAGACTAATTGTTGAATAAAGTCATTATTTTTGTTTTCTTCGTGTACAAAAAGTATTCTTGTCGCTTCATAAAATTCAGATTGAATCCACTGATGGCAGATGAACTACTGACAATGTCTTTCATACTTTTCTGGGTCTTGACAGTGTTATTTACTTGCCAGTCAATGGGACAGTCACAAGCCTCCCGGTTTTCATCCAAAATATCTTAAATTGTGTTCTGAAGACGAACGAAGCTTTTAGGGGTTTGGAACAACATGGGGTAAGTGATTAATGACAAAAAGTTCATTTTGGGGTGGAGTAAGCAGGGTTTAAATTGGGCCGGGGCCGTCTGGGGCTGAGCCCCGGCACATAGACAAGTAACACGATTAAAACATCACTAACCAAAAATAACTATGTAAACACCAAAACGCAAGTATTATTCTAATTTTATTACATTTAGAGTAAGTGGCGAATAGTGGATATAGCTACTGCCCATAATGCACCTATTGACAGTATAAGGTTTTGCTGCTGAGGTTCACGCAGCCTCTTCAGGAGAAATCAAAACGCGCAACACTAAGAAACGTACTCGGTTACTGTCGTAACCTCGGTTCCCTGAGATACGGAACGAGTACTGCGTCTTGATAAAGACGCATATGGGAAAAAGCCTTTTTTCTCCTGAACTGAAGTCTTATTCAATCACACAGTGAAACTGCACGACTATTGGTTCGTGCAGTGTGTTAAAAACGAACCAATGTGTCGGCAGCGGAGCTGCACGAGCCTATGGCGACGAAGCCCGCCAAAGCCCGCCAGAATGGGCGGGCATCTGGCTATATAAGCGGCCGCTTCGCCATAGGATCATCAGGTTACTTCGACTGAAGCGACGACTGAGTCGTGCAGCTGTCTGGCACGGCAAAGTACGCAGTACTCGTTCCGTATCTCAGGGAACCGAGATTACGACAGTAACCGAGTACGTTCCCTGTCGATACTCCACTCGTACTGCGTCTTGATAAAGACACATATGGGAACTCAATTCAATCACGCCGTGCTAAGGCAGAGGAACGACTGCATAATATTACTCCATAAGCATTTAATGCCCACAGGGAATTTCAATAGTATGCTCCAGGCTAAGCGAGCTAAACTCATAGAGGTTACGCTCGGCCTGGGTGATCATTCCTTATGACCCTTACATACCCAGTACTTCCAGGACCGAGGTATGCAAGAAACCAACTAGAGAGCTTGAGCGCACTGCGGTCAAAAATTCTCTGTCAGGATTGTTCCCATAACGTATACATGTACGCTCATCTAAGCAGAGAGGACCCTAGCCTGTAAGGCTGGTACATCCAGGCTATAAAACCTAGCAAATGTGGATGGCGAGGCCCAGCCGGCCGCCGCACAAATCTCTGTAATGGACACACCACTAGACCAGGCCCATGACGAGGCGATGCCTCTAGTAGAATGGGCTCGTACTCCAATGGGGCATTGTAGGCCCAAGGAAGAGTACGCCTGCGTAACAGCATCCACTATCCACTTAGAGAGCCTCTGCTTCGTAACCGGATGCCCTTTGGCGCGGTTATCGAAGCTGACAAAGAGCTGTTCTGTACGCCTGAATGAGGCAGAACGCTCGAAGTAGATCCTCAAAGCTCTGACAGGGCATAACAAGGACAACTCCCGGTCCTCCTCAGAAGGAGGAAGCGCGGAGAGTGTGATGACCTGAGCTCTGAATGGAGTTGAAAGTACCTTGGGTACGTAACCATGCCTTGGTTTCAGGACGACCTTGGAGTCGTTGGGCCCAAATTCCAGGCAGGCAGGGCTAACAGAGAGCGCCTGTAGGTCTCCTACTTGCTTAACCGATGCTAGTGCTAGTAGCAGAGCAGTTTTCAGCGACAGCGACCGAAGGTTCGTAGACTGAAGCGGCTCAAAAGGAGGGCCTTTTGTGGGCAGGTCCCATGTAGGGACGGTGAGGGGCCGAGGTGGATTCAGCCTCTTGGCTCCCCTCAGAAAACGGACAACTGAGTTGTCTCTGCCTACTGATTGGCCTGCTATAGGGGCATGAAAGGCCGCTATAGCTGCTACGAACACCTTGAGTGTGGAGGGGGAACGTCCATTATCCAGCAGCTCCTGCAGGAAGGACAGAACCACTGCCAACTCGGAAGTAGACGGGTTTTCACCGCGGTCTAGGCACCAAGTGGAGAAAACAGACCACTTAAGGGCGTAGAGACGTCTCGTGGACGGGGCTCTAGCCTCAGAAATGGTGTTTAATACTCGCTCTGGGAGGCTTGTAGGCTCCCGTCGAGCGGCCACAGATGGAGAGCCCACAGCTCGGGCCGAGTGTGCCATATTGTTCCGTTCGCCTGAGAGAGGAGATTCCGTCTCAGGGGCACGGGCCAGGGGGCTGCTGTGAGCAGCTGAACCAGTTCTGACAACCAAGGTTGATTTTCCCACAAGGGGGCCACCAATAGAACCCTGTGTCCTTGTTCCTTGATCCGCCTGATGACCTGAGGGATCAGGGCGATCGGAGGGAATGCATAAAGGAGGAGGTTGGGCCAATCGTGGGCCAACGCATCCCTGACCTTTGAATAATAAATTGGGCAGTGAGAGCTGTCTCTGGAGGCGAAAAGATCTACTTTTGCCTTGCCAAAGATCTTCCAGATCATCTGATCCGTCCGCGGATGGAGCATCCACTCTTCTGAGGGGACATTGCTCCGAGATAACATATCCGCTCCTTGGTTCAATTTGCCCGGCAAGTGTGCTGCCCTTAGCGAGCGCAAATTGCGCTGAGCCCACTCCAGAAGGCGCTCTACCATAATGAAGAGGCGCTTCGAGGAGAGACCTCCTTGGTGATTTATATAGGACACCACGGACATGTTGTCTGAGCGAATCAGCACATGGCGTCCTATTAGGTCTGGCAGAAAAAACCGGCAGGCTCGACATACTGCTAGCATTTCCAAGCAGTTGATGTGGAGGCCGTTCTCCGCTTCCGACCAATGGCCAAAGGTCGGTTTGCCTTCGCACAGCGCCCCCCAACCTGTGTTGGAGGCGTCTGTCGTGACAACCTTCCTGTTGCAGACCATTCCCATAGCCACGCCCTTCTCCATCCATCGTGGGTTCTTCCAGGGGGCCAGGGCTGTCACACAGGCCTGGCTCACTCTGATATGCATGCGTGGGGTGGAACCCGTGGTTTCAACCAGCGTTGGAGGGGCCGCATGCGAAGCAGGCCCAGCTGTAACACTGGCGATGCTGCGGCCATGAGGCCCAGCATTCTCTGAAACGCTTTGAGGGGGCGAGCGGTGCCGCTCTTGAAGGAGGCCGCGAGTTTCTGAATGGCCAGGGCGCGTTCTGGCGCTACTACCGCTCTCATTTGAGCCGAGTCCAGAACTGTTCCCAGGAACGATACTCGTTGTCTGGGGGACAGTGCACTCTTGGCGAAATTGACCCTGAGCCCCAGGCACTTTAAGTGGCTGAGGAGGAGGGTCCTGTGTGAGAGTAGCTCCACCTCTGACTGGGCCAGAATGAGCCAGTCGTCGAGGTAGTTGAGAATGCGGATTCCCATCTGTCGCAGAGGGGAAAGAGCCGCGTCCATGCACTTCGTAAAAGTGCGGGGGGCCAGAGACAGTCCAAAGGGGAGGACCGTGTACTGATAAGCCACTCCCTCGAAGGCGAATCTCAAGAATCGTCTGTGATGGGGGGCTATCTGGATGTGAAAGTATGCGTCTTTCAGGTCCAGAGAACAGAACCAGTCCCCTGTGCGAATCTGCGAGAGGATCTGTTTCAGTGTGATCATCCTGAACGGCCTCTTCATGAGGGCGTGATTCAGGCGTCTGAGATCGAGGATGGGCCGGAGGCCTCCATCCTTTTTGGGAACGAGGAAGTAACGGCTGTAAAAGCCTGATTCGCTCTGAGCTGGAGGAACCTTTTCTATGGCTCCTTTTCCCAACAGTGTCATCACCTCTGAGCGCAGAACGCGAGCGTTCTTGCCCTGTACTGAGGTGGAGACCACGCCGCGGAAGCGCAGGGGTCTTCGAGCGAATTGGAGTGAATAACCTCGTTTTATTATCCCCATAACCCATTCTGACACTCCGGGGATGGCCTGCCAGGCCTCGGCCCGCGTGGCAAGGGGTTGGATAAACTCGAGTGACTGACTGCACGGAGGCAGGGCACTCGTGAGTGGCGGAAGAGGAAATCTGCTCTCTTTTTGAAAATGTTTGTGTTTTATTTTTTCCACTATCACAGCGGATGGTTGCTTGGGCGCTTGTACGGGCCCTGTATTTGCAACAAACAGACTTCCCTCTGCACCCGGAAATGAACGGGGTGAAAAGAGGTTTAAGAGAGGCTGCTTGGTGGGCGGTCCGGCCGTGGCGGGACTTGGCCCTCTCCTCTTCCTGCCCTGTAGATCAGGAAGACGCCGGAGGCGCAGGGTCCAACGCTATCCTGGGTCGGGGGCCCTGGCGCTTCGGAAAGGGGTGGCGTCCGGCCGAGCGGGAACGTCCTCGCGTCTGCTGAGTCTTGGCAGACTGAGGGGCGAGAGCGGCAGGTGCAGGCTTCGCTGGCTGCTGAGTCGGCACAGATTTAGGGCGACTCGAAGCAGCTGCGGAGCTGGAGCGCTTTGGCAGGAAGTGTCGCATGGCCTGTGACGCCTTCTGTGCCTCTGTGAAGCGCTCAGCAAATCCTTCCACCGCAGGTCCAAAGAGGCCGTTGGGGGAAATCGGGGCATCAAGGAAGGGGACCTTGTCTGCGTCCTTGATCTCCGTTAACGTGAGCCACAGGTGGCGCTCGAGCACCACTAGACTGGCCATGGACCTTCCTATCGCCTGGGCGGTGGTCTTGGTGGCGCGCAGTGCCAGGTCTGTTGCACTTCTCAGCTCCCTGAGAATCGCAGGATCAGGCTCAGACTCGTCCATTGCAGAGAGGAGTTTGGCCTGATAGACCTGTAGGACCGCCATTGAGTGAAGCGCCGAAGCCGCCTGTCCAGCTGAAGCGTAGGAGCGTCCAGCGAGCGCTGAAGTGGTCCTGCATGGCTTGGACGGGTGGGCGGCTTTTGCTTTCCAACCGATGGCAGTGGGTGGGCAAAGGTGAGCAGCCACTGATTCATCTAGTTGAGGCATCCTCTCGTACCCCTTTTCTTCAGCGCCGTCAACTGTAGTGAGGGCGGATGAAGCGGAAGTACGGAGGCGAGCAGAGTAGGGGGCGCGCCAAGATCTCGTGAGCTCGTCGTCAACTTCGGGGAAGAACGGCGAGGGTCGCTGGGGAGGGGCCTGACGGCGCCCCGGCAGGAACCACTCGTCGAGACGGCTGCGAGACGGCTCCTCAGGTGGAGACCACTCCAATCCCAGCTCTTTAACCGCCTTTGAGAGGACACGGAAAAGCTCGGTATCCATCTCGGCTTTGGCGGCGCTGGGCGCGGACGAACGCGGGGGGGCGGGGTCAGCCACTGAGCCCGACAGCTCCTCATTGTCCGAAGCTGCCCATGACATGCTGTCATCGACCAGCTCTTCGTCACTTCCCCCGAACGAGACCAGATCGCTCGCACTTGCAGAGGGACGCTGGTCACGTTGGGAAAAAAGGACGGGAGAAACCTCTCTGTGTGGCGAGAGCGAGGCACGCGGGATCTGAGCCGACGTGAGCTCGCTCTCAGCCGGGCGCTGAGCTCCTCTGCCCCGCTGTTTTTTCCTCACAGGTCCCTGAGAGGAAGAAAACGGGAGGGCGCGAGGGGCGGAGTCACTCTCTGAAAAGAAAGCTATCCGCGAGCGCAGAGAGGCGAGACTGATGTTCTCGCAGTGAGAACAATCAGAGCCAGCGAGCGCGGCATCTGCATGGGATTTCCCCAAGCAGGAAACGCACTCGCTGTGGCCGTCATCGGCGTGCAGGGGAGACCCGCACGAGCCGCAATAACGGCGCGGCATTTGCAACAACGCCGATTTGCTCTTTTAGAAAGCGTGAGTTCTCACCGGATGGCGGCAGCGAACAGGACCGGAACCGCCGCGATGCTGGAGCGCGGAGTAAAAGGCGAGTCAGCCGAGCAGTTCGAGGCCACTGGGTTCAGCTGCGAGGCTTGTCTACGGCGAGCAGGCTTCTAGGATCAGCGAGGCGAAGTCGTCGTCGCTGAAGGAGAAGAAATCTGAGGATCCTATGGCGAAGCGGCCGCTTATATAGCCAGATGCCCCGCCCATTCTGGCGGGCTTTGGCGGGCTTCGTCGCCATAGGCTCGTGCAGCTCCGCTGCCGACACATTGGTTCGTTTTTAACACACTGCACGAACCAATAGTCGTGCAGTTTCACTGCGTGATTGAATAAGACTTCAGTTCAGGAGAAAAAAGGCTTTTTCCCATATGCGTCTTTATCAAGACGCAGTACGAGTGGAGTATCGACAGGGAACTCAACATACTGAGGTAAAAAATCAAAATGGAAAGTTTTTATATTTAAAATGCAGTTAGTTAGGCAACATCACTCAACGTTTTCACCATTACGAGTGTGTAATAGTTCTATAAACAGTTCAGTGAGCAAATACAATAACATTAGGTCACTTACATTTTTAGCGGAACCACAGCGTGAGCGCATCTCAAAGCAACCATCCGATTCATTGCTGAATGATTCAGTGTTTTGAACGAATCGGTTGAGTCAAAGTTTCATTAGCCCATACATGAACGTCTGATGAATCTGCCGTTTGAACGAATTTTCCACCATTATTTCTTGTTTATATATTATTTTTTTTTAAAGAATCTCATAGTTTAATGTAGTTGTTTCAGTGTAAATTATTTAATTTGATAACGTAAAGATAATAACAATCACAATTATAATTGAATTTATAGATCAAATGTAAGAATTTGAAATGAAAGTTAATGAGATTAGTGGGAAAATTCCCTCTATAAAGGTAAAAAAAAAAGCCCTTGGATAAAATATAAAAAAACATGCAGATTTATAGCCTATGTCACAGCTGATAGAAAACCGATTAGAATATTGCATTAGAATAAATCATATTTGCAAAAAAAAACAAAACACACACACACACACACACACACACACACACACACACACACACATAATACATATATATATATATATATATATATTTCCATTGTCCTCATTTGTAAGTCGCTTTGGATAAAAGTTTCTGCTAAATTGTTAAATTACCCCCACATAACAAATCCCAATTTAACCCCTGGGAGTAAGTAACGCTTTATCAAGCTAATCAGGGTCTTACCAGGCATAAGATGCCTCCCAATTCAAAGGCTGTGTCCCTCAAAGGGTGCATTTGAAGGCTGTTTGCGTCATGGTGGTGCGACGAAGACTGCTCCAGTTCATGATTCACCCTCCAAAGGCCGCATTCAAAGGCTAACTGCATCACTGCGATAAGACGAAGGCTGCTGTAATCCGGAAGCGACTTCAAATATGCCCCTTGAATCACAAGCAAATGAAGGATACAACAGATGGTTCCTTTGTGGCCTACCCTATCCCAGAATTCATAGCGCAGCGCTGACGATGGGATATTTATTCAAAGAAAATAGCGGGTGATAGTTCTGTGGCGGCCGACAAATACAGTACACTTATAAATGTAAGTATTGTGTTTTAATTTACTCAAATAGCTAGCGAAACAAATATTAAAATTCAGGGATCTGAAAATCTGAACTTTAACAGTGTTACCACTGTGCAGATTCATTCAACCCTAACTTTGTTACTCTAACAATAACTATAACTTCACCCTAACAATAAAGTTTATTGCTAGAAAGTAAACAAATAGCTGATAACTACAGCTGTGTCCAATATCAAAGGCTGCATCCGAAGGACTCAGTTTGGTCTAGTCGAGGGAGGACTGTTCTTCTTGCCTAGCAACTGTGACAGCTGCCATTTACTAGCGGCAGTAACGTCTGTAAGTGGTCTTTTTATATTCAGCAGCAAAAAACTAAACAGGGTTGTGCAATTCAGTAATTAAAAGTCAAAAACTAACAATTCAAGCTCCATAGTTATTTTCATTTTCTTTAACAAATAACACCTATGGCAGCTCTCTTCACACAGTGTTGATATGCGACAGGAGCGGCAATCGGGAACACATCCTTCGAAGGACGCAGCCTTTGAATTGGGATGCAGCTATAATAGAAACTTCCAGACAGGTGTGCTGAGGCACGTTGGAGCTAAATTCTGCAGGACAGGACAGGAAGGCTGCAGCATTGTTTTCACCACCGCTCCTGGAGAGTGCCCGGCCTGAGGAGTTCATCTCCAACCCCACTCAAACACACCAGAACCAGTCTGACAGAAGGTAACTCTCCAGGAGTAGGGTTGGAGACCTCTGTTCTAGATTTATATGGCCCTAGGATGTGGCAGCAATTTTGAACATATTCTGATCATTGTGATCAAAAAAAGTCCTCCTGGGTTTGCCTCCTCTAGCCTCCTTCAGATGACTCTCGTTTCTGAAGTGGTGGTATAAAAGCAATAACATAACAGCAGAGTTTTCAGTACTTTGAGGTGGGGGAAGGCTCTGTGAGCATCCCATTTTAATATAAAAAATATACTACACCTTTTTACCACAGTGTAGAGCAGACCAAAATAAACATAATATCTAGCTCTAACCAGACAAGCAAAGTTGGCAGTTGTTACTTTTACCATCTTGACTCAGAAACCAGGACCTGTCCTAGCTCCGCTGACTCTACCTAGGTGGTCTGCATCACCCCCAGTTTCACCATGGTTACTGGGTCCACTGAAGTCCCCTGCTTTGCCAGAATTCTAGGGAGGTCCAGCTCTGCTGGTTCCACAGAGGGCTTCTTTTCCGCTGGCCCCTCCATGGGGGTCTCCCTCTCCACCGTGGTCCTTTCCTCCGTTGGCTCCTCCTTGGGGTCTCCAGGTTTGCTGTGGTCCCTTCCTCTGCCATGATTGTCTCCTCCTGGCTCAACCAAGGTCTTCTGATCCATCGTGGTCATCTCTTCTGACGGCTCCTCTGTGAAGATTCCCTGCTCCATCAATGCACATTCTCCCAAATTGAACTGTTTTCTGTAAAGCGCCAGGCTGATCCAACTGGAGGGAATCGTAATTCCACACACTGTTTTGGTTCTTTGAATTCTTTCCTTAGCTACCTTTTTTTTAATCCCCGGTGTTTTTTTTTTAAGCCCAAAGTTTACAGGCACTACACCCCCATGAGCTTTGCCTTTGTTATGACTTTTTGTTATTGCATGCAAGCAATGTTGGGGGTGATAAACACTGACAAAATGTAAGTGAAAATGGATAGAAAACTACAGCAACTCTCCATTAAAGGCAGCAATGCAACATAATTTGGTATAATAATTATTGCGAAAGAAGTGTACAAATTTGTGTTCACACACACTAAGAGAATGAGACTCATTATCCATTATGGACATTTCTTTTAACCCTAAAACATAACACAATGCAGTGAATAATTCAAAATATGGGTAAATTACCTGTGAAAAGTCAATACAGAAAATTACTTTACAGTACATTACAGATTTTTTCTAGAGTGTATCACTTTAAAAGTAGAATTTCCCCAGATCTGTTCAGCAGTTGAATCTTTCTGATGTCATGCATGGAGAGTTTATTTCTATCAAATCACCCTCACATTCTGTGGGGCCGTCTGGCTTTTAGAGCCCAAGGCATGAGAAAACCAACTGAATAAAATGGGCCGCATGGATTGCCTTATCTCACTCTTGTCCCTCCTTGGCAACAGAAACCATAAAGCTGGACAAAAGGAAAATAAAACAATTATCATAACTCTATGAGAGTGTGAAATAGAGCTAGCTATATGCTAAATTCACTTTCCCTTAAACATAAATTTACACCCCTGTTAAAAGTGGTGCTGTTTGAGATATAAAAATAATCCAAGATAAAACATGTTAAATCTTTTTACACCTCTATTTTAATGCTAAAACCCACAAAATCATAAAACAGTTTTTTTTAAAGGAAAAACAAAGAAAAATAAAATATTTTAAATGACTCTTAACTTTGTAACATATTTTGCTTATTAATACAGCAGCCAGTATTCTTGAATAAGAGTCAACTTCTTGATTTGTCAATTTTATCCACTCTTCTTTGCAAAGGAGTTCCAGACTGATCATATGGGGATCTCCTACAGCCCTCTTCATTCTGCTAGTTTTCTTTTTTTTCTTCTTTTTTTCAATTGTATTTGGATCTGGGATGTAACTGAAAAAAAAAAAAAAAAAAAAAAAACATTATTTTTATTCTTCTTAAGTCATTTCTTAAGTGTGATTACAAGTGTGTACTTATTTATGCTACATTGTGGGGACATATGATCCCCACAAGGATTGTAAAACCTGACATTTGAAAAAAGATTAAATGATGGTTATCTGAAAGTGTAACAATTCAAGCTGGTTTTCTGTAAGGGGTGGGTTTAGGCTTAGAAAATATTATTTTGTCAGTATAGAAGTAATAGAAGTCTATGGAAAGTCCCCACATATCAAATAAACGTACATATGTGCGTGGGTGCATACATATATGAGCTACTATGTCAATTTTATCTTTAAAATGTAGTGAAGTAGAAGCCAACAAATATTTATACTAAAGGACAGTGTGTTCAATTTTCTCATTAATTACAACAAAGAAGTGTTCTTGGATACAAAACACCTCTAGAAACTGTTTATAAATACTCCGTTTAACTGAAAGCATGAAAAGCTCAGTCATTTAAAACTTGTTTTGCTACACTGAAAGTAGACCTTGAGCACAAAATTAATGCTGCAAATTCACAAAAAAAAATTAAAAGCCCCAGAACTTGAAAACTGGAAGTTAAGAAAGTTCAAATGCACAAACCCTTAAACATTTAAATGTTATTTCACAGCATAAAGAGGGCATTTAACTTGAGATGAATAAAACACTTGCTACCTTGACTAAGAATATGTTAGGCCTTTACTTATGTTGTGTAACATACATTTAAAATAATGTAAACATCAAATATTTAAGAATTAGTTGAATCAAGTATGAACCAAAGCACAAATATTTTGACAAAACAAAGTTACACTTTGGTGAAAAGACATTAAGACTACCACAAAGAAAACCAAACCCCTTGTGCATATACTTTACATATTAATGCTAAACCAAAGTGATACTCCAGAGCTGTGATTCCTGCATGAGGGGGTGGGGAGAAAGAAGAAAAAAAAAAAAAAAAAAAAAAAAAAGACCCCCCCCCCCCAATGTTTACTTAGCTTTCTAAATGGGGACATTCCATAGGCGTAATGGTTTTTATACTGTACAAACTGTATTTTCTATTGCCATACAGCTAAACCTACCCCTTACAGGAAACTTTCTGCATTTTTACAACTTCAAAAAACCTGTTTTATTTTTAAACTGGTTTTACAAATGAGGACGTCACCCAAAGGAAGGTTTTTGGAGATTTTGTCAGGTTTAGCTCACTTTTGGGTACAAATTTGTCCGCAAAATATGATGAAGTAGGCACAGGCGCACACACACGTGCACTCAAGCGTGCATGCACACACACACACACACGGAAACAAACTAGTGCTACTGAATGACAGTCAAAACTACATCTGCTAAATCATTGCGAGGTTTACAGGCTAACAATATTTCCATTCAGCTCCCGTTTACACTTAGATGGGGACTCAATACCTTTAAGTCAAGTCAAGTCACCTTTATTTATAAAGCGCTTTTAACAATACAGATTGTGTCAAAGCACTTAACAGTATCAAATTGGAGGATACAGTGTCAGTAATGTATAATGATAAGATTAAACACTCAATTTTCAGTTAAAGGCATTTTAATTACTGAATTCAGAGATGTCATTGTCTAGCTCAGTTTAGTTTAAATAGTATCTATATATCTAATAGTATCAAATCAAGGATAATCGCTAGAAATTAGGTGTCCCCAACTGAGCAAGCCAGAGGCGACAGCGGCAAGGAACCAAAACTCCCTCTGAGACAGAATGGAGGAAAACCCTTGGGAGAAACCAGGCTCAGTCGGGGTCAGTTCTCCTCTGACCAGACGAAACCCGCAGTTCAATTCCAACCGCAGCCATGTCAGAATGTGTCAAGGGCTTATATGATTCCTGTGGTCTTGTCCCGATGGAGCATTTTAATTTATAATATAATGTATTTGTTATATTTGTGTTTTATTCATTATTTGAAATTTTTCATTTATATGATTTATTAATTTGCTATAATTGCATTTTTTTGTTTCTCGGTCTATTTTTATAATATATATTTGTTTGTTTATTATAATTTAAATGAATAGCTTATTTCATTTATTTCAATATATTTAGGTTGTGTATACATATATATACATATACATGTGTGTGTGTGTGTGTGTGTGTGTGTGTGTGTGTGTGTGTGTGTGTGTGTGTGTGTGTGTGTGTGTGTGTGTGTGTCTGTGTGTGTGTGGGTTTGGGTTATTCAGCAGATATTTCAGGGTTTGTTTGAGTGAGTTAACTCGTGTTCAATATCAGTTTACTCTGCTTGGTTCATTTTCTGCTTAAAACAGGACACACAGAGTTGAATTAAACTGCATTTCATAATCAAGTCATTAACCCACATTATTATTATTATTATTATTATTATTATTATTATCATTTGTAGGTAGCAGTGGAGTGGATGACACTCATGTGTTCTGCAATTCTGGTGAAAATGTCTGTCTGTCCTGTAATAATGCTCTTTCTAGCAGGAACAATGGCATTTAATTTTGTACCTATTAGATTGTGTTTTATTAACATCTACCCCAACCCTAAACCTACCCCTTAGAATAATGAAAAAATAGTAATTATTCTTGTACAGTGTGATACAAATTACGCTGTATTGATGCGCGCATGCCCAGTAGCGCCATACGTATCCATTCTAGTCTTAACCTTGAGTCAGTCAACTGCTCTCTAAACGCTCTCACAGTACTTTGATGCCACACGTGACAGTGACATGGTGCCGGCGCTGTCTCAAGTTGGACAGAACACTGTTTACAAATTAGAAGTACAAAACAAGGATTTGTAAAGAAAAATGATGGAGGATTTTGATATAAGCCAAGAGGAGACTGGTTTTCCTTTGCTAAAGTAAGGAAACTATGCTTCCTTTGCTCCTGTAAACAAACTCGTGAGACTAGCATATTCTCACCATTCATCTGAAAGGAGAAAGTCTCATACACCTTGGATGCCTTGAGGGTGCATGAGTTAAATCATGAGTTAATTTTCATTTTTGCGTGAACTATCCCTTTAGCTGTATTGGGACTTGATTAATCTTGTCAAAAGCATGTGATATATGACGTCCGAAGCTTCATTCGCCTAAAATCATGTGACTGCTTCAGTATCTTGTTCAAATAAAGCAAACCTCAGCGCTGTTTCATTTACATTATATATTACATAATGCGGCATCATTATGTGTTTTCCCCCAATATCATAATTTATATATGAAGCTCAAATTAAATTTGGCTATGAAATAATCGTCTAAGTACTGAGTTAAATTTCAAATAGACAGATCACAGATTTAAATTAATAATTTATAAATTTATGTTTGATTTATTGCCAGTATGCCAACACAAATGAATGACTTTGACAATGACCATTATTCACAGTAATTTTAAACAAACAATCAGTTGTAGAACCAGCAGCTGTAATGGAACACAGCACTTTAGAAGGTGCTGGTCATTTTTATGATCACTAGATGGCCACAACATAAACGGTTTAAAAACTTTGAGTAATGAACCTTTTTCAGTTACAACTGTGTTGAAAGCTTCTCTGGTTCTGATTGGTTCACTTCACCATCACTACATGAATCATTCGCATTTGAAACTGTATATTCAAAGGAAAGAAAGAAAGAGAGGTATCCCTTACGGAAAGAAAATATATTTTATTATATATGAACGGACAATATATTTTCAGTATATTGGTAATTATATAGAATAATACATTATAATATGCTGAATAATACATAAGGAATTGCCGCTTTCCATATATTTGGAAATATATGTCAACATATGTGGTGCTCATAAAGTCACATTTATATGATAATGTATATATTAGCAATATATGAACAAAATTCAAGGTAAATATTTATTTTAATATATTTTCATACATGGAATCATATATTTGTAAATATATAAGTATTGGCAACACATGTCATTTAACATATATGCAGTATAATGTCACATGTATATGTGAACAGCTGCTGGATCCTTGTGTGTCCGAGTATTCTGTAACGGAGCCGACGAGACGTGAGGCGAGTGGATCCAAGGGCAAGCTTTTATTAGTCACAGGCAGGGTCAAACAACAGCAAACGGGTATGGCACGGGCAAGACACAAGAGTAATCCCAGGGCAAGCGTTGGTCTTCGATCGGCAAACAATAACCAGAGGGCTTGACAAGAGGAGTAATCCAATAACATGAGCAGTAGTCCAAGCAGGAGCGAACAGAGTATAAAACAACAAGAATAAAGAGAGATCCAAGGCAGGATGAACTTCAGGGCTGGCAGAGATCAGACAATAAATGAGATACACAGGCTAGGATCAAGATACAAATGACTCAGGCAATAAACTAGACTTAGACTCAGAAACACGGAAGGGATCCGTAGAGTAGCTATCACTGGGAGAGCGATAACCGCTAGACAATACTCGGCAACTACATCAGGATCTAAGTGTGTTTTATAGTGTGGGTGTAGTAGTTTTCAGGTGAGCGTGTGATTGGTGACAGCTGTGTGATCAGTGCGATGGATGATGGGAAATGCATTCCAGTGTGATACTAGGCTTGTTTGAGATGAGCAAAATCTGCGCAGAATCGATCACCGGTGATCACCGCAAGATGCATGCCGGTTAGAAAAGTGTCCGAGTTACGTCTGCCTTGCTCTGATATCATGCTGACATGTGGCAAAAAACTCTTGTGACGGCGAGGCGGCTGTGTCGGATTGAGCAGTTGCTCTCCACCAACTGCGCTGATCAAAAGCATGATGGGAAAAGACTGACTGATGACACAGATTAATGCTCATTGGTTCAGACAACCGTGATGCTGCTTTCTCTTCTGAAATGTTTTATTGTTTTAATCTGAGTTCATGCTATGTACAGTCATGGCCAAAAGTTTTGAGAATGTCATAAATATTAATTTCCACAAAGTCTGCTGCTTCAGTGTTTTTAGATCTTTTTGTCAGATGTTACTATGGTATACTGAAGTAAAATTACAAGCATTTCATAAGTACCAATGGCTTTCATTGACAATTACATTAAGTTTAAGCAAAGACTCAATATTTGCAGCGTTGACCCTTCTTTTTCAAGACCTCTGCAATTCGTCCTGGCATGCTGTCAATCAACTACTGGGCTACATCCTGACTGATGGCAGCCCATTCTTACATAATCAATGCTGGGAGTTTGTCAGAATTTGTGGGTTTTTGTTTGTCCACCTGCCTCTTGAGGATTGACTGCAAGTTCTCAATGGGATTAAGTTCTGGGGAGTTTCCTGGTCATGGACCCAAAATTTCAATGTTTTGTTCCCCAGGCCACTTACTTATCCTTTGCCTTATGGCAAGGTGCTCCATCATGCTGGAAAAGGCATTGTTCGTCACCAAACTGTTCTTGGATGGTTGGGAGAAGTTGCTCTCGGAGGATGTTTTTGTGTCATTCTCAAAACTTTGGTCTCCTAAAGTTGATTCAGCTGTGGGATCAGGGCACCTCCAGTGCAGATCTTGCTCAGGAATGGCAGCGGGCAGGTGTGAGTGCATCTGCACGCACAGTGAGGCCAAGACTTTTGGAGGATGGCCTGGTGTCAAGAAGGCCAGAAAAGAAGCCACTTCTCTCCAAAAAAAACATCAGGGACAGATTGATCTTCTGCAGAAAGTATCGTGAATGGACTGCTGAGGACTGGGGCAAAGTCATATTCTCCGATGAATCCCCTTTCCGATTGTTTGGGGCATCTGGAAAAAGGCTTGTCAGGAGAAGAAAAGGTGAGCGCTACCATCAGTCCTGTGTCATGCCAACAGTAAAACATCCTGAGACCATTCATGTGTGGGGTTGCTTCTCATCCAAGGGAGTGGGCTCACTCACAATTCTGCCCAAAAACACAGCCATGAATAAAGAATGGTACCAAAACACCCTCCAACAGCAACTTCTTCCAACAATCCAACAACAGTTTGGTGAAGAACAATGCATTTTCCAGCACGATGGAGCACCGTGCCATAAGGCAAAAATGATGACTAAGTGGCTCGGGGACCAGAACGTTGAAATTTTGGGTCCATGGCCTGGAAACTCCCCAGATCTTAATCCCATTGAGAACTTGTGGTCAATCCTCAAGAGGCGGGTGGACAAACAAAAACCCACTAATTCTGACAAACTCCAAGAAGTGATTATGAAAGAATGGGTTGCTATCAGTCAGGATTTGGCCCAGAAGTTGATTGAGAGCATGCCCAGTCGAATTGCAGAGGTCCTGAAAAAGAACGGCCAACACTGCAAATACTGACTCTTTGTATAAATGTCATGTAATTGTCGATAAAAGCCTTTGAAACGTATGAAGTGCTTGTAATTATATTTCAGTACATCACAGAAACAACTGAAACCAATATCTAAAAGCAGTTTAGCAGCAAACTTTGTGAAAACTAATATTTATGTTATTCTCAAAACTTTTGGCCACGACTGTACATAAAATACACTATATTCAGTATCTGATCCAAAGTAACTAACTACTTGAGTAGTTTTTTTTTTTTTTTTCTTTTTTTTTTAATCCTCCAATACTTTTTTACTCTTACTCAAGTAACTATACAGACTATTACTTTTACTTGAGTAAATATTTCTTCAAGTACTTTTACTTTCACTTTCAGTACAGTTTTTGGGTACTCTACCCACCTCTGGCTAACATACACTCTTCACCTCTGTTGCCACGGTTAAAAAAAAAAAAAGTCATCCAAAAAAAAAATAAAATAAATAAAACAGATTTTTAAACGAATGACTGAAAGGAAGCACAAATTATCCACCTGAAATGGACACATTAACGTTTTTCTTCCAAGATTGACCGAATCACTCTCCATTAGGCCTGATTCAGAAATCTCTATAACAGAGACATTAAAATATACTCACTATTCCCGTCTCTGCACTCAGATTTCAGTGTGTCTTCTATAGCAGCTGTTAATATTCCACACACACAAAGCAGCAAATTATGATTATTTTTTATTTTTTTTAAGAATGACAGTACGCTGAGAACAATGTAGCTGGTCGGTAATATAGTCAAAAACCTTCCGATCAGCAGTTTCAGATGCACTGTATGCTCTCTTATAAGCAACCCTTCTTAAATTTGATCTTTGTTCTTATCTGTACTGAGAAAATATATATTAGAAAATAAAGGTGATAAGAAGTTCAAGGTTGACAAAATATAAACACCAATCAACGAACACTACCACAGTTGGGTGATCAGCTCAAGACAAAGTAATCGTATGTTCATAATCATGACTTTTCAAAGATCATTAACCTCATTACAATGAAACCAAATTGTTCAGGAAATCAGAAATAAATACACAACTTCATTTTGCAAATAAGAGAATGTTAATACGTTATTATGCAGTGGCGGTTCTACATTGAATTACCCCCTCTGAGCGCCCATCTCCCACCCCCAATCCGACAAAAAAAAAAAAAAAAAAAAAAGTGTAGGCCATGTTTTACTATAATAATATAAGTGTAAGACAAGCTTATATTTCTCATTTGCACAAATCCTTCCACAGAACATTTGAAAAACACAATTCTGCACAAAACAGTATATGTTATCAGAACTTAAATAAATATACTCTATATATATAATAAACACTCTGTGTTTATTTGGCAACTCGACAACAGATTTCCCATCCCCCAACACTGTCACTCACGACCAGAAGTCAAGACTAAACCAATTCACCTCCACATAATCGTTTTGTATTACCTATTTTTATTAGCCATTTCACACAATTCAGAAAAAAAACAAAAACGTTCAAATTATAGGCCTGTGTTTTAATATTATGAATGAAATGTGCGTTATTTGGAAGAAAGTCAATGTGTGACTTTAGCCCACTTGTCCCACTAATGGAGGACAAGCCCTCCTTGTCTGCTCCATTTGGGAGAGGTGAACTGTTATATTCAATTTTGCCAAGTAGGCCTGCCCCCGACTAAAGATTTTTCTAGTCAACTAGTTGCGCATTTATATTAAATTGATTTGTATAATAACCTAAACCATCTTTTAATATAGGCGTTTAGGCGTATTATAGCCAATTCCGCGCTCAAGCGCAGGCATAAAGCTTGCCGCAAAGCACCGGCTAATGATTATGAATGCATCAGAAAAAGACGACATTTTAATTATTTATTAACAAGTGCTTTCTCAGTCAGTGTCTGCTGGAAAGATGAAGTTGCCGAATGCCATTATATGACTGACTTGTTTAAGTTTTTGCTCTTTTCCTCGCTTTCATTCAGTTTGTAAATGCTCCGTGCACATTTTACTTTCACTTTTAAATTTGCGGCAATTCGGCATCTAGCAGTTGTTTGTTTTTAGTTCGTTTGAGTTTTCCCACTTTCCTTTGCTTAAATTGCTTGTAAAAGCACGTGCATTTTACTTTCACTTTTAAATTAGCAGTAAATTCGGCATCAATTGCTTGAATACAATTCAAGCAACAAAATACAAAGTAGAACATATAACTTTTATCAACAAAACGAATAAAAAAAACGCCATGCTATATGCCTAATATAAAATAACAAATAACTTACAGATTTTAAATAGGTATACAAAACTGAAAATCAGTAAAGACGGAGTAACAACAGGTTGGTAACAAATAGGCTACAAAACGTAGAATTAGCAAAACGATTAAGAAAGTTTGGAGGCACGGACTGCATACACATTTATGTAAAATAAGGGGGGGGGGGGAAATCACACAGTTTAAATAAAATAAAAATCAGCAAATACTGTGGAACCAAATAAATGAGAAACGAATTTTAAAAAATAAATAAACTTCCAATATTAGGCTAAATGGCAGGTCAACAGGCTTTTCCAAAATCCAAAATTTATTTTAATTATTTTATTTTTTCCAAGTGCCTGTGCCGCCCCCCACGTGTTATGAAAAATTCACCCATGCCTAAAACCGCCACTGTTATCATGACTTTTTTTTCTTCTTCTGCCAATGCGTCAAAACATGACTGGCACCGACACATAACGTTAATTACCGTATTGACCCGAATGTTTTTTTTTTTTTTTTCTTGGAAATACATCTGGAAAAAAAAAAAAAAAAAAAAAAAAAAAAAAAAAACGCGGTCTTCTTACATTCGAGGTCTAGACTTTGACATGTCAATAATACACCCACAACAATAGGTGGCGCCAAACACGCATAAAACGAGTGTGCCATGAAATATGTAATGTAATGTGTGTTGAAAAGATCGCGAGTGAAAACAAAAGAAAAAGAAAAGCTTACAGCGGCACGAGTTGTGACTGTCATTTTAGTCTGATGGGAACAAACTTCCTCTGTAAGTGACTTTAAAACATAAGACAGTACCCAGATTTGAAGACTACAATAAGATTTAACTTCTACTGTTAATAAAATTTTGGTAGGCTACTATGAGATGGATAGCCTAAATGTTATATAATTCAGATGGGCTACCTGTTATTTTTATGGTATATTAAAAAGTGTATATTTTCCAGTGTCATTGTTGGTACATTTTACCAGTATTTACCATACTTTCAAAACAAAAAAATAAAATAGGAAAAATATGCACTATTAAAATAATTTAAGAAAAAAGTTTTACAGAGGGGGAAACAAACGAGATTTGGTTTTCCAAAAGGTAGCCTACGTCTGGAAAAAGGGGGGTCATCTTATAATCAGGGTCGTCTTATATTCGGGTCAATACGGTAAATAGAAATCTTACCTGAAGTCAGTCACAGTGAGGTTCCAAAGCTTGGCCATATACACTTGCAGAAGCTGCTAAAATTAAGAACATACCGCTATATTTTCTAATTAATTTCATAGTTCCAACAAAATAATTTAAATTCGGTCATCACTCACCCTTAAGATGATCCAAATCATTTTATTTTCAAGAAAAAGACAAGATGTTTTAAATTAAATCTAAGAGATTTATATTTCTCTGATGAAAGAAGGTTCAGCAAAGAAAAAAAAAAAAAAAAAAAAAAGTAAATAAGTAAAGAAAGTAATCCACATGAATTGTGTGGTTTCCTCCAAGTGCTCTAAAGATACAAGCTCGCTCTTATATAATATAACCGTTTAAATTTAGACTTAGATTCACATTAAAAGGACATTTGCACACAACATATGATTTATGAAGGTCCCGGTGCGAGCTCATTATATGAATCAAAGCCGTTCATTGGGTCAGGAACCTATCAGCTTTAGTCTGTGTTGTTTGAACTTAAGTAAACATGCTTTTTTTAAAAAAAAAAAAAAAAAAAAACACCTCATTTCATATAGGTAATCCTTGTGGGCATTTCAATAGTAGCTTATTACAGTTAACGTATCGTGTAATGGACAACAGCCTAATCAAAGTATAATGTTTTAAGTAAAACAACATTAAGTATTGCAAGGTTTTGTTTTTATACATTGAAATTTCAGATTGCCAGGTCCATAACCAAACAATTAAACTGCACCTAAAAAAAAAAAAAAAAAAAAAAAAAAGTCATAAATCTTAATGACTAACCTAAATATTACCAACTATATTTAATGGACTACAATTTATGACAAAATAGTAATCTACCCAGCTCCGATTAGGACAGTGTTTATTGCCATCAGTGTAAAAGTGCAAGTACGCTCTTTTTTTTTTTTACATATTTAGAAACCAATGAGTTGATTCATTTGCCGCACCTGATCTGAAATGAGGACACATTTTCTACAATAAATTGTTTGTAGAAACTTTAATGAATTCTTAAGCTTAAAACAGGGGAAGAGAAATACTGGTTGAATATTTATCAAAATGCTTCAGTAATCATTCACATAAGCAGACAAGGACACAAACCTTGTGCGCACTCGTTAAAACCAACCTCACCTTTACAGTGACACCTACAAGCCAAAAATCCCAGTGAAAAAAAAAAAAAAAAAAGTCACAAGCAATAGATTAACTTTTTTTTTTAAGAGGAAAGTGGATACATTTTCTAAAACCAAAGTTGAACCGGTGACGCGTCCTCCGTCCTCAGCATGTTGCCTTCATTCATAAGAAACATCCCATTTCTGTACAAGCGGACACTAGTCTTGTTACAATAAGTGCATTATGCAAGCGCCACAAGCAGAGCAAATGTAACTCAATTGTGCAAATCAAATGGCTAACATTACTATAAAACACACCCAGCACTACAACCAAATAAAGCCTTTAGTGCACAACCTGGAAGGCAGTTTCATATTAAACTGATGCAGAAAACAAGCGGAGAATGAGGAAACTAGCAAAAAATAAAAGTATAGTAAACACCCCACGTACACAAAATGAAACTAATGAAGTTACAAATTGACATTAGAGATTACTTTACATTGATGCTTTTTTTATTTTATAAACACTAACATTAAAAATTAATAATTTTAGTCACATAAAGCCATCTTAATCCCAGTATTTTGTGAACCAGTTTATGAAGGTAGGATGCAGTACAGGAGCACGACACTCAGAAGAGGAAAACTGAGAGCCAGGGATGGGTTTGTTGCAGCTGATGTCAGCTTTGTAAGATTAGTAGTTTTGATAACCGATGTTGGCGTTATAAGGCCAGTAGTTGGGTTTCCTACAAACCCGGTAGTTTTGGTACCTGATGTTGCCGTTATAAGGCCAGTAGTTGGGTTTCCTACAAACCCGGTAGTTTTGGTACCAGATGTTGGCTTTATGAGGCCAGTAGTTTTGGGACCCGCTACCTGTGACATCACAATCCTGCCGTGGATGGGCTGAACAGCCCTGAATGTGTTGGTCATCAGGGGAGAGTCGGTGGTCTGGTTGATGTAGACAGTCGTAGTGAAGAGGTCAATCTTTTTGGAGAAATCAAAATAATCTGAACCAAAAGACACTTGTATCCGTTCCTCCAAATGGACAGAAAAAAAAAAAAAAAAAAAAAAAAAACCCGCTTGGGAACCATTTACATCAGTTTTAATTTAAGATTGTGTTCAAATGGCTTACAACCAGCGCAAGTCTGTTAATTGTGAATTGCACTTTTACCAAAAAAAAAAACACCTTGGTTAAAACAGGTCTAGCTGTATTTCAAGCAATATTCACTTGGTTAAATAGCGAAAATCTGGTTATTGTGCACTTAAACCAGTTTTATTGAAATCTTAAGCATGACTGATGTCACATTAGGTTTTAGTCTTAAAATGAATGCAATTTATGTGCAACCAACCCAGATACAGACATCTTGAATTTAGGCCTAAATATTTGTCAATAGAGTCTAGACTTACCAAATCTTGGCTGACTTTAACGGAGTCTTTAAAGATGGTCCAAATCACACCTTCGTCACAGTTTGGTGTAGTCAAAGAGCCAAGATAACGGTAATACTGAGTCCTGTCCACTCCAGGAAGCAGATCATCCATGGTGAGCTTGTCAGAAACGTGCGTTTTATCACCTGAAAATTAAAACATGAACTTCTGTACATTACCAGCATACAGAACCACTTCTTTCCTAATACTGTAGGAAAGGGTCCAAACCTGCACTCGCAATTTGTGCTAGATAAGACGTTAAGGTCTTCCAGCTCTCTGGTTTCCCGGTGTCATTAGAGGCCTGTGGGAGATTACAGTTAAAACGATCAATTGAACAGTTTCTCCAAATATCAGAGACGAAAAGGTGACATACCTCAATGAAGATCCCAAGAACTGCAAATACTGGATCACTGCCGTTACCTTCAGCCTTATTCACGATATGCAACTGAGACACACAAAACCCTTTTAGAAGACCAGTATAAAACAAAAGCTTTCAGTTGTAGTTACATTGTTTTCAAACCTCCATGGGGTATCGTTTGCCATTCACACCATGTTCAGATCCAGGTGTGGCGCTGCCATTCCCCCAGTGAAGATGAAACTGTGTGCTGGTGAACAAGCCTGGCAGATCACCTCCTTCCACATACATTTTCTTGTGACCAAGTGTAACTTCAACTGAAGAGTGGAACCACAACACATTAAACAGATTCTGTTCCCAGTCAGTAATTCTTACACAAAAGCTGAAACAGAAACATTACACTACTCACTTGTCCTGCCAGTGTTTTTAATCTCAGTTAAGGTTGCGCGGTCATTGTAGCCAGTGAAGGTGAAAGCGGTCAGATTAGTATTAGCCTGCACATTGGCGGTTATGATGTCTATTGGAGACTGTTGAGTGCCATCACAGTCTTTTTCTGCGATTATGGGCCAAACGGCATCACCTGAGATGCAGGGGGAAAAAAACACCTTAAAACATCCCCACCTGGTAATTAACATCAAATCATGTATAATCCCTGATTTCCAAACAGCTGAGGAGCACACATTTTATTTATTTTTTAATAGAAAATAAAATGATAAAAGAAAATACTTACTACATGAAGGCCTATGATAGCACCAAGCTAAGAAGCAGCACATGAAAAGGGAGAGTAATGTTTGAAACATCACAATACACGAGGCAATATTAGTCATGGAAATTACAAAGTAATCAAATGACAAACAAACACTTACACACAGGTGTTGTTGTACTGCACACCTTGTGCAACAGACAAGCAGCAAGGCAGGCTATGAAAGCATTCATCTGGAAGAAAGAAAAAAAAAAAAAAAGTCCAGAAGTGTAATTATCTAACAGATCCATTAAAAATATTTAATAACACATAGCTCCTTCCAAGAATAAAATAACACTTAAATATAATGCATTAAAAGTAGATAGTCATTTTTAAACACATTTTTGTGATTCACTTCTCAGGTTTTAGTGCAAAGACAAGTTGCCATCTTACCATTTTGGACAACTAAATGCTTAAACTCCTTCAGTCCTTAACTACTAGACTTAACTTTGTCTCTTTTTTTTTTTTTTTTTTCTTAATTGCAAGCCAAACTTGGCTCCTGTATTAAATCTGCAAAACCCTGTTTAAAAAGCACTGTGTATGAAGGCTTTATACTCAAAGGGTTTCAGCGTCCTGAAATGTGCAAAGACGTGATTAACCAGGTATCAGAATGAGCTCATTGAGACAGGTGGCACCTGAAGTGTGTTAAGTGATTAGGCCAATTTGGTTCAGGTGTTTGATGAAAATTTAGGTTGACAGCAATCAAACTCCATCCACAATCAGGTAGTTTGATGGTCAGTTCATAACCCAGGATCCATGTTCAGTTGGTTTCCATATATTCATGTCAGATGTAACTTGTGCATTTTATTAAGGAAAGAAATGTTGTGGACAGTCAGTGTTGTCTACATTACCCAGTCATCACATCAGAGTACAAGTAAAGATACCTTTAGGGATACTGACTCAAGTAAAGTTAGAGTAGCTCATCAGAAAAAGGCCAAATAATTGAAGTAATATTAGACATTAAAGTAATATTAATATTATAACTATTTAAGCATGAAAAGTTCCGCCATTTCATGAATGGTTACATGGTTGATTACACATAAATTAAAAAGTTATTTGTTAAACAATTTTCAATGTAGGTAAAATTATACATGATAGATAGATAGATAGATAGATAGATAGATAGATAGATAGATAGATAGATAGATAGATAGATAGATAGATAGATAGATAGATAGATAGATAGATAGATGCTGTTCTTAGAATTGTATTCACTCTAAAATAAAAGGTGCATTGTAAACAGTGATTGCGTAGTATATTTTACAAAATTTTAGGAAATTTAAGTTAATCTGGAAATATTAACCTATGTTCAAGGTAAATAATGAGCTAGTGCTCCTTTAAAAATGAATGAGCATAACTAGCATCAACTTATTTAATATACTGGGTTTAATGAACAACCCACAATTCTAGATTGAAAATGACCCACGCTTAGGTTTGTTCATATTTTCTCATCAGTGGGTTGCAAAACAACCCAAATTTGGTTACCTTCAACCAAGCGACTTTGATATATGTATGATATGGAATTAGCACTTGAGCAGAAATAACGTAAGATCATACAAAAGACAAGCGTTCTCACGTCAGAATAGATTTATTAGTCAAAAACGGAAGCCTGCAAAATGTTTGCAATCCAAGTTGTCTGTACACTGATTTGCAGTGGGGGGGGGGAATATTAAGGAGAAACAATTGCTTGCAGAAGCCATGCGTGCTTCACCTCAGATCTATGACACCCCTAAACTTTACCTTGCTGTGTATCATGCTCTCTCATTGGCTGTAGGTCGTCACCGATGTCATTTCCAGTCAGCACATTTCACACTGAATTCTTTCAGCACCGAGCCGGGGATGCCATCAGCCTCGTGTAAGTTAAACCTCTGCAGAGTCCTTTTTACTTCAGCACTTAGTGGTCTGCTGGCATGGTGATTTTTGTGGCTGGGGTGCTGTTAGATTTTCAAAATATGCAAATAATTAATTAATTAATTAATTAATTAATATAAATTAATAAAATTATGTAGGGCCATTGCCCTGCAGAGTTCAGCTCCAACCCCAACGAAACATACCTTAAGGGTTACTCCACCCCAAAATGAAAATTGTGTCATTAATCACTTACCCCATGTTGTTCCAAACCCGTAAAAGCTTCGTTCATCTTCGGAACACAATTTAAGATATTTTGGATGAAAACTGGGAGGCTTGTGACTGTCCCATTGACTGCCAAGTAAATAACACTGACAAGGCCCAGAAAAGTATGAAAGACATCACCAAAATAGTCCATCTGCCATCAGTGGTTCAATCTGAATTTTATGAAGCAACAAGAACACTTTTTGTATGCAAAGAAAACAAAGATAATGACTTTATTCAACAATTCGTCTCCTCCGTGTCTCCACTGCGTCAGCATAGTGCCATTTTGCAGAGTATCTGCTGTATGCAAACTGTGTATGCTGTTCTGTGTCAGCCGCACCACATAGATACGCTGTTTTTGTTCAAATCAACGTAGAAAATGAACGTAGAAAGCGTATCCGTGTGGTGCGGCTGACACAAAACAACATACACAGTTTGCGTCCAGTGGATACTCTCCAAAACGGCGCTACGCTGACACGGTGGAGACACGGAGGAGACGAATTGTTGAATAAAGTCATTATTTTTGTTTTCTTCGCGTACAAAAAGTATTCTTGTCGCTTCATAAAATTCAGATTGAACCACTGATGGCAGATGGACTACTGACAATGTCTTTCATACTTTTCTGGGTCTTGACAGTGTTATTTACTTGGCACTCAATGGGACAGTCACAAGCCTCCCGGTTTTCATCCAAAATATCTTAAATTGTGTTCTGAAGACGAACGAAGCTTTTAGGGGTTTGGAACAACATGGGGGTAAATGATTAATGACAAAATGTTCATTTTGGGGTGGAGTAAGCAGGGTTTAAATTGGGAAGGGGCCGTCTGGGGCTGAGCCCCGGCACATAGACAAGTAACACGATTAAAACATCACTAACCAAAAATAACTATGTAAACACCAAAACGCAAGTATTATTCTAATTTTATTACATTTAGAGTAAGTGGCGAATAGTGGATATAGCTACTGCATATAATGCACCTATTGACAGTATAAGGTTTGGCTGCTGAGGTTCACGCAGCCTCTTCAGGAGAAATCAAAACGCGCAACACTAAGAAACTCAACATACTGAGGTAAAAAATCAAAATGGAAAGTTTTTATATTTAAAATACAGTTAGTTAGGCAACATCACTCAACGTTTTCACCATTACGAGTGTGTAATAGTTCTATAAACAGTTCAGTGAGCAAATACAATAACATTAGGTCACTTACATTTTTAGCGGAACCACAGCGTGAGCACATCTCAAAGCAACCATCCGATTCATTGCTGAATGATTCAGTGTTTTGAACGAATCGGTTGAGTCAAAGTTTCATTAGCCCATACATGAACGTCTGATGAATCTGCCGTTTGAACGAATTTTCCACCATTATTTCTTGTTTATATATTCATTTTTTTTTAAGAATCTCATAGTTTAATGTAGTTGTTTCAGTGTAAATTATTTAATTTGATAACGTAAAGATAATAACAATCACAATCATAATTGAATTTATAGATCAAATGCAAGAATTTGAAATGAAAGTTAATGAGATTAGTGGGAAAATTCCCTCTATAAAGGTAAAAAAAAAGGAAAAAAAAAAAAGCCCTTGGATAAAATATAAAAAAAAACATGCAGATTTATAGCCTATGTCACAGCTGATAGAAAACCGATTAGAATATTGCATTAGAATAAATCATATTTGCAAAAAAAACAAAACACACACACACACACACACACACACACATAATACATATATATATATATATATATATATATATATATATATATATATATATATATATATATATATATATATATATATATATATATATATATATATATATATATTTCCATTGTCCTCATTTGTAAGTCGCTTTGGATAAAAGTTTCTGCTAAATTGTTAAATTACCCCCACATAACAAATCCCAATTTAACCCCTGGGAGTAAGTAACCCTTTTATCAAGCTAATCAGGGTCTTACCAGGCATAAGATGCCTCACAATTCAAAGGCTGCGTCCCTCAAAGGGTGCATTTGAAGGCTGTTTGCGTCACGGTGGTGCGACGAAGACTGCTCCAGTTCATGATTCACCCTCCAAAGGCCGCATTCAAAGGCTAACTGCATCACTGCGATAAGACGAAGGCTGCTGTAATCCGGAAGCGACTTCAAATATGCCCCTTGTTTCACAAGCAAATGAAGGATACAACAGATGGTTCCTTTGTGGCCTACCCTATCCCAGAATTCATAGCGCAGCGCTGACGATGGGATATTTATTCAAAGAAAATAGCGGGTGATAGTTCTGTGGCGGCCGACAAATACAGTACACTTATAAATGTAAGTATTGTGTTTTAATTTACTCAAATAGCTAGCGAAACAAATATTAAAATTCAGGGATCTGAAAATCTGAACTTTAACAGTGTTACCACTGCGCAGATTCATTCAACCCTAACTTTGTTACCCTAACAATAACTATAACTTCACCCTAACAATAAAGTTTATTGCTAGAAAATAACAAATAGCTGATAACTACAGCTGTGTCCAATATCAAAGGCTGCATCCGAAGGACTCAGTTTGGTCTAGTCGAGGGAGGACTGTTCTTGTTGCCTAGCAACTGTGACAGCTGCCATTTACTAGCGGCAGTAACGTCTGTAAGTGGTCTTTTTATATTCAGCAGCAAAAAACTAAACAGGGTTGTGCAATTCAGTAATTAAAAGTCAAAAACTAACAATTCAAGCTCCATCGTTATTTTCATTTTCTTTAACAAATAACACCTATGGCAGCTCTCTTCACGCAGTGTTGATATGCGACAGGAGCGGCAATCGGGAACACATCCTTCGAAGGACGCAGCCTTTGAATTGGGATGCAGCTATAATAGAAACTTCCAGACAGGTGTGCTGAGGCACGTTGGAGCTAAATTCTGCAGGACAGGACAGGAAGGCTGCAGCATTGTTTTAACCACCGCTCCTGGAGAGTGCCCGGCCTGAGGAGTTCATCTCCAACCCCACTCAAACACACCAGAACCAGTCTGACAGAAGGTAACTCTCCAGGAGTAGGGTTGGAGACCTCTGTTCTAGATTTATATGGCCCTAGGATGTGGCAGCAATTTTGAACATATTCTGATCATTGTGATCAAAAAAAGTCCTCCTGGGTTTGCCTCCTCTAGCCTCCTTCAGATGACTCTCGTTTCTGAAGTGGTGGTATAAAAGCAATAACATAACAGCAGAGTTTTCAGAACTTTGAGGTGGGGGAAGGCTCTGTGAGCATCCCATTTTTATATACAACAATATACTACACCTTTTTACCACAGTGTGGAGCAGACCAAAATAAACATAATATCTAGCTCTAACCAGACAAGCAAAGTTGGCAGTTGTTACTTTTACCATCTTGACTCAGAAAGCAGGACCTGTCCTAGCTCCGCTGACTCCAGCTAGGTGGTCTGCATCACCGCCAGTTTCACCATGGTTACTGGGTCCACCGAAGTCCCCTGCTTTGCCAGAATTCTAGGGAGGTCCAGCTCTGCTGGTTCCACAGAGGGCTTCTTTTCCGCTGGCCCCTCCATGGGGGTCTCCCTCTCCACCGTGGTCCTTTCCTCCGTTGGCTCCTCTTTGGGGTCTCCAGGTTTGCTGTGGTCCCTTCCTCAGCCATGATTGTCTCCTCCTGGCTCAACCAAGGTCTTCTGATCCATCGTGGTCATCTCTTCTGACGGCTCCTCTGTGAAGATTCCCTGCTCCATCAATGCACATTCTCCCAAATTGAACTGTTTTCTGTAAAGCGCCAGGCTGATCCAACTGGAGGGAATCGTAATTCCACATGCTGTTTTGGTTCTATGAGTTCTTTCATTAGCTACCTTTTTTTTAATCCCCGGTGTTTTTTTAAGCCCAAAGTTTACAGGCACTACACCCCCATGAGCTTTGCCTTTGTTATGACTTTTTGTTATTGCATGCAAGCAATGTTGGGGGTGATAAACACTGACAAAATGTAAGTGAAAATGGATAGAAAACTACAGCAACTCTCCATTAAAAGCAGCAATGCAACATAATTTGTTATAATAATTATTGCGAAGGAAGTGTACAAATTTGTGTTCACACACACTAAGAGAATGAGACTCATTATCCATTATGGACATTTCTTTTAACCCTAAAACATAACACAATGCATTGAATAATTCAAAATATGGGTAAATTACCTGTGAAAAGTCAATACAGAAAATTACTTTACAGTACATTACAGATTTTTTCTAGAGTGTATCATTTTAAATGTAGCATTTCCCCAGATCTGTTCAGCAGTTGAATCTTTCTGATGTCATGCATGGAGAGTTTATTTCTATCAAATCACCCTCACATTCTGTGGGGCCGTCTGGCTTTTAGAGCCCAAGGCATGAGAAAACCAACTGAATAAAATGGGCCGCATGGATTGCCTTATCTCACTCTTGTCCCTCCTTGGCAACAGAAACCATAAAGCTGGACAAAAGGAAAATAAAACAATTATCATAACTCTATGAGAGTGTGAAATAGAGCTAGCTATATGCTAAATTCACTTTCCCTTAAACATAAATTTACACCCCTGTTAAAAGTGGTGCTGTTTGAGATATAAAAATAATCCAAGATAAAACATGTTAAATCTTTTTACACCTCTATTTTAATGCTAAAACCCACAAAATCATAAAACAGTTTTTTTAAAGGAAAAACAAAGAAAAATAAAATATTTTAAATGACTCTTAACTTTGTAACATATTTTGCTTATTAATACAGCAGCCAGTATTCTTGAATAAGAGTCAACTTCTTGATTTGTCAATTTTATCCACTCTTCTTTGCAAAGGAGTTCCAGACTGATCATATGGGGATCTCCTACAGCCCTCTTCATTCTGCTAGTTTTCTTTTTTTTTTCTTTTTTTCAATTGTATTTGGATCTGGGATGTAACTGAAAAAAAAAAAAAAAACATTATTTTTATTCTTCTTAAGTCATTTCTTAAGTGTGATTACAAGTGTGTACTTATTTATGCTACATTGTGGGGACATATGATCCCCACAAGGATTGTAAAACCTGACATTTGAAAAAAGATTAAATGATGGTTATCTGAAAGTGTAACAATTCAAGCTGGTTTTCTGTAAGGGGTAGGTTTAGGCTTAGAAAATATTATTTGGTCAGTATAGAAGTAATAGAAGTCTATGGAAAGTCCCCACATATCAAATAAACGTACATATGTGCGTGGGTGCATACATATATGAGCTACTATGTCAATTTTATCTTTAAAATGTAGTGAAGTAGAAGCCAACAAATATTTATACTAAAGGACAGTGTGTTCAATTTTCTCATTAATTACAACAAAGAAGTGTTCTTGGATACAAAACACCTCTAGAAACTGTTTATAAATACTCCGTTTAACTGAAAGCATGAAAAGCTCAGTCATTTAAAACTTGTTTTGCTACACTGAAAGTAGACCTTGAGCACAAAATTAATGCTGCAAATTCACACAAAAAAATTAAAAGCCCCAGAACTTGAAAACTGGAAGTTAAGAAAGTTCAAATGCACAAACCCTTAAACATTTAAATGTTATTTCACAGCATAAAGAGGGCATTTAACTTGAGATGAATAAAACACTTGCTGAGAATATGTTAGGCCTTTATTTATGTTGTGTAACATACATTTAAAATAATGTAAACATCAAATATTTAAGAATTAGTTGAATCAAGTATGAACCAAAGCACAAATATTTTGACAAAACAAAGTTACACTTTGGTGAAAAGACATTAAGACTACCACAAAGAAAACCAAACCCCTTGTGCATATACTTTACATATTAATGCTAAACCAAAGTGATACTCCAGAGCTGTGATTCCTGCATCAGAGGGGTGGGGAGAAAGAAGAAAAAAAAATAAAAATAAAAAAGACCCCCCCCCCAATGTTTACTTAGCTATCTAAATGGGGACATTCCATAGGCGTAATGGTTTTTATACTGTACAAACTGTATTTTCTATTGCCATACAGCTAAACCTACCCCTTACAGGAAACATTCTGCATTTTTACAACTTCAAAAAACCTGTTTTATTTTTAAACTGGTTTTACAAATGAGGACGTCACCCAAAGGAAGGTTTTTGGAGATTTTGTCAGGTTTAGCTCACTTTTGGGTACAAATTTGTCCGCAAAATATGATGAAGTAGGCACAGGCGCACACACACGTGCACTCAAGCGCGCATGCACACACACACACACACACACACGGAAACAAACTAGTGCTACTGAATGACAGTCAAAACTACATCTGCTAAATCATTGCGAGGTTTACAGGCTAACAATATTTCCATTCAGCTCCCGTTTACACTTAGATGGGGACTCAATACCTTTAAGTCAAGTCAAGTCACCTTTATTTTCAGTTAAAGGCATTTTAATTACTGAATTCAGATATGTCATTGTCTAGCTCAGTTTAGTTTAAATAGTATCTATATATCTAATAGTATCAAATCAAGGATAATCGCTAGAAATTAGGTGTCCCCAACTGAGCAAGCCAGAGGCGACAGCGACAAGGAACCAAAACTCCCTCTGAGACAGAATGGAGGAAAACCCTTGGGAGAAACCAGACTCAGTCGGGGTCAGTTCTCCTCTGACCAGACGAAACCCGCAGTTCAATTCCAACCGCAGCCATGTCAGATTGTGTAAAGGGCTAATATGATTCCTGTGGTCTTGTCCCGATGGAGCATTTTAATTTATAATATAATGTATTTGTTATATTTGTGTTTTATTCATTATTTGAAATTTTTCATTTATATGATTTATTAATTTGCTATAATTGCATTTTTTTGTTTCTCGGTCTATTTTTAAAATATATATTTGTTTGTTTATTATAATTGAAATGAATAGCTTAATTCATTTATTTCAATATATTTAGGTTGTGTATACATATATATACATATACATGTGTGTGTGTGTGTGTGTGTGTGTGTGTGTGTGTGTGTGTGTGTGTGTGTGTGTGTGTGTGTGTGTGTGTGTGTGTCTGTGTGTGTGTCTGTGTGTGTGGGTTTGGGTTATTCAGCAGATATTTCAGGGTTTGTTTGAGTGAGTTAACTCGTGTTCAATATCAGTTTACTCTGCTTGGTTCATTTTCTGCTTAAAACAGGACACACAGAGTTGAATTAAACTGCATTTCATAATCAAGTCATTAACCCACATTATTATTATTATTATTATTATTATTATTATTATTATTATTATCATTTGTAGGTAGCAGTGGAGTGGATGACACTCATGTGTTCTGCAATTCTGGTGAAAATGTCTGTCTGTCCTGTAATAATGCTCTTTCTAGCAGGAACAATGGCATTTAATTTTGTACCTATTAGATTGTGTTTTATTAACATCTACCCCAACCCTAAACCTACCCCTTAGAATAATGAACAAATAGTAATTATTCTTGTACAGTGTGATACAAATTACGCTGTATTGATGTGCGCATGCCCAGTAGCGCCATACGTATCCATTCTAGTCTTAACCTTGAGTCAGTCAACTGCTCTCTAACGCTCTCACAGTACTTTGATGCCACACGTGACAGTGACATGGTGCCGGCGCTGTCTCAAGTTGGACAAAACACTGTTTACAAATTAGAAGTACAAAACAAGGATTTGTAAAGAAAAATGATGGAGGATTTTGATATAAGCCAAGAGGAGACTGGTTTTCCTTTGCTAAAGTAAGGAAACTATGCTTCCTTTGCTCCTGTAAACAAACTCGTGAGACTAGCATATTCTCACCATTCATCCGAAAGGAGAAAGTCTCATACACCTTGGATGCCTTGAGGGTGCATGAGTTAAATCATGAGTTAATTTTCATTTTTGCGTGAACTATCCCTTTAGCTGTATTGGGACTTGATTAATCTTGTCAAAAGCATGTGATATATGACGTCCGAAGCTTCATTCGCCTAAAATCATGTGACTGCTTCAGTATCTTGTTCAAATAAAGCAAACCTCAGCGCCGTTTCATTTACATTATATATTACATAATGCGGCATCATTATGTGTTTTCCCCCAATATCATAATGTATATATGAAGCTCAAATTAAATTTGGCTATGAAATAATCGTCTAAGTACTGAGTTAAATTTCAAATAGACAGATCACAGATTTAATTTAATAATTTATAAATTTATGTTGGATTTATTGCCAGTATGCCAACACAAATGAATGACTTTGACAATGACCATTATTCACAGTAATTTAAAACAAACAATCAGTTTCAATCAGAACCAGCAGCTGTAATGGAACACAGCACTTTAGAAGGTGCTGGTCATTTTTATGATCACTAGATGGCCACAACATAAACGGTTTAAAAACTTTGAGTAATGAACCTTTTTCAGATACAACTGTGTTGAAAGCTTCTCTGGTTCTGATCGCTTCACTTCACCATCACTACATGAATCATTCGCATTTGAAACTGTATATTCAAAGGAAAGAAAGAAAGAGAGGTATCCCTTACGGAAAGAAAATATATTGTATTATATATTATTTTCAGTATATTGGTAATTATATAGAATAATACATTATAATATGCTGAATAATACATAAGGAATTGCCACTTTCCATATATTTGGAAATATATGTCAACATATGTGGTGCTCATAAAGTCACATTTATATGATAATGTATATATTAGCAATATATGAACAAAATTCAAGGTAAATATTTATTTTAATATATTTTCATACATGGAATCATACACTCTAAAAAGGCTGGGTTAAAAAATAACCCAACCTTAACCCAGCCGCTGGGTAACTATGGGACAGAACACGCGCTGGGTTGTTTTGACCCAAGTGTTGGGTTGAGCCATTTGACCCAGAATGCTGGGTTGTTTATTTGACCCAACCAGTGGGTCAGGTTAACTGTGTTGCTGGGTTAAACATTACCCAAACATTGGGTTATTTATTGTCTCATTGCCTTGCTACGTTTATATTTACCAATATTACTAATAATAATAATAATAATAATAATAATAATAATAATAATAATAAATAACAATCACAAAGAAATGTAAAATTATTATTTTTCTGTAATACAATTACACAACACAAAAAAATGCAACTGTAAATATCAATTTAATGAGTTTTCACATTTCTTTAAAAAAAAAAAAAAAATTGAATGGGTGCCACACATTACACATTACACTCAATCCCTACAGACACAAATAAAATGTTTTTGTAGATCAGTTTCTTTAAAAAACAAAACTTTGTAAACTAGGTACTGTAGATTCCTATTCTTTGTCAACATTGCAGCATCATAACACTATAAAACTGATTATTGCCACATGAGAATCAGTCCAAACATTGTGCCATTAAACCTAATCCAAACAAAGAGACCTACAACAGACAACACATGTGACAAAAAATTAAAAGATTACAAGTGGCCAGAAAAAACTGTTGCCCTCAAATACTTCACACATGAAGACTCATGTCCATCGATGTGATATACTGCATGCTGGAGAAATTCCCAGGAAGGAAGATGTTAGTGTAGCTAACATCAAGCACAAAAAAGACTTGAAAAAGATAAACAGCCTCAAGCAACAAGTCCGTTTCAGCAGCATGGCCCGAAACAATGGTGAAGGTGTGGGATGTCGCTGTCTCGTCACCAAGGCACATGTTGGTCCCCGTCACCTGTTAATTACACGATTAATTACTGTTAATTAAGTGTATTTTATGGAAATCAGCCAAGTTTTCCTGTGAACTGGGTCTGGTAAAGTTTGCTCAAACTAATTACTTATTGTGTTACTGATTTAGGTTTCTTTCTGCTTACTGGCACTTCTTGGTTGTCTACCTACATTTCATCCAACCAGCATGGCATAAATTATAGGGTAGTTAAAGCCCCCAGTATATATATATGTATATATATATATATATATATATATATATATGTGTGTGTGTGTGTGTGTGTGTGTGTGTGTGTGTGTGTGTGTGTGTGTATGTGTGTGTATATATATATATATATATATATATATATCTATATATATATATATATATATATATATATAGTACTGTGTTTTAGCCAGCTAAATAAAAAATGGTTTAAGTCAGTTATTTCTATCTTTTGCTGTAGTGTGTCTGTAGGAAATATCAGTTTACATTTCCAAACATTCATTTTGCAATTAATTGTAATAATCCAGTGACATTTTTGTTTGATCTGATCTGGTCATCATCAGTCTGTCTGGATTGGAATGACATGAAGAAACAGAATAAACTGAGACAGACTAAATTCAGACCAACTGTGGCAACGTCTCCAAAATGCTTCAAGAAACCTCCTGCAAAGCTCATGAGAAACTCTGCTCAAGTGCAGCGAGGGCAAAAGCTGCTTTAGTTTTAAAGGATGATCACACCAAATATTGATTTAATTTAGTTAATAGAAGATAATTGATAAAGAAAATCTATTTATGACATTATTTTT
Organism: Acrossocheilus fasciatus; assembly: GCA_036784905.1. Classification (NCBI taxonomy): domain Eukaryota; kingdom Metazoa; phylum Chordata; class Actinopteri; order Cypriniformes; family Cyprinidae; genus Acrossocheilus; species Acrossocheilus fasciatus. The sequence goes on from CM071944.1 coordinate 47,260,421, forward strand.
GACAGCATCCTCATTTTACAGCATTTTTTCACAAGTGTCTAACACTTTTAACAGTACTGTAGGTTTGCAGGGAGGTTCTTGAAGCGTCTTGGAGATGTTGACACAGTTCTTCTGGATTTAGTTTGTCTCAGTTTCTGTCACTCCAGACAGACTCGATGATGATCATATCCGATCTGTGTGGAGCACTGGCTGTTGTCAGACATTCACTGGATTATTACAATTAATGACAAAATGAATGTTTGTAAATGTAAACTGATATTTCCTACAGACACACTCCAGCAGAAGATAGAAATAACTGACTTAAAACCATTTTTAACTGTTGAAAATACTAGTGGCCTAAAACTTTTGCACAATAGGGTACAACGGGGCTAAAGGCGCACAGGGTAAAAGGCACCTTTGATATTATTTTCATCTAAGCCACTAGATAGCACAAAAACATGGCGTAGCACTTTGGAAAACATTCGCTTTTCAACATGCACGATTTTATTTGTCTGATCTTTGACGCGATCACACGCAGCAGTGCAAAGTTGATTCTGTGCTTACTTGATCTTATATTTGATGTTTTTTAAAGTGTTGTAGGTTTAAGTAGCAAATGAGAATCGCTAAAAATAATGCATATATTTTGAGACTAAGGCCTTCTTTATGATTTTCAGTTTTGCTTAAGATAATTAAAGCAACAGTTTTTAAATAAAGAAAGAATATGTAAAAGTATGTATTTGGGGTAAAAAGCTCCCCTGCTGTTGGGGCTAAAGACACACAGTAATTAACATGATAATTAATAGATCGCTGACTTTTCTATTTGTTCACATGACATGGTTAGGTTCAGATGGTAAATATCATATATTATGTTGTTATAAATATCATATATATTATGTATGTATCCATATTAAAGATAATCACAATGTTTAAAATTAAACCATCATATTTAAAAAACATGATATTTATCATATAATAAAATATAATGTGTTGTTAGCCTACTACTGTAAATATATTTTCAATTATTATTGAATCTCCTTCAATACTTTCAGAATCTTTACTTATTAAAATGACTTTATTTCTGTATTTTAAAATATATTTTTTATATTAACATTTTAATGACAGTAGGCCTATATTTAATGAACACCTTTTTTTTTTTTAATTAAGCAGAAAACAGAACAAACTTTGCTAAAGTGATTGTTTTTAACAAGTATTAACTTAAAAAAAAAACATTATTTTAGCTGAAGTATTTGTATCAATACCATGAGCCCCGTGTGGGGGGTAAAATGCCCCCTTTGCCACCTCATACATTTATAAGATTTTTAAACAAAATAAACAACTGATTTAATTTCACACAAAATCTGTTGCTCCATTAATGTTCAATACAACGTATATATTTTTTTGGCAATTATACATTTTAATTGCGCAGCGCAGTGAATACCACATTTTTTCTTAAGGTGGGCCTTTAGCCCCGTAGTACCCTACTGTATATAGAGCAGAAAAAGTAAAAGAAACTTACAGGTTGTACGTCAGATGAATGACTTCCAGGATTCTGGTTGTGGGTCTGAAGACCTTTCCTCCGTTCTTGTATATTGATTGGGGAAGCAGAGTGAGCAGGACTTTGAAAGCACTCTCCCTTTCAGCATCTAAACCATAAGAATAATACAGTGCAAGCTGTGAAACTGATCTCACAATCAAAGATGTTAGTGACGTTAGTGACGTTCTGGCAGAGGTGCTGCTGCTGTGTACACTCACAGAAAACAATGCTCAAATTTTAAAGATGTGGGGCAGCTCCTGTAATATCGCCTTGACTATCGACATCAGCTCTCAGCGATTATCTCTGACTATCGTCAATACACTACACTATCGTCTATCTGCACAACGCCACTAACAATTTAACCATTTCAAATTTCTGTAAACAAAACCATAAAATCTAAATTATTTCTTACCATGCCAAGTTTTTCTAGAAGCCTGGGGAACTTCAAGATTTCTGGGATGCTTGTAGACCCATTGCTGCGAATCCACCATCTCATTTTTTTTGGGAGGCAAAACAAATTCTGTAAAATAAGGAAGAAAAACTGGGTTAAAAGCTAGCAAAACCATACAGTATGCCATCCTGGAAATCCAGTGATCTGCCTATTATTCATCAATTTCAAATACAAATTGTTATTTCTAACAGTAACATATAAAGAACACATTCCATGCCCTGCGTCCCAATGTGCATACTATCCACCCTAAATAGTATTGAAAATTTCTACTATCACATAGAGTTTAGGATGAATAGCATGCACATTGGGACGCAGGCATAGCCTCTCTAACTTACTGTTAACCTGGATACACTTGTGTTCTGATTAAAGCAACAAAAGCATTCACTAAAACAGAGGAGAGAACACCATGAGAGATTAAGTCTAACTTTAGACAACATTTTAAGTAAAATATTTAAGAATATTACATACCATTTAAGAATACATACCTGCAATATTGTGGTTTAACGTTAAGGGTAGCTGCAGCTAACGTTACCTGAGGAAAAAAGAGCGCGAAAATAAGTTATTGTTGGATTCGGCACATCGCAGACATTTACTCGAAAAAAAAAGACCTTAAAAGATACATTTTAGTACGAAATGATCAAATTATGACAAAACATTGCAAAGCCACAAAGAAACGTTACACAGACAGTAAGTTAACTGAACTTACCCCTGTATTTCTGACCTAACGATAGTTCATACCTTTTCCATGAGGCGTTAAAATATAAAACTTTGCACACGCGCACACATATAACTAATATATAGCCTATATTTATAACTTTTATATAACGATAAAGAGATTGCTGAGGCCTTTTTTTGTCAACAAAAAATGTAGGCGGCTACTTCATTCACAGAATAACGCTAACTTTAACCCGCACAGCGACAGATCAAATACCACATTAACCGTGAAATCAGTGTGCTCTCACCACAGCTTATAAAAATAGAGGTGAATAATCATATTATCATATTAATTTACCTTATAATCCTGCTTGCTGCCAGTTGCTTGACCGTCTGATGACGAGATGAGTGAAGAACCCAGAAAATTTGATGAAGAGGAAAAATAAACAAACCGGTTGGGTTAAAATAACCCAACCCAGATGTTCAGTGGTGAAAGAACCCCTTGCAGTTATTTGACCCAGCATGAACAACCCAACTGTGTGTTTACAGTACCTCAAACAACCCAGAATTATGACCCAGCACAATTAACCCAACAATGTGTTTACAGAAATAACCCAGCACTTTTAAGAGTGTATATTTGTAAATATATAAGTATTGGCTACACATATCATTTAACATATATGCAGTATAATGTCACATGTATATGTGAACAGCTGCTGGATCCTTGTGTGTCCGAGTATTCTGTAACGGAGCCGACGAGACGTGAGGCGAGCGGATCCAAGGGCAAGCTTTTATTAGTAAACAGTCAAATCACAGGCAGGGTCAAACAACAGCAAACGGGTAAGGCACGGGCAAGACACAAGAGTAATCCCAGGGCAAGCGTGGGTCTTCGATCGGCAAACAATAACCAGAGGGCTTGACAAGAGGAGTAATCCAATAACATGAGCAGTAGTCCAAGCAGGAGCGAACAGAGTATAAAACAACAAGAATAAAGAGAGATCCAAGGCAGGATGAACTTCAGGGCTGGCAGAGATCAGACAATAAATGAGATACACAGGCTAGGATCAAGATACAATGACTATATGTAGACAATAAACTAAATTTAGACTCAGAAACACGGAAGGGATCCGTAGAGTAGCTATCACTGGGAGAGCGATAACCGCTAGACAATACTCGGCAACTACATCAGGATCTAAGTGTGTTTTATAGTGATCACCGGTGATCACCGCAAGATGCATGCCGGTTAGAAAAGTGTCCGAGTTACGTCTGCCTTGCTCTGATATCATGCTGACATGTGGCAAAAAACTCTTGTGACGGCGAGGCGGCTGTGTCGGATTGAGCAGTTGCACGCAGTTGCTCTCCACCGACTGCGCTGATCAAAAGCATGATGGGAAAAGACTGACTGATGACACAGATTAATGCTCATTGGTTCAGATAACCGTGATGCTGCTTTCTCTTCTGAAATGTTTTATTTTTTTAATCTGATTTCATGCTATGTATATAAATTGTGCATGAATATTCCCAAAGATGATATGTGATTGTTGTCATATTTTCTATAAAAATCTAAAATACATGTTTGAATTAAAATAAAAATTGATGATAAATACGTCTTTCGTATGGAATTAAATAGCAAGCACTTTGAGTGCCTTGTTCATCATATTTATATTCATATAAAAGCAACAGAACTGAAATTATATCATGTTCATCAGCAGTACAGCATATAAGTGAGAATAATGCGATGTCTGCCTTTGATCTCGTAGGTATCTGTTCTTCGAGAGCTCAGAACTGTCCGTCTTGACTACGCTTTTTTCACTGCAGCCGCCTACATTTCAGGCGAGGCGCATCTCAAACAAGCCTAATGTGTGGTGTGAGAGTCAATATGATGGAGAGGCAACCTCTTGTGGCAGTCGGACAGAAGGCCACGAACCAGATTCGTGACACTATTTTTAACGGACATATTTTCTAACATGAATTTTATAAGGATTTCATAGCTTTTTAAGAAATATACAAGGTGGTAAAGTGGGTACAGTTGAGACACCCTTTATAGGTTGCTATGTACTGTATACAGTGACAGATCAATCATAGAAAATCAAATGCATACAGAGGCTGTGTGTTTGTGTACTGGTATTACATTATGGGGACTAATGTCAACACAAGTATAGTAATACCAGTAAATTCACCTCATGGAAATATTGGTCCTCATGATGAAACAAGCTTATAAATCATTCAGAATGACTGAACATGTAAAAATGCAGAAAGATTTGAGTGATGAGAGTATAGCTCCTAATCATATCGGCCTAGAAAATCGCAACTTTTCATTTTCCGCCGGTCTTAGTACACGATATAACTACAGAAGAGTCAAGTTTTAAATAGGAAAACTATCGAAACTCTTTGGTCATTTTTGAACGCGATGCTACTGGTCTTAATTGGATTCAATGATCTATGCTAAGCTATGCTAAAAGTGCTATCGCCAGACCCGGAGATCGGCTGAATGGATTCAAAAACGGTAAAACTCAACTTATTAAATCTGGGGGAGTTGGAGAATGAGCCTATTTCCAAAAAAAGTGGAGTGTTCCTTTAACTAAGCATTTGATGCATTGCACCATTGGAACTAACAGTCGTTTGTAAAAGGTTTGTAGCAACTATAGCAATACGGAAGGAAAACCACTTAAAGAAGAGGAAATGACATCAGAATGTGTGAGAATTCACAGCCATCAGTCTAAACTGGCTTCAGAGATGATCGTACAGTTCACTGTGGTTTGTACAAATGTGGGCAAACTAACTGAGTTCTCACACTCTGTAGTAGTACTCTGTAGTGTTTCAAAACCTCAACAGCTCACAGCTTTAAAAAAAAAATAGAACTAGCATGCCACAAAGTGAAGAGGACAAAGGGAAAAAAGGGGAATTAATAAATAAGGCAACATTTGGAGCTCCTTAATAGACAAAAAATATTGCTCATAAGAAAATTGTTAAACCTGAATGTTTTTAATAGATACAGTTATACCGCATCAAGTTATTCCATGCACTTAATAGTAGTGTTGAGTTTCAGTGGTCACTTATAGAATAATAAAAATACAACACCTAACTGCTATATACAGTATATTTGATAGAAATGTATTTTGTTCATCAGTATAGTGTGAGTGAAATGCAGCTAAACGGTCAGTTGTTTCAGATCAGAGGAAGTTAACACCCACAGGATGAGCTGATGATGTTTAAATACAGAGCTGTAAATATAGAATGAAAAGAAAGACGGACAGAAGCAGAAAATGTCTGATAAGAGTCACATGTGTCTGCTGGGACTGATCACTCTCTCTGCACTTCTCACAGGTAAAGACATCTCTATATGATCTATAAGATAAAAGATGCGTGTGTGATGTGAACAACCATCCACACTATTTAGTTTAATTACTGTGGCATAGTGTCTGGAGTTTGAATATACGCACAATTTTATTTAGATGAAATTCATAAAGTCATTAAGTTGTTATTTCAGAGTCATGTGGTGTAAATACTCCTTCATTCTTTAATGCACATTTATAGTTGTGCGTATACTGCTGTAAATGTGACATGCCTGGGTTAGTTTGAGAGAACAGATCATTCAGCTTTTGTCTCCAAAAACTGAAATAACTATATATATATATATATATATATATATATATATATATATATATATATATATATATATATATATATATATATATATTTTTTTTTTTTTTTTTTTTTTTTTTTTTTTTTTTTAATATAAAGCACAATTGTAACATAAAGCAATGTTTATTTGATTTTACTCTATTTTATTCTCATCTCACACAATATGGATCTGCATTCAAAATTATTTTTGCAACTCAATATTCTCTGTAATTTCTACAATAATAATAAAAAGTCATACATCTCACCTTATAACAGATGTGGAAGATATATATGTGTGTGGTGTGTGCATGTTTTTGTGAAAAGTCAGGACATAGATGTGTATAATGACGAGGGTATGACAGGTATTACAAGGTGAAGGTGACATCTCAGGACATTGACCCATGTCCCCACTTTTCAAAACGCTTATAAATCACTCAGAATGGAGTGTATTGACAATCTGAAACAGCAGAAAGTGTCCTGTAAGGGGTAGGTTTAGGTGTAGGGTTGGTGTAGGACAATAGCACATACAGTAAGTACAGTATAACAACCATTACACCTATGGAGAGTCCCCATAAGGATAGCAAACCAGACATGTGTGTGTGTGTGTGTGTGTGTGTGTGTGTGTGTGTGTGTGTGTGTGTGTGTTATGGCAATATTACCATTAAGGTTTTTTTTTTTTTTTTCCTTTTTTATTCAATCAGTCTTTCTTTACTTTATATAGGTATAGCATCAATATATTTAACATCAAATAAGCAATACAATGTTTTCATAGTAATAACACAGATTAAAGTAATAAGGTTTGGGTTATTCAGCAGATATTTCAGGGTTTGTGTGAGTGAGTTAACTCATGTGTTCAATATCAGTTTACTCTGCTTGGTTCATTTTCTGCTTAAAACAGGACACAAAGAGTTTATTTAAACTATATTTCATAATCAAGTCATTAACCCACATTATTATTATTATTATTATTATTATTATTATTATTATTATTATTATTATTATTATTATTATTACTTGCAGGTAGCAGTGGAGCAGAAGAGACTCATGTGTTCTGCAGTTCTGGTGAAAATGTCCGTCTGTCCTGTAATAATGCTCTTTCTGGCTGCACATCAACTACATGGATCTATAGCAGACAATCAGAGACAGTTGAACTGATTTCTGGAGGAATAAAGAAGAAAGACGTAGAGAGACATGAGAGACTGAGTCTGGGCTCTGACTGCTCTCTGAACATCAAGAACGTCACAATAGAAGATCGTGGATTGTACTTCTGCCGACAATATGTGAATGGAGTACAAGGAACAGATGCACATGTTTATCTGCATGTTCTTCATGGTCAGTGTTTCTGTGAATATTATGATCATATGTTGAATTAAACAGTAATATTGTTGTTCCTGAAAAGACTGGAATCAGTCGTGTAATCTCTGTCTGATTTCTGTTTCAGTCTCTTCATCATCCTCACAGTCTGAGATCAGATCAGGCCGCTCTGTGACTCTCTCCTGTCAGTTATATTATGATCTATTCTCTTGTGATATTTTGGTTCGTTATGAGGGAATTGATCTGATCTGGGTGAATCAGGCTGGTGTGAATCTGCAGACAGACTCCAGATTTCAGATATTCTCCTCAGAACAGTGTCTCATCTCTCTGACTACAACACTCCTGAATGAAGATCACAACAGAGAGTGGAGATGTCAGGTTACACAGAGAAATCAGCTGAAGACCTCAGCCACATACACTGTCCAGTATTCAGGTAAATTATTTATAACAATTAATTATCAGTCATTTAAATATGATTGTAGCCTATGATGTATCTGAACATTCATCTTCAGCTCCGACCGAAACAAAGACACCGTCTCCAGTCACCAGCTCTACATCAGCTGCAGCTCCTACACAACCAGGTACATAATCAGCTGTTAAGATGAATGTTTACTGATAACTGAAGACCTCAGTCAGATACACTGACAAGTATCCAGATAAGAAACTTCATTTATTTAACCCCTTAACTGTCACAAGTTTACTTCAATATATTACGATTAAATCTAATCATGACAAACGATATATCGTTGGAAAGGTCTAAGACTCCTAAATAGATATTTTGCCACTGTTTGTTATAAAAAAAACACTGTAGGAACAGTAATAGATTAATTTATGACAAGAGTGCACCTCAAAACATATACATCATAACAGGAGTTATGACCTTTCTCACAAAAATTATTTTTTGTTTACTTTTTCCCTATCACGTGTTTTAGTAATCATCATGACATTAAATGTTATATCATTTGAAAGCTTAAAACCTCAAAATTCATCCCCTGTGACCCATTTCAAATCAGACTTTGCCTCACCATAGAAATGGTACTTTAAAATCTTCTAGCAGGCTCCTCCCCCTGAGTGTCATATTACAAAATGTATTGCTGTCTTTTAGAATCAAAACTTTTATAATCTTGACAAAATGCATATCGTTGGAAAGATCTGAGTATCAAGATCCCATATTTTGTGGTTATTTTTGATAAAAGTAATGTTTATAAAGAAATGTATACATTTGTGAAAGAAAAATGGCATAAATAAATCAATGGAGATAGAATGGCACCCGGTGGCTATTTGTGGTATAACATCTAAACAAAATTACATCATAACCTCAATTTATTTATTTATTTATTTATTTATTTATTTATTTATTTATTTATTTATTTATTTATTTATTTATTTTAGATCAACTTCAAATTTGAAAAACACACACAAAAAGCTACTTATTTAGACACATGGCTTTAATTTTGTATCAGTTTTTTTTTTTATTTTTTTTTATAAAACCTATTTTGTAAAAATATGTATTTTATATAAAATAAAAATAGTACAGTACATGTTCTTTACAGTAAATGTAAACTTCTTTAACTTTTTTATACTTTCATTTTTGTTCTGCTGATTGTCTTCTTTAAAAAAGAGACCAAGCTTAGGTCTGTATTTCAAAGCGTTCATGAATTATAACAATTTAAGTTTGAATACTGCACTTTATAGATAAACTGAAGGTTTATGGTCTGCAGCTCACTGTGTTTCACTCTCATATAAATGAGGTATAAATAACTTCATGTGTTTATATTGTAATCAGAACTGTTTCTGATCAAAAGGGTTCCTCAGTAAAGTCTTACTGCCATTATCAAAGATCATCAGTGATGCCTTCATAGATACACGTCTCATCTACACCTTAATTACTTTAAATAGATAGCAAGCATGTCTGAAAACACGTGACTCTGAACAACTGCAAAATATTAGCTAAGTTTAAAATTTAATGCATGACAAATAAACATAATCTAACCTCACATTTATACATTTATATCTGACTGTGTTTCTCCTCGTTGTCCTTAACTGTCTATGTGAGTCTGACTGAGTCTTACTCACAGCTGTTACTGTATATTTGGGGAAATAATAATAATAATAATAATAATAATAATAATAAATAATGTCCTGATCATTCATCTTCTGCAGGTCTAAAGGATTCAACACTGATTCCAGTCAGCAGCTCAGACTCTGAGAAGAAATCAAGCCAAACTACAGCAGCTCCTACAACACAAGGTACATGATCTCTGACACACTTCATCAGTCTTTTTTATAATTAAATAATGCAGTTTAGCCAAATGGGGATACAATTAATCTTTATATCTATGTTTTTTGCATCTCTAAAATGCCTGCATAGATAAATGGATCATTACCCCAAACACTGAGATGACTTCAGCTGCTCACACATTTGCAGGTAGTACACAATGTTTGCATGTCTTATTAATGTCACATTATATTTGAACTTATTTAATATTCATGATCCACAGAAGCAACATCAGAAACTGTGGTCTATGGATCATTAATCAGAGGTATGTTGGCTTTACATGCACTGAAACTATCAAGGCAATAATTGTTCAATAATTGTTCATTGTTAATAAGCAATTCACAGGTTCACAGATTTCTCTTCTCTTCTCTTCTCTTCTCTTCTCTTCTCTTCTCTTCTCTTCTCTTCTCTTCTCTTCTCTTCTCTTCTCTTCTCTTCTCTTCTCTTCTCTCCTCTCCTCTCCTCTCCTCTCCTCTCCTCTCCTCTCCTCTCCTCTCCTATCCTCTCCTCTCCTCTCCTCTCCTCTCCTCTCCTCTCCCCTCCCCTCCCCTCCTCTCCTCTCCTCTCCTCTCCTCTCCTCTCCTCTCCTCTCCTCTTCTCTTCTCTTCTCTCCTCTCCTCTCCTCTCCTCTCCTCTCCCCTCCCCTCCTCTCCTCTCCTCTCCTCTTCTCTTCTCTCCTCTCCTCTCCTCTTCTCTTCTCTTCTCTTCTCTCCTCTCCTCTCCTCTCCTCTTCTCTTCTCTTCTCTTCTCTTCTCTTCTCTTCTCTTCTCTTCTCTTCTATTCTCTTCTCTTCTCTCTCTCTGTTCTGTCCTGCAGTGATTGTGATTATTGTTGAGATTGCAGTGTTTGCTGCTCCTACTGTGATTCTTCTTCAGATAATCTGTGTGAGAAGAGCTGGTGAGTTTTGATCATCACAGAACCTGAGGATTCACATTGATCTCTAACAATCTGAATCATTACAGTGCAAAGCAGATCAGTAAAATCATTTATTTTTATTTTATTTATTTAGGAAGGAAGAACTCTCACCACCCGACGGAAATAGAGATGGCTACAGTATTACAATGAAATACCTTCTATAAACATAATATAAAGATTGCAGCAAGATTTATTTTAATGTTTATGGATATTATAGATATTTGAATACAGATTTGAATGTCATTTTCCAGTACTGCATACTGTACATACTGCTTTAAATATGATATTAAATACAGTCATCATCAAAGAGTGACAGGTACCTTAATAAACATGTATGGTTATTAACACAGTTATCATAATTATAATTTTATTTGTATGTTTAAAATAAATTCAACTCTTACAAACAGATGTTAAAAGTTTTAATAGTCCAGTTTATTTATCACATGATATATTAACAGATTTATTTTATATTTTTTACATATCCTTTCAATGCAGAGACAAATCCTTACTTGTTTCCTCTTAACCCTAAATAAGCAAATACATGAAGGATTGTATTCCCCAACATAGTTCAACATGACTATATATTAAGTATTGTAAGTATAAATATAAATTCACAATTTGACACTTTTTTTGTCTAAAAAATGGAGGTGAAAATGTGTTTAAGGTATTTAACCCTTATATTGGGTAAATTAGCAATATTTACGTACAATAAAAGAGAGTATACTGTAGTATTTATTGATTTCATACACCAGAAGCTATTGAATAAAATTAAAGACAGATAAGGTGCTCATCTGTAACAGGGCTGATGAGACGTGAGACATGCAAATCCAAGTGCAAGCTTTTATTTACAGGCATGGACATAAATACAGGCAGGGCCGAGCAATGGCAAACAGGTGTGGCAGGGGCAAGACAAAGAGTAATCCTAGGGCAAGCAAAGGTCGGTCGACAGCAAACAGTATCCGAAGGGGCTTAACGAGAGAGGTATCTGAAAACAAAGCAATAGTCCAGGCAGGGGAAAACACAATCCAAAACAGCCAGGGGAAAACTAGGAAAACTATCAGGGGCTCAGTAGAGTTGCTACGGCTAGGGGAGCGGTAAACGCATACAATACTCAGCATTGAGGGAAACAAAGTCCAAGGCTTATAAAACATGTCTTAATGGGTTTCAGCTGTAATCAGTGCAATGTGTAATCTGTGACAGCTGTGTGATCTGTGCGATGGATGATGGGAAATGTAGTTAGATGGTGAAGTGCAACAGTCCATGTGATCGGCTTCCAGACGCTCCTACAACATCCAGGAGGGTGGTGGAGTGGAGGCGGAACAGGGGGAGGGATGGAGGTCCAGGTCCACAGGGTGGAGTAGACGGAGCAGGAGACCTCCATGGCGGTGCAGACAGGGCAGGAGCCCACCAGTGCGGAGTAGACCGGGCCGGAGACCTCCACAGTGGAGCAGACAGAGCAGAAGACCACCACGGCAGATCAGGGGAGCACCAGAATGGATCAGTAACCCACAGCAGGGACTAGGACCTAGGGAAAACTGAGACACAAGAGAGGCAGGGAACATGGGAAGTCTATTAATATTTCCCCTGGTGTCAACTGAGCGGGCAGACAGTTCATAAATGGTCTCTAGGGCAGTGACAGTGTTAACGGGACAGGCATGGGGTGTATTTATGGTTTCCTGGCTTAAAACAGGCAGTTCAATATTAGATTCTAGGAAGAGCAAAGACAGACAACACAGTGAGAGCAGAGACAGACAACACATGCAGTGCATTCATGGTCTCAGGGACCATGGATAGTTCAGAACAGAGTGATAGTTCAGAGATGGCCTCCTTGGCCGGTTCGGAGCAGGGCAAAGTTTCAAAAGCAGCCCCTGTGGCTATGACAGAACATGACAAGAGTTCAGAGACAGCCCTTCTGGCTGTGACAGGACAGGCAGAGAATTCACAGGCGGCCTCCATAGCCGTGACAGGACAGGGCAAAAGTGCATTGTCTGCCTCTTTAGCCATAGCAGAGCAAGACGAGGGTTGGTCAGTGGATACCACTGACACCTCTGGAGGTTCTGCAGTGGTTGCCGCCACCTCTGGAAGATCTACAGCGGTAACAGTCTCCTCGACCGCAACTCGACAGGCTGAGAGGACATTGCTGGGCGCTACCACCACACAGGGGGTTGAAGCGAGCCCCACCGCTTCTGGAGGTTCTGCAGCTTGTGCCACCACCTCTGGAGAAGCTGCAGCGGGTGCCGCCACCTCGGGCAGTTCTGCGGTGGTATATGCAGCCCAAACGCAACACAAAGTGATTCCAATTAGGGGAAGCGCTTCAGACAGGGGAATATGCATAAGAACAGGAGGGTTAGAGTGAGTGGGTTTGGGGATACCAGCTGCGCGTGCAGACACCAGCGGTACATCTCTCAAACCGGGATAATGGAAGACTGAAACTGATGATCTGAGTGTGTCAGCCGTGACGGGCTGTGACTCAGGACAATCAGCTGTGACGGACTGTGACTCAGGACGATCAGCCGTGACGGGCTGCAACTCAGGGCGATCAGCCGTGACGGGCTGCAACTCAGGACGATCAGCCGTGACGGGCTGCAACTCAGGGCGATCAGCCGTGACGGGCTGCGTCTCAGGGCGATCAGCTGTGACGTGCTGCTGTGACTCTGGACGAGCAGCTGTGACGTGACTTGACTTTAGGAGATCAGCTGAGACGTGAAGTGACTCTGGATGATCAGCTGAGGCGTGACTTGGCTTCGCTCATGAATATCAACTGTGACTTGATTTGGCTCTTTAACATCAACTGTGACTTGCTCTGATTCATGTAGATTGACTGTGACTTGGCTCATGAATGGCAGCAATGACATGACAGGGTATTGTTGTGGCCGCCATTTTGTGAACGGGCTCTGAGGTCGCTGCCATTTGGTGAGTGCACGCTGGTACGTCTGCCATTTCAGTCACAGACGTGGCGTCGCGTTCCCCTTCCGCGACACCCACAGTGAATAGTGAGCCAACAGTCAACAAAGCAAAGTCCAAAAAACAACACAGAGACAAATGTGGACCTTCGCGTCTAAGCTGTGATCGCTGAGGCTGATTAATGCCATCACAAAAAATCTCAATCAAAATAATGTCCGATAAATCAGAATAATGAGCGATGGCTAAAAACTCTCTAATATGGTTCTCCAGTGATCGTGGGCCTTGTTTAAGGGCAAACAATAGTCTTGTTGTGTCCATACCTGACAAATGTATGTCTGAAAAGCTGCTGGATCCTTGTGTGGCCGAGTATTCTGTAACGGGGCTGATGAGACGTGAGACATGTGAATCCAAGTGCAAGATTTTATTTACAGGCATGGACATAATTACAGGCAGGGCCGAGCAATGGCAAACAGGTATGGCAGGGGCAAGACATAGAGTAATCCTAGGACAAGCAAAGGTCGGTCGACAGCGAACAGTATCTGAAAGGGCTTGATGAGAGAGGTATCTGAAAACGAAGCAATAGTCCAGGCAGGGGAAAACACAATCCAAAACAGGCAGGGGAAAACTATCAGGGGCTCAGTAGAGTTGCTACGGCTAGGGGAGCGGTAAACGCATACAATACTCGGCAGTGAGGGAAAGAAAGTCCAATGCTTATAAAACGTGTCTTAATGGGTTTCAGCTGTAATCAGTGCAATGTGTAATCTGTGACAGCTGTGTGATCTGTGCGATGGATGATGGGAAATGTAGTAAGATGGTGAAGTGCAACGGTCCATGTGATGAGCGGGTGACCTCTGGTGGTGCATGAACGGAAGTGCATGGACAGGATTCGTGACATCATCAAACAACAAGTACAAGAATAGCAGAAAACCACTTATATCTCTTGCCAGCATAACTCTGGATAACTCTGGATAACTCTGGATAACTCTGAATAAGCTGAAATAAGCATCTAAAACTGAAAATTAATACAAAAGATGTACATGTAAAACAGGAAGAAAACCTGAATGTTAATTAGTGTATTGTCGGTCGAACTCAGACATCCTGGCCTGCAATTGAGAAATTAATTTGAATAATGAATTAATATTTCTTCTTGTCCTTGAAAACAAAATTATACTGTAGTTGATATTATCGTGTCATTAAGCAGACACAACCGTAGAGCTCAAAACATCTTTGTTATAACCTGATCTTTGATGACCTAGATATGCGAGACTGTCCTCCTCCAAAAAACGACCCCAAAGGTCATATGTGCAAGCAGCTTATTACGACCCTATCTTACGTTTTAAAGTAAAGCGCCCTCTAGCGCTCCTGTAAATAATGGCAGTGCCGTGTCATGAAATGACGTTTGACCGTTACCATAGACATAATATGGTCATTACCAGTTCAAATACTATTTGTTTTATCTTCGTATTTACACGATATTACTTAATACAGCAAACAAATACGGAGTTTTTTAATAAAAAAAGAAAAAAAAAAATTTTAGTGCCATTTTGGAAAGTAAAGAACCACATTAAAATAATTAAACTCTTTTCAAATATAATTTTAATTTACGCTGAAAATGTTTAAAAGCACTGCAGATAATTCAAATTATATTTTTTTCTTCTGTCAGCTAATGTTAACATTAACAATATCACCATGTGACACACACACACCTACATAAATCAATCATTCAATCAATCAATCAATCAATCAATAAATCAATAAAATAAAATAATAAAATAAAATAATAAAATAAAAAAGCAAGCAAGCAAGCGCCAAGAGGAAGATGAAGCACACGAAGAAGAATGAGAAGGGAGGCCTGGACCAGGAGTGGCACTGATCGTCGTAGCTAAGGTGTGTATTTTAAGTGTCCTGTTGTTATTTTTAATATTCATAAGTATGCATGTTGATTGTCTGCAATTCATGTGGAACTATGTAAGTCCAGCACGACGTTTTGATTATGGTTTGGTTTTACCCATTAATAACACGTTATTATCTTGCTACCTAAAGTACTATCTTGCTTGATCGCTAGCATCTTGTGCTGCTAGCTCACATGCAAACATTCCAGCTAACGTTAGATAAGTTTGTGCACATTATAACGTAAAATCCTTGCTTCTCAATTAACTATAAACCGGAGAAGTTCATTTAGGGGGCCTTCCATAATTTATCCGGTTTATTTATAAATAGACAATAATTTAGGAGGCATTCCCTCCTAAAAAAAAAAAAAAAAAAAGGTTTAGAAAAGACTAATGCCCTTTTTGTAACAAAACGCAAATAGAGTCTGGGAATGTGTCGTCACAGCGGCAATGCATTCTGGGAATTTAGGTCACGGGAGCTACAGCGGAGACTGAGTGGTAGTGAATGTAGACGTTTTATATTATTTAATGTTTATATTATTCTACTTAAGATCGCGTTGCAGTGGTTAAGGCTTACTGTATCATCAACTGTCATATCCCTTTGCACAGCCGGTGTGAAAAACGTGCTTTCTCTGCGTTAGAAAGCCGAAAAAGCAGAGGTTTTACCTGCAGACATTGATGATAAAGGCTGTGGTAATTGATCATTACAACGCGATCTAAGTTAAATCATACATTAAATATGTCTACATTCACTACGGAACTCAGATGAAAATTAAACTGAAAATCGGTATGGTAAATATATCAAATAAAATGTGGCTTTATAATTCATCTCTGTAGATTTAATATATTATAGATACAGTGATTTGCATTAAACTGTAAATCCTCACACCACTAAGGAAATCATATATGGAAATGTTATTTGCGGCAGCTCGTTAATACCAGGCGACTTTTTGTATGGATTAAGTTTCCTTCATCTATTTAATCGCTCACATCGTTGTTCGGCATCCTAGTAGAAATCTTCAACTTGGTTCGGTCAAGTCAATGTATTTATTTGCATAGCATCCACAATACACATCGTTTCAAAGCAGCTTCTAGTAAGTTCTGTTACCTCTATAATGACTTAACTCTTAACACTGAGCAGTTTTACCGGGCAATATGATGATATAAAATGATCCACTGTTTGAGATCTAGCTGTTGTGTATTCTCCCCTTACAAAATTAGACATGGTTTTGCTACTCTAACCATAGTTTATCCATGGTATTTAATAAGATTGTGGTTATAAGAATGGTAATACATACACCAAAAACACGGTCGCTACACGTTTACTATAGTAAAACCATGGTCAATTGTCGTAAGTGTTTTAGCAGTTAGCATATATCAGTACCACTGTAGTGAAGGAGACTGATTAGTAATGAATATTTGCAGCCTCTCAGACAAACAACAGAGCAATTTTTTTTATTATTTAAAGAGATCTACATATTAGTCTGTTTTATTCTAAGCGTATGTAAGATGTTTTTCAAAAATATGAATGTAAAACGGTCGGCTTTTTCTGTGGTGATTTGCATTTGTTCAAGCTGTGTGCTCCTGAGCGTGACCTAAAACATGGCGGAATCCGACGCGGCGTGACGTAGTTTGCCAAGCTCTATAGCAATTATGATATGACCTGTAAATTGTCTGATGAATCACATTCTCTGTCCTGAACTAAACTTTATGTAATATTGCCAGAATTTGCCACAATTTATTTCAGCCTACTGTATCCCAAACTAAAAAAAAAAATAAAAAACTCTTTAGAATTAAGGTAGGGTCACCATTATAAGAATATTATCTAAATTGCTTCATCTAAATTACTTAATTTCAGCACATTATGGAAAACTATCAATTCCACTTTAAATTAGGGATATACAATTTTAAAGAATTATTAAAAACATAAAAGGTGCAGTATTGGCAAAGTTGTTTGACAGAATCAGGTTCAGGTTGACAGGAAATAAAGAAATCATTAGTGCATTCAGATTTATAGGCACAAGTGGTCAGGGACCAGTCTGCCCACTCAGAAATTGTGTTGACACTCAGCTTATTCCTATTTGACCTTTTGTGGTCATTTCAGAAACAAGTTAAATGCAGGGTTGGTACAACTAATCCTATCTCATCTGTTTGTTTTTCAGGTTTTTGTACCCATTTAATTCATCACTGAAATATTATAGAAATCAAACGGTTCTTTTAAGAGCCAATTTCTTTCTCCTCCTCCTCTCTCTCTTTCTTTTTTTTTATCTCTCTCCCTTTTTGTATTTGTTTGTACTTTGACATTATTCATTATTTCTCTTTAAAAAAAAAACATCTTCAAATGGCATCGGAGTCGTTCAGCCAGTATAAGGAATGGCTGGAAGCAGCAAAAACCATGGCAGATGAGTTGGAAGCCCAAAAAGTAAACTTTTTCACATATTATTTCTCTATCATGCCATTTACCTAAATTTAAAAGAATAGGGCTCTTCTCATGCCTCCCCCAAATATATCATTTTTAATTTTAGACTTCAAAAAAAAGAAAACAAAAGGGAAGTCAAGACTGCAATGTTTCCTGGAGGAAGAGAGACAAGCATGGGAACATCCTACCACAACGCATTGAGAAGAATCGATCAGGTTAGTAAAATATACAGTCATCCTATTGTTTACGCTTTTGGTCAGCAGTTATGTTTTCTGTATCATTACATTCTGTGTTTGCAGTTAAACCTGCTGGCACCAGGGAGCTTGCAGAAGTTGAGGAGATGCATATAAATGAAAGTCCAGAAGAGGTCCCAAGTCTTGGTAAGCATAAATTGACAGTATAAATAATTTCAGCCTTTATATTTAAATTAAGAAATGTTACATGGCAACTGACAAAAGTATGTAATAGCCATTTTCCATGATGCATATGAAGTGACAAAGCCATATAATAAATTGATATGTTGCTTTATAAAAATGCATTAATGCAACTGTAGTTTTCATTATTATTGTTATTATTATTATTTTACTTTTTTTTTTTTTTTTTTTTTTAGATCAACATCTTCAGAGATTAAAAAACCTACTAAATTCTGTCAGTGTCTCTGCATCAGATGAAATAGAACAGGCACCCACCATGTCTGTATGGGCCAAAAGACAGGTCATGTCTGAAAAAAAATTTAGGGCTGCATTGCCAGAGATCTTAAATTGCATGCTGGCTGCAGAGACTGTAACCCAGCATTGCTGTCAACAGTGCAAGGCTGTTGATGCTGTCGTCCGGTGTCTAGAGTGTGTTCCATCAGGACATCAGTTTTTCTGTTCGACATGTGACTCTGAGATCCACAGTAAACATGTGTTCCATGACAGAGAAGCTATGATTGATGGATTTTTCAAGCCTATTCCACCAACATCATTAGTGGTGATTAATGAAAGTGGCCAATATCAACTCCGCGAACAAGGTGTGTTCAAAGTATTTAGAAGGTGTCCTCTCACCATGTTTTCATAATGTCCACTACATGTACAATGGTACTATTTAAGCTCTTGTCTGCAGTTTCCTTTAATAAATGTGTCAACATTACTGATATTACCATCTGAAATTTTCAGTGTGCATGTTTCCTATTCCTCCACCAATGCAAATTTGCTCCTGTGGTCCAAGCCAAGCCTTCACAGTTACCCCAGGAAAGCAGACTGTCTTGGTGACTATCAACGGTATGTCTTGTCACTTCGTTCTAAATTTTTATAACCCGGGAGATGAAATCATATATAATACTTACTTATTTTTGTGGCTTATTTTTTTGTCCTGTGCTGTACAAATACCGGTCAAATAGTAACCACGTGTTTATTTTAAGGTGCATACAACCTGTGGCTGCCTAGTATATGCTGTCCACTTTGTTCTTGCAAATGGACTCCTGGGATTAGTGACTTGCTTGAATATAAATACTGGCCAGCAACCACCAGCTGCCAAATGCTGTTCAAGTTTGATGTGTTCACATCATTTGAGCAGATGAAATTGGCTAGCCCAGCTTTATCCCAACAAGCATTTCTCAAAATGGT
This sequence comes from Acrossocheilus fasciatus, assembly GCA_036784905.1. Taxonomy (NCBI): domain Eukaryota; kingdom Metazoa; phylum Chordata; class Actinopteri; order Cypriniformes; family Cyprinidae; genus Acrossocheilus; species Acrossocheilus fasciatus. The sequence goes on from CM071944.1 coordinate 47,279,989, forward strand.
CGGGTAAGGACTGTTTTCATTTGCAACATTTTTGAATTTCTGACTTCAAACACTTTCATTAACCAAAATAATACCATCCTTCTTTGCAGACGGGTAGTATTTGTTGTGATACCTTCCACAGAGTCTTTCGAGAATTTGCCTTCTGCCGTTTTAAGAAAGAAGATCTGTGCCTGATGGAACCCTTTAAATGCCCAGCATGCACACCAGACATGCTGGCTATATCTGCGGATGGTAATAGAAAACATTACCGGTTCAAGAAGTCCAAAGGGTCAGTGGAATCTTTATATATATATATATATATACAGTATATATGGAGTGGCACAGTGGTCATTTTGTGTAGCCCTGCAATAGACTGGCTGCCTGTCCACGCTGTACCTGACCTCTCACCCAATGCTAGATGGAATAGGCTGTAGCACCCCCCCCCCCCCCCCCCCAACAACAACTTGAAAGATATTATTTGATTTTGTACTTTAAACAGTGAGTTTAACTTCTCACACAAGTTAATGCCAAATAGCAGCATTAATTTCCACAGGACACTTAAAAGCTGAAAGCCCAACAAGGTGCTCCAGAATAAATGTGATTCACGCAGACTCACTATGGTTATTAATGTGATAAATAACTATGGTTATTTATCACATTAATTGAGGAAAATACAATGTTTATGATTATGTGATTTTGTTGTCAATTAATTCTTATTTAACAGGACAGATGAACCAGCTCTGTTTGATGGATTATTCATCGCACAAGATGCCAAAGTATCTGCCTTTGTTGAACAAATCAGAAGCCAGATGATTAGTGTAAGGATTTATTCAACTCTACAACCCTTTATTTTTGAATTGTCCTGGGATTACATGTAACGCATTGCTTCTACTTTCAGAGGACAGGTCATGATGTCTGTGGGCCGGCAGCATTTACAGCAGGCAGAGAAACATCACAGAAATCCAGGGCCGAGCTGGATGAGGAGGGCCTTGGAATAGCTGTGTGTCGCCATGTAATGTTGCTGCAAGGCTTGAATCACTACCGTGGTGAAATACATGCTCTTCCCAGTGTTCCTGCAAAAGGAGCTGGCACAAGCTGCAAGTGCAACATTCTTTTGTACAGACATTGCTTGCAGGTAAATAAATAACCACTGCCAAATGATGTTTTACCATGGCTAGCTAAAAAGTACACCTTTATTATATTATGGACTTAGAAATTTAATATGGCTACTGTGTTATCAGTTTAGTTTACTACTACAACAGTTTAGTCCATAAGGTATAAGGAAATATTATCATTTATATGACTGCATAGTATTCTTTGATTGAATTGTACCAGTCACATAGGTCCTGATTTGACTCCTTGCCATTTTGTGCAATGCACATGTGTTTTTTCCATTACAGGTACTGGCCTTATTTGGAAAAGATGGCAGAGAAGTTGCCTGAGCTCCTCCAACCACTTACCACGATGAAGCCTTTTCTGTCTGTAATGCATGCTAAGGCTCACACTGGCAAATGTGAGGTACAGTATGCGAGTTAAAAGTTTGCATCATACGATGTTTTTTAGGAACATAACACTACAGCATCAGAAAAAAAGAGCTTCCTTTTTATCTCTCAATACAGGTGTTTCAGAAAAGGTAGTGTGCATAAGTGAAATCCTTTAGTGCAGTGGTTTTCAGATCTGTCCTGGAGTCCCCCAGCACTGCACAATTTGTATGTTTTCCTGACACACCCAATTCAGGTCTTGCAGTCTCAACTAATGAGCTTGTGAGTTACAAAATGGCAGTGCAGGGGGTCCTGATGAAAATTTACTCCTTTCACAAAATCTAATTTAGAATACACAGTCTAAGAAATAAGATTATATTGATAAATGTCTTCATCTGATGTTTTGGAACAGGAAAGGTGGGGCGGTAGAAGTCAGGATGGTGCAGGGAATACTGTTGGAGAAGAGGTGGAACAGGTCAATAGCTTCCTGTCAAGGGCAGCTCTTACTACAAAATACATGACCAAGTCAGGTTGGTTAAAAGCTAATACTGTGTTTGACACACAACACTAGATTGTACAATTGATTTGTTCTTATCTTATTATTTTTAAAGGCAGAGCAGATATGATGACTGTGCTTGCCATGGGATGGAACCATAGGAAGGTGGAGAGTCTCCATGAGACACTAGCGAAAAGATTTGTCAAAGTAAGAAGGCTGCACTGCATGTTTACCCTCCGGGGTCTGAGGTGCTTTCTTGGCTCTGGAGGTGTTTTGACATACATTTGTCTTGTTATGGTCTTGTAGTTCACTTACAGTCAGTCACATTCAACATTACATCTGTTCAGTTCTGATGTAACGTCTCTGTTACAAATACATAACCAAGACGTTTTGTATACTAACACGTGTCGATTAATTACAAGTAATAATCAAACTGAACATACTTCTATAGTAGATAAATGTTCCAAAAATATATAAGAAGACAAAATGGAATCTCGACTGCATAATTTATGGTAGTGGGGGACTGCGTTGACTGGGACTGCATTTTTTTTTTTTCGGGGGCAGTTGTGGCCTAATTTTGTAGTGATTCTATGTTTTCTCAATTTTTTATTTTTTAAATAGACTACACAGAGAGCAGAAATGGAAGCAGCCAATCTTGAGAGTCTCAAGCAGGAGTTCCGCATCTCTGTAGAAGATGTGGATCAGTGGGTGAAAGATGTCAAGCACCGGGCTGCCACTGGTATGTGATATAGTCTCTTGTCTATCAATTGGTACTTTATTTTCCATACATTTGGCTAAACTTTAGCAGTGATACTGTGTTTTTTGTAATGGTTTCTTATTTCTGTTTTTCAAGAGAAACCCAGTACTCACAGTAGCCAGGAAGAGCTCCAGAGAGAAATTGATGAAATCATTTATTCCATCCGAAGAAAGAAGCATGATCTATATCGACAAAATGGTATTTGCTATTACGCCACTCAACTTGTTTTTTTTTTTTTTTTGTTTGTTTTTTTGTTCTAATAAAATTTTCTGAGCCTTACAGACAGCAACCAAACAAGGCAGCGCAAACGAAGGAGACTTGGTGAGCTGAAAAAGACACTCAGAGAGAAGATTGTGCAGTACAACGCCATTCCTGCACTGAAGAGAAAACTGACCCAGAAGCAGCATGCAGTCTCTGTGATGATGTCATTCTGCCTTGGGAAGCACAAGGAGACGGTAAGTAATGTGTTGTATATTTGTGCTTTTATTAATTCACAAAATTATGTCCATTGTTAATATAACTAATAATAGTCAGCATTTTAAGACTGGGTGGTGAAAAAGGTGCAACATACAGTAAAGAATGACATGTTATATACTGCTGTTATCTGTAAAGTTATGTGTCCTTGGACCACAAAACCAGTCTTACGTGTCAAAACAATACATCATCTGAAAGCTGAATAAATAAGCTTTCCAGGATCGGACAATATTTGGCTGAGATACAACTATTAGAAAATCTGGAATCTGAGGGTGCAAAATAATATTGAGAAAATCTCCTTTAAAGTTTTCCAAATGAAGTTGTTAGCAATGCATATTACTAATTGTGAGGAAGTAGATATCCCGCTGGGTACAACACACACACACACACACACACACACACTCACCATGCTGATTTCCCCTCCCCGCTATTTGGTTGCCAGGCGAGCGGGTGCACACGCCGTCTTGACAGCCCATGGACAGTTTCACACAATACATTACCCTGTTCCAGATTCATCCCGATCATACATACTACATGCATTGTCTTGTCTATGTCATGTATTTTGTGTTTGTTTAGCGTGGTCAGTCTTGCTGGTGGCGCTGGGGAAAAACCGAGTGATTGAGTGTCAACCGCTTATGACATCATCGTTGGTGCCGCGCCGGCGCACTGTGCTCAAAATTGGGCGAAACCACTGTTTAAAGTGTTAAAGACTGACGAATATAAAAGATAAGCAGTCATGTGTATTATTGGTTTTATTTGGTGTTTATGCTGAAATTAGGTTTGTTTATAAAATGTCTATTGTGTATATGTACAGAAGTTATTCAAAAATGTAGTGTGTTTAAAAGAAAATGTCACGTCTAAAGAAGGGGCGGAGTCTGGCCTATAAAAAGGGAGGCCAGACTCACATTTATCACTTGTTAACCAAGTCGAATGCGAGCGTGCAACAGTAGTGCCCTGAGCAAACACCCAGCAAAGCGAGTATATTGAAGATACCCTTTGTATATATATTTTCCATCTTTATTTTCCAGTTTGTTGTTTATTTACTACTTTGTATTTATTGTTTTGGGAGTCTTTTGGTGATTGCACTGTATATATTTCTTCACGCCAGCAATCGTGAACTTTTGTATATACCTGCGGTGCTATAAATAAACTACACCTTGCACGAAAGTGCTTCTGTGGGTAGAGCCATCATTTTACATCTCTTACGGACACTTTCCACGTCCCAAGCGAGTTGGTGGTTCTCGCGGTATCACATTTGGTGGCAGCGGTGGGATGGCTACCCGCAAGACAGCACCAAAAGGCAAAAGACCTCGAGGTGGATTACGCTCACAGGTGAAGGCGGTTGCAGAGGGGGATGCAGTATGGGACACCGCAGAGTCAACGGAGGATGAAGGGGGAGCGGAGGTGTTCCCAAAGGCTTCATCTGAGTCCCGCACACCGCAGGTCAAGGCCAATACGACAGGCTCAACATCTGATGAGGGATTGCTGAGCCTAATGCGTCAGTTCCTCGATGCACAGGGGCAACGGGAGGAGAGGCATCTGGCAGAGCTCCGGGGATTACGGGACGCGATTCTGCAGTCTGCTAGATCTGCGGAGACTTCCAGCGATGCCGAGAGCCCGCGAATGAATCTCCCGACGCCGTCTGCTTCAAGAACTGCCCAGGCTCGCAGCACTGGCACCCCAGCGAGTCATCCTCCAAGCCAGCCGAGGCTGATGAGTGAACCGCCGAGGATACCGGTCTTCCAACAGGGGGAGGACATTGAGAGTTATCTTCGACGTTTCGAACGCCTGGCCAAGACTTGGAGATGGCCTGAGGAAGAGTGGAGTTTCCGCTTGGTTCCATTGCTGACTGGACAGGCTTTGGAGGCTTACCTAGCAATGGATGAGGAGCAAGCAGGAGTGTATGCTGACCTGAAGGAGGCGCTCTTGGAGAAATTCAACATCTCGCCAGAGACCTACCGACAGCGATTCCGAGCGTCCACGATTCCTGCGGGTGAGAGCCCGACAGAGACTTACAACCGTCTGAGGACCCTTTACTGCCGCTGGGTGAGACCTGATCTGCACACTAAGGAGGAGATTGGGGAGATCATCATCCTGGAGCAGCTGCTTCGTGTGCTTCCCTATGACAGTCGAACCTGGGTACGGGAACACGAACCTACAACAGGACTAGCAGCAGCGAAACTGGCTCTTCAGTACGTGAATGCTCACCGCGGGAGTCCACGCTCTCAACCACTCAAAGGTACTGTGCATAAACAAAACACTGTTGGGGTTGGGGCCTCACAAGGTCCAGCTGAAAGCGTTACCAGTATACACAAACCAAAGGCAGAGAGACAAGAACTGGTGTGTTTTTACTGTCAACAGCCAGGACACAAAGCAACGGTGTGTCCTGTGCGGAAATCCAAGTTGACAGGATTTTGTTATGTGCCCAGAGAAGAGGACAAAGATGATGACTCTAGAGGGGAGAGTCAAATGTTGTATGATATAACTGTTGAGGGACATTCTTTGAAAGCAATGTTGGACACGGGTAGCTCCCTGTCTCTCCTAAAGCCATGCTTTGTGGCAAAGGTTAACTATGCAACCACCACATCTGTCCAGTGTGTGCATGGGGATATAAGGCAGTACCCCAGAGCCGAGGTAGTTGTGTGTGCACAAGAACAGTCATTTCTGATGAATGTTGTAATAGTTGATGACTTACCTGCTGATATGATTTTAGGAAGAGACTTACCTATACTCTATGAACTGTTGCAAGCCACCATGAACTCTGAGACTGTTACCTCTGCCACAGTACATAAATCATGTCCTGCTGTCACCCGGGCTCAAGCTAGAGCAGGTCTGCAGCCACTGCCAGACTTGCACAGTAGTCTGCTGCAGGGCGGGACCAAGGGCCCAAGAAAATCACGTCGACAACGTCGGCTTGAAAAGTATCTGGGTACTCCAGTCCCTGAGGCCTCTGTTAAGGGCCTCAAAGTTGATGACTGGAGGATCCCAGAGAACATTGGGGAACTGCAAAGGAAAGATGAGTCGCTTAAGACACTGTGGGGAAAAGCTGCCAGTGGGAAAGGTTCAAACTTGTGTGATGAAAAGTATGTGATTGTGAATGATGTGTTGTACATGCAAGCCAATGATGTTACCCGTTTAATTGTTCCTAGATGTTGTAGACCCATTGTCCTGCACCTCGCACACACCATTCCATGGGCTGGTCATTTGGGACAGCAGAAAACATACACTCGCATCAGTTCACGGTTTCATTGGCCTTCACTTTACACTGACGTACAGACATACTGCAACACATGTGCAACATGTCAAAAGACCAGTGCTGTGTCCCAGCGGGGCCGAGCGCCCTTGTACCCTCTCCCTGTTATCTCTTCTCCCTTCAGGCGTATCGCAATGGATATTGTGGGGCCACTTGAGAAGAGTAGTGCGGGGCACCAATACATCCTGGTGATATGTGACTACGCGACCAGGTACCCTGAGGCCTTCCCACTCCGTTCCATTAACACCCCAAAGATCATCCAGGCCCTCGTACAGCTGTTCTCCAGGGTGGGAATCCCTGAAGAGATTCTGACAGACCAAGGGACAAACTTCACTTCGCGGCTAATGGGGCAACTTCATCGCCAGTTGGGCATCACCGCCATCAGAACCAGTGCATACCATCCACAAACAGACGGCTTGGTGGAGCGGTTCAACCAAACACTAAAGAACATGCTGCGGAAGTTTGTATCAGACACGGGACGCGACTGGGACAAATGGCTCCCATTTCTGCTGTTTGCATATCGTGAAGTTCCTCAAGCTTCAACTGGATTCTCCCCTTTTGAGCTCGTATATGGATGGCAAGTGCAAGGACCCCTGGATCTGTTACGGAAGAGCTGGGAGGATCCTGCTTGCAGAGAAAAGGAGAGGGGAATCGTCCAGTATGTTTTGGAGATGAGGGACCGGCTTGAACGCTATCAGGAACAGGCAAGAGAGAACCTGAAAGAGGCACAGAAAGCCCAGAAAACATGGTATGACCAGAATGCAAGACAAAGACAGCTGCAGTCTGGGCAGAAGGTACTTCTACTACTTCCAACATCCACCAACAAACTGCTGGCCAAATGGCAGAGGCCATACACTGTGGTGAGGAAGATGGGTCCGGTGACTTACGAGATCCACCATCCAGATAAGGGGAAAGCTAAGCAGACGTATCACATTAACCTGCTCAAAGAATGGAAAGAGCCACCTGTGAGTAAAGGGATGACGATGATGGTGAGGAAAGTGACTGAGGTGATGGATGAGGAACCAGAGCCAGAGGCCAGGGCACAAAGAGAACCAGCTGAGGTAAACTTGGAGCACCTGCAGGATCCCAACAGAGCTCAGCTACAAAGCCTCCTGGAACAGTTCCCTGTTTTGTTCTGCCAGCGGCCGGGGAGGACAGAGTTAATCCATCACAAAATCCACCTAAATGACACAACACCATCAAGACAACGACCTTACAGAGTGCCAGAAAGGTTAGTTGAACCCCTGAAACAAGAAGTGGAAATGATGTTGGAAATGGGAGTGATTGAGGCATCCAGAAGCGAGTGGAGCAGCCCCGTAGTCATTGTCCCGAAGAAAGATGGAACGCTACGTATCTGCATAGACTTCCGCAAGTTGAACGCCCAGTCCCGTTTCGATGCTTACCCCATGCCACGAATAGACGACCTGCTGGAGAGAATTGGACAGGCCCGATATATTACCACCCTGGATCTGTGCAAGGGGTATTGGCAGGTGCCCCTTGACAATGACTCCAAACAGTATACAGCATTCAGGACACCATCGGGACTATACCATTTTACAGTTCTTCCCTTTGGCTTGCATGGGGCACCTGCCACATTTCAACGACTCATGGACCAAGTTCTTCGGGGGTGTGAGGGGTGGGCAGCCGCCTACTTGGATGATGTTGTAATCTTCAGTAACTCCTGGGAGGAGCATCTGAAACATATGGAAGAGACCCTGAAACGTATCCAAGAGGCAGGACTCACCCTCAATGTCAAGAAATGTGAGTGGGCAAGGCAGGAGACCAGTTACCTTGGATATCACCTGGGCAACGGCAAGCTGAGACCCCAAGTGGACAAAGTGGAAGCCATCCGACGGAGCCCAAGGCCTAGGTCGAAGAAGGAGATGAGATCCTTTCTAGGCCTGGTGGGTTGGTACAGGAGGTTCATCCCTGACTTTGCAAGAATCGCTACACCGCTTACAGACTTGCTGACGAAAGCAGCAAAGAGTCCGATGAAGTGGACTGAGGACTGTGAGGCAGCTTTCAGAACTCTTAAGGAGAAGATCTGCTCCAGCCCAGTCCTACAAAGCCCTGACTTCAACCAAAGATTCCTGGTCCAGGTAGATGCCTCAGCCACAGGAGTTGGGGCTGTCCTGGCCCAGGGGGAGGTGGGAGCAGAAAAACCAGTGGTCTACATTAGCAGGAAGCTGTTGCCCAGGGAGACCAGGTACTCGACAGTGGAGAAAGAGTGTCTCGCTATCAAGTGGTCCCTCGAAAGTCTAAGGTATTATCTCCTAGGAAGGGAGTTTGATCTGGAGACGGACCACCGGGCACTAACATGGATTCAGACAATGAAGGACCACAACTCCAGAGTTATGAGGTGGTACCTAAGCCTCCAACCCTACAAATTCAAGGTGCGGCATAGACCAGGACAACAAAACGTGATTGCCGACTACCTGTCGCGGTACCCGGACAGTACGCGGCCAAGAGAAGGGGGAGGTGATGTGAGGAAGTAGATATCCCGCTGGGTACAACACACACACACACACACACACACACACACACACACACACACACACACACACACACACACACACACACTCACCATGCTGATTTCCCCTCCCCGCTATTTGGTTGCCAGGCGAGCGGGTGCACACGCCGTCTTGACAGCCCATGGACAGTTTCACACAATACATTACCCTGTTCCAGATTCATCCCGATCATACATACTACATGCATTGTCTTGTCTATGTCATGTATTTTGTGTTTGTTTAGCGTGGTCAGTCTTGCTGGTGGCGCTGGGGAAAAACCGAGTGATTGAGTGTCAACCGCTTATGACATCATCGTTGGTGCCGCGCCGGCGCACTGTGCTCAAAATTGGGCGAAACCACTGTTTAAAGTGTTAAAGACTGACGAATATAAAAGATAAGCAGTCATGTGTATTATTGGTTTTATTTGGTGTTTATGCTGAAATTAGGTTTGTTTATAAAATGTCTATTGTGTATATGTACAGAAGTTATTCAAAAATGTAGTGTGTTTAAAAGAAAATGTCACGTCTAAAGAAGGGGCGGAGTCTGGCCTATAAAAAGGGAGGCCAGACTCACATTTATCACTTGTTAACCAAGTCGAATGCGAGCGTGCAACAGTAGTGCCCTGAGCAAACACCCAGCAAAGCGAGTATATTGAAGATACCCTTTGTATATATATTTTCCATCTTTATTTTCCAGTTTGTTGTTTCTTTACTACTTTGTATTTATTGTTTTGGGAGTCTTTTGGTGATTGCACTGTATATATTTCTTCACGCCAGCAATCGTGAACTTTTGTATATACCTGCGGTGCTATAAATAAACTACACCTTGCACGAAAGTGCTTCTGTGGGTAGAGCCATCATTTTACATCTCTTACGGACACTTTCCACGTCCCAAGCGAGTTGGTGGTTCTCGCGGTATCACACTAATCAAAAATTAAATTTTGATACATTTACGGTAAGAAATTTACTAAATATCTTCATGGAACATGATCTTTACTTAATATCCTAATGATTTTTGGCATAAAAGAAAAATTGATCATTTTGACCCAAACAATGTATTTTTGGCTATTGCTACAAATATACTCCAGCGACTTAAGACTGGTTTTGTGGTCCAGGGTCACATATAAAGTCATAGTAAATTATTCCTGTAACACATATCCTATACTACAAGTGGTCGTCACTATTCTATTTAAATTAGTATAATATAATATACATTATTTTAGCTGCAATAACAGGATAAAGTCTAGATGAACGGCGTGAAATAAATCTGCCTACTTATTTGATATCCTACATCATAGAATATGTAATGCAGCCAATATATTTTTAAATAAAAGTAGGCATATCTTAATACTGGGATGAGCATTTAAACCTTTCTTTGTTATATTGTAGTTAGGGTTGGGCGATGTCTACTAAATTGGCATCAGACGATGTCTACAGTGAAACATCGTGATGGGCGATGACATCAGGGGGCGGGGCCGGGGTATGATGATAAAGCAACAACATCATTTAAATCAGGAACCAGAACAAATACTCTACATTGTATCGCATTTTTATATGCACAAATACACTATCTGTGAAATCAGATACTATAAAGCTTCTGCGGATATTGTCTATCATGGCAAGTGTATAAATGAAAAAAATAAATGCTGAAGTGCTATCAAACACTCAAAGACAGGCGTTTTATGCTGAGCACCTGTTGTTTGCAGCTGCCTAAAAACGCTTTGGTGGACACACCACCTAAGTGATGAGAGAAAGGTCAGATGCCATCCTTTCAGCGGGTTTTAGCGTCTTTCCATTGCTCTAATACTTAATTTTATACTTTTTATAAAAGCTATTTATTTGTTATAAAGACTCACCTCAGACAAATGAATTTTGAGTTGAAGTAAAAAGTCCCTGAGACAAACGCGCTGTCCTGATTCAGTACCTGTGGTCAGATGAGATGGTGCAGCCAGGTCTGTGTCATTATCTTCATAACTTGTTACAAAATAAAAAAGTTTCACACCTCAGAAAAATTAGCTTTATCCTTTCCTGTCAACACTGTGTGTGCAGATTCAGTCTAGGGCAATCACAATGCCGGCTCAACATTGTGATGTCTGTCAGCCATCGGCGATGGGCGATGACATCATTTATCGGCCCAACCCTAATTGTAGTGTGATGTTTCAGTTGTAAATTATGCATATTGGCTGAATTATACATTATAAGCATAGTTATGGATGATATAGTTAGTATATTATCTATATTATTACCCATATAAATTGTTCTTGTTGGACAAGTTCTTTATCAATATTACTCTGAAGGCCCGCAAAATGCCTAATGAAGACCACTGTGCTAGACGTAAAGCTGAAATAAGTGTTTTGAATTTTTTTTTTTTTCCCCTCCACTTTTATTTTCAAAAATAGTGGCGAGTCTCCGCTTGAAGAGGCGACTGTTCGATCAAGTCATGCTGGTCAGGCGACTGGAGGAGGAGAAGATCATAATTGTAAAGGAAATGACTCAGCACTATCAACATCTAAAAAAAGCGCTGGACAAACTGGACGACCTCCTTGGGGAGATTAAGGAGGAAATGGAGATCCATAGTATGTACCACTTTTTTTTTTTCTTTTAATTCAGTAATATGTAATATGTTGATACCGCTAACCAAGATGTCACAGTTTTCTATAAATATTGCTTCCAATCTAAAAATAAATTTATATGACCATTTAAAATTGCAGCTTGTTTGCTATTTATTTTTTATTTTTTTTCACATAACTGTACAGTACAGACCCAGAGTCGGTCATTCAAGCTGCAGTGCATGTTTCTAACGATATCATTCATGAAATGCTGCTTAATTATCAGTGTCAATTTTCTCAATTTTTTTTACTTTAGATTCAACCAGAGAGCTGACCGAAGAAGGGCACAGGGGGCTGTACTGCTGTATCTTACACAAGCGGCACATTCTGCAGCAAAAACTTGCAGCAGTGACCAGCACCTATGCCAGTGTCAGCACTGACCCTTCTTTCTTCATGCTGGAGGAAGATGTTGAAGAGGAAAGTGAGGACATCAACAGTCCAGAACTTTCTGAAGAAGAGTTTTAAAATCTTAGCACAAACTTTGGAAGCATTGCATTCAGCATCTTCCCAAAAGACCCTTGAGTTTCGACTTTTGAAATAATTTTTCAGATTTATTAAAAAATGAATAAATAAATGTCATTCTAACCCTGACCTATTGTATCTGTTGTTTTTTCTTACACCAACCTGTTCTCATTTTTCTCAGATTTGGATAGCAGAAAGCTCTACATTACCCATGAGCCTCTGTCACCATTGCTAGACAGCTTTGCTTACCTGTTACTTTTATATTTTATGAAATTGGAGTTTACATGGGACATTACATTACAGCTCAACTATTACACAATTATTATTTAATGCCCATTTAAAATTTATATTCACTTATACATTTTTGGTATTTTAAGGTAATATAGTTAGTATTAATTTGAATACCCACCTTTACTATTTAATCTCAAGTTTTATGTCCCATTTTAAATCATAATTTTAATAAAACTAATTACAAATGCTATTAATGTTTGTTCTGTGGGTAACACTTTATTATAAGGTTTCATTTGATAACATTAACTACATTAGCCACCATGAACAACAATTAAAAAAATACTTTAAAAATATATATAAAAATACAGAATTTGTAGAATACTGTTATTATTATTGTTGTTATTTATTTTGCATTTTTGTGTGCGTGCGTGAGCGCAAACTTGTTTTTCCTACAGTACATTGTAAAAAATGTCCTCACTAAGATAGTAAAATGAGAACATTTTAACTTTGGGACCCACAAAGACAACATCTAATTTATAATATCAATAAAATAATATAGAATATATACACTACACTTGAAAGGTGGAGTCAAGACATTTGCAAATATGATTAAAAGATGAATATGAGACAAAACTACAGAATGTCACATTTTATTATTGGCCGTTTCAACACATACATGTTTTACCAAATAAAAAGAACAACACTTTTAGAGTTCATCCCACACATTGATGTGAGCATAAGTACTGGGACAGTTGAACATAAGGCAGATATAAAAGATTAAAAGCTATTATTTAGTTGCTCATAGACATCACTAGACTCTTGGTCTCATCCTTTGAAATGCTTTTCCCAGCCTTTAATGCAGCCAATTCCAATTGTTGCTTGTTTTGGGGAGTTTCTGCCTTTACTCTCCTCTTCAGCTGGTGAAATTCATGTTCAATCGGATTTAAATCTGGAGATTGACTTGGGCAATCTAAGACTTTCCATGTCTTTGCCCTGATAAACTCCTTGACTGAACTGGCAGGTGTTTTTGGTCATTGTCCTGATGCAATACGAAGCACTTCCCAATGAATCTGGTGGCATTTTCTTAAATATTGGTGGGCAAGATGGTTTTGTACCCTTCCAAATTCATTCTGCTACTGTCATCATACATTAAGTCATCAGTAATGCTGAGAGGGCCTGATCCAGAGACAGCCATGCGTGCCCATGCCACGACACCACCTCCAGCATGCTTTACAGATGAGGCTGTGTGCTTGGGATCATCCCAGTTTTGATAAAGGTTCATCTTTGTCTCATCGGTCCATAAACACAGTTCCAAAACTCTTCTGGCTCACCTTTGTGCTTTTTTGCCAACTCTAATCTTGGCTTTCTATTTCTGGATCTGCTCAGAGGTTTGTATCTTGCTGTGTAGCATCTGTAATTCTGAGTCAAAGTCTCCTGAGAACAGTATATTGTCAGAGCATCACCCCAGCTTTCTGGAGGTTGTTGGTGATTTTACAGATACGTCTTTTAGGGTTCATTTTCACAGCTTTAATGATTAAAAGAGAAAATACTCAGACATAAATGTGACTCAACACAGTTTATTGTCCATGATGAGGAGAATACATATATGTACATTTTACTGCCATTCCACCCCCAGGGGCCCAGTAGTGGCCCCACGGAAGAGCAAAGAAATACACATTTCAAATGGCCATAATTCAAAGTCCTGTAAGAATATCAAAGAGAAAATTGACAGGATAATTGCTTATGCTGTGTTTACTAAATAATGTTGGGCACAATTTTCAGACATATATGGAAAGGTGGCTTAAAGGTGTTTTTTAAAATGCTCACAGTAATATACCAAATTTCAGCCTGCCTCTCAGATATGTCATAGAGGGTTTCATAATGAATATACTTAGATATCCAATTGTTCATTAAAGATAGTAATTATATTGTTTATATACTAAATGTTTTAAACTACATTACCCATAAGACTCCGTTATTCTATCAATGAAACGGGAAAACATGGCGCTGTTATTTGTAGTTCATTGAAGTGTGTAGTAAGGCCTAGGGTAGGGTTAAGATCTCTGAAAAGGCGTGATTTCTCACAACATAGCGTCACTTTATCGTTAACTTAATGTATTACTAACGTAATAATAGCATCAAAACACACGTTGGAACATGGAACGCTGTTTTATATTGTTTAAAAGATAGTCCAATCACAGCGAGTGCAGCTCCACACTTACTTGTCCATGTATGGTAAATTACGTCAGATTGTTTCCGGTTCCGGCCGAACGAGTGCATCCACATGGGCAGTTAAACAAGTACTTCTACTTAAATAACACAACTCATATTTTACAAGGACAGTCTCCTTTGTGTGGTTAACCTGATGCATAAATACATTTAAAAGAGAAACATTTTTGTCCTAAGCAATGGCCTACAGCCGTAACTAAATAGGCACCTGCTAAGTGCTTCTAACATTTACTTTATTGTGCATGTAGATCATATGTAAATTTAATCACTTCTTCATGCTATTCTCCACCGCTTGAACTCTTGGAATTTATATATATATAATTAAAAATAATAATAATAAACCAGTCACCATGGCAATAAAAAGTTTAATAAAGCTAAATGCAAGTTTTTTTTTTTTTTTTTTACTTCTATATAAATGTAAATGTAAGAAACTCAAGGAATAATTTCAAGTATGTCATTTCTGTAATACACTATCAGCAACAAATGGTCCTGGTATTTTGTCATGTAGTATTTCATCACTGTCTTCCTTGTGTTCTTATCTGCATCAACATCTTGGCTGTGGGCTAATAGGTGCTTTATGGTAATGATTAATAAAAATGAATAATAATTATAACAACAACAACAACAACAACAACGTGGCTTTATCAAAATGTTTCAGCAGTAAACATATCACTAAATGCTTTTAGTTAAAGTGCATGTATTTATGCTCTTAAATGACAAACTAACAATTATAAACAATTTTAAAAATCAAGTGTATATAAAAAAACAAAGCCACTGACAGATATTTCAAAACATTTTATCTATCCAGTCACCAAACACAGAAAACTGAGGCAACATACTTTACAAAGCAGTTACAGAACACAGGAATAAACTGATGTGCAATAACACTGAAAAACAAAATCTGATTTCAGTCTCTGCAACAACGACACAACCTAACAACAAACAATACACTGGAACACACACATCTTCAGGATGTACTTTGAATATTTTCTTGTGGCTCCCAGGAGTTTTTCCACTTCATCCCACTGTAAGACACAGAAAGACAGCAAAAAGATGGCAATATAAATACTAATAACTCTATATAAATACTAATAAATCTTGACACTGCAATGAGACATGTAGTTTTCATGTATGCATGCATTATTTTTTATTATACCAGGGAATAATGATGGTATCAGTTTCAAAACATAACCCACATTATTTATTTTTTTATGTAATTTGTGTGTGTATTATGTTATTATGTAATTTACTTGTTTGAATGTTTATGCATAGTTTATATAAATGTTTTGTTGTTGTTGTTGTTCTGTTCTGTCAATTAACTACAGTGCAGTAAACTTCAGATAACATGCATACCATCCAGAGCAAGGATGCCACTGCACCAAAACCTCCACATGGCCCTTAGAAAAAAAAAAAAAACAGAAAGAAACATGGTGAAATGAATTACATTTTCTTTCTACACAAAAAGCTATAATCATATATCAGATGAACGGTAAATATAACAAAATCCAGGTGAAATAAACAAAGTGAAATTAAAAGTTAATGGAACTAAGTCTAACATTAGAAACATAATAAAACTTTAATTTTTAATTATTAAGTCAAGTCACCTTTATTTATATAGCACTTTTTACAATTCAGATTTTTTCAAAGCAGCTTTACAGTGCTAACAGGAATATTATGCATTGTTTGTCCATTTTTTCATTGTTCAATAGTGATTCAGTACATTCAGTTCACTTGTTAATCCTCAGTTATAAATTTAGTTCATTTTATTTGTACAACATCTCTGTTGAAAACATTGATGTCATCATCTAGCTCTGTTGAGTTCTCGTTTAATAGTGTCAATCAGGCCAGAGCAATAATATTAGCATAATTACTATATTATCAATTCAATTTTGAAAAATACAGAACTTCAGTTTTATTTTTGTCAAACTATAACCGCTATTGAAAAGATTTTAAATTTGCAAAACTGAAATTGTGCAGTAAAACTTGAATTAAAATTTGTGATAACATGAATGTTATGAATACCTAAACATTAATTTATTATATGTGACCCTGGGGCACAAAACCAGTCTCTGGGGTATATTTGTAGCAATAGCCAAAAATACATTGTATGGGTCAAAGTTATCCATTTCTGTTTTATGCCAAAAATCATTAGGATATTAAGTAAAGATCTTGTTCCATGAAGATATTTTGTAAATTTCCAACTGTAAATATATAAAAAAATATTTTTTTGTGAGTGGATGCCGCAAAATTGCGGGAGAAAAAATGGCCGGAAACATGCCTAGAAACTTGGCTCACGGCTGCTCAATCTTTGGGAATTACCCAGTCAAGTTTGGTATCGATGTAAAGCTTCGGATTTCCACTTTTGGTTTCATCTACTTCATACGTCATAACCGTGGTTAAATCAATGGTGTAAATTAGTAAAATGTGTTGCTAAGGACTTCATTTGGACAACTTTAAAGGTGATTTTCTCAATTATTTTTTATTTTTTGCTCCCTCAGATTCCAGAATTTCAAAACAGTTGCATCTCGACCAAACGTTGTCCATACAAACCATACATCAATGGAAAGATTATTTATTCAGCTTCAGATGATGTATAAATCTCACTTTAAATCCTTTTCTTTTTTCCCCATAGACGCATTGTAATTACACCACACAAAATAGCAAATTAGTATTGTTATTGTTATTCATTTTTTTTTATTAATATTACTTTTATCAGTACTTAATTTTTTTTTTTTTTTTTTACAAACCTCCCTGATTCTTTTCCTCAAAATTTTTTGGTAGGGGAAACTGGTGGAGTCTTTATGAATGGGGCATTCTGAAATAAATTAGAAAATGGTTATAATTTGTAACAGACATAAGTAAAAGAAAAAGTTCAACAGACATCTTCTACCCAATGCCATGAGGGTCATGGATAAAGATCATTTTTAAAAGGAAACTGAGAATTGAAAGTCAACTGAACAGGACCGTTTTCATTGATGTTACAGTAATATGGAATGAAAAGTAAAGATCATGTTCCATGAAGATATTTTGCAAATTTCTTACCGTAAATGTATCAAAGCTTAATTTTTGATCAGTAATATGCATTGCTAAGAGCTTCATTTGGACAATTTTAAAGGCGATTTTCTCAATATTTAGATTTTTTTGCACCCTCAGATTCCAGATTTTCAAATAGTTGTATCTCAGACAAACATCGTCCTATCCTAACAAACCATACATCAATGGAAAGATTATTTATTTATAAAAAATTTCGAATAATTGACACTTAAGACTGGTTTTGTGGTCCAGGATCACATATTTGTGGGAGGGGGCACAACAATACAATCCTGCTTAGGGTACACATTTGGCCAGTAGTGCCCTGTTCATCACACATGTAGATTCAACATTTACTTCACTTTGTTATTCTTCTAGCTATTTACCTTTAGACACTAATAAATTGGAAGGCTCACACATTCAAAGGAAACAGCTTCCTTTCATGTTGCAAAGTAATATGGAAACTAAATGTACATGTCTTATATATATATATATATATATATATAATTTTTTTTTGCTTTTTTCACAAAAAGGACTACGCTTGGGTTGTATATACTCATAACATTAAATAACTTGCTAGCCAAAAAAAATAAAATAAAAAAATAAAAGATGCATTTTACAATGTGTGCCTTTGTAGAATTCTAACCTAGACCTTCTTAAAAAACAATGAGAAAGGCCCTGTTCCTTCAGGTGACTAAAACGGTTTTACACCGCAAAAACTAAGAACAGTTTTGATTCATATATCAAAACAAATATACAAACCCATAAATACCTATACGTTCTGCTTTCCTCTTTATTTGTCTTTTTTTCCCTGAGGAAGATACTGAGTCTGGACTACCTAGCTCAGTGGGCACAGGAGTGAGTTTAGAAGCGGCAGAAAGGGTAGAGGCTGGTGGCAGAGGAGAAGCCAGGGAAGAAGATATAGGACTGGGTTGAGAGAACTTGAAAACAGGCTGAGTAAGGGGGGAGACTTGAGGAGCAACGGATAACGACATAGGTGAGGACAAGGAGGTTGTGAAAGAAATAGGAGAAGTTAAGGAGGAAGATGCAGGAGTAAGTAAAAGAGTTTCAGATTTAGGGGGTGGGAGCAGAGGTGTTGACTCTGATGCCGGGTCTGCTGTGTTGTCTGATGCTGGAGTCTCTGTCTGTGTGCCGTTTGTTGCTGGAGTCTCTCCCGTGCTGCTTGCTGCTTTATCTGCAATAGCCACTGTTAAAAAATGAACAAGAGAATAATAATAATAATAATTCAGCAATAATTCAGCAAAAATAAATAAATAAAAGTTTTATTGTTTAAGTCTTCGTATGAGTTGTACTTTACGTAATATCAATTTGACATGATCAAAATAATACATGGCAGGCCTCAAGTTTTCTTATGTAATTTGAACTACATAAAAAGGAGGCTTCAAGGTCGGGAATCACAGCACTATGACTGAGGATCACACACTAACAAACTTTCAAATTAAAAGAAAATACATATTCACCTTTTTGCTAGGAGATATGTTAAATGAAAACAATGTGTTCTAAAATGATAGTCCTATTGAATGAGACATTTTCAAATAAGAAATCAAGAATAAACATCATGCTGTTCACGTTAAAACAAAAAATTAATTCTGCTTAGCAAAAGTATGTACTGTTGGTAAAACATTACTGCTGTTTTTTCAAATTATTTCTCAAATAAATCAAGGATGCACTAATAATCAATGCAATATGTGAAAATATAGCATGCACATTTGTGTTTATTACCATTCAGAAGACTTTCATACAACCTCTTTATCGTGACAAATGCATCCTGAACATCTTCTGTGTCCATCTTCCATGGACAGAAGCACTCAGCAGAAAAACCATTTGAGGTTCTCCTGGCAAGGAAAAGGACTGGACACCTTTCTAAAAGTTCCCATTTGTGGAGCTAGAATAAAATTGAGACTATAAATTTAAATGAATCAAATTGAGGAAAAAATTTGTTAATTTTAAGAAACACACACACGCTTGACAACTATTTGAATTAACTGGGCGATCAGAGATAAATAAAATTTTGGTAACACTTTATTTTAGGGTTTCTTAACTAGTTGCTTATTAGCATGAATATTACTAGAATATTAGCCATTTATTAGTACTAATTAAGCACATATTAATGTCTTATTCTACAAGACCTTATTCTACATCCCTAATCCTACCCAACACCTAAACTTAACAACTACATTACTAACTATTAATAAGCAGCAAATTAGGAATTTATTGAGGGAAAAGTCGTAGTTAATAGTGAATAAGTGTTCCCTATTCTAAAGTGTTACCAAAATTTTTATATTAGGACTGTGATATCAAATAACAACACACACATACACATATATATGTATACTTAGATCATATAGATATCTAAGTGTATACAGTACGTACACACACACACACACACACACACACACACACACACACACACACACACACACACATATGTGTGTGTGTGTGTGTGTGTGTAACCACAATATTATATAAATATGGACATACTATCCTGTTCTATATGATTTTTTATTTTACTTTCTAATGTTAAGCACAAACTTCTAATTTGTGTTCTTTATCAGACCTAAGCACAGTCAGTGGAAAAATACACAGATGTAATGCTTCAGTCAGTGTACAGTCAGTGTACACGCTGAAGAAAGAATTGTTGAAATGTATATTAGTGCTGTCAAATGATTAATCACGATTAATCGCATCCAAAATAAACGTTTTTGTTTACATAATATATGTATGTGAACTGTGTATATTTTTTTATGTATATATAAATACACACACATAAGGTATATATATTGAAAATACTTGCATGTATATAGATTTATATATTTATATCCTTATATTTTACATTATACATAAATATATTTAATATATAAACATAACATATTTTTCTCAAATATATACATGCATGTGTGTGTATTTATATATACATAATAAATATACACAGTATACACACATATATTATGTAAACAAAAACTTTTATTTTGGATGCAATTAATCGCGATTAATCGTTTGAAAGCACTAGTATAAATATAGAAATGCATATATAAAAGTGAAGAACAGGGACTGTTTATTTAATATTTTATGATTAAAGTCTGAAAGATAAACATACCAGTAGATTTGTTGCATCATACACTTTGTTCACACTGCTGTTTTTTTTCTGACGGTCTTTCCATTCTTGGGAAAGCTGTTTCTTTTTTTCCTCAAGCTTTTGCTTATATGGCTGCTTGGCACTACAGTGTAGACACGTTTTGGTTGCTACTCCAATTTTCTTCCTGCATATGTAGCAGTCCTTTAGAGTAGGCATCTGAAAAAGAAACATAAATGATAATTAGAGTACTACATGCTGTGTTAAGAGGGGATAAGAAATATTTTGTCACCCTGACTTTACAGTGGTTTAATGACCATATATAATTATTTCTCAGCCTCTTTATTAGAATATAACCAGAATATACAGGAAATTTGTATGCAGTATTAAAACACTGAAAAACCCCCAGCTTCTATAAACTAAATGGCAATTATTTAGTGACCTCCCCTTACACTTGAGCAATAGCAGGACCCTAAATGGAATAGAATAGGACTGGAATAGCCAGGAAAACTTTCAAAAGTTTTCCAATTAATATTGTTCCTGTTATTTATATACACAGTTTACACTGTTTATTGTTATCCTGCTAATCCTGAGGACCTGCTAAACCATTTTTCTTTGTTGCTTTTAACAATGACAGTAAATATCTATTCCATATCTATTTATATATTCCACTGTATTTCTTAAAAACAATTACTTTATTTGAAATAACAGTTATTACAAACATTTTATTTAAAATTTTAATGTGTATTATTACTACTACTAATAATAATAGCCTAATTATGATGATGATTTCATTTGCATTTTATTACAAAGTTATAGAAAAATATCCATAATTGGATATTTCTGTTAAATATGATCTGAAATACGATACGAATCGTCATTTAGAACATCAAATGGACGTCATTAGGAATGTACTGAAATGTAGTTTGCATGTGAAATATTTTAAGTGTTTTCATGACAGACAGATGGAAATCAGAATCTGGAAACCATGTTCGTTTTAACAAAATGTGTGGACTTTTTACATGGTCCCTTACCAAAACTTTTACAATTTCCAATTAATATCACACTAAATGCTAAATTTACAATGCAGATGTGTTCTGCTCAAATTATATGACCGTCAAACATGTTAAAATAATTTGCAAATAGCGTCCCGTTCAGATTTAACACGGGAAGCATAACGTAAATTAATTCTGAATACGTTAGACGACATAATTATAGGCCTAATACTTGTCCAACAATAATCGATCTCTTTCGAATATTTGAAAATTGTGACGACGGATATTAATAAAAGGAAAGTTTAATGTCACTTATGATGTTCACGATGGCTAACTTTTCCATTTAGCCTACCGTACTTATGGATATTTCATAATGTCATTTAACGTTTTCCCAAGTAAATACAGCTAAACATCACAAACGAAGGAAACAAAAAAAACCCGCCCTGATTGCATATTATTTTGTTCTCACATCTATATTATCAAGGTTCGCTAATAACATACCTGTAATTAGCCTCGATCATCCCGCAGAAAATCCACAATGCATTGAGGCGAAATGTGTGTGGTTTAAGTTATTTCCAGCGGCCTTTAGGGGCGCTATTTTCATGAACGCTCCACTGGGTCGTATTTGAGGAAAGTTGCAAACGACCTATACGGCCGTATGGGTTGGAGGACTTGTTGAGATATGCCCATATGTCTCAAATCTGAGACGGTAAACATGTCTCAAACACATGCATCTGTAACTGTAGCAGGGTTGAAGTCTTTATTCAGACCATCACTCTGTCAGCGCGTCTGATTCTGGGGCTCCTGGAGATGCTTTTAAATACGACTGTCCAGGATTGTTCAGAGTCAGACTCTCAGGAACTACAGCACAGACAGGAACATTATTAGATGGTTTATTTATTTGTTGAATGAGAAGTTTTAGCAGTTCCTGCAAAGCAGCACTGTGCTGAACAATATGATTACCCATAGCCATAAACATGTAACTGCTCGCTAAATGTACATATTTCCTCCAATCCTTTTCCCTTTTTTTTAGATTATTTCACCTTAGATGTGCTTTGTTGGTTTATATCTTTAATTCATATATTTTATATTAAAGTTTTTGAAATTTACATGCATAGAATGTTTGATGTTCATTTTGATTTTGGGCCAGAAATGTGTAAATATCATCAAAATGTTTTACAATGATGTTAATAGTTCAGTGGCTCTTCAGGAACTTTCAGGTGAACAGAGGCATCAGACAAGGCTGTGGGAGTTCACCTCTGCTATTTATTATGGTTGCAGAACTGCTCGCCTTTCTAGTTAAAAATGAGAATATTGCTGGAATTAATTTTATTATTAGTCAGCTGACTGACCATGAATCCCTTTTTTAAAAAGATCATATGCAAATCCCATTAGCACTTCATTCTGTTGAGTGTTTTGCCAAAGCATCAGGATTAAAGCTAAATACATCGAAATGTGAACTGATGGCTACCCAGGTGAAAAAGACATAGTATTAAATGCATTAAAAATATACTTGTGTAGGGGAATTTACAGTAAAGACCCTCGGACTATATGTGTTGAATCAGGACCAGAAGTCAAAGATTCAATAAAAATGAAGAAAATTTACTGAAGAAGATAGTTTGCAGTTTCATCAGCAGAAGTCAGCTTCAAGACTTGCAGGCTCTGCATACATGATCTAGAACACGTTCTCACTTCCAACTCGTCACAGGTCCTTCAACCTCCCTCCCTCCACACACACACACACACACACACACACACCAAAGGCACTTTTAAGAGCCACATCTATCTTGTTAACCTGTACTTGTCTCTCTGTAGCTCACTGTCTCTTTCTCTATTTACATTGTTGTATCTGTCCATCTTTCTGTTTCTCTCAATAGGTCCTACAAAAACTCTATTTTAACACGTTGTCTGTGTGTTTTTTTTGTTTTTGTGGAAAACAAGCAGGAAAAGTTTTTATGTCTGCTTTGGAAGTCTGTCCACTAAACAAAAAATAAATGACAAAGTGGTGTCACTGGATAGCCGGTGGGGGCAATCTGTCAAGAAAAGCAGAAATGTTGGGCGCATAATTGATTCTGCCCGTATTGCAGTAAGTAAAATGCTAATTTTTCATAAGTGTTATTTGAAGTGTAACTGAAAACCCATGTTTGTCACTCTTTATCTTAAATTGTGCTGAAGAGAAACAATAAGCTGTGTTCTCTGTCAAATAATGAGTCAGTCATGTTGGCAATGGTAGAAACGGTAGAGTACCTCTGGCCTTATCTGAAATTGAAATTTGATTGTATAAAAAACAAGATTGAATTTAAACTCCATTAAATGACCTTAAAAGAAAATTGCTTTATACTATACTAATGTATCTAATAATTCATTGGGTTTAACTAATGGGTAGTAACTGCTTGTGTTCGTTTCAGGTGCGGAAACTTGAGGCAGTGGGTTACAAGCCCATTTTATTTATTGGAAAACAAAATAAAAAGGCTTCAAATAAGTGGGTTGCAGACATAATTACCCATCTGCACCCCACTCCTGTCACAATATTTTTTTTGGAGAAGATGCAAAGGGCTTATGAATTTATCTTGACTAAGTGTAAGAGCAAGATTTGTGTTCAGAAATAATTATTATTTAAAATACATGTTTTTTTTTTTTTTTTGTTAATATAATACAGATTTGAAATGAATCCACAGCACAGCAGCTGGACAGTGACATCCCTATAAGAGCAGCACAACAGCCCCAGTCAGGAGCAGCGCACCATGGAGCAGCCGGAGGGCCTCACCGTGGAGCAGCCGAAGAGCCTCACCGTGGAGCAGCCGGAGGGCCTCACCGTGGAGCAGCCGAAGAGCCTCACCGTGGAGCAGCCGGAGGGCCTCACCGTGGAGCAGCCGAAGAGCCTCACCGTGGAGCAGCCGAAGAGCCTCACCGTGGAGCAGCCGGAGGGCCTCACCGTGGAGCAGCCGAAGAGCCTCACCGTGGAGCAGCCGGAGAGCATCACCGTGGAGCAGCCGAATAATCTCACAAAGAAGTCCGAGACTGTATTTATACTCAACCTTGTTTCTCTGTCTTCCCCACGCTCTCCAACTTCTCTCTCTCCTCCCTCTTCTACTACTTTTACAGCTGTTCTTCCTCCACAGTCTTCTCCACCTCCATGCTCTAAGTATTTGCGACAGAGGAAGAAAAGGTCAAAAACCTCAATCTGTTCACCAGCACCTTCTGCCACCTCTGTCTCTCCTCCATCTCTTATCCCCACAGATCTCTCCCTTCCACAGTCTTGTCCTCCACCTGCTGCATCTTCCATCTCCCAGTCATTGAGTCAGGAGCGGCCAAATGTGAAGAAGAGAAGAAAGGGTAAGTTGTGTTTTGCCGTGGTGGTATACCTTAATGCACACTATTAATACATTTGCTCTCAGACAAAGTTGACTTTAGGCAAATTAGATTTATTTGGGTCATCAGGTCATTGGTAGCCAATACTGCAGTATTCTGTTGTTTAGTTATTTAGCTGTGTTTAAGTGGACAGCACTAGCGTAGCCAGAAATGTTTAAGTGGGTGGGCCTATATAAAACTGGGTGGGCCAGGTGTGTATATGAAAACTGCATGTCAAATTGCCAACAAAAAATTTACTAATAGGATTTACTAATAAGATTTGTGTGTTTATTATCAGGGGTGATAATATTAATATTAGGACATTAGTGAGATCTGCGCAGAGCCAGACAGTAACAAAGTAAATTTACTTGAGTATTGTACTTAAGTACACTTTTTGAGTATCTGTACTTTACTCGAGTATTATTTTTTCTGGAAACTTGCGACTTTAACTTCACTGCATTTGAAAGACAAATATCGTACTTTTTACTCAACTACATTTATATCAAGGTCCCCAAGTAGAAAGTCGTTATATGTAGCAGTTTTTACAATGAGTGCATTTTCAGATTCACTGAACCCTTTTTTCTGTGAAAATCCGGCCTGTGATCTGTCAGGACCTTCCTGTGTTGCCAAGTCTTACAGTATTTCTAACCCTGCAGTTTTCCACCTAGCTTTGAATGGACATTTGGCTGATTTTTTTTTTTTTTTTACGCAACTCTGGCAACCTCGGGATCTTCTCCACTAAACTAATGTAAACGTACGCGCTACTGCACTCTAAAAGTGCTCTAAAAAGGCATGTGTTAACTAATTAAAGCCCTTTGGAAAATTAACCATGTTTTTACTATAGTAACCATAACTATGGTATTTGCAGTAAAATCACAGTATCCACAAATTTACTATTATCTCACTATAGTAACCTATAGTTTGTTTTCTTTTCAATGTTTGCTTTGTTTGCCTAAAATGAACCATATCATTATCTTCAATATCTCTTTGAAAAATAACTTTGTAACTTTTAAACAAGTATTAAAATGAGTTCAGTGTAGTTGTAGGAGTGTTAGATAAAAATAAAGATGATTATCTTCATTCAGTTGTTCCCTTTTAATATGTTTTGTAACATAAAAGCTCTTAATTCCAAAGATAATACAAGCTAATCAGTGTATTCAGTAGGTTGCATTAGTGGCATAGGTATTGTAAATATACAACAATACGACAATGCATTTACTTTTTACTTTTGATACTTAAGTACTTTTAAAAACATGTACTTCCGTACTTTCACTTAAGTGAAAATCTGTCTTTACAACTTTCACTTGTAGTGGAGTAATATTTGACCAGTAGTATCTGTACTTTCACTCAAGTAAGGAAGTTGTGTACTTTGTCCACCTCTGGGTCTGCGCTTGTTAAGATTTGTGCAATAATAATGGCTAGTACTGTTTTGATAGCGTTTGACACAGTTTTGTACAGATAATATCATGGTGATG
This sequence comes from Acrossocheilus fasciatus, assembly GCA_036784905.1. Taxonomy (NCBI): domain Eukaryota; kingdom Metazoa; phylum Chordata; class Actinopteri; order Cypriniformes; family Cyprinidae; genus Acrossocheilus; species Acrossocheilus fasciatus. Next base: position 47,306,414 of record CM071944.1, read on the forward strand.
ATATGATTGTCTAACAAATGTGGCCTCCTTAGCAATAAACTATCCGCATGCTCCTTTTTTGATTGCTGCCTGCAGTGTTGCCAGATATTGCTACAAAAAACAAACACAGCCAAAATAAGTTTGAATCTTGTATTTTGCAAATAAGATACGTAATCTCTAGTCTCAACCTTCATCTTTCCACTTTATTAATGCCCCAATTACTTTATTAACGCTGTTACATTAAGTATTAAAACAAGTCCAGCGACGCTTATAATAACTAGATCTGGCAACATGGAGGAGCGGAGGCTCCACGTCACTCCTGCGTTTCGCAGCTGCTGTGAGTCAGCCACATGAATTTATCCAGTGACATGATTTTAAATAATTTTTCATATGTTTTCAAATTTTATTTTTGAACATGAAACATTTATGGAGGTCTGAACATCATAGCTGGCTATGGGCCTGGATGTGTAAAGTGAATGAGTGTAAGCTATAGCCTATATGAATGAAATGAGCGCAAATCAGTAGCCGCATTGGGGTCTATGCGCGTCTCTGGAATTATATCAACTCGACAAAAATATCCTAAAAACGGTCCTAACTTCAAACCTTTTCGAAATCCAACAAAAACACATTAGCCCTTTTCGTGAATGACATTACATTTAATTATACAAGACGAAGAAAAATGATGTTTGATCAAGGCTTTTGGAGGGTCTAAATGATTTGTTGCTCTCTGTTGATAAAATACTCGTAAATGACTCCAGCAACACATGATCTAAGTTACTTAAAGTTCAAGCGAGCTTTATTGTCATTCTGCTATGAGTACTGAACACTTTCTTTCCATTTCAATTTTGTTTTCTTTTTTTCTACTAGTGCTCTTATTTAAGATTATGGATGCTTGTCAAATTTGTACACAAAGTTTCACTGGAAAATAAGAAGAATAAAGTTATTTTTCTTTTTTGATGAAGTTTTAAATAGAAGATACAAAGTCATAATTTTAATAAAAAAAATAATACTTAAATAAAAAAAAAAAATGTTAAATGAAAACTACGAATTGAACAGATTTGCATTTAAAATGGGATTTTCATGTAATTTTACGAACTTCCGGTTTAAGCCACACCCACTTCCGGATCTATCCGAATACAGATACAGATAAAAATAATTTTGAGATTGTCACAGATACAGATACAAATAATGGCTCCGCTGCACACCCCTAATACATATTAAATAAATTTAGACCACTTAACTTAATGATTGCTATCAGGATGTGAAGAGACTTTCAACCAGCAAAACAATAAATGTTTCTAAAGACAATCACCTATTGCACCTTTAAGCTAGGAGGGCTTTTGGAGACTCAGCCCAATACATTTAACTTGATCCACAAAAAGCAGGGACAAAGTCACTTGGACACAAGTGGACAGGACCACAGATCACCTCACAAGAGAAATGATAACTATTAACTTGAGATTCAACTACAAAGCATGACACTCATTGCTTAATAAACTTTCCTTGTTTTTTGATCATTGAGGTTGCCGGAAATGTAGTAGACAGAATATCTTCCTATTTGATAAAATAACTGGGGAAAGAATAAATGAGGTAAAATGTTTTTTTTTTATTTTTTTTTTATTAGGCTACTTGCTTGTCCTGGTGACTGGTTATAATAAAACTATATGTTATGCCCTATCCAGTAATTGTTTAAACAGCTCAAATATTAATTAATGTGTGTGTGTGTGTGTGTGTGTGTGTGTGTGTGTGTGTGTGTGTGTGTGTGTGTGTGTGTGTGTGTGTGTGTGTGTGTGTGTGTGTGTGTGTGTGTGTGTGTGTGTGTGTGTGTGTGTGTGTGTGTGTAGGGAAAAGCAGAATAGAAAGTCCACTGTGTGTGGCTGATGTGACCATAGTTTTGGTTTTAATTAAGTACTCAAATACTACATACACAACTAGCTGAAGCTTATTTATTGAGCAGGACATGTAATAATAATAAGTTTAATTTGTATAGTGCCTTTCCCAAGCTCAATGACACTTCACAATGACAAAACAATATTAGCAATCAGTACATACATAGATGGAAAGTGGAGATTTGCCACGTCTAGGACATGCGGTTGCAGATGCAAACCATAGTAATAATACAGATAATCAAATACAGCAAACAATCAGATTCAACATTAAACCATAACAGTTTAAGAGGAAACATAGGACCGATGGTATTGGTTGAACAAATACGTTTTGAGTTTGACTTAAATTCGTGCAGTGTGGTTATTGACCGGAGACACAGGGGCAATGAATTACAAAATTTAGGAGCCATAACAGAGAAAGATCTCCCTCCCATAGATGAAAGGCGAGATCTTGGAACACAAAGAAGTTCCCCTCCAGATGATCGAAGTAGACGAGAAGGAGTATATGGAGAAAGTAGGTCAGAGATATACGTAGGTGCAAGACCGTGAAGTGACTTAAAGGTAAGCAGAATAATTTTAGAAATGATACGAGAAGACACGGGTAGCCAGTGGAGGTTAAAAAGATTAGGAGTAATATGAGCCGACCGTTTGGTGTATGCTAACGTTCTTGCAGCATAGTTTCGAATGCATTGCAAACGGGAGATGGAGCGTTCTGGTAATCCAGAAAAAAAGAGTGTTACAGTAGTCAAGCCGAGATGTGATAAATGCATGTATTTGTGTGTTTAGTTATGTTTTTCGTTAAAGTTGGGGGACCGACAAGTAAAACGTCTGTTTTTGTCAAGTTCAAACTGAGAGAGTTGGAGTTAAGCCAAGTTTTTAACTCGTTGACACATGTCAACAGAGTAGCAGTCTGGTGAATAGAGTCAGGTCAGCAAAAAGTATATATCTGAATATCATCGGCATAGCAGTGGTACTGAAAACTATGGTGACGAATAATTTATCCAAGTTGCATAATATAAATGATAAATAAGAATGGCCCTAGAACTGATCCCTGTGGCACACCCTGTTTAAGAGGGACAGTGGGAGATTTGTAAGCATACATGGTGATGTAGTATTGTCTGATTATGAGATACAGTGTCAAATGCTGAGCTAAGGTCGAGTAATAAGAGTATGGAAAGGTTGCCTGAATCACCAGAAAGAAGGAGGTCATTTGTAACCATAGGCGGAGTTTCACATTTTTCCCTGGGGGGGCACCTACCGGTAGACCATGAGCTCTGATTTTTTTTTTTTTACACACCATATATACCATATTTTCTACATTTTCAATTATTTATAGCCTATATATTTTCTTCTTCATTTAAAATACATTTACAACAACGACTGGTTGGCTATACAAAGGGTGGAATAAAAACTTATATCTTACCTAATGTAGAAGAATCCGCCTCTTTTTCCGATTTGCATCGATGTCAATGATCTTCTCTCCTGATAAATTTGCAGTCAAATCGTTTTCTATGTGCAGTATGGAAAGATCGGAAAATCTGTCCTGAGACATCGCAGATCGGAGCCAGTTTCTGATTCTTCTCATCACTGAGAAACTTCTTTCTGATGCAGCAGAGCTAACGAGTGTGAGAGCGAGCTGAAGGAGTCGGTAAAAGTTTGGATAGTGATCCTTCCGCACTTCATTTGTAAGTTTTTCAAGGGTGATCGGCGAAGGGATCGCACATTTAAGGAGGTCCATTTCAGCTGTCACAAGCTGAGGGTGAATCTTAAAGCTTGCATACGTGCTTAGTAAAGGACCGATGCCGTTTTTGTCACAGCTGAACACGGCATCACAGGCCACGCTCAGGGCCATTGCATCAGTTGAGAATCGCCTGTCCAATTCAGCCAGCATAGTGTCTAAAACGGGAAGATATAACTGACATTTAAACGTCTGTGATTCTGATTCCCAGTGCGTCTCATTTTCATCACGCTGGCCAAGTGTGGTTGGTACTAAGTACTGCGAAAGCCCGGCAGGTGTTCGTGAGGTTCTTTTTCGTTTTCCTCCAGTTTGGGGGGAACTCTCTGCACCAGAAAAATCCTCACAAAACCTTTTCACCTGCATCCACATTGCTTCCCATGAACTCCCCTCTCTGCAACGCTGGAGATGTGTTCTCAGGCTCTTTACTGCTGGGGCTGCATCAGCCATGGTTGTACTTGCACCTTGCAGTCTTTTGTGCGTTACATGTACAACTCTGAGAACTTCCTCAAGAATAATTATGGAAGTAATGAAGCGAAGACTTGTCATGTGGTGATACAATCCACTTGCCTCCACAGACCACTTTTCTCCCTCTTCTTCCATCTCTTTCAAACAGCGAATGATGGCAGCATATTGTGATTTGACAGCATAAACACATCTGTATTTGCATGCCCAACGTGTTTCGCTTTGCTGCACTCCTTTGGTTTAAGAGCCAGTGTCTTCTGCATCATCAAAAACCTGAAATGGTTACTTGGCTCTGCAAACATAGAGTACAGTTTGTCAATCACATTTAGAGACGTTTTAATGTCTCTGTTCACTGTACACTATTCAACGAGGACGAGATTCAGCTTATGCGCCATGCAATGCACATACACAGCAAAGGGGGATTCCTCTCTGATTCGCTGCTGAACTCCACTCAAATGCCCTGACATAACAGAGGCTCCACCGTATGACTGAGCAATTACGGGAATGTCCTTCAAACCACACGACTGCAATCCTTCTTTAATACCAGAAACAATCCCTGCAGCATCACGAGAATTGGAACAGTCAACAAAGCAAATAAATCGCTCTTTAATCTGAAGCCCATCGGTGTATCTTATGCAAACAGAAAGTTGCTCAGTCTTTGACGACTTCGCTTCATCAGCAATAACAGCAAGAAAACCTGTCTCGTGTACTTTCTTGGATATTTCTTCACGAACGAGTTTTGCACATAATGCAATAATTTCATTCTGAAAATCTTTGCTTGTGCAGTTAAAATATTTAGACTGCATGGATTTGAAATCAGGGTCGTATTTTGAGAAAAAAAATCACATAAACTCAAATAATTCCCCGTTGTTTCTGCATCAGCATCTTCACGGTGTCCGCGGAAAGGCAGGCCTAGTTTGGCTAGCAGTTTTATGATATCAACAGATTTGCACATATACTCTGTTTTTTTGTACTGTGCTTTGATGGCTGTGTGACAGCTGTGCCATGCTTGATAAATGTACCTGTGATGAAGCATGTTTTGTCAGATTTTCCGACAACTTTTTCCAGTTTCGAGCTCCCACTTTTGTAAACAGTTCGTCTGTGCATCTTGCAATATTTGAAGAAAAGTGGTGACAGCAAAAACAAAAAAACTGAATCCAGTGAAACTGAGTACTCAATCCATGGGAACTTGCTGTAGTAAAAGGGTGAGAAGGCATGATTAATTTCTCCAATTTGGTGCTTAGGGAAAAAAGAAAGTATGGGCTGTTTCGGCCCTGTGGCTTTCTCCCCGAGGTCGTTGACGCATCCAGATGCAGCGGCAGGTTGAGCGGGTGTCTCTGCCGACACAGTGGCGGTACTGGTACTGCAGGCTCCAGGGACGGAGGTGTTCACGGCCTCGATTGCTGTATCAGTATCAGCGGTAGTAGAATAAATATTAGAAGTGTCAAAGTTAGAGACCTCCATGCTTTTTACTGTGGGTTTATTAAAAAAACGACGAATATCCATTTTGTTCACTTAGCGTATCTTTGCAGAAAGCGGGAAGAGAACGAGAAGAGAGTCCACTCACGCGATACTTTGAGATTCGCGAGTTGTGAGAGTATTTTTTTTTTTTTTTTACATTAATTACAAATAATTTAGCCGTAACATACTCATTAAAATAGGATAATTCAAATAAAATGAGACAATGTGAAAATATTTTTGTATTCATAGATCTGACAAAAAGCCCTTACTAAAGCAGTTTCAGTACTGTGTTGTGAACAAAAACCTGACTGAAATATATCAAAGTGTTTATTGTGAGCTAGAAATGACTGCAACTGAGTGGCCACAACCTTTTCCATGATTTTAGAAACAAATGGTAGGTTGGATATTGGACGATAATTAGCGTAGTCAGCTGGGTCCAGAGTTGTTTTTTTAAGCATAGGAGTGATAGCAGCAGTTTTGAGTGAAACTGGAACAGTAGCAGAAATAAGAGACATGTTTACAAGATGTGAAATAGAACCAGAAATAGCAGAGGTACAGTGTTTCAAAAGGAATGTAGGTGCAGGGTCAGCACGGCATGAAGAAGAGCTGTTTTCCAGTATAAATGCATTAATTAAGGAATATGTCAAGGAAAAGCTATCAAGCACTTGAATAGGATGAGCTAGCCCACAAGTAGGAGTGGTCAATTCTGCACCAAATGCCCCACATAAAGCATCCAGCTTACCCTGGAAGTAGCCTAAAAAAGAACAATATAAGTCGTCAGATTCACGTAGAGAGGCATTACGTATAGGAGACTGAACTAGCCGGTTCACCAAGCACATTTACAGTAATGCATTAGCAGTGAATCATGAATGCATCAAATAATTTTTAAGCATCTGAAACATTAAACTTTTAATAATTTAGCAATATTTCTAAGATGTAAAATGCTGTTCTACATGTGATTTTCAATGGACCGATTGCAGTCAAATGAGATCTGTGGTCTCAATTGTACTAGATGATGTAACAATACATCCATCAAGCTTGCATCCATCAAACAATACATCCATCAACCTTGCATCTTATTTTTTGAGGTTTTGGACCAATAATTGTTTCCAGTAGTGTCTTGCAATGAAGACTAGAACAGAAACAGTAGTGGTGATAAATGAGAAAGAGAAGAATATTAAATACGAAGAAGGGGAGAACAATAATGAATGGCAATGGGAGCAAGATGTCACTGTCTTTATCCCGGAGTCTGTAGAACTGACAGATCTGCTTGGAAAGCAACATGAAAACATGCTGAAATTTTAAAACTTGTTCAGTATCCTGCAAGTCATAGCCCCTTTCCAGCTAATCCAAGAGTGTTTTTTTATTTTTTTATTTTATTTTTCTTATTTTTTATTTATTTATTTAACCGGGAAAGTCCCATTGAGATACAATATCTCTTCTACCAGGGAGTCCTGGTCAAGATAGGCAGCAAAGGACAAAAAAATTACAAAAAAAAAATAGACATCACCACACAATGAACAAACATGAAACACAATTTTCTAAAGAACAATGCAAATCCTAGTCAGTTATTAAAACATGTACACTGTTCTATATAAACAGACTTTAACATATGAATTTCAATGTCAAACAAACGGCAGACATGCTCGGGGGAGGGGCTGTGCACCATGTGACACGGGGCTGGTTTCAATTAGGTCCTGTAAGCAAATATAAATGGCCTCCCCGAAATGCTGAGTACACACTCGTTTATTATTGTTTGACTGAAGCAATCAGCATCTGAAACATGTCTGGAAGAGGTAAAGGCGGTAAAGGACTCGGGAAAGGAGGCGCTAAGCGTCACCGGAAAGTGCTGCGCGATAACATCCAGGGAATCACCAAACCCGCCATTCGTCGTCTGGCGCGCCGCGGCGGCGTCAAGCGCATCTCCGGTCTGATCTACGAGGAGACCCGCGGGGTGTTGAAGGTGTTCCTGGAGAACGTGATCCGCGACGCCGTCACCTACACCGAGCACGCCAAGAGAAAGACCGTCACCGCCATGGACGTCGTGTACGCGCTCAAACGACAGGGACGCACCTTGTACGGCTTCGGAGGATAAACGCCTTCAATCAGAACAAACCCAACGGCTCTTTTAAGAGCCACCCACACCGACACAGAAAGAGTTAAAGCTGCAGTTCTATTCTAGAGATCGAAATAAAAACAACACACATTATTTGTGTAAATCGGTTTTAGACAGTGAAACTAGTTTAAAGTTTGTGTGCGTATCATGCCGAGAATATACGTATTTTCATAACTTTGAGCCGGAAACTGATTCTTGCCTTGGAAGTTTAAAAAAAAAAAAAAAAAGCTCTTATCAAAGTAAATTCCTCTTATCTGAAAACATAGCTGACAATAAAGCTCTCACTCATTCTGATGTTGGAGGTCATAGAAAGTTAGGTGTTTGAGGCACACAATGAAAGCATGTCTTCTTGCATTATACAGCGTTTTGATTCGCTTTTTTTTAGCTGGTTCTTTGAATTTAAGTCATTTATAAAAAAAATAAAAATAAAATGAGATGGCAGTGATACTTAAGTTAGAGCAGGAGTAAAATTGGCGGGACAGCAGAGGAAAATAAAGTGTTTCGTCGTTATTGCTCTTTTCTCCAAATTATTTCAATCAGTCTATGAGGGTTTATATGATATTTGAGACCCATTTGTTATTTTAAAAAAGAGCGGGAATTAAAACAAAGGAAGCTCAGTGGTGGGGGCTGCTGTCGCTCAAACATAGAGCGGTGGGCGGGGCTATCATTTCACCGCCTGTGATTGGCCCTCGTTCCTCTCGTGGTACTTCCAGTTGTCCAATCACAGTCGAGTTTATGGGTGTGGTCTGTGGAAACACGCAATCAGACGCCTCCGCATCTCTGTGTAAATTAGCATAGGTTAGTGAATAAACGGCTCTGTGCGGCTCTTTCTCATCATTGTCTCGTCAGCATCATCATGCCTGAACCAGCGAAGTCCGCGCCTAAGAAGGGCTCCAAGAAGGCCGTCACAAAGACCGCGGGGAAGGGAGGAAAGAAGCGCAGAAAGACCAGGAAGGAGAGCTACGCTATCTACATCTACAAGGTGATGAAGCAGGTTCATCCCGACACCGGGATCTCTTCCAAGGCGATGGGGATCATGAACTCTTTCGTCAACGACATCTTCGAGCGCATCGCCGGTGAAGCGTCTCGTCTCGCTCACTACAACAAGCGCTCCACCATCACTTCCAGAGAGATCCAGACCGCCGTGCGTCTGCTGCTGCCCGGGGAGCTGGCCAAACACGCCGTGTCTGAGGGCACCAAGGCCGTCACCAAGTACACCAGCTCCAAGTAGAGCAGCCCGAGGCTGATAAACACCCCCCAAAGGCTCTTTTAAGAGCCACCCATCTACTCGTTTAAAGAGCTTCTAATGTTATAACTACTGCAGTGTAACACTTAATCAAATAGCAGCAAAAATGTTTTTTGTTAGTTTTACTTTAAGCAGTTATTATAGAAATGCAGTTCTATCCTTGAACTTTTGAAAATATTTTGATAAGCCAAGCAAAACTTTACACACAAAACAAGTCCCTTTTTTTTTTTTTAATAATGTTCAAATCAAAATGGAGTATAATTCACAATGATGTTTTCTGTAGGGTGCATCAGTAATCAAACTGCCTCATGATACAACACATCTAATTGCTCCAGAACACCTTTACATGCATTTCTATACATCACCTCACTGTAATCAAACAGGGACAAAACAGTAGTTTCAACAAGATATTGGCTGATGTGGTAAACCGGTCTCTTTCCATTAAAAAAAAAAAAAAAAAGTCTAGATTTAACTGTTAAATGATTAACAGTTTGGGTGTAGTTATGGGTGTAGTTATGTTTGTCTGGGTGTGTGTGCTGTCTCTCTCAATTCAATTCAAAAAGCTTTATTGGCATGACAAAAACATACATTTTGTATTGCCAAAGCATTGAAACAACATAGAAAATGATTTAGAATTTCTGAACATTTGGTAAAGCCTAGAAAAAATAATATAAAATAAAAAAGGCAATATTATATAAACACATGGCTGGATATAGCAAAAAAAAAAAAAAAAAAATAATAATAGTATTAATACAATAATATTAGTAAAAGAAAAAAAATATAATAAATAAAGGATTGTACTACAGAAATCATGTACAGAATGTACGGATTGTACAGAAATCAGAAATCAAAACTGAACTTAGAAATTTGAACATTGTGTACATTATATACATGTGTGTGGGTGTAATGTGTGTGTGTTTGGTCTGTGAGTGTGTGTTTATTGGCTGTGTGTTTCTCTCTGGCCGTCCCTCAGGAGATCACAAGATGCTTCAAATCTTGCAGCTATATTAGAACATTTGGCTTCTTCGCCAAGAATGAAACAGAGTTTTTGGGTTGGATTACAGGTGTTAAATTGGGGGAATATTTTATTAATTTTGGGGTAGTAGTGGTCTCTGATGTCTTTATATTTTGTGCATTCAGCTCCGTCTCTGTGACTCCCAGGATGCAGTGCGAGCAGAGTCTGTCCTCACATCTGTGCCGGCCCGTCTCTACGGTCAGACTGTGTTCACTGAGTGAGTGAGAGAGAGAGAGAGAGTGTGTGTGTGTGTGTGTGTGTGTGTGTGTGTGTGTGTGTGTGTGTGTGTGTGTGTGTGTGTGTGTGTGTGTGTGTGTGTGTGTGTGTGTGTGTGTGTGTGTGTGTGTGTGTGTGTGTGAGTGTGAGCTCAGTCAGTCTCAGCACCAGCTGGCACAGGTGACTCTTACTTACGCTCAGCTCTTGGTGTTTTAGGGCTTTGTAATGGTATATGTTGGGGTTGCTTGTGTTTAGGTGTTTCCAGAATTTCAGGGCTCTTTTTTGGATATTTAGAAGGAGAGGGTATTGGCCTAATTCTGCCCTGCATCTGTTGTTTGGAGTTTTTCTTTGGACTTTGCGTATTCTTTTAAAGAAATCTAAATGTAGAGTTTAGATCGGGTGTTTTTCCCAATTTAAGAAGTCAAATTTTATAGAAGGACCCCACACTTCACTGCCATATACAACAATTGGTTCAATTTAGGGGTGTCCCCAAATAGTCGACCATTCGGTGCTTCGATTCGAGGAGCCTGATTCGACTCCCGATCTCACAGTCGAATATTCGCAGGGTGTTATTATTATCATGCCATTTTGGCTATATGGAGATGCTCAGTGTCTGATTTCACATCGAACTACCGGTTTTCTCCCAATAAGTTAATGTACAGCCTATTATTCTGTAAATAAGAATCTTAAAAGAAAGAAGCTTTAAATAAATAGTTTAACGTGCGTGATTAAATCCAACTTCCCCAGATTAAAGTTTCGCTTTCTAATCCGTCACCGACAGAGGAGCATCTTGGCGGCAGGGATTTAAATCTTCAACAAGACTCAAATTGACACAGGCAGAGTGAAAGACTGGATTTTTTCGATCAGGTAGGGTATAAGTGGTTTCAAAACGTTTCAGTCGGTTTATTTGTATCGTGTATATCTCGTATAAGATGCATTTGGTTGAGTTACGCTACAGTAAAGCGCTTCATTGTAGTACGGTGATTCTTCAGCGCGCGGTGTGAGCAGGACAACAATGCACAATATTAATAACTATGACTGGCACTGTCATATACTGTACATAGCATTATAAAGAGAACACTATTATAATAAAACGCTGCGATTTTTTTAGTGTTTAGTTGTGTTTCTGCATGTTATTGCGTGAAGAACGGCGCGTCCACAAAAGGAGTTCATTCAGAGCCGCGCAGACGCGTTCATGTGCATTCGGGGAATTTTGTGCAAATAACCTTAAGTGGTAATATTAACGTTATGTTATATAAATAAATAAGTGTATTCTATGTGAGATAATGCTTCATTCTACTGGTAATCTTCTGCGCGTATTGTAAAAAAAAAAAAAAAAAACTGTTGTGAATTCTTAAGGGTTTTGCTGACATTTAATGTTAACTATCTTTTAATCAAAACATAAAACATCATTTACCCCGTTTGTATCTGCGAGGCATCCGTGTGTATTTATGACTGTGGAATGTCTGACTTGATTCTTAGTAATGTATTTTGCCCCGCCCCCAAATATATGATTCGACTATCAGTCGACTATCGACATGATTCGAAAAATCCGAAAAGTTTGAGCCAGATTTGGATTGGGATATCAATTTTAATGGACCTTTTTATGGCATAGAAAGCCCTTTGAGCTTTCTCTTTGAGTTCATTCATAGCCAAAGTAAAGTTACCCGTTGGAGTTATTTTTTCAGGCTGAGGTAAGTGTATGTTTTTGTGGTTTCAATGGTTCTGTGTGATAGTGTGAATGTGTGTGTTGGTCCCTGATATCTGGAGCATTTAAACTGCATCCCTATCTCACTCCACGCCCCTGGGGGCACTGGCGACTCCTGGCCACCCCACTGGCCAGTATAAATTTTAGTAGCATCAGTTATGCATTTCGTCCCCAATGCACAGCCAGGCTGGCAAGCCGCTCTAGACCTTCGATCGCACACAGTAGCCAGCCATCTCCCCCGCCCCTCCGTCCATGCCGCTGTTGCGCGCTCAGACAGCAACAGCTCAGCGCGTGCCCGTCGGTCAACAATTTCAAAGAAAGAAGACGAAGAAGACTACCAGTAAGTAAATAACTCAAAAATATTCTTTAGTAAAAGAAGACGGGGAATTATGTGTCATGACATGTGCTTTTTAAGTGCCAAATCGTTACAGTATACTGTTACAGCAGCTTTTTGATGTGTCTTTGACACGTTTTGACAAGAGTTACTTAGCTAACGTCGTTAGCTGGTGCATGTATATGTTATGTCAATTTTCAGACAATGAAGAGAAAGTCCACAGACATCTCTTCTTATTTTAAGAAGAACAGTACAGAAGGAGGAGTGAAAGAGATGGCAGGGGAGCAACAGAGGCTTAGTAATAGTGAGGAGGAGGAGGAGAAGGAGGAGGATAGAGGAGAGGAACAGACAGAGCAGCATGACAAGGATACACAGCCAGCATTAGTGTCTGCTTTTCCCCAGTAACTGTTTTGTTTGCAATAAATATAAACCTTATGCCAAATATAATTGCAAAATAAAAATAATTGTTGTGCAACTCAAAATGTCAACTGTACTGTTACTAGTCTATGCACATTATATCATTAGTAACATTAAATATAACAGAATAAACCAAAGTATATCAGTAGGAATTTCCGATAGACTTCCGATAGAAGTCTTTCTGATAGTGTTTTCTACAGGCCGGTTTACTACAACAGTAGAATAAAATTCTGAAATTATGGTTTATAGTTTTGGTGTGCCACCCCAAGATTTTAAGTGGCCCCATCTGCCCACCCCTATGAAAAATTTCTGGAGGCGCCACTGCCTGGGGGAAGAATTCGGTTCTTCGGTTTTCAATTTGAACCGCACAATGGCTGGCTGTGTACATTGATCAATGTACACTATCTGTGTGTTCTGTGTGTTCTGTGTGTTCGTTCTCTCTCTCTCTCTCTCTCTCTCTCTCTCTCTCTGTCGTGCGAGTTGCTTGTTGGGAGTGTGGGGTGCGTGAGCGTTTCACGGGTGAGAAGAGCAACTGTATTTTCCTCTTTTTTTGGGAAGTTGTTTAAGTTTTTTTGTGTGTGGTTTTTATTTATTTATTTCCTTCTTTTTTTGTTTGTTTATTATTTTTTTTTTGGTTGCTTTTTGTTTGGTCCAGTGGTGGGGTGTGAGAATGGAGGCTCACTCGAGCAGGTGGGATTCCTCTCTTTCACTCCGTCATGGAGTAAGGTGTACTTGTTGCGGTTGGTGAACAAATTGGATTTAAGAACATAGTTTCTGCCTTGCGTATGAACAAGGCCGTTGTGATCTTCCTGAAGGAGCAGAGTTTGGTGGGTCGGTTGATTGAGAGCGGAGTGTGGGTAAGTGGTGTTTTCTGTGTTGTTTCACCGCTGGCTTCGCTTTCAACAAAAGTTACAATTTCTAATGTGCCACCGTTTATACCTAACTGTGAAATTGAGCGAGAACTACTCCGGTTTGGGAAACTTGTTAGTGGAATAAAAATGATTCCGCTCGGTTGTAAGAATCAAGCATTAAAGCACATGCTGTCATTTAGACGCCAAGTGTTTATGTTTTTGGAATCGTCGTCTTTGGATATCTCTTTTCGTGTTCGGCATGAAGGGAAATCCTTCATGATTTATGTGATTACTGGCAGTCTAAAATGTTACGAGTGCGGTGATATTGGACATAAGAAAAATGTTTGTCCACGGAAAAAGCAGGTTGAAACAAATGGAAATGCAAATAGAACTGAAGTTGTTGTACCAACAGAAGAAGTGCAGAGATTTGAAGTAGGGAAATATCAGGTTGATACGGGGAAAAAGGAGGATTCAAATTGTGGTGCTGTACAGGAGAGTGAAAGTAGGCCTATAGTAAGAGAAGAAGTTGAGAGAAACTGTGGAAGAACTGTTGAAGCAGAAAGGTCTGACGCCAATTGTACTTTTGAAATGGAAAATATAGGTCAGAAAAGTGAAGATCACTCTTTTGTTTCACAGATAGAGGAAGAGGGAATTGGTCATGGAATGGAGGAGGGTGATGATGATGATGATGATGATGATGATAATATGTCTGATATCCCGTCTCAGTGTGGGGATGAACAGTTGTATACTGTAAAAAGAAATCAATGATTTTCTAGATGAAACCTTTGGCAAAAGATTTGAAGTAAGAGAGTTCTTTCCAGATGTTAACAAGTTCTTAATTTCAGTAATGAAAATACGGAAATCAGTAGGTTTCGAGGAGCTTGATAGAAGGAAAAGGTTTAGACTAAAGAAAATTGTAACAAAATTAAGGAGAGGAAAATGTCCGGTTACAAGACTAACTAAGACTGTCTAATGTCACAAAGGGTGAATCTTTTCTTCCATCTTAAAGTGTTTTTTCTTTTTGGTTTTTATTTGTTCTTTTTCTTTCTTTTCCTCTTTATATGGAGAGCTTAACAATGGGAACCATTAATATAAATGGAGGGAGGGAAAAAAATAAAAGGGCAGTTATATCTAAATATATACATACAAAAAATATTAATATTACTTTCCTACAGGAAACTCATAGTGATCAGATAGATGAGATAGGCTGGAGGATGTGGTGGGAGGGAAACATTTTCTTCAGTCATGGCTCTAATTTAAGTGGGGGTATTGCTATTATTTTTAGAAAAAATATAAATATGACTGTTGTTTCTACTTGTGAGATAGAAAAAGGTAGGGCTTTAGCTCTTCAGGTGGAAATAATGGGTTTGATGTTTGTTTTCATTAATATATATATATGCCCCAAACAATGGATCAGAGAGAATAAGGTTCTTTAGGAAAGTGAATGATAGCTTAAAAATATTTGATAAAATGCAGTTTTGGTTTTAGGCGGTGATTGGAATTGCACTTTAGATTTTACTTTAGATAGGAACGGAGAGGAACCTTGTCCTCCTTCAGTCACTGTTTTAAGCAATATTATTAGGGATTTTGATCTGATTGATGTTTGGAGAGAACATCATTTAATGGCAAGACAGTATACATGGGTAAAAGTTTCTAGTGATCATATTAGTTCAGCAAGGCTGGATAGGTTTTATATTAGTAGAAGTAAGAATAATAGTGTTAAAAAATCAGTTATTTCCCCAAATGGTTTTACGGACCATCATTTGTGTTCATTTGAACTAAGTTTAAAAAAAAAAATCTAAAAGTCTTAGTTTTTATTGGCATTTTAACACTAAATTATTGCATGACGAAAAATTTTGTGAGAGTTTTATATTATTGTGGAATAAATGGAAAGGGAAAAAAAAATGATTATGAAAATATTGTACAATGGTGGGAAGTGGGAAAAACCCAAATAAGAATGTTTTGCCAAAATTATGTTACATCTGTTAAATTATTGTTAACTATAATGTAAACATGTTGGAAAAAAGAAAGAAATCCTTGGGGACTCTTCTCCATGAAAATGCGAAAGGAGCTTTGATTAGAGTTCGTTTTTCTTTATTGAAGGATATGGATGCCCCTAGTTCTTTTTTTTTTTTTTTTAATTTGGAAAAGAAAAAAATGGAAAGAAAACAGATTTTACATCTGAAACACATTAATGGATCTTTGACATCTGATCCAAAAGAAATGAGGATGATCGCAATGGATTTTTATAAGGAATTGTTTGGAGAACAAAACTGTGATGTCTCAAGTATGGATTTTTTATTTAAAGATCTACCTAAATTGAATATTGAACAACAAGAGGAGTTGGATTCTGAAATAACAATACATGACCTGTCAGAAGCAGTTCAGCAGCTTTCCGTTGCTAAAGCCCCTGGTATTGATGGACTTCCGGCAGAATTTTATAAGCATTTTTGGAATGTGATTAAGGAAGATCTGTTGGAGGTTTTTAAAGAGTATTTTGAAAAAAAGGAATTGCCAACTAGTTGTAAAAGAGCTGTACTTCCGTTACTGCCTAAGAAAGGTGATCTTGGTCTTTTAAAAAATTGGAGACCAGTGGCATTATTATGTACAGACTATAATTTTTTTTGCGAAGTGTTTTTCTAATAGATTAAAAAAAATATCTTGGGTCTTTGATAGAAAGGAATCAGACTTATTGTATACCAAATAGAACTATAATGGATAACCTCTTTCTTTTAAGAGATGTAATTGATTTGGCATACATGGATAATATAAATTTAGGTATATTTTCTTTAGATCAAGAAAAAGCTTTCGATAGAGTTGGTCATTCTTATTTGTTTAGTTTCATACCTGATAAAAAAGAATCTCCAATTCCAAAAGCTTTAAGAGTACTGTTATATACTGGAGCATCTGTTATGTTAAAGGTGGGAGGTGGGCTTAGTCAGCCAGTTTTAATGCATAGAGGGATAAGGCAGAGATATCCTTTGTCAGGACAACTTTTTTCTTTGGCAATTGAACCCCTACTTTGTCAATTGAGGAAAAATTTACAAGGTTTTGCGGTTAAAGGCTTTGAAATTGGCCTTATAAAAGTATCTGCTTATGCAGATGATATCACTGTTTTTATAAAAAAAAAATAAAAATGATGTTGAAGCATTAAAAGAAAGTCTAAATGTTTATGAAAATGCCTCATCTGCAAGGGTCAACTGGAACAAAAGAGGAACCTCCTCCAGTACTCCCAGGTGGAGTTAAATGGGGTAAAGAAGGGTTAAAGTTTTTAGGGGTATATTTAGGGAAGGAAAGATATCAGGAAAAGAACTGGGAGGGTATGATAGGAAAAGTGTGTGGGAAATTGTCCAGATGGAAGTGGGTGTTACCCAAACTATCATACAGGGGGAGGGCCCTGGTTGTCAATAATTTAGTTGCCTCTATGATCTGGCATAAAATGATTGTACTAAACCCACCAAATAATGTTGTGAGTGTAATTCAAAGAAATGTAATCAATTTTTTTTTGGTCTGGATACCACTGGACAAAGGCTGCTGTGCTCTTTTTTGCCAGTCAATGAAGGTGGACATGGATTAATGGATATACAAAGTCGAATTATGACCTTCAGAATCCAAGCGGCGCAAAGACTGTTGTATTCTGGGCAATCTATGTGGACTGACACAGCTTGTGCTTTGTTGCAAAAAGTGGACATTTTTAAATATGATAAACAGTTGTTTTTAATAAGACTGATGGACATTGATTTGAGTGGTACCTCATTTTATTATCAGTCGGTTTTAAAAGTGTGGAGATCAATTTTCAAAGTGGAGAGAAGTTCTTCAGATTGGACACGGCATGAACCTCTTTTTTAATAACCCTCTGATTGAGTCTGAGGAGTTTAAGATCTGTAATGGCAAAAGCTGGTTGTACTAACCTGTCTGAATTGAGAGATGGCAACAGATGGAAAAGTCCTGAGGAGATGTGTTGTCTGACAGGCATTAAGTCTGTAAGGTTCATGAAGATAATACTAAGTAGGATTTTTTTTGTTTTTACCTCCTGTATTAAGACAACTTCATGAAGACAATGAGCTGATTTTAAAGGACAATGATGAAAATGATGACTTTCCAGAGTTAAAGATTGCTGCAGCCATTGAAGAAAAACCAGAAAAGGACTCAATTCTTAACTTTAGAACTCCACAAATGACAATATTTGAAGAGATATCCAAGAAAGCAATCTATGTAACATGCGTGAAAGTGATTTATTCCTCCTCTCTGAAGAAAGTAAAGGAGTCAAAATGGACCGATATATTTGGGGCAGAATGTTGGAGGTCTCTATATAAACCTCCCATAGAGAAACGGACTGCAGATCTCCAGTGGAGAGTTATTCACTGTGCAATAGCCACAGATAAACATGTGGCACATTTTGATTCCAATGTGGTGAAAGAATGTGTATTTTGTAATGCTGAGGAGTCAATAGATCATTTGTTTTTATATTGTTTTAGATTAAGAGGAATATTTCAGACTTTGGAAGATTGGTTAAGAAAATTAGGAGAAGAGTTTAGTCCAGTGAATTTCATATTTGGTCTTAAATATGTTGCTGCAAAGAAGACAATAATGTATTTGATAAACTTTATAGTGGGTGAAGCAAAGTTAGCAATATGGTTGACAAGAAAGCGGAAATTAAAAGGTGAATGTTCAGTGGATCCTGAATTAATGTTTAAAGCTCTAATAACTGCAAGAATTAGAGCAGAACTTGCCTTTTATAAAATGATAAATAATTTAATGGTTTTTAATGAAATTTGGGGAATTGAGAAAATGTTGTGTGTTGTTGATGAAGAGGAAAATTTAATAATTCTTGTGTAATTTTTGAATTTAAAGGTTTTTTTTGTTCGGTTTCTTTGGTTTTGTTTTTTGGAGGAAAATGTGTAAATGTTTTCTCTTTTTATCTATAAAAAAAAAATTGAGAAAAATTGTTAATAAAGGAGTGTAAAAATCAAAAAAATCTCTCTCTCTCTCTCTTTCTCTCTCACTATCTGCTCACTCAGTGGTGCTCATCAGAGGGTGTGCTGCTGCTGCTACAAAAGAGCAGAGTGAAGACTTGATGGTGTTCACTTCTCCAGACGTTTCCTGGCCGTCGGGTGCGGGCCGTGATCCCAGCCGGTGTGGTGATGACGATCTCTATGAGTTACATTCAACATATGATTAAAGCCCAACAGCAGCACTTACAGTGAGCAGAGTTCAGCTACAAACTCACTGATATTATTTGATAAATTACTTCAATAAAGCAACCTGTGAGTGTTACAGGGTATGTTGATAATTGTGGTTTATTGTAACCTAGGGTATTTCACATGAATGTGTCTGTTATGGTAATGCTAACATACACTCTTCACCTCTGTTGCCACGATTAAAGAAATAAAATAAAATAAGTTGTCCTAGTCATCCAAAAAAATAAATAATAAAATAAATAAATAAATCCACATTTCTAAAGTTTTTCTTCCACGATTGAAAGAATCACTCTCCATTAGACCTGATTCAGAAATCTCTGTAACAGAGGAGACATTAAAATATACTCACTATTCCCGTCTCTGCACTCAGATTTCAGTGTGTCTTCTATAGCAGCTGATCAGAAAAACAATAAATGTTAATATTCCACACACACACACACACACAAAAAAAAAAAAAGCAAATGATGATTGATGATTTGTTTTCTTTTTAAGAATGACAGTAAGCTGAGAACAATGTACCTGGTCGCTAATATAGTTACAAACTTTCCGATCAGCAGTTTCAGATGCACTGTATGCTCTGACACAGACACATAACGTTAATTAAATAGAAATCTTACCTGAAGTCTGTCACAGTGAGATTCCAAAGGTTGGTCATACACGCTTGCAGAAGCTGCTAAAAATAACATACTGCTATATTTTCTAATTCATTTCCCCAAAACAATTTGAATTCTGTCATCACTCACCCTTAAGATGATCCAAACCATTTTGTTCTTCTTTGAGAGAAAAGCGGAAATATTTTAATGAAAGCTGAGAGATTTATGTCCCTCCGATGAAAGAAGGTTCAGCAAAGATGTCCACGTTCAACAAAAAAAAAAAAAGCCAAAGTAATCCACATGAATTGTGTGGTTTCCTCCAAGTGCTCTAAAGATACACGATTGCTCTTATATAATATAACCCTTTAAATTTAGATTTAGATTCACATAAGGGACATTTGCACGCACATCATATTTGATTTACGAAGCTAGCGGTGTGAGCTCATTATCATATGGACCAATCAGAGCCGTTCCATGGCTCTGGAACCAATCAGGTTTAGTCAGTGTGTTGTTTGGACTTAAACAAGTAAACTCCATTTATTTATTTTTAAAAAGCATTCCAGATATGATGTTGTAATCCTTGTGGGAATTTCAGTAGTAGCTTATTACAATGAATGTAGCATGTAAATGGACAACAGCCTAATCAACCAGTGTATAACGTAAAACTGAACAAAGCAATGCATTTTTTTTTTTTTTGTATTTTTTAAACATTGCAACTACACACAAAAAAATCAATAAATAAAAAGGTCACTGCACATGCACAAAATAAATTTTAGTGTTCACGCGTTTCAATTTTATTTATTAGTCGTTTTAAATCAACTCCAAAACCCACTGCAGTTTCTACATTGTTCTCCGGTGCTAAATTCCATACACCTAACTTACTTTATTTATTCTCAGGTTAAGTAAAGAAAGTCGAATCTGTCCTATCCTAGAAGCATGGAAATTTTCATACTCACAAAATAGGTCTCAGAAGACTTCTCCGTGGTCTGCTCTTGCTCAAGTCTATAAATCACTCTTCAGGCATGCAAGCTTCTTAGTTATTAAATATAGTTTTATTGTATATAGGTTAAATACACTACAAATATCATACTGATATATATATATATATAAAACAAAATAAAAACAAAAGGTTTGCAAGCTCGGTCGTCTAGAGGCATCTCTGGAAAGGCCGCTGGCACCGGAGAAGCTGTCACACAGAACCAGCGTCTGATTCTCCTCATCGTACTTCTGTCCTTTATAGACAGCAGGTAGATTCCAGTGTCTTAACTCATGAGGTCTGGAAATTCCCTACAAAGACTCCTATGTAAAGTCCTCCATTTTCTCATTTCTTCTTCTCTGAGACTTTCTTTTAAGATGTCTCCTTCGCTGCGTCCACAACACATCACTCGACGGTAACATTCCTTTCTTTAAAGCTCTGGCTAATACATATTTCTTTCCTGGATATCTTCCTATAGATATGTGCTGTAACATTTTCTTAAATGCTTAATACAATACTATGTGTTTTGTCTTTCTTAATAAACTAACACACAACTTGTAGTTACAATAAAAAAGGTATTAAATAAGGCAAACTTGCAATAGGACAATTGCTAATTTTCCTTAACATTAAGCCTATTTAATGCATTGCCTGTTAAAACACTGTTTAATTGTATGTTTTAAGACAAAAAGCACTCAGAAATCTGATGACTAACCCAAGTTACATTACTACAAATTGTAGTCCATTACATGAAGTTGGTAATCTACCCAGCTCGGATTAGGACAATGTTTGTTGGCAGTAGTGTAGAAGTGCAAATATAATGTTTTACATATAATTTAGAGACTGATAAGTGGAATCATTTGCCGCACCTGATATGAAATAAGGACACATTTTCTACAATAAATTGTTTGAATAAACTTTAATTAATTCTTAAGCTTAAAACATTTAAACAGGGGAAGAGAACGACCGGTTGAATATTTGTCAAAATGCTTCAGTAATCATTCACATAAGCAGACAAGGACACAAACCTTGTGCGCACTCGTTAAACCCAACTTCACCTTTACAGCGACACCTGTGTAACCTACAAGCCAAAGTCCCAGTGAGATACAAGTTCACCTTTTTTTTTTTTTTTTTAAAAGAGAAAATGGATACATTTTCTAAAACCAAATAGTTGAACCGGTGACACATCCTCCGTCCTCAGCATGTTGCCTTCATTCATTCAATAGAAACATCCCATTTCTGTACAAGCGGACACTATAGTCTTGTTATAAGTGCATTTATGTAAAAGCCACAAGCAGATCAAATGTCACTCAAAACTGTGCAAAGCAAACATTTCTATAAAACACCCAGCACTACAACCAAATGAAGCCTTTAGCGCACAACCTGGAAGGCAGTTTCATATTAAACAGATGCAGGAAACAAGCGGAGGAGGAGGAAACTAGCCAAAAATAAAAACCACGTACGCACAAAATGAAACAAATGAAGTTACAAATTGACTTTAGAGATTACTTTACATTGATGCTTTATTTTATAAACACTAACATTAAAAATGAATATTTTAGTCACAAAGCCATATTAAATCTCAGTATTTTGTGAACCAGTTTATGAAGGTAGGATGCAGTACAGGAGCACGACACTCAGGAGAGGAAAACTGAGAGCCAGGGATGGGTTTGTTGCAGTTGATGTCAGCTTTGTAAGATTAGTAGTTTTGATAACCGATGTTGGCGTTATAAGGCCAGTAGTTGGGTTTCCTACAAACCCGGTAGTTTTGGTACCAGATGTTGGCTTTATGAGGCCAGTAGTTGGGTTTCCTACAAACCCGGTAGTTTTGGTACCAGATGTTGGCTTTATGAGGCCAGTAGTTGGGTTTCCTACAAACCCGGTAGTTTTGGTACCAGATGTTGGCTTTATGAGGCCAGTGGTTTTGGGACCCGCTACCTGTGACATCACAATCCTGCCGTGGATGGGCTGAACAGCCCTGAATGTGTTGGTCATCAGGGGAGAGTCGGTGGTCTGGTCTATGTAGACGGTCGTAGTGAAGAGGTCAATCTATTTGGAGAAAATCAAAATAATCTGAACCAAAGACACTTTGCTAATTTCCTCCAAATGGATAGAGAGAGAAAAATAAAAATAGAAACCCCACTTGGGAACCATTTACATCAGTTCTCATTCAAGATTGTGTTCAAATGGCTTACAATCAGCGCAATTGTTAATTGTGAATTGCATTTCCACAGAAAAAAAAAAAAAAAAAAAAAAACACACAACACTTGTATTTGAAGCAATAGTCACTTGGTTAAATATCGAAAACATTCTAAATATTGGTCTATAGAGTCTAGACTTACCAAATCTTGGCTGACTTTAACAGGGTCTTTAAAGATGGTCCAAATCACACCTTCGTCACAGTTTGGTGTAGTCAAAGAGCCAAGATAACGGTAATACTGAGTCCTGTCCACTCCAGGAAGCAGATCATCCATGGTGAGCTTGTCAGAAACGTGCGTTTTATCACCTGAAATAATTAAAACATGGACTTCTGTACATTACCAGCATACAGAACCACTTCTTTCCTAATACTGTAGGAAAGGGTCCAAACCTGCACTCGCAATTTGTGCTAGATAAGACGTTAATGTCTTCCAGCTCTCTGGTTTCCCGGTGTCATTAGAGGCCTGTGGGAGATTACAGTTAAAACGATCTTAATTGAACAGTTTCTCCAAATATCAGAGACGAAAAGGTGACATACCTCAATGAAGATCCCAAGAACTGAAATTACTGAGTCACTGCCGTTACCTTCAGCCTTATTCACGATATGCAACTGAGACACACAAAACCCTTTTAGAAGACCAGTATAAAACAAAAGCTTTCAGTTGTAGTTACATTGTTTTCAAACCTCCATGGGGTATCGTTTGCCATTCACACCATGTTCAGATCCAGGTGTGGCGCTGCCATTCCCCCAGTGAAGATGAAACTGTGTGCTGGTGAACAAGCCTGGCAGATCACCTCCTTCCACATACATTTTCTTGTGACCAAGTGTAACTTCAACTGAAGAGTGAAACCACAACACATTAAACAGATTCTGTTCCCAGTCAGTAATTCTTACACAAAAGCTGAAACAGAAACGTTACACTACTCACTTGTCCTGCCAGTGTTTTTAATCTCAGTTAAGGTTGCGCGGTCATTGTAGCCAGTGAAGGTGAAAGCGGTCAGATTAGTATTAGCCTGCACATTGGCGGTTACAATGTCTATTGGAGACTGTTGAGTGCCATCACAGTCTTTTTCTGCGATTATGGGCCAAACGGCATCACCTGATACACAGGGGGAAAAACACCTTAAAACATCCCCACCTGGTAATTAACATCAAATCATGTATAATCCCTGATTTCCAAACAGCTGAGAGCACACATTTTATTTTATTATTATTTATTTTATTTTTTTTAATAGAGAGTCTGCAAAAATAAATAAGTCAAATAATAAAAGATAAAAATACTTACTACATGAAGGCCTATGATAGCACCAAGCTAAGAAGCAGCACATGAAAAGGGAGAGTAATGTTTGAAACGTCACAATACACGAGGCAATATTAGTCATGGAAATTACTAAAGTAATCAAATGACAAACAAACACTTACACACAGGTGTTGTTGTACTGCACACCTCGTGCAACAGACAAGCAGCAAGGCAGGCTATGAAAGCATTCATCTGGAAGAAAGAAAAAAAAATTAAATAAAAAAAGGCCAGTAATGTAATTATCTAACAGATCCATTCAAAATATTTAAGAACACATAGCTCCTTCCAAGAATAAAATAACATTTAAATATAGTGCATTAAAAGCAAATAAAGTAACTTATACACATTTTTGTTATTCACTTCTCAGGTTTTAGTGCAAAGACAAACTGTTATCTCACCATTTTGGACAACTAAATGCTTAAACTCCTTCAGTCCTTAACTACTACACTTAACTTTGTCAAACTTGGCTCCTGTACTAAATCTGCAAAACCCTGTTTAAAAAGAACTGTGTATGAAGGCTTTATACTCAAAGGGTTTCAACGTCCTGAAATGTGTAAAGACGTGATTAACCAGGTATCAGAATGAGCTCATTGAGACAGGTGGCACCTGAAGTGTGTCAAGTGATTAGGCCAATTTGGTTCAGGTGTTTGATGAAAATTTAGGTTGACGGCAATCAAACTCCATCCCCAATCAGGTAGTTTGATGGCCAGTTCATAACCCAGGATCCATGTTCATTTGGTTTCTATATATTCATGTCAGATGTAACTTGTGCATTTTATTAAGGAAAGAAATGTTGTGGACAGTCAGTGTTGTCTACATTACCCAGTCATCACATCAGAGTACAAGTAAAGATACCTTTAGGGATACTGACTCAAGTAAAGTTAGAGTAGCTCATTAGAAAAAGGCCAAATAATTGAAGTAATATTAGACATTAAAGTAATATTAATATTAAAACTATTTAAGCATGAAAAGTTCCGCCATTTCAGGAATGGTTACATGGTTGATTACACATGAATTAAAAAGTTATTTGTTAAACAGATAGATAGATAGATAGATAGATAGATAGATAGATAGATAGATAGATAGATAGATAGATAGATAGATAGATAGATAGATACTGTTTTTAGAATTGTATTCACTCTAAAATAAAAGGTGCATTGTAAACAGTGATTGTGTAGTATATTTTACAGAATTTTAAGAAATTTAAGTTAATCTGGAAATATTAACCTATGTTCAAGGTAAATAATGAGCTAGTGCTCCTTTAAAAAAGAACGAGCATAACTAGCATCAACTTATTTAATATACTGGGTTTAATGAACAACCCACAATTCTAGATTGAAAATGATAGATCAGTCTGTACACTGATTTCCAGTGGGGCAAAAAAATATATATATATATTAAGGAGAAACAATTGCTTGCAGAAGCCATGCGTGTTTCAAGTCAGATCTATGACACCCCTAAACTTTACCTTGCAGTGTATCATGCTCTCTCATTGGCTGTAGGTCATCGCTGATGTCATTTCCAGTCAGCACATTTCACACTGCAGGACTGTGAGTCACTGACAGCTCAAGATATTAGACTGCTAAATATCCCACAGGCATCAGCAACGCTTTGGGGCTTGTCTTTGATAATGCACACTACACAACTGTCACTCAGGTGAACGAGCACAGATTTGCCTCAGATTTCAGGCATTTGTCGACGATTTCCACAAAAATATCTGCGATTGAAAATCAAGGCTAAAATCATGACGTGTCGGACCGGCATTATTCACCCTGAAGTTGCTCCAAACCTGTATCATGTTTTCCTTCTGCTGAACACAAAACAAGATATTTTGAAGAATGAGGGTAATCAACTAGTTTTTGCTCCCCATTAATTTCCACAACATGAAAACACTACACTACTCTAACTACTACTGCCTTTAAGGTAGAATATTGCTGATTTATTTAGCACTGTGGTGGTTTTGAAGCATGCTACCAAAGACTGTGTTAGAAATGTCTGTTAAAAATATCTGTAAGGACATCAGTCAGCTGTGTTAATCATTCTTTCAGCACCCAGCCGACGTGAAAAATTTCCATATTTCAAAATATGGAAATAAATAATTCATTAATTAATATAAATTAATAAAATTATGTAGAGCCACTGCCCTGCAGAGTTCAGCTCCAACCCCAATGAAACACACCTTAACGAGTTCTTCCACTCCCAAATTAAAATTTGGTCATTAATGACATACCCATATGTTGTTTCAAACCCGTAAAAGCTTTGTTCATGTTCGGAACACAATTTAAGATATTTTCAACCTGATCTCACAGAATTCTTTGTAAATAAACATAGAAAATGTATCCGTGTGGTGCGGCTGATAAAAAACAATATATGCAGTTTGCATCCAGTGGATACTCTCCAAAACGGCGCTATGCTGACACGGAGGAGACGAATTGTTGAATAAAGTCATTATTTTGGTTTTCTTCGTGTACAAAATGTATTCTCGTCGCTTCGTAAAATTCAGATTGAACCACTGATGGCAGATGGACTATTTTGACAATGTCTTTCATACTTTTCTGGGTCTTGACAGTGTTATTTACTTGGCAGTCAATGAGACAGTCACAAGCCTCCCGGTTTTCATCCAAAATATCTTAAATTGTGTTCTGAAGACAAACAAAGCTTTTAGGGGTTTGGAACAACATGGGGGTAAATGATTAATGACAAAATGTTCAAAGGGTGCATTTGAAGGCTGTTTGCGTCACGGTGGTGCGACGAAGACTGCTCCAGTTCATGATTCACCCTCCGAAGGCCGCATTCAAAGGCTAACTGCATCACCGCGATAAGACGAAGGCTGCTGTAATCTGGAGCGACTTCAAATATGCTCCTTGTTTCACAAGCAAATGAAGGATACAACAGATGGTTCCTTTGTTGCCTACCCTATCCCAGAATTCATAGCGCAGCGTTGATGATGGGATATTTATTCAAAGAAAATAGCGGGTGATAGTTCTGTGCCGGCCGACAAATAAAGTACATTTATAAATGTAAGTATTGTGTTTTAATTTACTCAAATAGCTAGTGAAACAAGCTATAAGGAAGTTATTAATTTTACCATATTGACGCAGAAACCAGAACCTGTCCTAGCTCCGCTGACTCTACCTAGGTGGTCTGCATCACCGCCAGTTTCACCATGGTTACTGGGTCCACCGAAGTCCCCTGCTTTGCTAGAATTCTAGGGAGGTCCAGGTCTGCTGGTTCCACAGACGGCTTCTTTTCCGCTGGCTCCTTCATGGGGGTCTCCCTCTCCACCGTGGTCCTTTCCTCCGTTGACTCCTCCTTGTGTAGCGGTGTGTTCTCTGTGTTGTGTAGAAATTAAGTACAAACTACAGGAATTCTTGCCTTCATGTCCTCATTTATTCTGGATAACACAAACAAATATATATGAGGACTCGTGCAGCATAACAACCAGCGTGCGGCAGCAATGCACGACGCTGAGAAAGACAAAATTACAGATTAAATAAAAAAAATAAAAATAAAGTCAACGAAACATTTGAGTGTGCATCACGGAGGGCTTTAAATCACAATCATACAAATATATCATGTGAATTCATCGATTACATGAAATACAACCCTAATTGAATCACTGCAAAAACTTGTGCGACCTACCGCTGTGACGTCTCATGCAGACTGGGAAGCAGCAAAGTGTGCCAACCCCCCACGTCAGCATGGCGGCAGGAAACTCCAAATATGATCATGGCAAGTGGAATCACAAAATAATTTAATACACACCTGCTACATTCCCCCCTGCTGACTTCCACTTGCACATGACAAAACAAAAGAGTACAGAATACAACATCAAAATGCTACGAAGTCCCCCAAGAAAAAAACAAAACAAAACAAACAAAAAAAAAAAACAGATACATGTAACCAAATTTAAAAGAACAATAACGAGAAGTAATGGGAGAAAAATGATCTGTACCATAGTACCAAATGATTATACTGTATGTCACATGAAAAACTAAATACTCCAGTCATAAGACCATTCTTTTCAGAATTAGAAGTGTAAGAGGGTTGCAAATCCTCTAAACACCCACAGGAATAACATGCCTGTTACACATTACATACATTTAGTGGTCATTTTTGAACAGCATTTCATAAGATCTTATTCACTTTTGGATCACCCTTAAATACTCTTCCTCACAAGGTACCATAATCACAGATACTCGAAATGTATCACAAAATTTAATCCACAAAGTTAATCATTTTGATACACAATCACAATCGTACACGAATAAAACAAAAACAAACAAACAAAAAAAAACACTACAACCCAGACAAAACCTTCTGATGCATATTCTGAATCAGTCTAATGACTGGTTTAACCACCCTCCCACATCTGGTTCTGACCGTCAGTGACCCACCCTGACCAGAAGGTGCTCTGGAACATTGCTGTAAATGGTCAGCGGCTAAAGCATCAGCATTTACCCCTTCATCAACCTGAACAACGTTCTTGACATCGTCAGGTTCATATGTCAAAGAACTGCAGGCCGTTTCAATTGTCTGTCTACTGTTGTCTGTATTATGTGGCACAGTCAGGGAAGTAGGCTGGTCATCTACACTTAACTGGACAGCATCAGATTCATAGGGGCCAGCATCTTGGGAAACTGGGAGCTCAGACACCCACGACACAGTTCTCTCATCCAGTTCATTGACAGGTAAACACAGCTCTACGTTCTCATTCACAGACAGACTTGACCTGCTTAAGGTGACATTCTCACAAGTTTCAACATCGGACATTTCGTTTCGCAGAGGCAGGAAGTTCACTGGCATAATGAGATTTCTATGAACAACTTTCTCAGTACCAGTCATAGTGTTTCTGATTCTGAAAGTATGAACTTCACTGTTCATTCCTGTCACAATGTAGATATGAGTCTCCCATCTATCAGCAGTTTTCCGCTTGCCACGCTCTCCCTTATTGGCCATGAGTACTCTGTCACCAACAGTCACTGGAGCGCCTTTGACCTTCTTATTTTAGAGGTTTGCTTGCCTCTGCTGTTGTTTTGAAGCAGAGCATTGGGCCAGTTTCATTGCCTGTGCAAGATCTTCTCTGAAAGACTGCACATATTGGTTATAGTCAACCACCTGGTCATCAAACAGCATGTCGATGGGCAACCTAGGAGTTCTTCCAAACATCAGCTGGAACGGAGGAAAACCGGTTGTCAGTGACTTGCTAGCAAAGGCTATGGGGCGGGCGACTTCTTCACCCTCGGCTACCTGAGAAAGCACCGCCCCAAGTCCATTACTAGAAGTGTCAACAGAAAGCAGAAAGGGTTTATCAAAATCTGGGTGAGCCAAAACAACCTTTTCCAGCAAAGCTCGTTTCAAGGCATTAAAGGCATCTCTACATTCCTGTGTCCAGTCCAAAGATGTAAGCTTTCTGCCTGCCGTTCCACGCTTCTGGCCTTTGGCATGCCTTGGTTTCCTCATGCCTGATGTTAATGCAAAGAGGGGTCTACCAATACGAGAACAGCCTTCGATATACTGCTGGTAGAAAACCACCATGCCCAAGAATGACCTTATTTTTGTTTGTGACGGGACATCAGAACCATCTTCCATAAGATCCTGTTCTGTGATGTCAACAATAGCTCTGACCTTTTCAGGGTCTGTAGCGCCCTCACTACTCACAATGTGTCCAAGGAACTTGACTGAAGGTTTCATGAAATGACTCTTCTTTTGAGACAGTTTAAAATTGTGAGCATGAAGTCTCTGGAAAACCATCTCTAATCGTTCCAAAGGAAGCTGTTCATCGGGGGCTAAAACAAGGATGTCATCGAGATAACACAGCATGCTCATGAAGTTCTGATCACCAAATATGTTCATCATCATCCTCATGAACGTCGCAGGGCTATTGCATAGCCCCTGAGGAAGCCTGTTATACTCGTAGAGACCAAATGGCGTAGTAAAAGCTGTGAATCTCTTGTCATCCTCATGTACCTCCACATTATAATAACCTGATGTTAAGTCCATTGTGGAAAAGAATGCGTTACCACCCAAAGCTGCAAGCGCATCCACTTGGTGCGGAAGAGGATGTGCGTCTTTAACGGTGCATGCATTTAGCCAGCGGAAGTCTGTGCACAGCCTCATATCACCATTCCTCTTTCAGACTAGCACCAGAGGTGACGCATAACCACTTGCTGACTTTCTGATTATGTCACGCTCTTCCATGTCATCCAGGGCCTCACGCAGTTTCTCATAGTGTGATGGTGATGATCTTCTTTTTAGATCAGGGGAGTCTGAAAGGTTTAGTATCACTTAGGCAGATTCTATGAACAAAGCCTTTTGCCTTTCCACAGTCTAGTCCATGACGTGAAAATATTGACTCATGCTTAACCAACAGTTCAACCAACTTCCCTCTGCAGTAAGGCGTCAAAGAGTTTGAGTCAATGTCGATATCCTGGATCCCCAGGCTAGACAGTGCAGAGCTAGTAAGACCATGCAGCATGCAGTGTTGTCTCTCCATTTCGCACAGTTTACTGCTGCGATTTGCCGGTCTTTCAGTGTTCGCTTCATTACACTGCCGATCTTTCACCTGTTGAACCGACATGTCAAGACAGTCAACATCAAAGTCTTCAAACGCCATGCAGGTGTAAACATCAGCTAGCTTGCAGTTGTGTCTCAGACAGATAGGCTTGTTCGATGGGTTGATAACTTTAACTGGAGTACTGCCATCACCCCACAAAGACACTACTATCCTGCCCACCAGCACATTTCTTGGTGCAGTGTGCGCTGTGCTAGGCTCCACAACGACTGTACAGCCTGCAGAAAGGGTTGTGTCACTGAACAACTTTCCCCATACTATGTGTTCTTTCATGGGTTCCAAAGTAACAACACACTTCAGTTTTACAGTACCTACTTTTGTAGGGGGATCCGTTCCTTTCCATGACTAAACATTGCTCAAGAGTTGCATCAAAGCACTTGTACCAGGATCTTTGCCTCATGAATCAAATACCTTCCCCCAGAAATCACTGGATACTTTCATGTCATGAATGAGATATTTTATGACATTACTTCCAAAAATTAGGTCGGCATTTTGTCCATCAACAATTAAGGCAGGTACAGAGAAGGAGCAGTTGAATACTTTCATCTGGACACCACATACTCCCAGTGGGCTTGTTCTTTGACCACCACAGCCAATCGGTGTGAACATGGTTGGGGCTACATTATCTGAGGAAAGTACTTTTGCTTCTATGAGTTTAGACAGGGCTTGACAACTAATAGTACAGGCCATATACCCACTGTCAATCATTCCTCAAAGCAAAACAACATCCTGTACCAAGACATCAGTGAAGAACAAGTCATCATTGGTGTTAAGTCTTAGCACATTTTGAAAAAATCACTTTTGTCTTATCATCAACATTACTGCAAAAGTCAGAATAAACAGATTCCAAGTCAATATCATCACTGTCAGGGGATATTACATATGGCCCTCCACTAGTACCCTCCTCATGTGGGCCATATAGTTTCCCAGCTGACCAGAGTCAGGACTACCCTGTTGAACTTGTGGTTTGTTGGCAGTCCCTGCAGAGCAAGCTGATGCTCTGTGGCCAGAGGCATGACAGTTAAAGCACAGACGGTTTATTCGACAGTGTGAAAAAGTATCATGACTTGCATCACCACATAATTTGCATGCTGTATTTTGTTTAGGAACAGCACTCCTTCCTTTATACTGAGGTATGAACACTCTTGCTGTCTGCTGACAAGATCCCTGATCCAAAACTCGTTCCAAAAGACTGATAACTCAACTCAAAGACTGGTCCTGAGTAGACTGCTCAGTCACTTGGGGTGGAGGTACCCCAACAGCAGTTGTCTCTAAACCACGACTGTGAGCACACAAAACATCCGTTGACAGAGCATGACATGCAATGCCACTCACATATGCATTAGACCTGCGTTGTTGAAACTTATCCTCCCTTTGATACTCATCCAGTCTAACCTGCACATCAGCTGCAGTCCATTCATGCAGCAGCTTGCACTTGAATATAAGAGACAGCTCTGGATCGGGACAGTTCCTGATGAACATTACAGTAACTTCAGGAAAGGGGTCCTCTAGAGTTTTACCCTGTCTCTTCAGTCCTTCCCCAGTGATGTCAATAGCTTTGTGCAGCCTAATCCAGTAGTCGAATGGTTTCTCGTTTTGCAAAGGCAAAGTGGCATAAAAATCTGCCAAGGGCATGCACGAATACACTGTGTCACTACAATGCTGTTTGAGCAGGTCAAAAACTGGTTTTGGACCCTTACTGAGTTCGATCATTGGGTTACTTCTCAGTCCGACCTTCACCACATCACGTGCTCTGCCCTGTAACTTAGTCAATACTTCGTCATCTTGGTCTTTCAGCGGCACTTCACGTTTTCTCAAGTACACTTTTACTGTTTCCACCCACTCATCAACAGAAATCTTCTCCCCCCCGTCACCTCTGAAATATGGAGGTTCATTAACATCATGCTTAACAATTAAGCTAACTTTTGACAGTTCACTCATACTGAAAGTTGAGTCACTTTTTTTGTTTTGGCCAAAAAAATAAAACGATTCCAGACAGGTGACAATATTCTGGCCAATCTGTTTCACAATGTCATTAATCAGGTTCACAGGTACAGTGTTTACATCAGATAATTGCCCAGAATCATCAGAGACTGCACGAGACTGAGACACAGTAGGTGTCTGTACATCAATACTTCTTGTGTGAATCGGGGATGAGAAAAGTGGACCAATTTGATCAGCTCAATCAGTCTGTATATGGGCAAACCTCAGAACCCCTCTCCCTCGTCCCATACGGTTCTGACTATTAGAACCCTCCATATCAGAATCAGATATTCAAATCACAATACTTCTTGTAATTGACTTTTATATATATATATATATATATATATATATATAAAACTATAAAATTAAAATCGACAACGTAACTCAAATTTAGGTACTTAAAGTCCTTTGAAGAATGAATTAAATTCAAGAATCTAAATATTTCAGTCCACTAAATATACCAAGTTTTCATGAATCAGGAATATCTCAGTTCATTTTCTAAAATGGCGAACCTCTCATCCACTCAGTCACGTTGCAGCAGTGCTCTCATTGGCCTATCACCCCGATCACGCCTCCGCTTGCGTGTTGCATCAGTCCCACGAAGAGTGAAGCGACGGTCACGGCACAAGCTGTAGCAGTGTGTTCTCTGCGTTGTGTAGAAATTAAGTACAAACTACAGGAATTCTTGCCTTCATGTCCTCGTTTATTCTGGATAACACAAACAAATATATATGAGGACTCGTGCAGCTTAACAACCAGCCTGCGGCAGCAATGCACGACGCGCTGTGACGTCTCATGCAGACTGGGAAGCAGCAAAGTGAAGGAATCGTAATTCCACATGCTGTTTTGGTTCTTTGAGTTCTTTCCTTAGCTACCTTTTTTTTAGTCCCCAGCGTCTTTGGTTGTTTAATTTACTGATTTGTTAATTGATCATTTGCACTTGTCTTCATATATATCTTCACCTCAGCTTTCTCCTTGCTTTCCAACCAACCCGTAACTGCGGAGAAAATAACAGAACATAATTTGTGTATTGATGCAAAGCCACAGAGCGGCAAGGTTTACAGGCACTACACCCCCATGAGCTTTGCCTTTATGACTTTTTGTTATTGCATGCAAACAATGTTGGGGGTGATAAACACTGACAAAATGTAAGGGAAAATGGATAGAAAACTACAGCAACTCTCCATTAAAAGCAGCAATGCAACATCATTTATTTTTATACAGATAAAGCATTGTAACAATGCACTGCAAAAACAAAATCTGTAGAGAAATGGACTGTTAATTTTCTGCCAGGACATTGGGTCTCATTTACTAATAATTTAATTTTGTAAATTATTTCACATTAGTATGCACAAAATAATTATTGCAAAATAAGTGTCCAAGTTTGTAGGCAGATTTCAAGTAAAAAAAAATTGTGCTCACACACACTAAGAGAATGAGACATTTCCTTTAACCCTAAAACATAACACAATGCAGTGCATAATTCAAAATATGGGTAAATTACCTGTGAAAAGTCAATACAGAAAATTACTTTATCAACACAGTACATTACATATTTTTCTAGAGTGTATTACTTTAAAAGTAGCATTTTCCCCAGATCTGTTCAGCAGTTGAATCTTTCTGATGTCATGCATATACACACCAAAGTCCATTTTTGTGTATCAGTACCACATTTGGTGTCAAATACCACACACACACAAACAGGTGCAGGTGGGGTTATGGGTGTGTGTACTTGTTTATGTTACACTGTGGGGACATATGATCCCCACAAGGATTGTAAAACCTGAAATTTGGGGGGGGGGGGGGGGGGGCAGTAAATTATGGTTATCTGAAAGTGTAACAATTCAAACTGTAAGGGGTAGGTTTAGGCTTAGAAAATATTATTTGGTCAGTATAAAGGTAATATAAGTCTATGGAAAGTCCCCACATTTCAAAGAAACGTACATATGTGCGTGGGTGCATACATATAGAAGCTGCTATATCAATTTTATATTTAAAATGTAGTGAAGTAGAAGCCAACAAATATTTATACTAAAGTTTCTCATTAATTACAAAAAGAAGTGTTCTTGGATACAAAAGACCTCTAGAAACTGTTTATAAATACTCTGTTTAACTGAAAGCATGAAAAGCTCAGTCATTTAAAACTTGTTTTGCTACACTGAAAGTAGACCTTGAGCACAAAAATTAAAAGCCCCAGAACTTGAAAACTGGAAGTTAAGAAAGTTCAAATGCACAAACCCTTAAACATATAAATGTTATTTCACTGCATAAAGAGGGCATTTAACTTGAGATGAATAAAACACTTGCTACCTTGACTAAGAATATGTCAATTATGTCAATATTTATTTTGTGTAACATACATTTAAAATAACGTAGACATCAAATGTTTATGAATTAGCTGATTCAAGTAGGAACCAAAGCACAAGTGTTTTGACAAAACAAACAGTTACACTTTGGTGAAAAGACATTAAGACTAGGTATGTGCCGAATACCTTATTCGGAAAGGCACGGATAATGGCTTCAAAACGAATAACGGATTTATCCGAATAACAGAAAAAATATTCGGCAGACACAATCACATTTCCTGAAACAGCACTACATTAGTGAGGTCTGATTTGTGCAATAATAATGGCTAGAACTGCTTTGATAGCGTTTGACACAGTTTCATACAGATGATATCATGGTGATCAGCAGGGCCGCTGCTGGCCAAATGGGTGCCCTAAGCAGGATTGTATTGTTGTGCCCCCTCCCTCAAATATTATGGAAGTAAACAAAAATACCTACTATAGGGGTCAAAATAGAACTTTAAAAAAATATAAAAATAAATAAATAAATAGTAATTAAATTGTATTATTTACAATTACAATTCATCTATATGTCATCTATAGCAGTGGTTCCCAACCACGATCCAGGAGGCTTTTCAAAAATTACCCCAAAAGTTTTCCATGTCTCCTTAATCAAACACACCTGATTCAGATCATCAGCTCATTAGTAGAGACTCAAAGACCTGAAATGGGTGTCGGACAAAGGAGAGATGCAAAATGTGCTGTGTTGGTAACCACTGATCTACAGCAAAAAGGTGGCCAAAAATTAGAGATTAAGCGGATATTTGAATCAAAAGTTGGCTCAATAGCCTATTAGACAAGGACTTGATCGTCCTGTAAGTGTAACAGCAGCAATTACCAGGCCTTTGGCTCCCTTTGCAGGCATTTGTAATAGCATGTAATGTTGATAAAAAAAATAAATTAATTAAAATAAATAAAAAAAAACAATGGACACCATCACAAAATTTGTAATGGTTTTACTGGTTATGGTAATTGGTCACCTTCTAAATCCTAATGGAATATGTCCCAAAACACACTACAGATTGTTTTTTTAATGGTTAAAAGTTGATGGTTTGTAATGTTTTTAATGGTATTTGTGATTCATTTTTTTAGCAGGGTTGCCTTATTGTTTTTATATAATGCATTATAAGTCATTTTGAAGGCTGTTGTTGGCTTAGGTTTGTTTTTTTAACCACAAAAATATTATCTTAATACTTCTTTGTATATTATTATTTGAAGTAACAAAACCATGGTTAATTTGCGGTTTCCATGGCTACAAGAACCATGATTTAAAACCGTGTTAAAACCATGGCTAACTTTTGTAAGTGAGCATGGAAACGCTGAGAGAATATTAGATGCGTTGGTGGTGGTGAAATTATTACCGACATTAAGACACGTTATTGATCTCAACACCCAAAAAAGTTTCACAGAATTTTGAATGTAGCGTACCTGAAAGTAGGAAAGTAACGCACGGGCTTCGTTTTCATCTTTTTTTTCCTTCTCCTGGAGCCGGATTCACGGGCATAGTTATCCATCAATTATGATCATTTGCATTCAGCCACAAACGTGAGGTGTGAGGAATGGCGAGTCACTTTTTTTTTTGAGCAACTGAATTTGAAATAAAGCAAATAAATACATTCATTTTTAAAATGTAATTATTTAAAACTGCCAGCTTTAGAGCATTACAGTTTTTGCTTATTGCTTACACACTTTTTGCAGAATTTGGCTCATTATGTCAAAACTCTACACACAAGCCAATCAGGCATAGCACTTTTAGACATTTCAAAGGGCTTTACAGTAGCTTACTGTAAATAGGATTTACAGTAACAAACTGTATTTGATTTATCAGCATACTACTGTAATTCATTAATTTGAATATAGATTTCATTAGATTTTAATAAGTAATTCATTTTATTTTTACTCTACATAGGTATTACTGGCATTCAATTAAAACAGACAATAATTACAAAATATCAAATTCTTTATTTAAAACATTGCATGCATAACACTTAAATACAGTCTTCCAATGCTGGAACAGTGCATCTTCACCATTTATCCTGTCTTAGGACGTTTTGCAGTGCATTATGTTGTGTCCTCTGGATTCATCCTCACAAAGAATCTTTAGGTAACAGAAATATAATGGGGGAAAAAGACAAACAGCTAAAGACAAACATCTGCAAAACCCAGGTGCTGCTCCAAAACGTGGCCACCATCTTTGCTCACCATCCACTTTGACAGAAATGTCTTCTCTGAAAAACTAGTAGAAATAGCACACTTTTAAAAGGCAAACTTCATACAGAATACACAAAATCTCTCAAAACCATAGTTCTCTTACCATGAATTATCAGTCTCAGGGTGGCTGGCCTGCTCATGTCTTAAGGGCTGTAAGGGGGCAGGTATAAAAGTGTGAAATGGTTGTGGTTGTTGAACCAATCTAACAATATCCCAGATGCAACAAACCTGAGCTGCTGTGGTCTGTCCTGCACAACTGCATGTAGTGCATCTAGAAATGCAATAATCTGGTCTGTATTGTAGGGACCTAGAGTGGCGTGGTGATGCAGGACTCCTTGGACACTACAGTTTTCTTTTTTTTCTCTCTTTTCAACTGCTTACATTTTCAAAACTATGCCTCTCTTTTTGAAAACTTTACACACAAAGACAAAGAATTGCACACACAAGATGCAAAATGTCTCACATCTCTTGCAAAATGCAGCACTGCATTCAAAATATCACAATCTCAACATCAAACATTTGTCTTACGTTGTACTTTCGTATTACTTTCGTAATAATACTATGTTTTTGGATATATCATATACACACAGTTATTCAAAGCATAAAGCTCTTCTTTCATGAGCTCCTATGGACATTTCTGTACAAGACTGAAAGTAATTGGCAGAGAGATTAAAAATTCCATGAAAAATTCATGGTAAACGTGGCACGTCCTGATATTGCTAAGTGCGACGTGTTCCAGGGTCAACATTTTGTTGACCCTGGAACAACATTTTAATCCAAAAACATAATCTTAACCATATTCCTACACCTAAACCTAACCTTACCCATGAGTAATCCCTAAAATCAGAGGAACTGATAGAGGAGTTACACTAATGTACAGGCACCAAACACTGATTGTAATCCTAAACTTCACAAATTATAAACTGGTTCTTGAAATCTGATTGGTTAAATCACAATGTTGTACAAAGATGTTGACCCAGGAACATGTTGCACTTGGCAATATCAGGTGAACGCAAGATTAAAACAAAACTTTTTTTTTTATTTTTTTTATTTTAACTGTAAGCATTTGTGGTTCTGAATACAGTATTACACAGTAAGAAACAAAAGGAAATACATTGTTTGCATCCATTGTTCAAAACCTACAGTTTTTCTTCGTCACTTTGGTGCATTTCTCAAAACTATTTGTGCAAACAGCAGCACACAGTGGATTACCTGCAAAAGCCTGTAACTTACTCTTTAGCTCATCCCTCAAAAGTAAGCATTTATGTCAATGAACATAGTAGTGTCATCAGAACAAAAATTCATTGTGACTTGACTTTAGGAGATCAGCAGAGACATGCTGCTGTGACTATGGACGGACAGCGGAGACGTGCTGCTGGTACTCCAGTGGTAAATTCACCTTCATACATGCGTGTGGGGATTAACCATGTGGATCAATGATAACAGCCTTCTGAGCCTACCAGTAGGTGCAGCAGACCTCTTCTGGCCTACATCTATAAGCTGATATCCACTGATAACGCTTATTCAATAGAGTGATAACATCCGAAGCGGGTGACTGCTGTGACTCTGGACGGACAGCGGAGACGTGCTGCTGTGACTCTGGACAGACAGCGGAGACGTGACTTGACCTTAGGAGATCAGCTGAGACATGAAGTGACTCTGGATGATCAGCTGAGACGTGAAGTGATTCTGGATGATCAGCTGAACCTTGGCTTGATTCGAGAAGATCAGCTGTGGCTTGACTCTCTGACATAAACTGTGACTTGGCTGGACTTATAACGATCAACTGTAACTTGCCTTGATTCATGAAGATCAACGTTGACTTGACTTAGCTCTTTACTGGCAGCAATGACATGACGGGGTGTTGTTGTGGCCGCCATTTTGTGAACGGGCTCTGGTGCGTCCGCCATTACAGTCATAGACACGGTGTCACGTTCCTCTTCCGCGACACCCACAGTAAACAGAGTTAGAACACAATAAAGCATAGTCCATAAAGTCTCTCAATCGGACATTAACTTCCGCTCCGGTTAACCGTGATTTAACTGGTTCATGGAGTCCAAAACGGAATAAATCTTTAAACAAAGTTTCGTCATATAGAGGAACTTGATATATTAACTCACAGAACTGCTGAACACAATCCTCAATTGATCGATTTCCTTGCCGTAGATCTAGTAGCTGGTCGACAGGGTCCATACCTGGCCAGGGTTCCCTAGAAAAGCCGCTGGATCCTCGTGTGGCCGAGTATTCTGTAACGGGACTGACAAGACGCGAGACGTGCGGATCCATGTGCAAGCTTTTATTAAAAAGACGTGGTCATAACAGGCAGGGTCGAACAATGGCAGACAGGTATATCAAAGGCAGTGCAAAGAGTAAACACGGACAAGCGTGGGTTGACGATCGGCGAGCAGTATTTCAAAAGGGCAAGGCAGAGAAATAATCCAGGTACGACGCAATAATCCAGGCAGGGGAAAACAATCCAAAACAGGCAGGGAAAAACACAAATCCAAAACAGGCAGGGAAAAACACAAATCCAAAACAGGCAGGGAAAAACACAAATCCAAAACAGGCAGGGAAAAACACAAATCCAAAACAGGCAGGGAAAAATTAGGAAGACTATCAGGTGCTCTGTAGTTGCTACGGCTAGGGGAGCGGTAAACGTATACAATACTCAGCAAAGAGGGAAACAAAGTCCAGTTTTAAAATAGAGTGTGTGATTAGTGAGAGCTGTGTGATCAGGTGTGCGTGTGATTAGTGCGATGAGTGATTGGTGACAGCTGTGATCAGTGTGGGATGATGGGAATTGGAGTCCATTGTGATGTGTGGCGTGAAGTCCATGTGGTGAGCGAGTGACCTCTGGTGGAGGGTGAATGGAAGTGCAGACCAGATACGTGACAATAATGTAGGAATCCACAGATAATCAGTTGCATGAATGAACCAAAGCAATCACAACTTGCTCAAAGAATGAGGAACTGCTTTTATGATGTGCACAAGTGACTAGATGATGTGGAGGTTGAACAAAGTAGTTTTGAGAATTTCATTTTTGATCTGAGAAATGCATCAAAGCGACGAAGCGAGAAAAACTGTATAACTTGACCTATGGCCTATTTTTAGACCTGTTCTAAAGCCATGATTGCTTGGTGTTAAATAAAGCAGTGAGTGTTTGTTCATGTGAGGAGTTAGTGTGAAGCGCTGATGAATTAGTGTGGCATTTTAAATGGTTGTGTTTGATACTTCCTGTTAGATGTGTGTGTGTTACATAGATAATTGCGTGTTGTGTTTTGCATAAAGTGTTTTCTGAAATTGAAAACTGAGTCAAATGGTTAGAAT
Organism: Acrossocheilus fasciatus; assembly: GCA_036784905.1. Classification (NCBI taxonomy): domain Eukaryota; kingdom Metazoa; phylum Chordata; class Actinopteri; order Cypriniformes; family Cyprinidae; genus Acrossocheilus; species Acrossocheilus fasciatus. The sequence continues at coordinate 47,346,550 of CM071944.1, forward strand.
TAGTGTAAGGTTTTGAGATTTGGTGTGTGCTTCTGCTGTTTGAGTGTCAGGTTTCAGAAATTGTGTGACAAGTAAAGATTTTGTGTGTAAGCAGTTGAAAAAAAACTGTAATTGCAGCACACAAGGTGATATTTCCCCCACGCTGCCCAGGGACATTTACAACAGCCCTTTGTCCATCTATGTTACGGCCCCGACGCCTGGTTTTGTTCAGATTGAAGCCAGCCTCATCCACACAGATGAACTCATGTGGCAGTTCGCCGGCGTCAAAATCCAGAACGGTCTGTAACAGAAAATATTGAATAGTTTTACTGAAAACACATACAGTAACTACAATGTCTATATTTTCACACAAGTAGGGGTTGGGTTGGGTCAGTATAGATAAAAACTACAAGCTACAGGCAAAGCAGGTGGCAGCATAAATCCTCATTCCCACATCACAATATATATTATGTAAAGTAACGTGACACATACCTGCATGTAATCATGGCGCAGATCCTTGACCCTGACACTGTTGTGACCCTGTACAGCTGCTTCATTCTGAGGTTATGTTTCTGGAGGATGCGACTTAGTGTAGAAATGCTGACCCTGCTGATATTGTTGAATACATTTATATTTGCAATTATGTGTTGTTGCAACTCACGACGTCAGATTGCATTATTTTCTCGCACCATTTCGATGATGGCAAGCTCTTGTTGTTGAGTGAAGAGCCGTTCCCTTCCACCTTGAGGAGGTCGTCCAACCACTCTGTAGAAAATGCCACCACAAGATTTCATTGGTTAGCTTCTTTTTCACATACTGTACTTTCAAACTGTACTGTAACATCACAATGGTATTCCTTTACATATACTTCACAGCACTACCTGTTTGTGTACAGTACAGTTAGTACAGTAATACTGTAAACAAAATATACAAACCTCAATCAACTAATTTGAGCATTTTATCTTTGTTGGATTTAACTTGAACTAAGCATTTGATACATTGCACCACTGGAACTGACAGTCGTTTGTAAAAGGTTTGTAGCAACTACAATAATACGGAAGGAAAACCACTTAAAGAAGAGGAAATGACATCAGAATGTGTGAGAATTCACAGCCATCAGTCTAAACTGGCTTCATAGATGATCGTACAGTTCACTGTGGTTTGAACAAGTGTGGATAAACTAACTGAGATCTCACACTTGTGTTTCAAAACCTCAACAGCTCACAGCTTTAAAACAAACAAACAAAACAAAAAAAAAACACTAGAACTAGCATGCCACAAAATGAAGAGGACAAAAGTCTGCCATTATAGTGATAAGGAATAAAGGGCAATAAATAAATAATTAAGTCAACATTTGAAGCTCCTTAATAGACAAAAACATTGCTGATAATAAAATTATTGAACCTCAAGGTTTTTTTTTTGGTTTTTTTTTGTAGTCATCTTGTGTGTTTTGAGAGCTGGTGGATGGATGATTTATTGATGTAGATACATTGTGTTAACAGCGTGTTTGATTTTATGTTTTTAATAGATACAGTTATACCGTATCAAGTTATTCCATGCACTTAATAGTAGTGTTGAGTTTCAGTGGTCACTTATAGAATAAAAAAAAAACAAAAAAAAAAAACACTTAACTGCTATATACAGTATATTTGATAGAAACGTATTTTCTTCATCAGTATAGTGTGAGTGAAATGCAGCTAAACGGTCAGTTGTTTCAGATCAGAGGAAGTTAACACCCACAGGATGAGCTGATGATGTTTAAATAAAGAGCTGTAAATATAGAATGAAAAGAAAGACGGACAGAAGCAGAAAATGTCTGATAAGAGTCACATATGTCTGCTGGGACTGATCACTCTCTCTGCACTTCTCACAGGTAAAGACATCTCTATACGATCTATAAGATAAAAGATGTGTGTGTGAACAACCATCTATCCAAAGAATTTAGTTTAATTACTCTGGCATAGTGTTTGGAGTTTGAATATATGCACAGTTTCATTTAGATGAAATTCATAAAGTCATTAAGTTGTTATTTCAGAGTCATGTGATGTAAATACTCCTTCATTCTTTAATGCACGTTTATAGTTGTGCGTATACTGCTGTGCATGTGACATGCCTGGGTTAGTTTGAGAGAACAGATCATTCAACTTTTGTCTCCAAAAACTGAAATAATATATTTTACAGTTTTTTCAACTGCTAACACACAAAATCTTTACTTGTCACACAATTTCTGAAACCTGACACTCAAACAGCAGAAGCACACACCAAATCTGCAAAACCTTACACTAATTCTAACCATTTGACTCAGTTTTCAATTTCAGAAAACACTTTATGCAAAACACAACATGCAGTTCTCTATGTAACACACACACATCTAACAGGAAGTATCTTGATTTCCTTTTTCAAACACAACCATTTAAAATGCCACACTAATTCATCAGCGCTTCACACTAACTCCTCACATGAACAAACACTCACTGCTTTAACACCAACCAATCATGGCGTTAGAACAGGTCTATAAATAGGCCACAGGTCAAGTTTACAGTTTTTCTTGCTTCGTCGCTTTGATGCATTTCTCAGATCAAAAATGAAATTCTCAAAACTACTTTGTTCAACCTCCACATCATCGAGTCACTTGTGCACATCATAAAAGCAGTTTCTCATTATTTTGATCAAGTCAATGAATCCTGGTAGTTTGAGACAAAGAGGAATTGGAGGGGAAAATGAAAATGAAGGGGATGAGGTCAAAGGGAATTTGTTCCTGATGAAATATAAAGCTTTATAGTTGAGCATGTTCTTGTGCAGGTATGATCATAAGGAATGCTGCCTGCAGGCTCATATACTTGCACATTACAATTACAGTACTTCAGATGAGAGATCTTTCACTATTCTTTGTACTGTAAATACTGTAGCACACACCCTCACACTCGTAACTGTTGTACTCGTAAAGATGTATATGTTTTTACATGTATATGTGCAGAACTGAGGGTCGACTGTCTAGGGGAGGCAGAGAAAGTCTTTTCTCAGAAAACTGAGAAACTTTACAGTAGTGTAATGAAAGTAAATTTTCTTAAAGTGTATTGGTGAATTTTACTGTCTCTGCACAACTCTATGTATGCTGCATACTGTAACAGACATTGACTTGCAAGATGTTTCCTGTTTCCCAAAAGGAGGTTTTTGTAACAGTGTTTTGAATTGATCTCACTAGTGTATTTGACAGGTTTGTATATCAGCTGAGGCCAAAGTTTGAGTCTGACAAAAGATAATATGTTTTTGACTAAACTATTTGATTTTGACCTGGAAGTTTGAAGTTTGCACAAGTTGGTGTGTAGTTTTGAGATTGTGTTTATAGTTGTGAGAAAATGGAGAATTGTTTCATGAATTGTGTGTTAGCAATCGAGAAAAACTGTAATATGGGACAGTTGAACACATATAAACAAATTAAATTTCACATATTTTGCTGTTGGTCAGTTATTTCGACAGATAGAAGTTAACGTTACTATGACAATCGTTCACACTGGACATTATGTTAAAAGTTTGATAAACGCTACTTTAAATGCTCTCAATAAGAAAATTAAACTGCCAAAATGAGAAAAATGCAGCATTCAGCCTAACTATGCTATGATAGCAATTTCCATCTTACTGCACGTACCAAGGCTGCTTGTCTAAATGTGTGATCGCAGGCTATTGTGACATGATATCACTTATACATTAACTTAAATAAATATAAAAGGATATATTTCTTAAGTAAAATTATGTGAACTTACCAGGAATTATGAATAAAGCCTCTAATCTTCAATCGTTCTGGCACTGCTCCAGTCAGCTGGATTTCAGATTTGAATGATGCGTGCGCAATCCCATAATGCCACACTACAGTAAAGTAGTGTAAAAAGCAGGAGCTACAGTGATAACACCTGCTTCTTGTAAATTAATTACAGTTGACATGGAAATATACAGTTAACAACTGTAAAACCGTATTTGACCCATAATGCATTGCGAATTACAGCTACATCTTGTAAAATGTTTAAACAGTAAAATTCTGTAAATTTTTTCTGTAGAAACTACAGCAATTTTTTACAGTGTACAGTAGGTAAAGTCTGGAGTAGAAACTTGAAGATATACCTATTCTCCATTTGGAATGTCCTTATTATCGATGCTACTGTGTAGCGACTGAGGTTAGGGTGGACTCTTTGCCCAGCCTTCCTCACAGACAGGCCATGATTTATCACATGGTCCACCAGAGTAGTCCTGATGTCATCTGATACACGTCTCCGCACTGGTCCTCGTCCGACTCCTCTCTCTCTTTGTCCTCCTCTGACTCTGATTCTGACTCTCATTGCATCCATGCTTGCAAAGTTCTCAAAATGGTTTACCTGAGGTCTATTTGTAGTGCTAAGGCTCAGACCGATTGGTGTTCTGTTTTCTGTGCAGGTGTTTTCAGGTGTGTATGTAAGTGCCTACAATTGCCAGATGAGTTTTTGCATTTTGATCAGAGTGTTTTCCCAATGATAACAGGTGATTTCGTTTTTGAACAAAGTATCTAATGTAAGAAAACATGTGAAGTGTTTCGCAATAAGTGTGATATAGAATTGCAAACAAAGCGCAAAGTTGACAAAGTGTTTAAGCTGTGGTTACACTGTGTTTAAGGTATGCTACAAGAAGTTTAGGTATTGAGGCTTTGGTCTAAGCGTTCGGTTTTAGTGTGTAAGTGTAATGGGTTGAGAAAATGCCATTTATAAGTTTATTGAAAACAGTGACCCCCCTCCCTCATATATGTGTATTTGTGTATACTTGTTTTTTTTTATTTTCACAAAATGAGAACTTTTCTAATTAAGGTAAAACAGTATATCTTGGTGGCATTACACCACCATGCCAATAGATGGCGCATCAGGCGCTCGTGGAAGACACGAGAGATTTATTTCCCCCTGGTCGGCGGGCTCAGTAATAAACTGACTGCTGCTGTGGAAAGACGTAACTTTCTCCTCTCGTTATTTCACAGGTATGAATATATTTCATTAAGATGTTCATTTCATTGTATTTGTGCAAATCGAAATGTGTAATACAAAGAGTTTGAGTGAGTTTGGAAGTGTATCTCATCTTTAAAAAAAGTGTTTTAATTCGCTGAGGCTTATAACAAAAGGCTGAAGAGTGAGCTAAATTGTGTTTCAGGCCTGATTTATGTTGATTGAGATTCGAAAAAATGTTTTATCAGACTGAAATAGTGAGTCTATGCAATCTGTTGCATTGGTTAAGAGTGTTATAAGAATTACGTTTCTCCATGTATGTTATATTCTCGCTTCAGTCGCCATTTTGAGTGTTCAGCACGTGCGTTGTTTCAGTGTGCACGTATATGAGTTAAATGGAATAGAAGAAAATAATTATATCAAATTCATATTTCAAGTGCAATGAAATCTAAAGTATTTTTGTGAAATCTGGTCTTGAAGACTTATCTCTATGCATCTTCCTATCAACATACACATCTTATGATCAAAAGTATATTTTGCATACTTATCACTAATGGTTTGTTGTTTAAACTATATTTCACAGAATGCACTTTGGGAGTGTTGAGTTTTGATATGTTGAATGTTTTCAGAATTTAAAGAGAAACTATTGCAGTAATAAACTGACTGCCGCTGTGGAAAGACGTAACTTTCTCCTCTCGTTATTTCACAGTTTATTCACCCATCCACAGTGCATAACGCCTGTGTATACTTTGCTGCTGGCCCAGATATCCCCTAGGTCTGAGGCCGTTAACAATTGGGGGCTTGTCGTCCGGGATCCAGCACATCTCGCCTGGGGAGATTGTCATTTCAACGGTGGGAGCCTGTGCCCAGTGTTTCAGGGAAGACTGCTGTGTCAAGTGTCATCCAGAGAACAGCTGCCACAGGTGATGCATCAAGATGACTACCTTAAGCCAACGCCGGGTGCTGGTCTTCAAGATCCAAAAGAAACTTTCAGATTTGAGTCTTATTCAGCTGCAGACTGTTGCAAGTTCGATAGATGATGGCCGTGAAACTTACAATGATGCAGATCTCAGTGAGCCTGAACTGTATGACCTGATTGTCGACTACATCAGAAGTGAGAAACTAAAAGCTGCTGAAGATGAGGGCATGAGTCAACTTCTTCTCCTTTTTGACCTACTCAATGAGGTGCTATCAGCTCCAGACACCAGAGCCGCTGAACCTGGTAATGTTTCACCTGTTTTGATGAGGGATTCACCAACACACCACCATGGTCACACTCCAACCGATGACGATGGAGAAGTTCATACACAACCATCTCATATGGACAGAGACATTCACACACAACCATTACATATGGACAGAAACACTCACACACAACCATTACACATGGACAGAGACACTCGCATGCGGTCGTTTCAGGGAAGAGACACCTCATCAATGGCTGGTATGCCCAGCCACACCGGTGCTGCTGCTTCGGGTAGGATGAACTCATCATCTAACACTTCTGATCATGTTGTAAGATTGTCTGATGTTTCAGCTTTGTTACCACGCAGAGAATTTAAGTTACATGGTGGTCAAATCTCCGATGCAGGTTCTGATATCTCTTACAACAGTTTGAGTAAACAAATGGATGAGGGGTTGCAGGAAGGTTTTAGCGAGTCAGAAATAATCAGAACTGTCCTGAAGATAACCAAACCAGGTACTTTCAGGGAAATGTTGAGTAATAAAGAAGACCTTACTGTAGAAGGTTTAAAGAGATTTCTGCGGTCACACATCAGGGACAAAAATGTAACTGAGCTTTTTCAAGAACTGAGTAATGCTAGGCAGCAAGACAGAGAAAGTCCACAACAGTTTCTGTACAGAGTTATGGGGCTAAAGCAACAAGTTCTTTTTGAGTCCCAGCAACCAGGTGTTGATTTCAGCTATGACAAAAAATTGGTTCAGGGTACTTTCCTTCATACCATTTACCAGGGTTTGAATGAGAAAAACAGCTATGTACGACATGATCTTAAACCCTTCCTTTCAGACATGCACGTTAGTGACGACTTCCTATTGGAACAAGTGACTAAGTCTACCTCTGAGGAAGAGGGACGTTTAAAACGACTGATCACAGTAGCTAAAACAAGACCAGTGACTATGAATTCAGTCCGACATGACTCCGGTGAGCTAACTGACCAGAATAGACAAACAAAAGTTGACTCTGAATTACAGGCTAATCGTGATGCTATCAAGGAACTGACAGCCCAAGTGTCTTCATTAACTAAGCATCTAGCCCATCTTACAACATCCGCTAAGACTATGGAATCAATAGACAAGAGCACACCTACTACTAGTCCTCAACCAGCAACTGAGACAAAAGGGAAATGTCACGACTGTGTCCAGAAGGGCAATATGAACTGTTCCCACTGTTTTATTTGTGGACAAGCTGGTCATAGGGCTATTGGCTGTCTTCAACGTAAGCTGTCGGGAAACGGGAAGAGGTCGCTGGAGAGGGGCAGCCTGTGACCTCAACCAGTTCTGAGCCCCAGATAAAAGCCAAAATCCCAAGGCATCCACAATCAAGATCGCAATGTCAGGTGGACCCAAATCGACGAGTAGCTCAGCTTATTGGCAAGCGATGTATGGTTTCGACTTCAATTAATGGTGTACCTCTTCAAATGTTGCTGGATTCCGGGGCTCAGGTGACAATGGTAGGAAAGGCGTGGATAGAGAGAGAATTGCCTACTGTCAAAATACAGCCCCTTGAATCTCTCTTTGCTAGTCAGTCCCTGGAGATAACTGCAGTTAATGGCACTGAGGTACCTCTTGAAGGTTGGGCTGAAGTTTACCTCCAGATCAGTAGCCAGAATCATGGACACATGTCTATCAGAGTCCCCCTTTTAATCAGTCGGAATTGTAGCTGTCCTGTTTTAGGTAGCAATGTCATAGCCGAGATCATAAAAGAAAATGCCTGTCAGGATGAAAACGTTGATGTTTCTACTATTTTGGAAGAAGCTTTAGGCATCAGTGCATCTACTGTAGAAACACTTGTGTTGGCTCTCCAGCAGATAACTCTGGCTGAGACATCACAGCACAATGTTCGCACTGGTAAGAAAGGTGTAACAATACCCGCTGGACAGATTAGGGAAGTTAAGTGTCGGATTCGGGGATGGTCAAGTGGTGGGACCATGCTGTTTCAGCCTATTGTGGAGAATGTCTGCATTGATGGTTTAGAGCTGTTTCCAGCTTTAGTGGATGTTCCTGGGGGGTTGTCAAAATGTGTCAAAGTTCCAGTCCAGAACTCCACTAAACATGCTGTCTACCTGCCACAGAGAACAATCCTTGGTACACTCGAAGATGTCGTTGATCTTAAACCCATCCAACAGTCCACTGACATTTCTGAGTCCAAAAGCCATGATACTCCCCAATCATGCTCAGTTCAGTTAAGGACTGATTATCTGCAAAACATTGAAAAATATAGGAATCCTTCTGTGCATTCAAATAAAGATAAATGGCACCCTCCAGTTGACTTATCACATCTAGCTGAGGATGAACAGAAAATGGTCAAAGAGATGCTTTTTGAGCAGTCTGATGTATTTGCTCGGGATGACACAGATATTGGTTGCATCCCTGACCTGCAACTCAAAATTTGCTTAAAAGATGATACACCAGTCCAAAAGTCCTACAATGCGGTCCCAAAGCCCTTGTATAGAGAGGTAAAGGAATATGTTCAAAAACTGCTTGATCACGGGTGGATTCAGAAGTCCATGTCACCTTACTCCTCCCCCGTGGTTTGCGTAAGAAAAAAAGATATGAGCCTACGTCTTTGTGTGGACTTCCGTGGACTAAATAGTAAAACGATCCCAGACCGCCACCCCCTTCCACGGATTCAGGACCTATTGGATAATCTGGGAGGTTACTCATGGTTTTCCATATTAGACCAAGGCAGTGCATATCACCAGGGCTTTGTCGAGGAGAACTCTAGGCATCTGACGGCTTTCAGCACGCCTTGGGGATTGTATGAGTGGATCCGCCTTCCCTTTGGCCTGACCAATGCACCGGCAGCTTTCCAAAGGTGTATGGAAGGTGTGCTGAATGGCCTAAGGGATGAGTGCTGTTTCCCATACTTAGACGATGTTCTCTGTTTTTCCAAAACCTTTCAGGACCACGTCAAAGACTTAAAGAGAGTTTTCTGCCGCTTACGGGAACATGGTGTGAAATTACGCCCAAAGAAGTGTGAATTATTTAAACATCAGGTGAGATATGTGGGGCGTCTAGTTACAAGGGAGGGCATTCAAGTCGATCCCAAAGACCTGGAAGCAGTGCTGCAATGGAAAGAGCGTGAACCAAAGAATGTTGGAGAAGTTAGAGCTCTGTTGGGCTTTTTGGGCTACTATCGCTCATTCATTCAGGATTTTTCCAGAATAGCCCGCCCACTGTTCAAGCTTCAAGAGAGTCCTGGTGAGAACGGGGAGAATCCTATCAAAACTAGGCCAACTAAACTGGGTGTAAAAAAGGGTCAGTTACCCTCCAAGACACCAGTTCAGTGGACCTCTGAACACAGCGCTGTGGTTGCTCGCCTTGTTGACATGTTGACTTCCTCTCCTATCTTGGCATACCCAGACTTTAATTTACCTTTTGTCCTTCACACCGACGCATCCAATGAGGGTCTGGGGGCTGTACTCTATCAGGAACAGGGGGGGAAATTGCGCGTAATTGCCTATGGCTCAAGGTCGCTCTCGCCTGCCGAGAAGAATTATCACCTCCATTCCAACAAGCTGGAGTTCCTCGCTCTAAAATGGGCCATCTGCGATAAATTTCGCGATTACCTGTACTATGCCCCCACGTTCACAGTATTCACAGATAATAACCCCCTTACCTATATCCTGAGTACCGCCAAGTTGAGTGCTGTTGGGCATCGTTGGGTGGGTGAATTGGCTGACTTTCACTTCACCATAAAATACAGGCCAGGCAAACGCAACACCGATGCCGACACCCTATCACGGTTCCCATTGAAGTTTCAGGACCACATCCGAGAATACTCAGAGGTTTTACCTCCAGATGTTATTTCTGCCATTTGGCAGGGAGATAAAGCAAAGAAAGAAAAAGACGTACCATGGGTTGCGGCCCTTCAGCTGGGTTATAGTGATGCTGATGATCTTCTTGCCAGCACACCCATGTTTCCTTCTGAAGACATTCAATCTGCCCAAAGGGAAGATGCTTCCATCTGTGAGGTCATTAATTTGAAAGAGAGAGGATGGAACCCCAGTGACAAAGACAGGAGACACATGGGATCAACCACACGACGACTGATGCATGAATGGAACAAACTTAGACTTGATAAGGGAATCTTATACAGACAGACAGGACAACATAGACAACTGGTTCTCCCTAACTCTCTCAAGTCTCTTGCGCTCAAACACCTTCATGATGACATGGGGCATGTTGGGGCGGACAAAGTCATCCACCTGGCAAGGCAAAGGTTTTATTGGCCTTTCATGCAGCGTGACATAGAAGATTATGTCATCCGCCAATGCCCATGTATCAAGAAAAAGCGACCCACTGTTCCTGAAAAGGCACCAATGGGCTCAATCACAACTAGTGTCCCATTTGAGCTATTGTCTGTCGACTATCTCCATCTTGAACCAAGTAAGGGAGGCTACGAGTATATCTTAGTTCTCGTAGATCACTTCACCCGCTTTGCCCAGGCCTACCCAACACAGAACAAATCGGGCAAAACAGCCGCAGAAAAGATTTTCTACGACTTCATACCACGCTTTGGGTATCCACAAAAGCTCCATCATGATCAGGGCCGGGAGTTCGAGAATAAACTGTTCCAACGATTTCAGCAACTGGCTGGCATTACTCATTCTCGAACAACCCCCTATCACCCGCAGGAGAACCCCGTTGAGCGTCTGAATAGAACACTGCTTCAAATGCTCCGAACGCTATCAGAGGAAAAGAAATCTGAGTGGAAAGACCACTTACCACACATAGTCCATGCATATAATTGTTCGAGGCATGAAGCCACGGGCTATTCGCCGTTTTTTCTTCTCTTTGGAAGAGCCCCACGTTTACCCGTTGATTTGCTTTTTAACCTTGAACCTGAGCCACAGACTGAGACCCATCAGGAATATGTGCAGAAGTGGGCTTCCCGGATGCAGCAGGCATATAAGATCGCCTCTGAAAATAGTAAGAGTTGCTCTGCAAAAGGAAAAAAATACTATGACCGTGGTGTCAGAGGAATTGTGCTTCAGCCAGGTGATCGCGTGCTGGTCCGCAACCTGTCCGAGAGAGGTGGGCCCGGTAAACTCCGTCCTTACTGGGAGAACAAAGTTCACCGTGTTGTTGAGAGGATGGGAGACAGTCCTGTATATCAAATTCAAGCTGAAACCGGTGACCGCACTCTCCGTGTTCTGCACCGTAATCTCCTTTTGCCTGTGAACGATCTGCCACTTGAACATGATGGTCAGGACAATCAGACACGGAAACAACAAAGACAGAAACGTCATCGTATGAACAGCCGGCCTCAAATGTCTCATACCTTGGAGAATGAAGCCAGTGATTCTGGGGACGAAGAAGGATATGCCTGTAATCCCAGACCAGTACCAGTATATGAAAGAAAGAAAGTCATTCTCAAACAGTCCCACGATGAGCCACACAGTCACCTTCGAGTAGCGGCACCAGAGTTTCACCCGGTATGCCACAGGGCAGAGCCTGATAACCTTGAGACATATGCACAGCACCCCCAGTTTGTGATGCCAGAACCAGAACCGGCTAACCCGTTGCCATCTGTGGAACCTCAGGAACAACTGGATGACTGCATAGCTAGAAGTGATGAGGATACTGACCTGGGAGCACAGCAGCACCCAGCGAATGAGGAAGATGTGATCCTGCGCAGGTCTACACGTGCAGTAAAACCAAAGGAGGTGTTCACATACAATCAGATGGGCCAACCTACATATCAAGCGTGGAGACCAGGAGTTAATGGGATGCATGCTTGTGTACTTTATCCAGTACAGACTTACCCTGTACTACCTGACATACACCACTACCCAGTGCCAGCAGTATGGGCATTTAAAAAAAAAAAAAAGTCACGAAAGAATAGAAGTCACTTGACATTCAAAAACATGCACATACATACCATGAACAACAACCTAATAGTTCACCTCTGGTGAAAACTGTAATTACCTAACTAGTTAGTTCTAGATGTACGGAGACATCTCTAAAAGCAGGGGAGAGTGTAATGGGTTGAGAAAATGCCATTTATAAGTTTATTGAAAACAGTGACCCCCCTCCCTCAAATATGTGTATTTGTGTATACTTGTTTTTTTTTATTTTCACAAAATGAGAACTTTTCTAATTAAGGTAAAACAGTATATCTTGGTGGCATTACACCACCATGCCAATAGATGGCGCATCAGGCGCTCGTGGAAGACACGAGAGATTTATTTCCCCCTGGTCGGCGGGCTCAGTAATAAACTGACTGCCGCTGTGGAAAGACGTAACTTTCTCCTCTCGTTATTTCACAGGTATGAATATATTTCATTAAGATGTTCATTTCATTGTATTTGTGCAAATCGAAATGTGTAATACAAAGAGTTTGAGTGAGTTTGGAAGTGTATCTCATCTTTAAAAAAAGTGTTTTAATTCGCTGAGGCTTATAACAAAAGGCTGAAGAGTGAGCTAAATTGTGTTTCAGGCCTGATTTATGTTGATTGAGATTCGAAAAAATGTTTTATCAGACTGAAATAGTGAGTCTATGCAATCTGTTGCATTGGTTAAGAGTGTTATAAGAATTACGTTTCTCCATGTATGTTATATTCTCGCTTCAGTCGCCATTTTGAGTGTTCAGCACGTGCGTTGTTTCAGTGTGCACGTATATGAGTTAAATGGAATAGAAGAAAATAATTATATCAAATTCATATTTCAAGTGCAATGAAATCTAAAGTATTTTTGTGAAATCTGGTCTTGAAGACTTATCTCTATGCATCTTCCTATCAACATACACATCTTATGATCAAAAGTATATTTTGCATACTTATCACTAATGGTTTGTTGTTTAAACTATATTTCACAGAATGCACTTTGGGAGTGTTGAGTTTTGATATGTTGAATGTTTTCAGAATTTAAAGAGAAACTATTGCAGTAATAAACTGACTGCCGCTGTGGAAAGACGTAACTTTCTCCTCTCGTTATTTCACAGTTTATTCACCCATCCACAGTGCATAACGCCTGTGTATACTTTGCTGCTGGCCCAGATATCCCCTAGGTCTGAGGCCGTTAACAATTGGGGGCTTGTCGTCCGGGATCCAGCACATCTCGCCTGGGGAGATTGTCATTTCAACGGTGGGAGCCTGTGCCCAGTGTTTCAGGGAAGACTGCTGTGTCAAGTGTCATCCAGAGAACAGCTGCCACAGGTGATGCATCAAGATGACTACCTTAAGCCAACGCCGGGTGCTGGTCTTCAAGATCCAAAAGAAACTTTCAGATTTGAGTCTTATTCAGCTGCAGACTGTTGCAAGTTCGATAGATGATGGCCGTGAAACTTACAATGATGCAGATCTCAGTGAGCCTGAACTGTATGACCTGATTGTCGACTACATCAGAAGTGAGAAACTAAAAGCTGCTGAAGATGAGGGCATGAGTCAACTTCTTCTCCTTTTTGACCTACTCAATGAGGTGCTATCAGCTCCAGACACCAGAGCCGCTGAACCTGGTAATGTTTCACCTGTTTTGATGAGGGATTCACCAACACACCACCATGGTCACACTCCAACCGATGACGATGGAGAAGTTCATACACAACCATCTCATATGGACAGAGACATTCACACACAACCATTACATATGGACAGAAACACTCACACACAACCATTACACATGGACAGAGACACTCGCATGCGGTCGTTTCAGGGAAGAGACACCTCATCAATGGCTGGTATGCCCAGCCACACCGGTGCTGCTGCTTCGGGTAGGATGAACTCATCATCTAACACTTCTGATCATGTTGTAAGATTGTCTGATGTTTCAGCTTTGTTACCACGCAGAGAATTTAAGTTACATGGTGGTCAAATCTCCGATGCAGGTTCTGATATCTCTTACAACAGTTTGAGTAAACAAATGGATGAGGGGTTGCAGGAAGGTTTTAGCGAGTCAGAAATAATCAGAACTGTCCTGAAGATAACCAAACCAGGTACTTTCAGGGAAATGTTGAGTAATAAAGAAGACCTTACTGTAGAAGGTTTAAAGAGATTTCTGCGGTCACACATCAGGGACAAAAATGTAACTGAGCTTTTTCAAGAACTGAGTAATGCTAGGCAGCAAGACAGAGAAAGTCCACAACAGTTTCTGTACAGAGTTATGGGGCTAAAGCAACAAGTTCTTTTTGAGTCCCAGCAACCAGGTGTTGATTTCAGCTATGACAAAAAATTGGTTCAGGGTACTTTCCTTCATACCATTTACCAGGGTTTGAATGAGAAAAACAGCTATGTACGACATGATCTTAAACCCTTCCTTTCAGACATGCACGTTAGTGACGACTTCCTATTGGAACAAGTGACTAAGTCTACCTCTGAGGAAGAGGGACGTTTAAAACGACTGATCACAGTAGCTAAAACAAGACCAGTGACTATGAATTCAGTCCGACATGACTCCGGTGAGCTAACTGACCAGAATAGACAAACAAAAGTTGACTCTGAATTACAGGCTAATCGTGATGCTATCAAGGAACTGACAGCCCAAGTGTCTTCATTAACTAAGCATCTAGCCCATCTTACAACATCCGCTAAGACTATGGAATCAATAGACAAGAGCACACCTACTACTAGTCCTCAACCAGCAACTGAGACAAAAGGGAAATGTCACGACTGTGTCCAGAAGGGCAATATGAACTGTTCCCACTGTTTTATTTGTGGACAAGCTGGTCATAGGGCTATTGGCTGTCTTCAACGTAAGCTGTCGGGAAACGGGAAGAGGTCGCTGGAGAGGGGCAGCCTGTGACCTCAACCAGTTCTGAGCCCCAGATAAAAGCCAAAATCCCAAGGCATCCACAATCAAGATCGCAATGTCAGGTGGACCCAAATCGACGAGTAGCTCAGCTTATTGGCAAGCGATGTATGGTTTCGACTTCAATTAATGGTGTACCTCTTCAAATGTTGCTGGATTCCGGGGCTCAGGTGACAATGGTAGGAAAGGCGTGGATAGAGAGAGAATTGCCTACTGTCAAAATACAGCCCCTTGAATCTCTCTTTGCTAGTCAGTCCCTGGAGATAACTGCAGTTAATGGCACTGAGGTACCTCTTGAAGGTTGGGCTGAAGTTTACCTCCAGATCAGTAGCCAGAATCATGGACACATGTCTATCAGAGTCCCCCTTTTAATCAGTCGGAATTGTAGCTGTCCTGTTTTAGGTAGCAATGTCATAGCCGAGATCATAAAAGAAAATGCCTGTCAGGATGAAAACGTTGATGTTTCTACTATTTTGGAAGAAGCTTTAGGCATCAGTGCATCTACTGTAGAAACACTTGTGTTGGCTCTCCAGCAGATAACTCTGGCTGAGACATCACAGCACAATGTTCGCACTGGTAAGAAAGGTGTAACAATACCCGCTGGACAGATTAGGGAAGTTAAGTGTCGGATTCGGGGATGGTCAAGTGGTGGGACCATGCTGTTTCAGCCTATTGTGGAGAATGTCTGCATTGATGGTTTAGAGCTGTTTCCAGCTTTAGTGGATGTTCCTGGGGGGTTGTCAAAATGTGTCAAAGTTCCAGTCCAGAACTCCACTAAACATGCTGTCTACCTGCCACAGAGAACAATCCTTGGTACACTCGAAGATGTCGTTGATCTTAAACCCATCCAACAGTCCACTGACATTTCTGAGTCCAAAAGCCATGATACTCCCCAATCATGCTCAGTTCAGTTAAGGACTGATTATCTGCAAAACATTGAAAAATATAGGAATCCTTCTGTGCATTCAAATAAAGATAAATGGCACCCTCCAGTTGACTTATCACATCTAGCTGAGGATGAACAGAAAATGGTCAAAGAGATGCTTTTTGAGCAGTCTGATGTATTTGCTCGGGATGACACAGATATTGGTTGCATCCCTGACCTGCAACTCAAAATTTGCTTAAAAGATGATACACCAGTCCAAAAGTCCTACAATGCGGTCCCAAAGCCCTTGTATAGAGAGGTAAAGGAATATGTTCAAAAACTGCTTGATCACGGGTGGATTCAGAAGTCCATGTCACCTTACTCCTCCCCCGTGGTTTGCGTAAGAAAAAAAGATATGAGCCTACGTCTTTGTGTGGACTTCCGTGGACTAAATAGTAAAACGATCCCAGACCGCCACCCCCTTCCACGGATTCAGGACCTATTGGATAATCTGGGAGGTTACTCATGGTTTTCCATATTAGACCAAGGCAGTGCATATCACCAGGGCTTTGTCGAGGAGAACTCTAGGCATCTGACGGCTTTCAGCACGCCTTGGGGATTGTATGAGTGGATCCGCCTTCCCTTTGGCCTGACCAATGCACCGGCAGCTTTCCAAAGGTGTATGGAAGGTGTGCTGAATGGCCTAAGGGATGAGTGCTGTTTCCCATACTTAGACGATGTTCTCTGTTTTTCCAAAACCTTTCAGGACCACGTCAAAGACTTAAAGAGAGTTTTCTGCCGCTTACGGGAACATGGTGTGAAATTACGCCCAAAGAAGTGTGAATTATTTAAACATCAGGTGAGATATGTGGGGCGTCTAGTTACAAGGGAGGGCATTCAAGTCGATCCCAAAGACCTGGAAGCAGTGCTGCAATGGAAAGAGCGTGAACCAAAGAATGTTGGAGAAGTTAGAGCTCTGTTGGGCTTTTTGGGCTACTATCGCTCATTCATTCAGGATTTTTCCAGAATAGCCCGCCCACTGTTCAAGCTTCAAGAGAGTCCTGGTGAGAACGGGGAGAATCCTATCAAAACTAGGCCAACTAAACTGGGTGTAAAAAAGGGTCAGTTACCCTCCAAGACACCAGTTCAGTGGACCTCTGAACACAGCGCTGTGGTTGCTCGCCTTGTTGACATGTTGACTTCCTCTCCTATCTTGGCATACCCAGACTTTAATTTACCTTTTGTCCTTCACACCGACGCATCCAATGAGGGTCTGGGGGCTGTACTCTATCAGGAACAGGGGGGGAAATTGCGCGTAATTGCCTATGGCTCAAGGTCGCTCTCGCCTGCCGAGAAGAATTATCACCTCCATTCCAACAAGCTGGAGTTCCTCGCTCTAAAATGGGCCATCTGCGATAAATTTCGCGATTACCTGTACTATGCCCCCACGTTCACAGTATTCACAGATAATAACCCCCTTACCTATATCCTGAGTACCGCCAAGTTGAGTGCTGTTGGGCATCGTTGGGTGGGTGAATTGGCTGACTTTCACTTCACCATAAAATACAGGCCAGGCAAACGCAACACCGATGCCGACACCCTATCACGGTTCCCATTGAAGTTTCAGGACCACATCCGAGAATACTCAGAGGTTTTACCTCCAGATGTTATTTCTGCCATTTGGCAGGGAGATAAAGCAAAGAAAGAAAAAGACGTACCATGGGTTGCGGCCCTTCAGCTGGGTTATAGTGATGCTGATGATCTTCTTGCCAGCACACCCATGTTTCCTTCTGAAGACATTCAATCTGCCCAAAGGGAAGATGCTTCCATCTGTGAGGTCATTAATTTGAAAGAGAGAGGATGGAACCCCAGTGACAAAGACAGGAGACACATGGGATCAACCACACGACGACTGATGCATGAATGGAACAAACTTAGACTTGATAAGGGAATCTTATACAGACAGACAGGACAACATAGACAACTGGTTCTCCCTAACTCTCTCAAGTCTCTTGCGCTCAAACACCTTCATGATGACATGGGGCATGTTGGGGCGGACAAAGTCATCCACCTGGCAAGGCAAAGGTTTTATTGGCCTTTCATGCAGCGTGACATAGAAGATTATGTCATCCGCCAATGCCCATGTATCAAGAAAAAGCGACCCACTGTTCCTGAAAAGGCACCAATGGGCTCAATCACAACTAGTGTCCCATTTGAGCTATTGTCTGTCGACTATCTCCATCTTGAACCAAGTAAGGGAGGCTACGAGTATATCTTAGTTCTCGTAGATCACTTCACCCGCTTTGCCCAGGCCTACCCAACACAGAACAAATCGGGCAAAACAGCCGCAGAAAAGATTTTCTACGACTTCATACCACGCTTTGGGTATCCACAAAAGCTCCATCATGATCAGGGCCGGGAGTTCGAGAATAAACTGTTCCAACGATTTCAGCAACTGGCTGGCATTACTCATTCTCGAACAACCCCCTATCACCCGCAGGAGAACCCCGTTGAGCGTCTGAATAGAACACTGCTTCAAATGCTCCGAACGCTATCAGAGGAAAAGAAATCTGAGTGGAAAGACCACTTACCACACATAGTCCATGCATATAATTGTTCGAGGCATGAAGCCACGGGCTATTCGCCGTTTTTTCTTCTCTTTGGAAGAGCCCCACGTTTACCCGTTGATTTGCTTTTTAACCTTGAACCTGAGCCACAGACTGAGACCCATCAGGAATATGTGCAGAAGTGGGCTTCCCGGATGCAGCAGGCATATAAGATCGCCTCTGAAAATAGTAAGAGTTGCTCTGCAAAAGGAAAAAAATACTATGACCGTGGTGTCAGAGGAATTGTGCTTCAGCCAGGTGATCGCGTGCTGGTCCGCAACCTGTCCGAGAGAGGTGGGCCCGGTAAACTCCGTCCTTACTGGGAGAACAAAGTTCACCGTGTTGTTGAGAGGATGGGAGACAGTCCTGTATATCAAATTCAAGCTGAAACCGGTGACCGCACTCTCCGTGTTCTGCACCGTAATCTCCTTTTGCCTGTGAACGATCTGCCACTTGAACATGATGGTCAGGACAATCAGACACGGAAACAACAAAGACAGAAACGTCATCGTATGAACAGCCGGCCTCAAATGTCTCATACCTTGGAGAATGAAGCCAGTGATTCTGGGGACGAAGAAGGATATGCCTGTAATCCCAGACCAGTACCAGTATATGAAAGAAAGAAAGTCATTCTCAAACAGTCCCACGATGAGCCACACAGTCACCTTCGAGTAGCGGCACCAGAGTTTCACCCGGTATGCCACAGGGCAGAGCCTGATAACCTTGAGACATATGCACAGCACCCCCAGTTTGTGATGCCAGAACCAGAACCGGCTAACCCGTTGCCATCTGTGGAACCTCAGGAACAACTGGATGACTGCATAGCTAGAAGTGATGAGGATACTGACCTGGGAGCACAGCAGCACCCAGCGAATGAGGAAGATGTGATCCTGCGCAGGTCTACACGTGCAGTAAAACCAAAGGAGGTGTTCACATACAATCAGATGGGCCAACCTACATATCAAGCGTGGAGACCAGGAGTTAATGGGATGCATGCTTGTGTACTTTATCCAGTACAGACTTACCCTGTACTACCTGACATACACCACTACCCAGTGCCAGCAGTATGGGCATTTAAAAAAAAAAAAAAGTCACGAAAGAATAGAAGTCACTTGACATTCAAAAACATGCACATACATACCATGAACAACAACCTAATAGTTCACCTCTGGTGAAAACTGTAATTACCTAACTAGTTAGTTCTAGATGTACGGAGACATCTCTAAAAGCAGGGGAGAGTGTAATGGGTTGAGAAAATGCCATTTATAAGTTTATTGAAAACAGTGACCCCCCTCCCTCAAATATGTGTATTTGTGTATACTTGTTTTTTTTTATTTTCACAAAATGAGAACTTTTCTAATTAAGGTAAAACAGTATATCTTGGTGGCATTACACCACCATGCCAATAGATGGCGCATCAGGCGCTCGTGGAAGACACGAGAGATTTATTTCCCCCTGGTCGGCGGGCTCAGTAATAAACTGACTGCCGCTGTGGAAAGACGTAACTTTCTCCTCTCGTTATTTCACAGGTATGAATATATTTCATTAAGATGTTCATTTCATTGTATTTGTGCAAATCGAAATGTGTAATACAAAGAGTTTGAGTGAGTTTGGAAGTGTATCTCATCTTTAAAAAAAGTGTTTTAATTCGC
The DNA here is from genome assembly GCA_036784905.1 of Acrossocheilus fasciatus. Lineage (NCBI taxonomy): Eukaryota > Metazoa > Chordata > Actinopteri > Cypriniformes > Cyprinidae > Acrossocheilus > Acrossocheilus fasciatus. The sequence continues at coordinate 47,366,600 of CM071944.1, forward strand.
TGAGGCTTATAACAAAAGGCTGAAGAGTGAGCTAAATTGTGTTTCAGGCCTGATTTATGTTGATTGAGATTCGAAAAAATGTTTTATCAGACTGAAATAGTGAGTCTATGCAATCTGTTGCATTGGTTAAGAGTGTTATAAGAATTACGTTTCTCCATGTATGTTATATTCTCGCTTCAGTCGCCATTTTGAGTGTTCAGCACGTGCGTTGTTTCAGTGTGCACGTATATGAGTTAAATGGAATAGAAGAAAATAATTATATCAAATTCATATTTCAAGTGCAATGAAATCTAAAGTATTTTTGTGAAATCTGGTCTTGAAGACTTATCTCTATGCATCTTCCTATCAACATACACATCTTATGATCAAAAGTATATTTTGCATACTTATCACTAATGGTTTGTTGTTTAAACTATATTTCACAGAATGCACTTTGGGAGTGTTGAGTTTTGATATGTTGAATGTTTTCAGAATTTAAAGAGAAACTATTGCAGTAATAAACTGACTGCCGCTGTGGAAAGACGTAACTTTCTCCTCTCGTTATTTCACAGTTTATTCACCCATCCACAGTGCATAACGCCTGTGTATACTTTGCTGCTGGCCCAGATATCCCCTAGGTCTGAGGCCGGTAACATAAGCAATAGGCAATATGTACTGTAATATGTTTATTGACATATATACTTACATTTGATGGATGAACTAAATATTTTGAGTAAGTTACAGGCTTTTGCAGGTAATCCATTGTGTGCTGCTGTTTGCACAAATAGTTTTGAACAATGGATGCAAACAATGTATTTCATTTCTTTCTTACTGTGTAATACTGTATTCAGAACCACAAATGCTTATAGTTAAAAAAAAAAAATATATATATAAAATAAAAGTTTGTTTTTAATCTTGCGTTCATGTTTACCATGATTTTTTATGGAATGTTTAATTTCTCTGCCAATTACTTTCAGTCTTGTACATAATGTACATAGCAGCTCATGGAAGAAGTGCTTTATGTTTTGAATAACTGTGTGTATATGATATATCCAAAAATATAATATTATGGCGAAAGTGTTTACAACGTAAGACAAATGTTTGATTTTGTGATATTTTGAATGCAGTGATGTGACATTTTGCATCTTGTGTGTGCAATTCTTGGATTTGTGTGTAAAGTTTTGAAAAAGAGAGGCATAGTTTTGAAAATGTGTGTAAGCAGTTGAAAAAAAAAAAACTGTAATTATAAAGAACAATTGTAACATAAAGCAATGCTTATTTGATTTTACTCTATTTTATTCTCATCTCACACAATATGGATCTGCATTCAAAATTATTTTTGCAACTGAATATTCTCTGTAATTATAATAATGATAATAAAAAGTCATACATCTCATCTCATAACAGATGTGGAAGATATATGTGTGTGTGTGTGTGTGTGTGTGTGTGTGTGTGTGTGTTTATGGCAATATTACCATTAAGGTTTTTTTGTTTGTTTGTTTTTTTTTTTGTTTTTTTTTTTTTATCCAATCAGTCTTTCTTTACTTTATATAGGTATATAGCATCAATATATTTAGCATCAAATAAGCAATACAATGTTTTCATAGTAATAACACAGTGTTACGTCCTCCCCTTTTTCGTCCAGGGGTGAGGGAACAACAAACAAAATATGTGGAGAGACCTTGAGGATCTCCCGCTCTCCAGGCCCAAAAATCACAAGCAAACACAAATTTCAATTTATAAATGGCTTGGGTGCCTTTTAATTTTAACTCCAAAGAATTCAAAGAAACAGAAAAGAATACAATCAAAGGAACATTACCTCAGGAGGAGGGCCCAAACTAAAGAAAAATCAAAACAATACCTCTACCTAAGAAAGGGAAAATATTAAATTACCTATACATTAAAGAAAATAAACAAAACAACATATAACTTCCCTCACTCACTCCCTAACTAACCATTAAACAGGAGAAAACATGGGTATCCTCCACCCTACCTTACCCAATCTCTTAACTAATTCTTATTAACTCAGAAATCAATATGACAACCCAACCAAGAGCACAGTAAGCGCTCATGGGCTTGGAGAGCGGAACAGTCTCAAACGCCGCGATGTCTCTCTCCTTCCTCCACGCTCTCTCTGCCCTTTTATACTGGAAGCCGGCGAACACGCACCGATTAGAGCGTGGACAGCGCACACAGGTGGATGAGCGCAGATGATCATCATTAGCCTATCAGGCACAAACACACAAGAAGAGAGAGAACAAGAGAGAAAGAGGGCAGGAGTACAAACACCAACAACAACATTCTTTATATTAATAATAGATACAAAAATAAATACGTCTTTAGATGTAACAACAGATTAAAGTAATAAGGTTTGGGTTATTCAGCAGATATTTCAGGGTTTGTGTGAGTTAACTCATGTGTTCAATATCAGTTTACTCTGCTTGGTTCATTTTCTGCTTAAAACAGGACACAAAGAGTTTATTTAAACTATATTTCATAATCAAGTCATTAACCCACATTATTATTATTATTATTGTTATTATTGTTATTGTTATTATTATGTGCAGGTAGCAGTGGAGTGGATGACACTCATGTGTTCTGCAGTTCTGGTGAAAATGTCCGTCTGTCCTGTAATAATACTCTTTCTGGCTGCACATCAACTACATGGATCTATATCAGACATTCAGAGACAGTTGAACTGATTGCTGAAGGGATAAAGATGAAAGATGTAGAGAGACGTGAGAGACTGAGTCTGGGCTCTGACTGCTCTCTGAACATCAAGAACGTCACAAAAGAAGATTGTAGATTGTACACCTGCCGACAATATGTGAATGGAGAACAACAAGGAGCTGATGCACATGTTTATCTGCATGTTCTTCGTGGTCAGTGTTTCTGTGAATATTATGATTATATGTTGAATTAAACAGAAATATTATTGTCCCTGAAAAGACTGGAATCAGTCGTGTAATCTCTGTCTGATTTCTGTTTCAGTCTCTTCATCATCCTCACAGTCTGAGATCAGATCAGGCCGCTCTGTGACTCTCTCCTGTCAGTTATATTATGATCGAGTCACTTGTGATACTTTGGTTCGTTTTGAGGGAATTGATCTGATCTGGGTGAATCAGGCTGGTGTGAATCTGCAGACAGACTCCAGATTTCAGATATTCTCCTCAGAAAAGTGTCTCATCTCTCTGACTACAACACTCCTGAATGAAGATCACAACAGAGAGTGGAGATGTCAGGTTACACAGAGAAATCAACTGAAGACCTCAGCCACATATACTGTCCAGTATTCAGGTAAATTATTTATAACAATTAAATATCAGTTATTTAAATATGATTGCAGTGTATTATGTATCTGAACATTCATCTTCAGCTCCGACCGAAACAAAGACACCGTCTCCAGTCACCAGCTCTACATCAGCTGCAGCTCCTACACAACCAGGTACATAATCAGCTGTTAAGATGAATGTTTACTGATAACTGAAGACCTCAGTCAGATACACTGACAAGTATTCAGATAAGAAACTACATTTATTTAACCCCTTAACTGTCACAAGTTTACTTCAATATATTATGATTAAATCTAATCATGACAAACTATATATCGTTGGAAAGGTCTAAGACTCCTAAATAGATATTTTTCCACTGTTTGTTATAAAAAAATAAATAAATAAATAAATAAATAAATAAAAACACTGTAGGAACAGTAATAGATTAATTTATGACAAGAGTACACCTCAAAACATATACAAGGAGTTCTGACCTTTCTCACAAAAAATATTTTTTGTTTACTATTTCCGTATCACATGTTTTAGTAATCATCATAAATTATATATAATTTGAAAGCTTAAAACCTCAAAATTCATCCCATTGGACCTTGCCTTACTATGGAAACTGTACTTTAAAATCTTCTAGCAGGCTCCTCCCCCTGAGTGTATTTATTGCTGTCTTTTAGAATCAAAACTTTTATAATCTTGACAAAATAAATATCGTTGGAAAGATCTGAGTCTCAAGATCCCATAATTGGTGGTTATTTTTGATAGAAGTAATGTTTAGAGAGAAATGTATACCTTTGTGACAGAAAAAGGCAAAAAATAAATCAATGGAGTTTGAATGGCACCCGGTGGCTATTTGTGGTATAACATCTAAACAAAATTACATCATAACCTCAATTTATTTATTTATTTGTTTATTTTAGATCAACTTCAAATTTGAAAAACACACACAAAAAAAGCTACTTATTTAGACACGTGGCTTTAATTTGATATCAGTTTTTTGATTAAAACCTATTTTGTAAAAATATTTATTTTATATTAAAATTTAAATAGTACAGTACATGTTCTTTACAGTAAATTTAAACTTCTATAACTTTTTTATACTTTAATTTTTGTTGTGTTGATTGTCTTCTTTAAAAAAAGAGACCAAGCTTAGGTCTGTATTTCAAAGCGTTCATGAATTATAACAATTTAAGTTTGAATACTACACTTTATAGACAAACTGAAGGTTTATGGTCTGCAGCTCACTGTGTTTCACTCTCATATAAATGAGGTATAAATAACTTCATGTGTTTATATTCTAATCAGAACCGCTTCTGATCAAAAGGGTTCCTCAGTAAAGTCTTACTTCTATTATCAAAGATCATCAGTGATGCCTTCATAGATACACGTCTCATCTACACCTTAATTACTTTAAATAGATAGCAAGCATGTCTGAAAACACGTGACTCTGAACAACTGCAAAATATTAGCTAAGTTTAAAATTTAATGCATGACAAATAAACATCATCTAACCTCACATTTATACATTTATATCTGACTGTGTTTCTCCTCCTTGTTTGTGTGAGCTACAGCTGCCTGAGTCTTACTCACAGCCGTTACTGTATATTTGGGAAAAATAAAATAAAAAATAAAAAATAACAACAACAACAACAACAACAACAACAACAACAACAATAATAATAATAATAATAATAACAATAAAAATAATAATGATGATGATAATAATAATAAATAATAATGTCCTGATCATTCATCTTCTGCAGGTCTAATGTATTCAACACTGATTCCAGTCAGCAGCTCAGACTCTGAGAAGAAATCAAGTCAAACTACAGCAGCTTCTACAACACAAGGTACATGATCTCTGACACACTTCATCAGTCTTTTTATAATTAAATAATGCAGTTTAGCCAAATGGGGATAAAATTAATCTTTATGTCTATGGTTCTTGCATCTCTAAAATACCTATGGATCATTACCCCAAACACTGAGATGACTTCAGCTGCTCAGCTTCAGCTTTGCATGTCTTATTAATGCCACATTATGTTTGAACTGAACTAATATTCATGATCCACAGAAGCAGCATCAGAAACTGTGGTCTTTATGACTGTTGGATCATTAATCAAAGGTATGTTGGCTTTACATGCACTGAAACTATCAATGCAATAATTGTTCATTGTTAATAAGCAATTCACAGGTTCACAGATTACTTCTCTCCTCTCCTCTCCTCTCCTCTCCTCTCCTCTCCTCTCCTCTCCTCTCCTCTCCTCTTCTCTTCTCTTCTCTTCTCTCTCTGTTCTGTCCTGCAGTGATTGTGATTATTGTTGAGATTGCAGTGTTTGCTGCTCCTACTGTGATTCTTCTTCAGATCATCTGTGTGAGAAGAGCTGGTGAGTTTTGATCATCACAGAACCTGAGGATTCACATTGATCTCTAACAATCTGAATCATTACAGTGCAAAGAAGATCAGTAAAATCATTTATTTTTATTTTATTTATTTAGGAAGGAAGAACTCTCACCACCCGACGGAAATAGAGATGTCTACAGTATTACAATGAAACACTGTCTATAAATATAATATAAAGATTACAGCAAGATTTAGTTTAATGTTTATGGATATTATAGATATTATAGATAGATACTATATATACCTTAATAAACATGTATGGTTATTAACACATATATCATAATTATAATTTTATTTGTATCTTTAAAATAAATTAAACTTTTACAAAAAAATGTTTTAATAGTCCAGTTTATTTATCACATGATATATTAACAGATTATTATTATTATTATTATTATTTATACAGATCCTTTCAATGCAGAGACAAATCCTTACTTATGTTGCCTCTCAACCCTAAATAAGCAGATACATGAAAAATTGTATTCCCCAACATAGTTCAAAATTATTTTATGTTAAGTATTGTAAGTATATTGTCCACAGCCATATCACCCTGCAGCCCAAGACTGGTTGCCCATGGAAGCTAAGCAGGGTTGAGCCTGGTCAGTACCTGGATGGGAGACCTCCTGGGAACACTAGGTAGCTGTTGGTAGAGGTGTTAGTGAGGCCAGCAGGGGGTGCTCACCCTGCAGCCTGTGTGGGTCCTAACGCCCCAGTATAGTGATGGGGACACTATACTGTAAAAAGAGCACCGTCTTTCGGATGAGACGTTAAACCGAGGTCCTGACTCTCTGTGGTCATTAAAAATCCCATGACACTCATCGTAAAAGAGTAGGGGTGTAACCCCGGTGTCCTGGCCATATTCCATCCACTGGCCCTTGTCAATCACGGCCTCCTAATAATCCCCATCCACTGGATTGGCTTGATCTCTCTCTCTCTCCTCTCCACCTGTAGCTGGTGTGTGGTGAGCGTACTGGCGCCGTTGTCCTGTGGCTGCCGTCGCATCATCCAAGTGGATGCTGCACACTGGTGGTGGTTGAGGAGAGACCCCCCACATGATTGTAAAGCGCTCTGGGTGTATAGCAATACACAATAAAAGCGCTATATAAATGCTTCCTTCCTTCCTTCCTTCCTATAAATTTAAATGCACAATTTGAACAAATGGTCTACAAATGGTTGTGAAAATGTGTTTGAGGTATTTAACCCTGATATTGGGTAAATTAGCAATAACTCCGGATAACTCAGGTTAACTCTGGATAACTCTGGATAACTCTGGATAACTCTGGATAACTCTGAATAACTCTGCATAACTCTGGATAACTCTGAATAACTCTGAATATCTCTGGATAACTCTGGTTAACTCTGGATAACTCTGGATAACTCTGGATAACTCCGGATATCTCAGGTTGACTCAGGTTGACTCTGAATAACTCTGGATAACTCTGAATAACTCTGAATAACTCTGAATAACTCTGGATAACTCTGGATAACTCTGGATAACTCTGGATAACTCTGGATAACTCTGGATAACTCTGAATAACTCTGCATAACTCTGGATAACTCTGAATAACTCTGAATATCTCTGGATAACTCTGGTTAACTCTGGATAACTCTGGATAACTCTGGATAACTCCGGATATCTCAGGTTAACTCAGGTTGACTCTGGATGACTCTGAATAACTCTGGATAACTCTGAATAACTCTGAATAACTCTGAATAACTCTGGATAACTCTGGATAACTCTGGATAACTCTGAATAACTCTGGATAACTCTGGATAACTCTGAATAACTCTGAATAACTCCGGATAACTCAGGTTAACTCAGGTTAACTCAGGTTAACTCTGGATAACTCTGAATAACTCTGGATAACTCTGGATAATTCTGGATAACTCTGAATAACTCTGAATAACTCTGGATAACTCTGAATAACTCTGAATATATCTGGATAACTCTGGTTAACTCTGAATAACTCTGAATAACTCTGAATAACTCTGGATAACTCTGGATAACTCTGGATAACTCTGGATAACTCTGAATAACTCTGAATAACTCTGAATAACTCTGAATAACTCAGGTTAACTCAGGTTAACTCTGGATAACTCTGAATAACTCTGGATAACTCTGGATAACTCTGGATAATTCCGGATAACTCTGGATAACTCTGGATAACTCTGAATAACTCTGAATAACTCCGGATATCTCAGGTTAACTCAGGTTAACTCTGGATAACTCTGAATAACTCTGGATAACTCTGGATAACTCTGAATAACTCTGAATAACTCTGAATAACTCTGAATAACTCTGAATATATCTGGATAACTCTGGATAACTCTGAATAACTCTGAATATATCTGGATAACTCTGGTTAACTCTGAATAACTCTGAATAACTCTGAATAACTCTGGATAACTCTGAATAACTCTGGATAATTCTGGATAACTCTGAATAACTCTGAATAACTCTGAATAACTCTGGATAACTCTGGATAACTCTGGATAATTCCGGATAACTCCGGATAACTCTGGATAACTCTGAATAACTCTGAATAACTCCGGATATCTCAGGATAACTCTGGATAACTCTGGATAATTCTGGATAACTCTGGATAACTCTGAATAACTCTGGATAACTCTGAATAACTCTGAATAACTCTGAATAACTCTGAATAACTCCGGATAACTCAGGTTAACTCTGGATAACTCTGGATAACTCTGGATAACTCTGGATAACTCTGGATAATTCCGGATAACTCTGGATAACTCTGGATAACTCTGAATAACTCTGAATAACTCTGGATAACTCTGGATAACTCTGGATAATTCCGGATAACTCCGGATAACTCTGGATAACTCTGAATAACTCTGAATAACTCCGGATATCTCAGGATAACTCTGGATAACTCTGGATAATTCTGGATAACTCTGGATAACTCTGAATAACTCTGAATAACTCTGAATAACTCCGGATAACTCAGGTTAACTCAGGTTAACTCTGGATAACTCTGAATAACTCTGGATAACTCTGAATAACTCTGGATAACTCTGGATAACTCTGGATAACTCTGAATAACTCTGAATAACTCTGGATAACTCTGAATAACTCTGAATATATCTGGATAACTCTGGTTAACTCTGAATAACTCTGAATAACTCTGAATAACTCTGGATAACTCTGAATAACTCTGGATAACTCTGGATAATTCTGGATAACTCTGGATAACTCTGAATAACTCTGGATGAGCATCTAAAACTGAAAATGAATACACAAGATGTGCATGTAAAACAGGAAGAAAACCTGAATGTCAATTAGTGTATTGTCGGTCGAACTCAGACATCATGTCATGCAATTGAGAAATTAATTTGAAGAATTAATACATATTTCTTCTTGTCCTTGAAAACAAAATTATATTGTAGTTCATATTATCGTGTCATTAAGCAGACACAACTGTAGAGCTCAAAACATCTTTGTTATAACCTGATCTTTGATGACGTAGATATGCCCATATGTCTCAAATCTGAGACGGTAAACATGTCTCAAACACATGCATCTGTAACTGTAGTCTTTATTCAGACCATCACTCTGTCAGCGCGTCTGATTCTGGGGCTCCTGGAGACGCTTTTAAATACGACTGTCCAGGATCGTTCACAGTCAGACTCTCAGGAACTACAGCACAGACAGGAACATTATTAGATGGTTTATTTATTTGTTGAATGAGAAATTTTAGCAATTCTTGCAAGGCAGCACTGTGCTGAACAATGTGGTTACGGTGTGTTTTTAAAGCCATAGCCATAAACATGTAACTGCTCAAACCACTAAATGTGCATATTTCCTCCAAACAAACTGTTTTTTTTTTTATTATTTCACCTTAGATGTGCTTTGTTGGTTTATATTTTTTATTCATATATTTTATATTAAAGTTTAGAAATTTACATGAATAAAATGTTTGATGTTAATTTTGGTTTTTGGGCCAGAAATGTATAAATATCATCAAAATGTTTTAAAATGATGTTAATAGTTCAGTGGCTCTTCAGGAACTTGTCCAGGATTTCAGGTGAACAGAGGCATAAGACAAGGCTGTGGGAGTTCACCTCTGTTATTTATTATGGTTGCAGAACTGCTCGCCTTTTTAGTTAAAAATGAGAATATCGCTAGAATTAATTTTATTATTAGTCAGCTGACTGACCATACATACCTTTTTTAAAAAGATCATATGCAAATCCCATTAGCACTTCATTCTGTTGAGTGTTTTGCCGAAGCATCAGGATTAAAGTTAAACACATCGAAATGTGAACTGATGGCTACCCAGGTGAAAAAGACATAGTATTAAATGCATTAAAAATATACTTGAAATTCAAGTAGTATGTTTATTATACATTTGTATTCCCAACTTGCTTATTTGAAGTGCATTAAAAATATATTGAATTGCATTTTAATATATTTCTAAAAAGTATACCAGAAGTACGTTGGTAATAAATATATGCTTAGTTACACTTTTAAGGAATATACTAAACACAAGTGTAATTTTAGTGATGTTTTAGTGTATTTACAGAAAACATACTTATGTTAGTCTTACTTAAAGTTTATTTTATGTGTAATTTGTGTAAGAACATAACAAACTGATTACACTTTTAGTGGGTTTCTAATGTACTTTATATTGCAGTATATTTAGGTACAGTGATTAAAGTGAAAAAAATTCTTCTGACTGAATTTTTTTTTTTTTTCAGGCCAAGTTATATTCCTTTAATCAACATTTATTTAAATAGTCGAGACCAATAGCGTGGGGTATGTTTTAAACCGCTTTAAAATTGCTAGTTTGCATATTTTAAAAGCTATTTTTTATCTCTGAAAAACTAATACATGCCTTGACAAATAATCAACATAACTTTTCAGTGCATGTTTTTTATTTATCTTATAAGACCAAACAATGTTTTGTGAAACTCTTAATAATTAACATAAAAGAAAAAAAAAAAAGTGCTATTCTTGTGCAAAAGTCTCTAGAGTGCTTTTCAATTTTCTGCCTTTTTCTGCCTACACCTGGCACCCGTTTCAGTGTTTGACTAGCTACATGTACAGGAGTGGCTCCAGGAGAGGTGGACGAGGTGGAGGCTGTAACAGCAGCTTTTCGTTTCACTCCAGGGGTGGAGACTGCAGCAACTTTTCGTTTCAATCCAGGGGTGAAGGAGGTGTAGGTTGTAGCAGCAGCAGTGCCTTTAACTCCATGGGTTGAGGCTGTTGCAGCAGCAGTTCCTTTAACTCCAAGGGTGGAGGAGGTGGAGGCTGAAGCAGCAGCTTTACCTTTAACTCCAGGGGTGGAGGACGTGGAGGCTGTAGCAGCAGCAGTGCCTTTAACTCCAGGGATGGAGGCTGTAGCAGCAGCTTTTCGTTTAGCTATAAGTCTGGAGGAGGTGGAAGCTGTAGCAGCAGCTTTACCTTTAACTCCAGGGGTGGAGGAGGTGGAGGCTGTAGCAGCAGCTTTTCGTTTAACTCCAGGGGTGGAGGATGTGGAGGCTGTAGCAGCAGCAGTGCCTTTAACTCCAAGGGTGGAGGAGTTGGAGGCTGTAGCAGCAGCTTTACCTTTAACTCCAGGGGTGGAGGAGGTGGAGGCTGTAGCAGCAGCTTTACCTTTAACTCCAGGGGTGGAGGAGGTGGAGGCAGTAGCAGCAGATTTTCGTTTAACTCCAAGGGTGGAGGAGGTGGAGGTTTTAGCACAAACTTTTTCTAACCCTAACTGCTGAGAGGGCCTTCACAGCTTCCCTCAGTTTCCTTTCATTTTGCTTGCCAAGGTTCTCTTTCTTTTTCTTCAGATAGATTTGGTATGTCTCATAAGATACATTTATTCATTATCACATTCATAGTAATGAAATTTTCTTCTTGGAATATTTAAACCCTTTAATATTATTTTTTTTAGCTTTGTTGTTGTTTATTTTCATCTGTATTATTTTAATTGTCTAGTTTTATTTGCATCAGTCTTGAAATGTTTTAGTTCTGGTTTAATAAATCTGTAACTTTGTTTTGAAAAGTGCTGTATAAATAAAGTTTATTAGTAGAAGTATTATTATTAACCAAAGTGATCTAATTAACAGGGACCTTTAACTCCAGGGGTGCTTCAAATCTTCACACTTCCACCATCCAAAGCCTTATAAACACACCCCATGACAAAAAATAAAAAAATAATACATATTAAATTACATAATTATTTAAATAATTATGTCCACTGATTTCGTAGATAGCAAATGTTAAATATCAAGTATTACGTTGCACAGTTGACATTTTCATGGAGCAGCATCTCTGACGGATCCGTGAACATCATGTATCCCCACTGGCCGCCGAACCACAGGCACACCGGGACCCGATGAAGCTGCTGTGTGCACCGAAAAAAAACACACCAGCTCCAAGTCTCACTCGCTTCTTGCTTCGATATCTGAACTGCATCATATCGCCGGGATGACAATCTTCTGGTATAAAGTGATCGCTAAATTACACACCACTGCGTTGTTTGAAGCGGATGCATTAAGTCTCTTCAGCTTGTAATGGTGTAAAAAGTTTTATATTCAATAAAACTTTATTTTGTCACTTTAAATAAAACCTTGGTTCTTAGCCAGGTGCAGAAAGATTGGGTAAGGGATGGTCCATCATTTCATTATAGGGGAGGAGTTAACAATATATATAAAACTTAAGCAGAATGGAAATTGCAACTGTTTTACACAGCATATAATCTTGGTGTTTATCACACATTATATTGTACTACTTCCTTGTACTGCATGTATTTGTTTAAATAAATGTTTATGCTCTTTTGTGTTATCGATGTGGAATACCTCCACCTTGATTCCCTGGTGCTGCACTCTTCAGTCTGCGTGAAACATTCTGTAGAGAGGTATGTGTCTCTGGGTGTATTCACACCAGGAAAGTCCAATAGTTTACTTGCTTTGGCCCGGACCAAATAGAATGTTTTGTTGTTGTTGTTGTTGTTTTGTTTTGTTTGGTGTGGTTCGCTTTCACACTGCCCTTTTTGCAAGTGAACCAAAAATTGCAAACACAACCACACGCGTGCTAAGGTCATCTGTTCATTGGACAGAAATTCTCAAGCAGGGAAAAAAAGGAAGTGCAAAAACAGGCTAATCATGGAGCTCTTTCGTAGTGCAATTTTTATTCTTTTACTGATTTGCTGTCATGAGATAAAAATGTAGTATGAAGAAACCTATGAGCATCATATATGAGACAATGTCATACAATGTTGTAATTACGACTTGCCAAAAATAAAATCTATAGATATGAAATACTCAAAGCATATCAAAATGTTAGTTTAAACATTTAACCTAGATAAATGTGCGCTAGACGCATATCCAATCGTTTGTGTGAGAGTGCAGCTGAAGCACGCTTCAGAACATCATACAAATACGCCGTAATTGTTGCTCATAAAAGGTAATAATAATACATCGTTCGGAACTGTAAAGGGTATATTTTTATTTGTGTGCACTCACAATATCAAGAAAACATGCTTTTCTAAAATAAAGAAAACTGATAGGATGCGCTTCCCGTCAAAAATGAACCGTAACTCAGTGAATGTTTTCCTTACAGACATGATGAATATATCTATAGAAAGCTTTGAATTACAAAACAAAATAAATCATATCCAAAACAAAAACTCTAAAAACTATAATCTGTAAAGATGCATTTTTTTCTAAAGGCGCGTCCAATGAGGAGATGGCGAGTCAGGATTTTTAACTTCATCTTTGTGACACTGACTCAGAAAACACTAGTCAATTAATAAATAATTCAAATAATTATCCTTAATATTTCCCCCAGACACATTCATTGTAACTTTTGCTGGGGCTTTGCGGTAAGCTTCAGCCTATTTAGTGCGTTCATGTCACATTACTGTGGGCGCTATGGTCATGCAAACTCATAATTTGCATGTGTTTTTAAGTATTGCGGTTTGAAAACAAGTAATTCACGAGTTCACACTTACATATATTTAGCACGAGTAACGTAATGCGTATTTGGCGAGTCTGGTAATACGTTGTTGGTGTGCTGTCCTGGGGAAGGGCTCCGAGCTCGGGAATTGCTCGGGAGTATCCCCCAAAAGCAATTGAGTGTTGGACAGCCGCCAGACTAAGATCCCCCCCCAAATACACAATAGAGATCTGGCGGTACCTGGTTCGAGGAGTAGCCTGGATGACAGGCCGGGGGAGCCTAGGAGCTCTGGGGGAGCGGTTTGGCATGCATGGATAGGCCCCACCGGCCGCTGGTGTGAACTGCGTGGTTTGGGGCGACTGATCAGGGAGGGCACGAACCGAAGCTCAACAGTGTGCTCATCACGTTGGGACGGGTGAGCCCTGCCTGCCGATAGAGGAGCAGCGTTGTTAAGGCCCTGACCAGGAGGACCCGAGTTGCCTGCAGTGGGATAGATAATGGAGTCGGCGTACGAGCCCTACTGGCCGTCAGCCCCTGCTGATCAGAGGACAGAGGGCGCAGACTTGCCAAGAGAACCCATGAAGCCTCCGACTGGAGCACCTCCATCACCGGATGAGTGGGTCCTATTGGCTTGGCAGATAAAAAGAGTTTGGGACATCCGACAAGGAGGCTCTGGCGACATCCGACGGGAGATCAAGACTCACGACATCAAATGGATGAGCCTCACTTGTGGGCGGCAAGTACAGGAGCCCACCGGGAGACCAGCGTCAATGTCTGACACGAGATCAAGACTAACCTCGCCGACGGGTAGGGAGAAGAGAAAACCCGGAGACTGGGAGGGCTCTCGCAGCATCCGATGGGAGATTGAGACTCAGGAGAGATCGGACGGGTAGGACTCGTCAGGCGGGGGGGAAAGATGTGAGGATAGAAGAGACAGGTGGACGGTGTTTGGCAGGCGGACGAGACCCATGGCGACTGAAGGCTAGGCCTCGTCGCCCGTCGGACAGAAAAATAGGTGGGTGGCCAAGACCAACACCGATGCTCTACGGGAGGCCAACTCATTGAGTCAAACGGGTCAGTCTCACCGACCGTAGGATGAAACGGTAAGTCGTCTGGCTGGGAGGCTTTTGCCGACGCCGGACGGGGGCACAATACCCACTGTGTCGGACGAGTAAGCGTCGCCAGCGTGGGACTTGAAAAGGTAAGGTTGTCTGGCCGGGAATGCGCTCACCGGAGTTCGATGGGAGATCAAGACTCACTGTGTCGAACAGGTAAAGACGGAAAGGTAAAGTTTGGTCGGGACGCTTAGCCGTCATCCAACTGACGGCACTGACGTAGGAGGAAAAAAGACGAGGTTGTCCGGCCTGGAGGTTCTCACGACATCCGATGGGAGATCAATACTCGCAAGTTGGATGGTTAAGCCTCGCCGGTGGCGGACTGAAAACTAAAATTGTTTGACCGACCGAGTATGTAGCGTTCGACGGGGTTTTTGATATTGTGGTGCGAGCAGACGGAAAAGGTAAGATTATCTGGCTGGGAGGCTCTTGCCGACGTCCGACGGGAGATCAAGACTCCGTTGGACGGGTAAGCCTTGCCGAGCGTAGGACTTGAAAAGGTAAGGTTGTCTGGCCGGGAGTGCTCTCGTCGGCGTCCGTTAGAAGATCGGGGCTCACTGAGTCGGACAAGTAAGACAGAAAGGTAAAGTTGTGTGGTCGGGAGGCTTCGCCTACATCCGTCTGGAGACGGACACTCGCAGCATGGATGGGTAAGTCTCACCAGCCGCAGGATGGAAAAAAGGTAAGTTTGTTTGGCTGGGAGGCTCTCACCGATGTCCGCCAGGAGCTCAATACTCACTGTGTCAGATGGGTAAGCCTTGCCCAGCGAGGGATTTGAAAAGGTAAGATTGTCTGGCCATGAATGCTCTCACCGGCGTCCGGCGGGAGATCAGGGCTCACTGTGGCGGACAGATAAAGATGGAAAAGGTCAAGTTGTGTGATCGGGAGGCTCTCGCCGGCATCCGACGGGATATTAAAATTTGCGGTCCGGATGGGTAAGTCTCGCCGGCCACGGGATGGAAAGGTGAGTTTGTCTAGCTGGGAGGCTCTTGCTAACGCCCGACGGGAGCACAATACCCACTTTGTCAGATGAGTAAGCGTCGCCAGCATGGGACTTGAAAAGGTAAGATTGTCTGGCCGTGAATGCGCTCACCGGCATCCGGTGGGAGATCAGGGCTCACTGTGTCGGACAGGTAAAGATAGAAAGGTAAAGTAGGTGGCTGGGAGGCACTCGCCGTCGTCTGACTGGAGATGGAAGCTCGCAGCCTGGTTGGGTGAGACTCTCCGGCCGCAGGATGGAAAAGGTAAGTTGTCCAGCTGGGAGGCTCTGCCAGTGTTCGACAAGCTGTGAAGATTCACGGTGTCAGATAGGTGAGCCTCGCCAAGCGTGGACTTGAAAAGGTAACTTTAAAAATGTCTGGAAGGCTCGTACTATTATTTTATTTTATTTTATTTTTTTATTTTTTTTAGATTGATCAAAATTAATTTTATATATTTTATCCATCCATTTAAAGGAACACTCCACTTTTTTTGGAAATAGGCTCATTCTCCAACTCCCCCAGAGGATGCTAAACTATGCTAAAAGTGCTCTCGCCAGATCCGGAGATCGGCTGAATGGATTCGAAAACGGTAAAACTCAACTTATTAACTCTGGGGGAGTTGGAGAATGAGCCTATTTCCAAAAAAAAAGTGGAGTGTTCCTTTAAGGAATGCTGTGTGTAAATTAAATACTGTACTTTAAAAACAAATCCGTAAAATTTACGGTAAAAACCGGCAGCTGTTGTTGCCGGAATTCTACCGTAAATAACATGGTAACAACATTTTAAGTTTAATGGTTTTAACTTAAATTTACAGTCAAATACCGTAATTTCATTAACTGATATAATGTTAATATACCAACCTATTGAAGTACTGAAGTCTGTTTTGTACCTTTGAAATGCGCTGATAACCACCAAATGCAGTGATGAGAGAGTCACATGATGCACCAAAGCCCATTACAGGCAGTTTTTATATAATAACATATGTAGATGGTGCACAGTGTCATTCACACAAGCATGAAACATCACCATGGTGAGACTCATTAAATTGAAATTTGCAATAAACATTCATTTAACAACATTAGATGCAACAAACAACCTTAATAAACATAACTGATAAGAAAAACTAAGAAACAGTTATTTCAAAGGAAAAAAAAACAAAAACAAACGCAAACAAATTTGAAATGCAACACAGGGAATTCTGGGAACATCAATTTACGTTTTTTCCCTGTAAATTTATATTCTTTTTCACTTCCAAAAATGGCATTTCACCGTAAAATTGTCTGAAATGTATATTACAGTTTGTTTACCATATATATTAGGGGAACTTACCGTTACCCAATTAACAATTTTTTTTAATTTATTTTTTTTAACACAGTGTGGTAAGAAATGCTGGTGAAAAATACGGAAAGTTTAAGTAATTCCTGTGTGTATTCTAGGCACTGCCATGGTTACATAACGACATTAAAGGAACACTCCACTTTTTTTGGAAATAGGCTCATTCTCCAACTCCCCCAGAGTTAATAAGTTGAGTTTTACTGCTTTTGAATCCATTCAGCCGATCTCCGGGTCTGGCGATAGCACTTTTAGTATAGCTTAGCATAGATCATTGAATCCGATTAGACCAGTAACATCGCGTTCAAAAATGACCAAAGAGTTTCGATATTTGTCCTATTTAAAACTCGACTCTTCTGTAGTTATATCGTGTACTAAGACTGGCGAAAAATGAAAAGTTGCAATTTTCTAGGCTGATATGATTAAGAACTATACTCTAATTCCGGCGTAATAATCAAGAAACTTTGCTGCCGTAACATGGCCGCGGCAGGCGCAGTGATATTACGCAGCGCCTGAAAGTAGTCCCCAGCTAGGTAACTAGTTATAATATAGCTGGGGACTATTTTCAGGCACTGCGTAATATCACTGCGCCTGCCACGGCCATGTTACGGCAGCAAAGTTCCTTGATTATTACACCGGAATGACAGTATAGTTCCTAGCTAAATCAGACTAGAAAATTGCAACTTTTCTTTTTCCGCCGGTCTTAGTACACGATATAACTACAGAAGAGTCGAGTTTTAAATAGGAAAACTATTGAAACTCTTTGATCGTTTTTGAACGCGATGCTACTGGTCTAATCGGATTCAATGATCTATGCTAAAAGTGTAGACCCGGAGATCAGCTGAATGGATTCAAAAACGGTAAAACTCAACTTGATAACTCTGGGGGAGCTGGAGAATGAGCCTATTTCCAAAAAAAGTGGAGTGTTCGTTTAAATCACTCAGAGCTGTAAACCTGTGCAGGTAGTTAGCTACGTGAGCACTTTTAATGAGTAAATTAAACCTTCTTTTTGATTAATATATATTTTTATAATATATATATATATATATATATATATATATATATATATATATATATATATATTTTTTTTTTTTTTTTTTTTTTTTTTTTTATTTATTAAAGACTATAATAACTACTAAAAATCTCAAATCAGTAGGCCTAATATAGTACAGTGATTCCTGTTTCTTTTTAAATGATTGAGCCATAAAAACAGTAATTTAATTTGTGTATATAGCCCATATATAAAAGTATAAATTCAAATGTTGCAGAGAAAATTAACATTTATTGCTTAAATACACACTAAAGCACATTAATAATAATATGTGCTGTATGTCAGATTTAATAACAGCTGTTTTAGTAAAAGAAAAAAAAAAAAAAAAAAAAAAGGCCTATATGCAATATATGTATAATTGGCTATATATTGTTTCAGGAAGGTTTTTATTCCCATTATCCAAACATAAAACCCCAGTTCACGCTGATGGACTATTTGGTATTACCGTATTATTTGTCACCGCAGTTGTTCTTTAAATTAAAACCATTTGCGGGTTTGTCCTATGTCTTACTGAACTACAGTGAATTATCATCATTTCCTAAGTTTGTGCTTATCCACCGATCCTAAAATAATGAATATAGGCTACATATAAAAATAGATTATAAAAAAAAACAGCTAAATCTCAAACAGTGGATCATTTTTATCAACATCTCCCAGCTAAAACTGCTCAATGTTTAAGTACAATGCTTCGTGTACAGTGAAAAGTGCAATAATATCTGACTTAATTTAATGTGCAACCCACCTGTTGAGATTGGGGACCACTATTTACATTCGTCACACAGAAACATAATTAATATTTCTCATAGGTGAGGCTATTTATAGCATAGGTAGGACTATATCATGGCCACGAATTAATAATTTATTCCCCAGATTGAATTCGTGAGCCGCTCATATTACACAGCTCTGTTCTGACCGAAGTAATCGGAGATGCCGCCACCAAGCGTTTGATAGGAACTTAATTTAACTAATTATTAAAAAAAGAAAAGAAAAGAAAAACACACATTTGCTAATTGATTCTAACTAAAATCACTGTTGTTAGCACTTAATATTTCTGTAGTACAGCCAAACAGCGTAGATCATTCATAAAAACGTATATAAAACAATGCTCATGCGCAAACGTCTACTACAATAATAAGCCCCACCTTAATGTGTCGCCCCGCCCCATCGTCCAGAGTGCACTCTGGGGCTACTCGCACACAGGGCTGCAGTTCCCTGTCGGTCGCGTTCACAGGCTTCTCCGCAAAGGAAACTACGCAGTGCGCGTCGGTGCCGGTGCTCCCGTCTATCTGGCGGCTGTGCTCGAGTATCTCACCGCTGAGATCCTGGAGCTGGCTGGAAACGCCGCGAGGGACAACAAGAAGACCCGCATCATCCCCCGTCACCTGCAGCTGGCGGTGCGCAACGACGAGGAGCTGAACAAACTCCTGGGCGGAGTGACCATCGCTCAGGGCGGCGTGCTGCCCAACATCCAGGCCGTGCTGCTGCCCAAGAAGACCGAGAAACCCGCCAAAGCCAAGTAAACCGAGTCCGGTCTGCTTCTCCAACACAAAGGCTCTTTTCAGAGCCACACACTTCATCTGATAGAGAGCGCTTTTCTATTAAATTATTTAATTTGCCACAACACAGCACACTTTTAAAGAATAAAGTGTTTGCAATCATATAAATACACGGCAGTATATTTATTATTTACTGTTATTGTGGATAATTAAATAAAATGAACAGCTGGAGATTATTTTGCACAACCGTTCAATCTAAAGAATAAATGTATATTTTATAACTAATAAATAAAAACAATGTTAGGATATATAGAATTCAGATCTTATTGACAAATGTTCAGAACTTTATGGAATTCAAGAATGCTCTTATAATTGTCTTTGTTGATGCTTCTAAAGCTTTTGATAGAGTTAATCATAGAAAGTTCAGTAAACTACGACAAAGCGGCCTACACATAATACCATATAATTGTGACAATTGTATTGCAGAGTATGCAGCTAAAGTGAGGTAACTGTGTCTCGGATTTATTTAAAGTAAGTAATGCAGTGCAGCAAGGAGGTCTACTCTCACCTGCGCTGTTTAATGTCTGTAAGAATTCATTTTCAGAATAATTAAGTGACTGTGAGACTGGATGAATGAATTGTAAAACCATAGTCAATCACTGAATGCTGTTTTTCTCCAAATAATGTTGCTTTTCAACAGCTGCTAAATATATGTTCTGATGATGGGATTAGATATGATGTGCAATAAAATACTAAAAAAGAGTGCTGCTGTGACATGCAGAGCCGAAGAACATAGAGACCTTAATATCCCAGATTTTTACTTCTGAGGGCAAGTATTACATGTGTGATAAAACAAAAATAAGTAAATAAATACAATGGGTCATGTAATTAACAATGTGATGATGATGATATGTAAAGGAAGTGTCATATTATACGCTATCTGTCACCTGTCAGGAAGTTTTTTTTGTTATTGTGTTGTTTTGTATTTTGTGTTTTGCTAACAGACCTTGATTCTGGAAATAAAGTTCAATGAATAAATAAATGGATGATGCTTAAAATACTAAACAGAACAAAGCGTTTGAAAAGAGAAGCTGCGCAGTCATGAACAGACGTCACACCCTCTTCACACATCAGCCAATCACAAGCCTCTGTACGTCTATGACATCATAATCTCGTAGCCCTATGAGGGTTTAAAAGCAGGCGCGGAACAGAAAGCGGTATATTCTCTTCTTACTCAGAACAGAGGAAGAGTTTAATCTTCGCGATGGCAAGAACCAAGCAGACGGCTCGTAAATCCACCGGCGGCAAAGCCCCGAGGAAGCAGCTCGCTACTAAAGCCGCCCGGAAGAGCGCCCCAGCCACCGGCGGCGTCAAGAAGCCCCACCGTTACAGGCCCGGGACCGTGGCTCTCCGAGAGATCCGCCGTTATCAGAAGTCCACCGAACTGCTGATCCGCAAACTGCCTTTCCAGCGCTTGGTGCGAGAAATCGCGCAGGATTTCAAGACGGACCTGCGCTTCCAGAGCTCCGCCGTCATGGCCCTGCAGGAGGCCAGCGAGGCTTATTTGGTCGGTCTGTTTGAGGACACCAACCTGTGCGCCATCCACGCCAAGAGAGTCACCATCATGCCCAAAGACATCCAGCTGGCGCGCCGCATCCGCGGAGAGCGCGCTTAAACCCGCCGCTGCAGCACCGCACCACAAAGGCTCTTTTAAGAGCCACCAACACCACACTGAACGAGACTGTTTCCACTACAATGATGAATATAACGAATATGAATAGATTTTTCTTTTGTCGTTCGATCATCCACTGGATACTTAAAAAAAATCTAAACATTAAATTAGTTACATATTAAAATGACCAGAGATGTAGCGCAGCTGTATTTTTCTTCTACAGCTCCCCCATACTGACCGAATTTCATGTGAAATGTGCAAAGCCTATGGACCGGTTATTGCTGACGGCATACGACATTCGGTAAGGGAAAATCATGATATTATCGTTATCAACACTGTCAAAAACAGTATTTGACACTAGTACATAATGAAATGAAATACGCAAACACGTATTTCTATGCTGCCATCCAGTATAGCAGGTAAATGTTCACAGATCATGTTATAAACATTCATAAGGGCACTAGACAAAGTTATCAGCTATATAGCAATGGTTATTAATAAAAACTATAACAGTAATACATTGTTGCATGAATAATAAACTGATGAAATTATCCACCCAAACTATAGTACAGTATAGGCCTGTTAATACATTTTGATGCAATATGGTATGATTTAAAAACGATCATCCCTCCAAAACAGAGAAAACATATTCCACAAACATCTACATGTCTGTGTCTTTTAAACTATTTATAGTGTATATAATGAGTTGTATTGGTTTGTCATTAAAGCACCCTGTTGCTCTCCGTTTACTTTGGTGCACATTTCCGCGGCTCTAGACCATCATGATGATGATATGAAAGTCAAAGAGTCCATCAAATACATAAATACACATACTATGCAGATATAATCTCATAAATCGTCTTTGTCAAATTTATATGCTAAAATATTAAATTCAATGTGAAACACAAGGCAGATATGCTCGGGGGGAGGGGCTGTGCACCATGTGATGCGGAGCTGGTTTCAGTTAGGTCCTGTAATGAAGTATAAAATGCCTTTTTGAAGCAATTTCATTACATTTGTTTTTGTCGCTTGACCGAGATAGAAAACATCCGAATCATGTCTGGAAGAGGCAAAGGCGGTAAAGGACTCGGGAAAGGAGGCGCTAAGCGTCACCGGAAAGTGCTGCGCGATAACATCCAGGGAATCACCAAACCCGCTATTCGTCGTCTGGCGCGCCGCGGCGGCGTCAAGCGCATCTCCGGTCTGATCTACGAGGAGACCCGCGGGGTGTTGAAGGTGTTCCTGGAGAACGTGATCCGCGACGCCGTCACCTACACCGAGCACGCCAAGAGAAAGACCGTCACCGCCATGGACGTCGTGTACGCGCTCAAACGACAGGGACGCACCTTGTACGGCTTCGGAGGATAAACGCCTTCAACCAGAACAAACCCAACGGCTCTTTTAAGAGCCTCCCACACCGACACAGAAAGAGTTAATGTTTTGTCACAAATGAGAATTTAAAAAATACTTGCTACTAAATCTACTTATGTGTATTTTGTAAAATTGGTTTAGTGTTTCATATATTGAGAACAAAAATCTCATGTCCTTAAGCCGAGTACTGTTTCAGAATTGAAGTTGTAATATTTATTTCTCAGGAAACGCGAACAATAAATTCGTGTTTTTGTCTTACAGGACATTTTCATTTAACTTCTTCGAAGTTATTTACAAAATTAAAAGAAAATAATCAGATGGCAGGTACTGAAGTTACAGCTGAAGATAAAATGTTTAAAATAAACGTTACTGCTCTCTTCTCCAAATTCTCTCGATGGGTCTTGTAAGGCTTTATAAAAATACACTGTTTGATATTTGAGGCCCAGTTGTTTTTTGTATGGAATATGACTAACAAAAAGAGCGGGAATTAAAAAAATAGAAGCTTAGTGATGTCAGTCAAACATAGAGCAGTGGGCGGGGCTATCATTTCACCGCCTGTGATTGGCCCTCGTTCCGCTCGTGGTACTTCCAGTTGTCCAATCACAGTCGAGTTTATGGGTGTGGTCTGTGGAAACACGCAATCAGAAGCTTCCACATCTCTGTGTAAATTAGCATAGGTTAGTGAATAAACGGCTCTGTGCGGCTCTTTCTCATCATTGTCTCGTCAGCATCATCATGCCTGAACCAGCGAAGTCCGCGCCAAAGAAGGGCTCCAAGAAGGCCGTCACAAAGACCGCGGGGAAGGGAGGAAAGAAGCGCAGAAAGACCAGGAAGGAGAGCTACGCTATCTACATCTACAAGGTGATGAAGCAGGTTCATCCCGACACCGGGATCTCTTCCAAGGCGATGGGGATCATGAACTCTTTCGTCAACGACATCTTCGAGCGCATCGCCGGTGAAGCGTCTCGTCTCGCTCACTACAACAAGCGCTCCACCATCACTTCCAGAGAGATCCAGACCGCCGTGCGTCTGCTGCTGCCCGGGGAGCTGGCCAAACACGCCGTGTCTGAGGGCACCAAGGCCGTCACCAAGTACACCAGCTCCAAGTAGAGCAGCCCGAGGCTGTTAAACACCCCCCAAAGGCTCTTTTAAGAGCCACCCATCTACTCGTTAAAAGAGCTTCCGATGTCGTAACTACTGTAGTGTAACACTAGGTCAGATAAGAGCTAAACATTTTGTTAGTTGTAACTTAAGCAGCCATATTATAAATGTAGTTCCCTCCTTGAACTTTTGAAGATATTTTGATAAGCCAAAAAGAACTTTGCACACAACAGAAAATCCACTTTATTTTTATTTTTTTTTCTAATAGTTCAAATCGAAATGGAGTATAATTCGCAATGATGTTTTCTGTAGGGTGCATCAGCAATCAAACTGCCTCATGATACAACACATCTAATTGTTCCAAAACATGTTTGCATGCATCTCTCTATACATCACATCACCGTAATCAAACAAGGGCAAAACAGTAATTTCAACAAGATATTTCTTGGTTGATGTGGTAAATCGATCTATTTCAATAATTAAAAAAAAAAAAAAAAAAAAAAAAAAAAAGTCTAGATTTAACTTTGTTAAATGACTAGTTACGTGGGTAGTAAAAAGGATGGGGTTATGTTTGCCTTGTGTTTTTTTTTTCTCTCTCTCTCTCTATTCAAATTAGCTTTATTGGCATGACTGTGTAACATCACAATGTTGCCAAAGCAATACATATTGTACAGATAAATACAATCTAGGGGAAACACATATACATGTGCATATTATACATGTAGGTAAAAAATAAACGATAAAATGAATACAGAGAGCAGTTATAAATGGAAAGGAGGGATCAGCGTTTGTCCCTCATTTGATGGCAGGAGGACACATACTGCGCTGCCAGGTGGATACGCTTTTCCTTTTCTCCCAGAATATAACAGAGTTTGTCTAAGCTGCTTGTATGCTTAAATTCAGGTGAAACTAGAGCTATTTGTCTGAAATAGGCATCTCTGATGTGTTTATATTTGCTCCTTATATATGTTTATATATGTCCTCTACGAGTCCCTCAGTGCAGTGAGAACACAGTCGCAGCTCTCTGGCTCTCCAGCTCTGCTTGTGTCGGCCGTCTCCACACACAGACTGTGTTCACTCAGACGATACTTTGTTAGCAGCTTTCTCTGACCATAGTCTTTAATACTGCTCCGGTATGGCGCTAATTTATAATCAGATTTTATACTGTGGAAGTAAGTTAATTTCTTTACTTGAGTTACTTTTTGCTAGCCTGACTACATCAGACTCCGTACTTCCGCTCAATTTCATTTCGCTTCTGTACTCAGTCTGATATAGCAGACCATCTCTCAGTTTATCTCCAGCTCCGCAGCAGCTGGGCCTATCAACGAACAGAGGGCGGGCTGAGAGCCGTGACGTAGATGCTAAGTGCCGAATTTAAGATTGTAGTTTAGGTACGACAGCAGACATGGAGACACAGGATTCTGTTCGCTCTCTTGTGGAGAATATTACTGGCATTTGCCAACTGAAGCCCGAGCAAGAGGAGTGTTTGGTTCACATTTTGAATGGAGGTGATGCTGTGGCCCTACTCCCGACAGGTTTTGGGAAAAGTTTAATTTACCAACTGTTACCGATCGTCAGCGAGAAACTGAGGAGGCCAAAGTCCGGCAAGGCGATAATTGTGATTGTGTGTGTGTGATGTGATTACTTCACATAATCTGCAAAAGTCGTTCACAGCCATCTTCACTCTGGTATTTCACTCGATGGTTTTGTTTTCGCCGCATAACAGTGTTTACAGCGGAAGTTCAAGGCGGCTGAGCCGGCAAATAACATACGTCATAACCAACCGTTATGTGATTGGCTTACGGGTACACCAATGATTTTAAACTTCAGACAAGCGCCCCCCTGCCCACGAGAAAGAAAACGCTTGTCAGTTTTGCCCTTCCAGACTCTGTCTACGAAGCAAAGCGAAGTAGCAGAGTTTGGTATTATCAGGCTAACTTTTTGCTGCCAATCATGAATGTATTCTTCCTGGGTTATTTTTTCAGTTTCTTTAATTTTTGAATACTTTAACTGAATTGTTGAATTGAGTTGATGTTTTTCTACTAAATAGTGTAAGGGGTCACTCTCTGGGTGTTTCTGCCGATAAGTGAGAGCACTGTGGTGGTAGCTGTCTGTCGGCGCGTCTGAGAGATGGAACCAGAACTTCGCTGCTCTCTTCTGGATCTCAGAGAGCAGAGGGAATCTGCCCAGTTCTGCCCTGCAGCCGAGATTTGGGGCGTTTCTGTGAATTCCCAGGATGTTTTTGCAGAATTCAAGGTGGAAAAAGTCAACAGGGATTTTGTCCCATGATTCATGGTTTAGTTTAAATTTGGGGCCCCAGATTTCACAGCCATAGAGAAGAATGGGTTTGATGATGCTATTGAAGATTTTCAGCCACAGTTTAATGGGTGGGTTGAATTTGAACAGGGGTCGTCTTATACTGTAAAAAGCCCTGTGTGCCTTATCCGTCAGATCTTTGATTGCAGTATTGAGCTGTCCAGAGGCTGAGATCGTCAGACCCAAATAATTATAACAGGTGACATGATTAAGAATTGTTCCTCCAATTGTGAACTCATATTTTTTGTCAGCAAGACGAGGCTTCTTCTGAAAGATCATGATTTTAGACTTCTCCATGTTTATCGGTAAGGTCCAATCGTTACTGTACTTCTCCAGAATGGAGAGGCTTTGGTGCAGCCCCTCTTCATGAGGAGATAAGAGCAGGAGATCGTCTGCATACAGGAGGCATTTAATATCTTTGCCCTCGAGGGTCAGACCAGGACCAGAGGACTTATCAAGTGCTGATGCCAGTTCATTAATATAGATATTAAATAGAGTCGGGCTGAGGCTGCAGCCTTGACGGACTCCTTTCGTTTGACTGAAATAATCCATTCGTTTGTCATTGATTTTGACACAGCATTTGTTCCCGTTGTATATGTCCTTTATGGTGTCATACACTATTAGACATTTCAAAGGGTTTTTACAGTAACTTACTGGCAACACTGTTGCCAGTAGGTTACTGTAATTAAGATTTACAGTAGCAAACTGTATTTTATTTACAGTTGCAAATTGTACTGTTTTACAGTAAATTACGGGGGGGGGGAATCACATTCATCTGTATACTACTGTAATTCATTCATTTTAATATAGGTTTCATTAGATTTGATAAATTGTTATATAGAATTCATTTTAGTTTTTACTTTACATAGGTACTACTGGCAGATGTTCTCCGGAGCTCTTCCACTCATCCCCGGGAAAAACACACGGCTCGATATAAAACAATATAGAACCCATTATCTAAAGTGGATGCAGACAGTAAACTGATGCCCCGGTATATTTCTGATGTACAGATGTACTCCATGCGCTCACGTTGTTTCTGACACAAAGTACAAACAGATTTTCCAATCATTACAAGCGATGTAACACACCCAGTGTAAGGTAGTCAGTCCCAAGCTACTGCGGCGTTGTAGCAAGCAGTGACAGAGATAGAATAGTTATGGGAGGTTTTAATGAGATTAATGCAAATGATATGCAAGAACTATATAAATGCTTGTTAGACTATTTGTCAGGACCGACATTTCGTGTTGAAGACTACTCGCTGTTATTTTTGTTATTTGCTCATGAGTTATTTGTTTTTAATAAACCGAAACCAATGCTTTGGTGATTCGGTAACTTTTTAAACAAGTCTCTGAGTGATTAATAATTAGTTATCTGAACCTGAATACAACCTCGTCGAGCCTATCATAGACTTCAATATCTCTTTGAAAAAGAACTTTATAACTTTTAAACAAGTATTAAAATGAGTTCAATGTAGTTGTAGGAGTGTTAAATAAAAAAAAAAAAAAGAAAGATGATTATCTTCATTCAGTTGTTCCCTTTCTATTGGTTTGGTAACAAAAGCTCTTAATTCCAAAGATAACAAGTTAATCAGTGTATTCAGTAGGCTGCGTTAGTGGCATAAGGTATCGTAAGTAAACAACAATGTGACGACAAAACAATGCATGTACTTGTAAGTACTTTTAAAAACACATACTTCCATACTTTTACTTAAATAAAAATCTGTCTTTACAACTTTGACTTGCAGTGGAGTAGTATTTGACCAGTAGTATCTGTACTTTCACTCAAGGAAGGAAGTTGTGTACTTTGTCCGCCTCTGATCAACAAACACTACCACAGTTGGGTGATCAGCTCAAGACAAAATAATCATTTTCATAATCATGGCTTTTCAAAGATCATTAACCTCATTACAATGAAACCAAGTGGTTCAGAAATAAATTCACAACTTCATTTTGCAAATAAGAGAATGTTAACACTTGTCATGACTTTTTCTTCTATTTTCATACGAACCAATCAGAGCCATCCAATGGCTCTGGAACCAATCAGGTTTAGTCTGTGTTGTTTGAACAAGTAAACGCAAGCCTTTTGTTTTAAATCAATTCCAAAACCCACTTTCAGTTTCTAAGTGTTTTAACAGGCAATGCATTAACTGTTACAAGTTAGACAAAATAAGAGCAGTCAAATCTTAAAATGACTAGCCTAAATGATATTACCAACTAGACTGTGTGTAATGGACTACAATTTGTATAATCTACCCCGCTTGGATTAGGACAAAATATAGTCTCATCTTTTACAGATCATTTAAAGACAGTTGAGGGGATTCATTTGCAGCACCTGATATGAAATGACACATTTTCTACAATAAATTGTTTTAATAAACTTTAATGAATTCTTAAGCTTAAAACATTTAAACAGGGGAAAAGAAAGACCGGTTGAATATTTGTCAAAATGCTTCAGTAATAAAACATAAGCAGACAAGGACACAAACCTTGTGCGCACTCGTTAAAACCAACCTCACCTTTACAATGACACCTGTGGAACCTAAGCCAAAAATCCCAGTGAGATACAAGTTCACTTTTTTTTTTTTTTTAAAAAAAAGAGAAGTGGATACATTTTCTAAAACCAAAGTTGAACCGGTGACATGTCCTCAGTTCTCAGCATGTTGCCTTCATTCAATAGAAACATCCCATTTCTGTACAAGCGGACACTATAGTCGTGTTACAATAAGTGCATTTATGTAAAAGCCACAAGCAGATCAAATGTCACTCAAAATTGTGCAAAGCAAACGTTTCTATAAAACACCCAGCACTACAACCAAATAAAGCCTTTAGTGCACAACCGGGAAGGCAGTTTCATATTAAACAGATGCAGGAAACAAGCGGAGAATGAGGAAACTAGCAAAAAAAAAAAAAAAAAAAAAACCCACCACCCACGTACACACAAAATGAAACAAATGAAGTTACAAATTGACATTACTTTACATTGATGCTTTTTTTTTTAAACTAACATTAAAAATGAATATTTTAGTCACATAAAGCCATCTTAAATCTCAGTATTTTATGAACCAGTTTATGAAGGTAGGATGCAGTACAGGAGCACGACACTCAGAAGAGGAAAACTGAGAGCCAGGGATGGGTTTGTTGCAGCTGATGTCAGCTTTGTAAGATTAGTAGTTTTGATAACCGATGTTGGTGTCATAAGGCCAGTAGTTGGGTTTCCTACAAACCCGGTAGTTTTGGTACCTGATGTTGGCTTTATGAGGCCAGTAGTTTTGGGACCCGCTACCTGTGACATCACAATCCTGCCGTGGATGGGCTGAACAGCCCTGAATGTGTTGGTCATCAGGGGAGAGTCGGTGGTCTGGTTGATGTAGACAGTCGTAGTGAAGAGGTCAATCTATTTGGAGAAATCAAAATAATCTGAACCAAAAGACACTTTGATCCTTTCCTCCAAATGGATAGAGAAACAAGATAAATAAAAAGAAACCCCACTTGGGAACCATTTACATCAGTTCTCATTCAAGATTGTGTTCAAATGGCTTACAAATCAGCATAAGTCTGTTAATTGTGAATTGCATTTTTACCAAAAAAAAAAATAAAAAAATAAAAAAGTCTAGCTGCATTTCAAACAATATTCACTTGGTTAAATGATATCGAAAACCTGGTTATTGTGCACTTAATCGGTTTTATAGAAATCTTAAGCATGACTGATGTCACATTAGGTTTTAGCCTATTAAACAATGCAATTTGTGTAACCAACCCAGCTACAGAAATCTTGATTTTAGGCCTAAATGTGTGTAGAGAGTCTAGACTTACCAAATCTTGGCTGACTTTAACAGGGTCTTTAAAGATGGTCCAAATCACACCTTCGTCACAGTTTGGTGTAGTCAAAGAGCCAAGATAACGGTAATACTGAGTCCTGTCCACTCCAGGAAGCAGATCATCCATGGTGAGCTTGTCAGAAACGTGCGTTTTATCACCTGAAATAATTAAAACATGAACTTCTGTACATTGCCAGCATACAGAACCACTTCTTTCCTAATACTGTAGGAAAGGGTCCAAACCTGCACTCGCAATTTGTGGTAGATAAGACGTTAAGGTCTTCCAGCTCTCTGGTTTCCCGGTGTCATTAGAGGCCTGTGGGAGATTACAGTTAAAACGATCAATTGAACAGTTTCTCCAAATATCAGAGATGAAAAGGTGACATACCTCAATGAAGATCCCAAGAACTGAAATTACTGAGTCACTGCCGTTACCTTCAGCCTTATTCACGATATGCAACTGAGACACACAAAACCCTTTTAGAAGTCCAGTATAAAACAAAAGCTTTCAGTTGTAGTTACATTGTTTTCAAACCTCCATGGAGTATCGTTTGCCATTCACACCATGTTCAGATCCAGGTGTGGCGCTGCCATTCCCCCAGTGAAGATGAAACTGTGTGCTGGTGAACAAGCCTGGCAGATCACCTCCTTCCACATACATTTTCTTGTGACCAAGTGTAACTTCAACTGAAGAGTGGAACCACAACACATTAAACAGATTCTGTTCCCAGTCAGTAATTCCTACACAAAAGCTGAAACAGAAACATTACACTACTCACTTGTCCTGCCAGTGTTTTTAATCTCAGTTAAGGTTGCGCGGTCATTGTAGCCAGTGAAAGTGAAAGCGGTCAGATTAGTATTAGCCTGCACATTGGCAGTTACGATGTCTATTGGAGACTGTTGAGTGCCATCACAGTCTTTTTCTGCGATTATGGGCCAAACGGCGTCACCTGAGATGCAGGGGGAAAAACACCTTAAAACATCCCCACCTGGTAATTAACATCAAATCATGTATAATCCCTGATTTCCAAACAGCTGAGCAGCACACATTTTTTTTAATTTTCAAATAGAAAGTTTGCAACAACAAAAAAAAGGGAGATAAAAATACTTACTACATGAAGGCCTATGATAGCACCAAGCTAAGAAGCAGCACATGAAAAGGGAGAGTAATGTTTGAAACGTCACAATACACAAGGCAATATTAGTCATGGAAATTACTAAAGTAATCAAATGACAAACAAACACTTACACACAGGTGTTGTTGTACTGCACACCTCGTGCAACAGACAAGCAGCAAGGCAGGCTATGAAAGCGTTCATCTGGAAGAAAGAAAAAAAAAAAAAAAAAAAAAAAAAAAAAAAAAAAAAAAAAAGGTCCAGTAGTGTAATTATCTAACAGATCCATTCAAAATATTTAAGAACACATAGCTCCTTCCAAGAATAAAATAACACTTAAATATAATGCATTAAAAGTAGATAGTCATTTTTATACACATTTTTGTGATTCACTTCTCAGGTTTTAGTGCAAAGACAAGTTGCTATCTTACCATTTTGGACAACTAAATGCTTAAACTCCTTCAGTCCTTAACTACTACACTTAACTTTGTCTCTTTTTTTTTTCTTTTTTTCTTTCTTAATTGCAAGCCAAACTTAGCTCCTGTATTAAATCTGCAAAACCCTGTTTAAAAACCACTGTGTATGAAGGCTTTATACTCAAAGGGTCTCAGCGTCCTGAAATGTGCAAAGACGTGATTAACCAGGTATCAGAATGAGCTCATTGAGACAGGTGGCACCTGAAGTGTGTTAAGTGATTAGGCCAATTTGGTTCAGGTGTTTGATGAAAATTTAGGTTGACAGCAATCAAACTCCATCCCCAATCAGGGCTGAGTTTCTCGATAACGATTGATCTTAGCGCTTAAGAGCGTTTTCTATGAGTCATTTTACGAATGTTCGTTATTGTTTCACGTGCGTTTCCCAAAAATGCACTTAACAGAATCACACGTAGCCGTGCTTTAAGTGCTACTTAGGAGTCGCTATCCGTTGGTCAAGTGCTGAAATGTCAATTTATAGAATGGCATGTATTTGTAGTACACGCTCGTTTATTGAAATTTTAACCTAATGCTGCATTCCAGACAGCTCGGATAATATAATATAATATAATATACATTTAGTCATTTAGCAGGCGCTTTTATCCAAAACGACTTACAAGTGAGGACAATATAGAAGCAATCAAAACCAACAAAAGAGCAACAACATGCAAGTGCTATGACAAGTCTCGTTTAGCCTAACACAGCACACGTAGCAATGTTTTATTTATTTTTATTTTTTAAAGAAAAGGAGTAGATAGAATATAGAAAAAAAGTAGCCTAGTGTTTTTTTTTTTATTTGTTTTTTATTTATTTATAAGAAACAAGCAGATAGAATAGAAAAAAGAAAGAAAGCTAGTGTTAGTTTTTCAAGAAAAGCTAGCAGAATAAATATGCAATTGATAGAGGGTCAAGTGTCTGTGTGTGTGTGTTGTTTTTTTTTATATATATAAAAAGAAGACATAGGTAAAATAGAATATTTAAAAAAAAAAATATATATATATATATATATATATATATATATATATATATATAATATATATATATATATTATATTTGTACATTAATATTATTCTATATAGTATATAATATCTGTAGAGACATTATTTCTGGGTCCAATACATGGCTGATTTCTTTTTCAATGTTTTGAAGGGGGGGGGGGGGGGGGGGGGGGGGGTATATATATGGCACAAAGGAAGACAGGCTGAGATGCTGATATTATTCCTTTTTGTATTTTCAGCCACAGGTGGTATTGATCACTTTTGACTAATTCTATCGCCAGTTCAGATTTAATCCAGATGATCATCCCTCCCGAGTCTCTCCCCTGTGTGACTGATGTGAGTTTGACCGATGGTAATATTATCTCTCTGTATCCCGAGGGACAGCCAGTGAACACATCTCCTCTACACCAGGTTTCCTGTAAGATGATGACATCTATGTCTTCAAGTTCTTTCATAAAGTCAGAATGTCTACTTTTTAGGCCAAAGACTGAGGAGTCTCTCTCTCTCTCTCAGTGCAGTGAGAACACAGTCGCAGCTCTCTGGCTCTCCAGCTCTGCTTGTGTCGGCCCGTCTCCACACACACACACACACACTCTCTCTCTCTCTCTCTCTCTCTCTCTCTCTCTCTCTCTCTCTCTCTCTCTCTCTCTCTCTCTCTCTCTCTCTCTCTCTCTCTCTCTCTCTCTCTCTCTCTCTCTCTCTCTCTCTCTCTCTCTCTCTGTCTGTGCAGTGAGAACACAGTCGCAGCTCTCTGGCTCTCCAGCTCTGCTTGTGTCGGCCGTCTCCACACACACACTCTCACTCAATTCAATTCAATTCAGAAAGCTTTATTGGCATGACAAAAACATACATTTTGTATTGCCAAAGCATTAGAACAACATAGAAAATGATTTAGAATATCTGAACATTTAGTAAAACTCACTCTCTCTCTCTCTCAAATCAAATTCAAATTCAAATTCAATTCAGCTTTATTAGCATGACTGTGTAGCACAATGTTGCCAAAGCATTAACACATATATATATATATATATATATATATATATATATATATATATATATATATATATATATAAAACAACAACATAAATAATAATAAATAAAATTAGTAAGTCAGTTAATCATGTTTAACATCTAACATTGTGAATGGTTAATACATATTTAGCAGCGAGTCCAGCTGTGTTATCATCTTCTCCAAGTAAGAAGGGCATTTTCTCAATATCACTAAGTTCAGTAAATGATGGAATCAATGCTTCAAATCTGGGGAGAAATGTTTCCCTCTTATTGTGATATTTAGGACACATCAGTAGAAAGTGTTTCTCGTCCTCTATCTGCTGTAGATCACAGTATCTACAGATCCTCTGCTCTCGCTCCGTCCATGTTTGTCTGTGTCTTCTCTCTCTGTTTCTAAATCATGGTTACTTAATCTGTATTTGGAGAGGATTTGTCTTTCTTTGAATGGTTTGATCAATAAAACATTGGCAAATTTAGTGGTTCTGTTTAGGGTTGAGTAGCATTGGAGTTTATTTTGAAGGTCAAAGTGTATTTTTAGTGCTTCATCATGAGTATCTTTCAGATTTTTGTCAATTTCTTTAATAATGTCTTTGGGGTTGTAGCTGTAGTCGGTGAGGAGCTGGGTTTTATGGACGAGCTGAAGAGCGAGCGTGTTCAGAGGATGAGGTTCTGCTGAGGTTTCATTGGTGAGGAGGGCTTTATATTGGACTGAATCAGGATCAGATTGATGGAGGTGATGCCAGAACTGAACACATCTCTTCTGGATCTCAATCTTCAATGGGTATAAGCCTAATTCAGCTCTGCAGGCATCATTGGACGTACCTCTCTGGACCCCTAAAATGTTTTTGATAATTTCTAGTTGTAGTTTTTCTATTGATGTTTTATCCCAATTTTTAAAGTTTATTATTGGTCCCCAAATTTCACTCCCATACAGTAGAATTTGTTTAATGATTGCGTGATATAATTTGATCCATGTTTTAATTGGTAATTTTAATTGGCCAAACCGTGATTTGATGGCATAAAATGCCCTCCGGGCCTTTTCATTCAAGGCCTTCACAGCCGGACCGAAGCCCCCTGATGCAGAGATCTCGATGCCCAGGTAAGTGTAGCTGGTGCTGTGCTCGAGGACTTCTCCTCGGTATCTGAACTGGTATCTGCTTCCCTGAGACCTGGCCTTCTTCTGGAACACCATGACTCTGGTTTTGTCCAGGTTGACCGTCAGTGCCCGTTCCTCACAGTACTGTTCCAGCAGGGCCAGGCTGTGCTGGAGACCCTCGGCTGTGGGGGACAGCAGAACCAGGTCGTCCGCATACAGCAGGCATTTGACTTCAGAGTCGTGCAGAGCGAGGCCCGGGATGCTGCCGGAGCGGTCCAGGGCTTCTGCCAGCTCGTTGATGTAGATGTTAAACAGGGTTGGGCTCAGACTGCATCCCTGCCTCACTCCACGACCCTGCTGGAAGAACGCACTTCTGAGATTCCCAATGTTGACCGCACATTTACTGTTTTTATACATGGATTGTATAACATCAAATGTTTTTCCCCCAATGCCAATTTGTAATAATTTGTATAGTAAACCATCATGCCAAATGGAGTCGAAAGCTTTTTTAAAATCAACAAAACATGTAAATATTTTTCTTTGTTTGCCCTTTAGATTTGTGTTAATTAGAGTATGGAGAGAATAGATGTGGTCGGATGTACGTTGTTTTGGTAAAAAGCCAATTTGTGATTTATTTAGGATGCTACGTCTTGTGAGGAATGTCACTATGCGGTTGTTTATTATATTGCAGAAAAGCTTTGCTAGGTTACTGCCCACACAAATACCACGGTAATTACTGGTATCGAATTTATCTCCTTTTTTATATACAGGAGTGATCAGTCCTTCAGACCAGGTCTCAGGGAGGTCACCAGAGGATAAGATCAGATTGAATAATTTTGCCAGAGCTTGAATGATGCGAGGGCTGCTGAGTTTGAGCATCTTATTACTGATGTTGTCTTGTCCACATGCCTTCTTTAATTTGAGATTTTTAATGTGCTCTGTTATTTCTGATGGTGTTATAATCATGTCCAATGGGTTTTGGTAATTTTTGATTGTTTTCTTTAAATCTTCTAGTTTTCTCTTTGTTTTAGTTTGGGGCTGGTTGAGGTCTGGTTCAAGTGTTTGGTAAAGAGTTTTAAAGTAAGAGCTCCAGACTGTGCCACACTGGAGTATTGTGTTTGATTTGGGGCTTTCAAATTTTTTAAAGAGATTCCAGAAATTGTTTTGGTCTATTGATTCATTGATTTCATCAATTTTAGCTTCATAATATTGATCTCTTTTGTTGCAAATGAGCTTTTTATAATTGTTCAAGCAGTTGGAGTAGGCGAGCCGTAGCGTCTGATTGGCCGGTTCTTTATGCTTTTTGCTAGCAAGTCGTCGAAGGTCTTTTCTGAGACAACTGCATTCATTATCAAACCACATATTCTTTCTCTCTCTCTCTCTCTCTCTCTCTCTCTCTCGTGTGTGCATGCGTGGGCGTTTGTGGAGTGAGTGTGTGGAGGACGTGTGGTGAGTCTTGAGCGTCTTTGATTGTTAGTGTGGTTTTTGTGGTTGATGAGCTACAAAGAAGTGTTTTTAAACCTTCTTTTTCTTACTTTTCGTTAATCTTGGGGAGAGAGTGCTCCGGGCCATGTGCTCACTGTTGAAGCATGACGGCCCCGGATTCGCGGGTGTTAAATACACTCACGCGGCGTCATGCAGTGAAGGTGGCGTCCGCAGTGAGTGTAGAGGACTGTTGTATTGCTATAGGGGAAGCTGTTGGTCATGAAAGTATTCTGTCAGCTTCAAAAATGAATAATGCCGCGGTGATCTTTTTAAATACTGTAGAGAAAGCTAATGAGCTGGTTGAGTGAGGAATTGTTGTTGATGGGTTGTTTACACCTGTTCTCCCTCTTTCAATGCCGTCTAAAAAGGTGACACTGTCTAATGTTCCTCCGTTCATTAGTGATGAGTTGTTGTCACAGTCTCTTTCCCGGTATGGCAAGTTGGTTTCTCCGATTAAAAAAATCCCCATTGGAAGTACATCACCATTGTTAAAGCATGTTTTTTCATTTAGACGTTTTGCTTACATGATTGTAAAGGATGACGCAGAGTTGGACTTAACGTTTAAATATCGGATTGACGATTATGATTATGTTGTCTATGCGGCAACGGGGAAAATGAAGTGTTTTTGTTGCAATAAAGTGGGACATTTAATTTGAGATTGTCCTGAAAAAAAGGAAACTTTAATAGTTACACAAAACACAAATGATTCAGTTGGTCTGCCCGAGGCAGTGCGGCCCGTGGTAGATCAAGCCGAGTCAGAGGCGATCGTGGCAGAAGCAGTCGCGGCGGAGCCACAAGCAGTTCAGTTAGAGATGATTGTGGAGAAGCAATCTGTTAATAAAGAAGCAAATAATGCTGAGGCCACTAGGTCTGGTGAAGACAAGACTGTCATGAGAGGTCTGATAGTCTCTAATCCGGACAATACTGAGGGAGATGAGCAGCCTGTAGTGGATATGGTGTGTGAGAATGTTGGCATCGATACAGAGGCAGAGAGTACACTGTTCAAAGTACCTCGTAAACGGAAGAACAGTGTTAATGCTTGCGATTCGAAATTTGTAAAGAAAATGGACTCTGTTGAGTGTGAAGGGCAGAGTGATATAGAAAGTGACAGTGAATCCGACTCTAGCGTCTCTCTTTCGCAGTGTGAAGGGGTGAGTGGCAGTTGTGATTTGGAAGATATTAAATTGTTTCTCAAAGCAACTAAGAACAGAAGAGGGGTACAGGTGAATGAATATTTTCCTGACCTTAAACAATTTGTTGAAAAAACACGGTGTTTGATGACTGAAGGGTTGTTTACTAATAAGGAAGTCTACCGGTTGAAAAAACTAGTGAGAAAACTTAATACTGAAACGAGTGATGATGCTGGAAAAAGTTAATTCAATGAAGCTTAGAGCTTTGTTCTTTTTGTTTCCTTTCCTATTCTTTATGGGTGAAGTCAGCATTGCATCAGTAAATATAAATGGTGCAAGAGACATGAGAAAAAGGGCAATATTATATGAGGTGTTTAAGCAAAAAAAGTTAGATATTATTTTCCTTCAGGAAACTCATAGTGATTTAAAGAATGCTGTTGAGTGGACAAGGGAATGGGATGGCATCTCTGTGCTAAGCCATAATACTGCTGTAAGTGGAGGAGTTGCTGTTTTATTTTCCAAAAGTTTTAGACCAGTTTCTTATGATGTTGATGAAATTATAAAAGGTAGACTTTTGAAGGTTAGAGCTTTTTTTGAAAATCAATTCTTTGTTTTTATTTGTGTTTATGCTCCTACTTCAGGAGTTGAAAGAATGTTGTTTTTGAACAACCTCAATTTAATTCTGCAAAATTGTAATAGTGAAGACTTTTTATTTCTAGGAGGGGATTTTAATTGTACTGAAAAAAATCTCGATAGAAATCATATGGAGCCTCATGAACCCTTGTAGTGTATTCCGCCTCTCTCTGAAGAATTACGCACAGTCTTGGAGTTTGGTGCCAGAAGAAAATACTTTATTTTCTATACAGCGAGAATAAAGCCGAGATCATTTCTGCAGAAAAGTCTCTCGAATGTCTCTGGGCTCTGGTATATATACAAGATTTTAAGGCGGGAATTCTATACATTAGAAGCCCCTCTCATGCATACCATTCTACATTTCGCTTGCGTATGCAATCCTATCTCTTCTTTGGGAGCTGAGACTTCCTAGACTTGTTATGGTAAAGGAAAAAGCTCCCCTATATTTTTCCAGATGTTTCCTGTTTGTACATTTTAGCCACGTAGGCACTTTTAACACAGAGGCCTTTAGAATATAATGGAGGATAAAAATGATATATAAATGATATATAAATGGCAAGATTCACCTTGATTATACTTGATTAATTCAGATCTTTAACAATAAAAATCTTCTTCATTCCTCCCTTTGAGACTTTATTAAGTCTCACAATTGCTTACGACTACCCAGAGTGCTACTTCATAATTCAGTCCCTTCAGTTAACACTATCTAGTGACTAAATAAGTCACACAGTCTTATCATCAATGACTAGATGATGCAGCAGCACTCTGGAGGAAAATCAGAACCAAACGTCTCTCTCTTTAATTGACTAAGAGAGAGTAAAAGATTCTGTCTCCTTTCCCTCTTTATCATATAGAAAACAATGTTATAAGCATGAGCGTGCATTTGGTTCAGCGCTTGCCTGTGGTTGTCACAGTTATGCATATTAAAACATAAAAATACATTCAAAATATAATACATTGAATATTCCAAGAAATAATAGTTCGGATCCGTTGATCTTCAGCCCAGATACCTTTCGTATCGTAGAGGGCCATCCATGGGCATAAGTCGTGCTAGTTCTTACACCCCGGATTTGGCTTTTCTTTACACCTCTTCTTCATAGTCATCAGAGTCGCTGGAACTGTCCTCCAAAGTTTGTTCATTTGAGGTCAGCTTGTTTAGCAATCCTTCATAATACTCATCCAAGTTCCTTTCTGTGATTATTCGTTGATCACTTGGGACTTTTATCATTTCCATTTGTTTAACAGTAGCATTGACGACCAACGTTCTCAGTACTGGTAATACACAACAAAATAATAATCCTCCCATTACTACAGCAGCTCCTAAAAACATTCCCAGTTTAGCAAGCCATGCTCCCCATGCTCCAAATTTCAAATCAAACCAATCCCATATCCGTTGGTCCCTTCCTGCATTTGCTGTAACTTCAGCTCTTAATTTTTTAATTTTAATCATCACTTCACTAAAAGCTCCTCCAGGGGCAGTATTATTGGGTATGAAAGTGCAACATTGATCTCCAAACATGATACAGACTCCTCCCTTAT
The DNA here is from genome assembly GCA_036784905.1 of Acrossocheilus fasciatus. Taxonomy (NCBI): domain Eukaryota; kingdom Metazoa; phylum Chordata; class Actinopteri; order Cypriniformes; family Cyprinidae; genus Acrossocheilus; species Acrossocheilus fasciatus. Next base: position 47,405,907 of record CM071944.1, read on the forward strand.
CAGCTAAGAGCCAATTCAGGGCCTGTCTGTTTTGCCATGTCATTCTACTTGTCGCATGCACTTGTTCTCCTAATAGGGTCAACGCATCGTCAGTGTAATTAATGAATCTTTGTTGGTTATAATAAATGTAATTAATCCACTCTACATTTTTGTTAGGCGTGATCCAAACAAATATTGATTCAAAACCTGCTTTCACTTCATCTCTTGCCTTAAATTCATTAGGAATCCCTCTCGGTTGTCCAATTGAGTCTAAATATACTTTGGGGGTCCGGCTCATAACCTCTTTTGATTCTATTGTCTTCCTTGCTTTCGCTTTGTTCTGTTCCCCATTGTGCCATGTTAAGTTCTTGAAGTAATCTTACTCTTACGCACATACCTTTCCATCCTACCGGTAAAGAAGGCAACAATGTATCACCTCCACAGATCCAAAAGAAATCTGCTATTATTAGTGATTGGTCTTCATAAATTTCTATAGAAGGCAAGGCAATAGTTTGATTTTCACATTCTTGAGGTGTTATTTTATTACCTTTCTTTTTTCCAAGTGCTAAAAGTTCTGGAGCTCTAGCAGGAAGTCCAGACTTCCAAGAATTTTTCTTATCTATATGCCAAACTATAGCACATTTGCCCTTGAACTTGCCTACATCTTGTGTTCCTTTCGGTTTATGAAAGCACTCATATTCTTGTTTATAATCTATGCCATACCATTTTGGAATCTCTACTTTCCTTTTTTCAATTTTTATATATTGGCCGATGTCCGAATATTGACACCAAGATCCCCAGAGTGGTCTAAAAAAGTTACTTGTTAATTTAGGATTTCCTAAAAATCCTAGACATTCAGCAATACAATATGGTCTAGTGAAATCTGTCAAATGACAAAAGTTTCTCCCAAATTCGGCACATTTTTGGTAGTCATATGGATTTGGTACGGCTATTACTTTGTTTAACGGAGATTTGGAGCATAGCAAGCAATTTTCTTTCTTTGTTTCTCTTGCAGTAAAAGCTGCCCATTGATACCATTCATTATTTTGAGCTGTTTCCCATAATTCATCATTTTGACTAGCTTCTTCATCCCCTTGCATTTCATAATCTGTGTCTATATGATTTTTGATTAGCATTAGCTCTGTCGAGTTGATATCTTTACCACTGTTCTCCAAAGGTTTAAAAGTTAATTGAAGGGAAGTCTGGTTGCTTTCTATCGGTTGAGCTTGGAGTTGCATTATTAGATACATTAAGCATAAGAGGATCTCCAACCACATTGTCAGATTCGTTCTCTTCCCTCGCCTGTTCCTCCGACTGGAAGACTGGAGCTCCTTGTGAAATCTTTTCTGTGCTGTCTTTTGTTTGCACTTCATCCTGTGTTCTGGGCTCCTCCTTGTCACTCTCTGTCACGTTGTCCACCTGTCTGTTTTCCTCCCTTTCTGTCTTTTTCCTGGGAACTCTCGTGCAGTGGTTTAGATGATACCAAGTTGTACTTCCCTCCACTTGTACTGCTGTCGGAGTTGCTCTCACCACTGTGTACGGACCCTCTCTCCTCGGCTCATTCCATTTTCTCCGGAACACCCTCAGATATACTTGGTCACCTGGAACAACTGGACACGTTGTCTCCGTCTCCTCGCTGGGCTCTTTTCTTTTTTCCTGTGAATAGATAGCTTTATGTATGGCAGTTAGTTTCTTCATATATGAACGAAGTTCCATCTGTAACTGCTCTAGAGGCGGTCCTTTGTAGGGACCTCTACAATGTGGCGCTGGCATAGGACGACCTGTAAGCATTTCATGAGGTGTTAAATGCGTGGTGCGGTTAGTTTGCATGCGATAGCTCATTAGTGCTAGAGGTAAAGCATCAATCCAATTAAGTTTAGTACTTTCACATATTTTGTTTATTTTGGCCTTGATAATTCCATTCAATTTATCTACCTGTCCTTGACTTTGAGGATGGTAAATGCAACCTAGTCTTTGTTTAATTCTTAATTGTTGCAACACTTGTTTTACAGTTTTTTGTATGAATGCCGAACCATTATCTGAACTTATTTCTGATGGTATCCCAAATCTAGGAATTACTTCTCTTGTTAGAAATTTGATTACTGTCCCTGCTCCTAGATCTGCTGACGGTACTGCCTCCACCCATTTGCTAAATCTGTCAACAATCACCAGCATGTATCTTTTCCCTTGTACTCGCTTTATCATGTCGACGTAGTCCATGACCAGATGTTTAAAAGGCCCTTCAGGCACTGGTATATGCCCTATTGGTGTTGTTATCCCTTTTCTCACATTGTACTTTGCACAGATTTCACATGTAGACAAGAATTCATCTACCGTTGCATACAAATAAGGAGACCAATATCCTTGCTTTTTAATTTTTCTTACTACTTCCCCCCTTGCGCAATGGTCAAAACCATGCGCATCTGCGATAAGAATATTCAAAAGTGAAATTGGTGCAACCATGTGTCCTTCATGAGTACGCCAGATTTCTTGTGAGTCTTTTTTGGCCCCCCTTTGGTGCCACATAGTTTGTTCGTAGGGGCCTGCTTGTTGCTGAATTCGAATTATATCACCCAGTTGAAGTTGAGGTTCTATAAGTACTACAGGTGCTAATACTGCTATTTGACATCCTGAAGCCTTTTTTGCCTGTAAATCTGCTGCATTGTTTCCTTTAATGACATAATCGTTTCCTTTTTTGTGTGCTTGGCATTTGATTATTGCTAATCTTTTTGGTAGCATCATAGCAGAAATTAATTGCCCTATTTGTTCACCGTGTTGGATGGGAGTCCCATCACTCTTTTTGAAACCTCTTTGTTTCCACACGGCTCCAAACAGGTGACATACACCGTGAGCATATGCTGAATCAGTGAAAATGTTAGCAGTTTGTCCCTTTGCTAACTGACATGCAGCTGTAAGAGCTTTTAATTCAGCTAACTGTGCAGAACAAGGTTATACACAATGCTGTGATATTACCGGTACAAATTCTTTCTTGTCCTTCTTCACTACTGAATATCCTGTATGATTTCCTTCATGGTCTCTAAAGCTAGATCCATCTACAAAGTAAGTGACTTCTGCTTCAGGAATGGGTGTTGACTCAAGATCTGGTCGTAATCGGGTAAATGCCAACGACTCATTCACACAATCATGAGGTTTTCCTTCAAAAGACAAAGGGATCAAGTCTGCTGGATTGACTGTATGACATCGCTTAATAGTTACGTCTGGATATGTAAGTAATGAGGAGTAGGCCAAAATTCGAGCTTGTGTTAGAACAAATTTTCCCTGCTCTATTAATTCCACAGTTTTGTGATGAGTGTAAATGGTTACTGGGTACCCCATAGTTATTGTGGATGCTTTTTCATAAGCATAATATACTGCCGCTAGGCCCTGTTGGTAACAAGGAGGATATCCTTGAGCCACATTATCCAGCTTTGTGCTGTAATAAGCTATTGGCTGCTTTTTCCTCCCACTGCAAGTCTCTTGCATCAGTACTGCTGATGCATAACCATCAACTCTATTGGTCACATACAGATGAAACATTTTATTATAATTTGCTGTTCCTAGTGCAGGTGCCTGTTGTAATTCTTTTTTCATAGTTTCAAATGCCAGTAGTGCATCTGTATTCCATATTAATGGATTGCTTAGATGCTGAATTCCTGCCTGTTTCATCATTTCTCTCAATGGTCCTGTTTTTACTGCATAGTCTTCTATCCAGTCTGAACTAAAGCCAGTCATTCCTAGAAAAGTCATCATTTGTCCTACTGTTTGAGGCATCGGCGTTTTACTTATACCTTCTAATTGAGTGGGTGCTATAGCACGTGTGCCAAATGCAATCAACCTGCCTAAGTATTCAACTTGAGGTTGACAATACTGTATTTTGTTTTTGGACACTTTGTGTCCTCCTTGAGCCAATTTTGTTAACACTTTAATTGAATCTCTGTGACATTGTTCTAATGTAGATGCAGAAACGAGTAAATCATCCATGTACTGTATTAGCGTTCCGTCTATTACAAGATCTTCTAAATCGGCCTTTAATACTTGATTGAATAAATGAGCCGAATGTTTGAATCCCTGAGGTATTCTTGTATAGGTATACTTTTTTCCTGCATAGGTAAACGCAAACAGGTATCTACTCTCCTCTGCTAATGGCACGCTGAAGTAGGCGGAGCAGAGATCAATTACAGTAAAGTATTTGGCATCAGGAGGGACATTCGTTAGCAACGTGTGTGGATTTGGCACATCAGCTGGCAAATCTTCAACTATTTCATTGATTGCTCGTAAATCATGAACGAGACGCCATCGGTTTTTGTCTGCTTTAAGTATAGGCATAATTGGAGTGTTACAGTAACTAGACGTTTCTATTAAAACTCCGGCTTTTACTAAACCTTCAATATTGTCTTTTATTCCTGCCTCAGCCTCTGGTCGCAAAGGATATTGTGCTTTTCTGGGTAGACGTGCGTCTGGTTTAAGTTGAACTCTTACAGGATTAGCTGATTTTATTAATCCAATATCTGTGTCATGTTGTGACCAAAGTTTAGCTGGTACTTGTCTCTCCATTTCCACAAACAATTCAGTCTCAGTATTGTTTAGTAATTCAGATGTTGTGGTCATTTGTGTCAAATTCTTTTGACTGATTTCTACTTCCTGTGGAATACCTAGCAAACTGGTTGCACACAAAATTTTGATGTAATTTTTGTCGGCTGAATGAAAAATCAACGGATGTTCTGTTGATTCCCATTTGCTTTTTCCTGCTTCTCTCATCATTGGTCCTAAATGTTTTGTTTCCCAGTTTTTTCCTACATATATTGCAATATGTGGGACAGAATCAGTTACATTGAACCATTTTTCAACAAATTTACTGTTTGGAATATTCAAAGCTGCTCCTTGTTTACCTATTATGATATGCTCAGAGACTGTCTCGACTTTTTGACCTTTCGTTTCTTCCTGCCATTTTTGTTCTATTTTTTCATCTCTATTTGGATCATAGATCATTGTACAATGAAATTCTGATTTTGTTAACCTTGCTTCCGGAATCTGTGCTTCAATAAACTTTCCCCATTTGTTTACTGTTTGTCTCACATCTTGTTCTATCTGTCCTATCCAATAGACATTTGCTTTTGGCTCTGCAACCACCATTTGTGTTTCTGTCCCTATTGCATCGATAAATATTCCTTCTGGAGAACACCAAATTTGTAACCCCAATTTGCATAATGCATCTCTTCCTAACAAGTTGATAGGAGTTTGATTTGATACAAGAATGGGCATTGTGATACTTAGATTTTTTGTTTGTAGACACACTGGAGCTGTCATCGGAATTAATTGCATTTGTCCCGAGAATCCTACTGTCTTTGTGAATTTTCCAGACAAGGGGAGATGTGAAGCATATTTTGAATTTAAGCAAGTAAAAATTGCTCCTGTGTCTAGCATCATGGGTGTGTTTTTACCCTCTATTTTAATTTGCATAATAGGCTCTTGATCTGCTTTAGTTGTTAACATTGGTAACTGGTTCTCCCCTGTAGGATTCTCTGGGCACCCCTAGTATCCCTGATTTGGTCCCCTCCACGGATTAACAGGGCCTTCTCCTGTACCTCGATCGGACTGCTGCCAACCTTCTCCTCTGCCCCCTCGAGGGTACTGCTGGTATGGCAAGGTGGGACAATTATATCTGATATGTCCGGGCTGATTGCATATCCAGCACAAATCTGGAAGGCCAGTATAAGGTCTGCCTCTTCCTCTCTGGCCTCTCTGCATTGGTCTTTTTCTCCATCCCATTGGAGCTGGCTGTTGGGGGTAAACATTAATTATGGGCACAGGAAGTTGGTGTGTGTTCGGGGGGCCTGCTGTAGTTGGTTGAACAGTTGGTTGCGGAGTGCTTACAGGAGACATAACTGTCATTTGTTCCTCTCCCTCTTTCACCATCGGAGCTTGAATCTTTCTCTTATTTTTCTTTGTCAGCTCTTCAAGCTGTAGTTGAGTTAGCTTGCGTTGTAGTTCTTTCTCTTGGGTCTTGAGCTTCAGTTCATTTTTTCTGTGTTGCTCCACTGCATGTATCACATGATCACAAAATTCTTTATGAGTTTTTGAGTTCAAGCCAACAACATCTTCTAGCCTGCTCTTTACGGCTAGAGGCATGGCATCAATTACAGCTTGTCTGAATAACGTGGCCATTAGAGCATCCCCCTCAGGATTTATTTCAGTCTCTTGTTTCCAGTTTTTTAACTGTCTCTGGATATACACGGCTGGATTTTCGGCCTCTCCCAGCTCGTCCCCTCTGAGCGTCTTGGGATCCAGTCTGTTCGGATACTCAAGTCGCAATGCTTGCCATACGGCTGGACGAAATGCATCAAAAACCATCCCATCCATGTTGTGGGAGTTCACGGCTCTGTCTAGAGCGGCTGTTTGCAAAATTTCATCCAACTTTGTCCCTCCTATTATTTTTGCCAGCAATGCTTTAATGTCCCCCACAGCCAAAAGTTTGCCCGTTGTTTCTTCCTCAAACACCTTAATCCATTTCCCCGCCCCCTCGTTAATTTCTGGAAGGCGCGTCACCAGTCCTTCGAGGTCTTGAGAAGCCCAAGGAACGTATTGTCCCTGCGCACCTTTAATTAAAATCGGAAGTTGTGCAGCCAGCGATCTAAGAGTCCCTTTTTCCCTTCCCTGTTCCCACTTTCTTGTATCAAATATTTCTCCTTCAACATTAATTTCCTCATTGCTGTCGAACAGCTTACTTCTCTGTCTCTCCAACTCATTTTCCTTTTGAATTTTCTTGCCTGATTCTCTAATTTTTTGACCTAACTCCTGTTCAATCATTTCTACTTGTGCTTTAATTTCACGATCTTTTCTCCTTAATCTTTCCAACACTTCCTCATATCTTGTTTTATCTTCCTGGTCTGACTTCATTAATTCTAATGCCATTCTGGCTTGTTTGTAACAATCCATAGTCAGATATTTTTCACTCTCCCTTTTCTGCTCTCTACTCCCTGCTTTTACATCCGGTTCAAGCTCAACTTGACCTTCGACCTCTATTCCTCCCAACACATCAACTTTTCCCTTGAGAAGCGGTAACTGTTTTTCTCCTGACGGATAAGGAGGAGGTTGAGAAAATAGCATCTCTTTTTTGCATGTTTCTCTGTCTGCTTCCTTTAAAATCTTCCTGGCCTGCTTTATATTTTTTAACGTGTTCTCACCCTCCTTTTTAAACATAGCCAACACTTCCTGTTCTTTCTCTCTCTTACCCTCTCTTTTTTCACGTTTTTTGCTGACACTTTTAGTTTTGTAATTTTTTATCAAAGTTTCCATTTCCTCACACAACGCTACATCAAATGTCCCTTCCTTTGGCCATTTTGTCATTTTATTTTTCGTTCTTTTTTGCCATTTGTCTGAGATTTTGTTTATCATGTCTTTACACAAAGGATATTTTAATCCTAATATTTCTACCGGAGTAGCGGCCATATTTTCTCTTTCAATCTATTTAGTTTTATTCGTTTTATACCATTTATTTTATATAAAAAATTTTGTCACTTTTTTTTTCAATTTAATCTTATCCTTTATTTAATGACTTGCTCCTTTTACTTCAGTCTTTTAGTCAATCTGATGTATATACTCTTTCTTTATATTTTTATTTTATGATCACGCAGTATTCATAAAATCTTTAATAATTTTTATTTATTTATTTTTCTATTATCTGTTGCCTCATCTGTTTAGTTTAGTGCACACTTATTATTTTTAATGTTCTTTATCTAACTTCTTATGGTCATATCTCTTCTCCACAGCGCTGCTCTTAGAAATTTTTCTCTCTCTCCTTTTCTCTTTACACAGACACCCAACATAAGATCTTATAACACATCTGGATTCAATCTTTATTGACCCTATTCCTATAAACACTCATACCACTAAGTCCCTTTATTTTTATTTACTCTTTATTTATTTATTAAGGGCTCATACATTCATACAGCATCCTTTTATTTATAAGGATTTCCTTGCACAAATTATCCCTTTATTTTATAGGGCTTATCAATCATTCATCCCTTTTGGGTGTGTCAAGAGCTGCGACCCTTCTCCACTTGGGAAAAAAAGGCACACTTCTCTCTCCAAACCCAATCGGAATTTATTAGTTTTCTCATACACTCTCAGTCTTTCACACCCACACGCATTCGGACACGGACACAGTTTCAAACACTCTTCAAAACAAAACGACAAAACAAAGCTTTTTCTCTCGAGTATTCACCTGCTCCAGAATACTGGTTTTCTCACTGCAACCCCTCTTTATTCTCCCTTTCTCAGTAAAAAAACAAGATTCTGCCAGGAATTTCCATAACCTACCTAAGCTGACCTCTGACCTCAATCAGAGCGGTATCCGTAGGTCTCGCGCGCTCACTCTATTTTATCTGCTTCACGTTCATTTCTGTCCCTTCAGGCCCAGTTTAAATAAACACAGACCATTGCTAGCAATGTACGTCTGCCTACACCATCCAGTTTCAATTTAGGCTACTTATCAAGGCCATAAACAATAAACTAGATAAATGCATGCAGTTATTTCTTCTGGAATAAAACTCCCTCTTGTTCTTTTCTTTAAATTTAGAATTTTGGAAGAGCAAAATTTAAGTGTCTTACCACCCAGAGCAGACTGGCAAACATCACAAAATTATATAAGCAAAAATGCTTACCTGTGGCCACTTTTTTTGTGCTGTTCGTCAAAATTCTGCTCCAAGCGGTCGTCCACTCTGCTGCTCTGTTCCGATCCTGTTCGTGACGCCAATTGTAGTGTATTCCGCCTCTCTCTGAAGAATTACGCACAGTCTTGGAGTTTGGTGCCAGAAGAAAAGACTTTATTTTCTATACAGCGAGAATAAAGCCGAGATCATTTCTGCAGAAAAGTCTCTCGAATGTCTCTGGGCTCTGGTATATATACAAGATTTTAAGGCGGGAATTCTATACATTAGAAGCCCCTCTCATGCATACCATTCTACATTTCGCTTGCGTATGCAATCCTATCTCTTCTTTGGGAGCTGAGACTTCCTAGACTTGTTATGGTAAAGGAAAAAGCTCCCCTATATTTTTCCAGATGTTTCCTGTTTGTACATTTTAGCCACGTAGGCACTTTTAACACAGAGGCCTTTAGAATATAATGGAGGATAAAAATGATATATAAATGATATATAAATGGCAAGATTCACCTTGATTATACTTGATTAATTCAGATCTTTAACAATAAAAATCTTCTTCACCCTCCCGTAAGAGACTTATTCAAGTTATTAAAACACACGAGTTGAGTGACATTTGGAGGCATTTTAATGGCAATCAAAGGCAATACACTTGGTCCCATACTCGTGACAATGTTTTGTCTTTAGCAAGATTAGACAGGTTTTATACATTTAAACATCAATGTGGTATCTATAGTAAGTGTTTTATTGTTCCTGTAAGTTTCTCTGATCACAGTATGGTGTGTTGTTCTTTTATTTTGAATTCCATCAAACCAAAGAGTGCCTACTGGCATTTTAATACCTCCCTGTTGTGTGACAAGAAATTTGAAGACACGTTTAAGTTTTTTTGGAAAACATTTAGAGCTACAAAAGATTATTTCCAATCTTTGAGACAGTGGTGGGATTTTGGAAAAGTACGAATTAAGCAGCTTTGTCAACAGCACACTCGAAATATCACTGCACAGGTGTCAAGAGATATGAAAACTTTGGAAACATCAATAGTAAAGCTTCAGGGGTTAGTTGATTTAACTGGGGAGGATAGCTGTTTGGAAGCTCTTTTAATGAAAAAGACTCAACTTAGTGACCTTGTGGGGGGTAAGGTGCAAGGAGCTCTGGTTCGGTCCCGTTTTCAAAACATTGATCAAATGGATGCTCCAACTAAATTTTTCTTTAATCTAGAAAAAAAAACTGGACAGAAAAGAGTAATTCACGCACTACGCTCTGAATCTGGCACTTTACTGACTGATCCTATTGACATTAGAAGGAGAGCTGCTTGTTTTTATGAAAAACTGTACAAGGCTGAATGTGACGTGGAGCCTGATATTGACAGTGTTTTTTTTGAAAACTTGTCAAGGGTGTCTGAAGAAGGCAACTTGAAACTCAGTGAGGCCTTGAGCCTAGAGGAGCTACACAAAACCCTGAGGGGTATGGAGTCGGGGAAAGCTCCAGGCATCGACGGTCTCCCAGTAGACTTTTATAAGTCGTTCTGGTCAGTGTTGGGGGAGGATCTGCTCGCAGTGCTTAACGAAAGCTTGGCCGAAGGACGGCTGCCGTTGAGCTGTCGTAGAGCAGTTCTTACACTCCTCCCAAAAAAAGGAGACTTGACTGACATCAAAAACTGGCGCCCTGTGTCCCTTTTGTGTACAGATTACAAGCTGCTCTCCAAAACATTGGCAAACAGACTAATGGAGCAAGTTATTCACCCGGATCAGAGCTATTGCGTACTTGGTAGATCTATTTTTGATAACATTTCTTTATTGCGGGATTTTCTTGATGTTTCCAAGTTATTTAATTTGGATTGTGCTCTGATTTCTTTAGATCAGGAGAAAGCATTTGATCGAGTAGAACATAATTACCTGTGGAAAACTTTAGAAGCATTTGGCTTTTGCCAAGAGTTTGTGAGTAAGATCAAAGTCTTGTACACTGATGTTGAGAGTTTGCTGAAAGTGAACGGTGGCTTATGCACTCCTTTCAAGGCTGGTAGAGGTGTCAGACAAGGGTGTTCTCTGTCCGGAATGCTCTATTCAATAGCAATAGAACCTCTATTACAGCAGATAAGAATTAACTTGAATGGTGTACAAATACCTGGTTTTAACTGTAATGTCCATTTATCAGCTTATGCTGATGATGTGATTGTAATGGTTAATAATCAAAACGATGTACAGGTTTTAATAAAATTACTTGAGGATTTTAAAGTCTTATCCTCCGCTAAAGTAAATTGGAACAAAAGTGAAGCTCTAGTGTGTGGAAAGTGGGTGAGTGGGAGGCTGAGACTTCCTGAAGGTTTACGTTGGAATACAGAAGGTTTTAAATATTTAGGAGTTTTTTTGGGAAATGAGTTCACTGTACAGAAAAATTGGGATGGGGTTGTTGAAAAACTTAAAGGTTGTTTAGCTAAATGGAAGTGGCTGGCCCCAAACATGTCGTATAAGGGGCGTATTTTAATAATTAATAATGTAGCGGCTTCATCTCTCTGGCATAAATTAGCATGCATTGATCCACCTCCAAAATTGTTAGCAGAACTTCAAGCTTTATTAGTCGATTTTTTTTGGGATAAATTACACTGGGTCACTCAGAGTATTTTGTTTTTATCAAAAGAAGAGGGTGGGCAGGGTTTGGTAAACCTGCAAGGCAGGACAGCGGCTTTTCGGCTGCAATTTATACAGAGACTTCTGTTGGGACCAAGTGATTTCGGCTGGAGAGCTACTGCGTGTGCTATCTTACGGAGGCTGGGAGGTTTTCAGTTGGACAAAGCTCTTTTCTTGTTGGACCCCTTGAAACTGGACTTTGCCAACGTACCAATTTTTTATCGTAACCTTTTCAGAGTCTGGAGTCTTTTTAATCATCAAAGGGCACCATCTATGAACTCTCTCTTTTGGTTGTTAAATGAACCTGTAATACATGGAGCCCGTCTGGACATTTCTGTTGGTGACCACACTTTTCCCGGACTGAATAATTTGCTTTGTAAATCTAAGACCACTACTTTAAGTCATCTGTTAAAGGTGGCTGGACCTAATTTTATGAACACTGAGCAAGTTGCTTCTCATCTCGGAATTTGTTCATCCCGTAAAGTTGATCAATTATTGACAAAGTGGCGGTCTGCTTTATTGATTGAAGAAAGGGAATCATTAGCAGACTTTTGTAGAGGGGTAAAAGTTCCTAATGTTGAGGACTCTTTTCCAGCTATTTCTTTATCTCCCAAACTAGATGATTGTATGGGATGTTTTTTAAAGGATGGTAAATCTTTGTGTTTGGATTTTTTTTCAGTTACTGGGAAAATTTTGTACAAAGCTTGTGTTTTGGTTTTTAATAAGAAGCTTTTAAATAATAAAATAGATACTCCATGGCGTTCATTTCTCAAAATAGACGATGATGTTAAACCTGAATGGAGAGTTTTGTATAAGCCACCGTTAGTAAAGAGAGTAGGAGATATACAATGGAGAGTTATTCATGGTGCAATTGCTGTAAATGCTTTTATTTCCATTTTAAACCCTGAAGTGAGTTCTGAATGTCCTTTTTGTTTTATAAGAGAAACAATTTTTCATGCTTTCATGCAGTGTTCCAGGTTAAATCATTTATTCATGGTATTAAGGAGTCTTTTTGGTTGTTTTAATGAAACTTTTTCAAAGGAAATTTTTGTATTGGGTGCCAAGTATGTGAAGAAAAAGCGTTATGTTTGTCAATTACTGAATTTTATTCTGGGTCAAGCTAAATTTGCGGTGTATACAAGTAGAAAAAACAAGATTGAGCAGAAATCTGGGCAAGATGTTGTGGTTTTATGCTCAAGTTTTGTAAAGGCTAGAGTTTTGATTGATTTTAATTTTTATAAATTAGTGAATGATCTTTGTTCTTTTGAATTGAAATGGTGTAGCAGAGGAGCGTTGTGCTCTGTTGTTGAAGATGAATTGTTTTTTACACACATCCTGTGATTTATATATAATGTGATGTATATTTTGTGAAATTGTTATATTGGCTATTTGTATTAAAGAGCTTTTCAAATTCAAATTCAAATTCTCTCTCTCTCTCTCTCTCTCTCTCTCTCTCTCTCTCAGTGCAGTGAGAACACAGTCGCAGCTCTTGCTAGCCTCACTACGTCAGACTCCGTACTTCCGCTCAATTTCATTTCGCTTCTGTACTCAGTCTGATATAGCAGACCATCTCTCAGTTTATCTCCGGCTCCGCAGCAGCTGGGCCTATCAACGAACAGAGGGCGGGCTGAGAGCCGTGACGTAGATGCTAAGTGACGAATTTAAGATTGTAGTTTAGGTACGACAGCAGACATGGAGACACAGGATGCTGTTCGCTCTCTTGTGGAGAATATTACTGGCATTTGCCAACTGAAGCCCGAACAAGAGGAGTGTGTGGTTCACATTTTGAATGGAGGTGATGCTGTGGCCCTACTCCCGACAGGTTTTGGGAAAAGTTTAATTTACCAACTTTTACCGATCGTCAGCGAGAAACTGGGGAGGCCAAAGTCCGGCAAGGCGATAATTGTGATTGTGTGTGTGTGATGTGATTACTTCACATAATCTGCAAAAGTCGTTCACAGCCATCTTCACTCTGGTATTTCACTCGATGGTTTTGTTTTCGCCGCATAACAGTGTTTACAGCGGAAGTTCAAGGCGGCTGAGCCGGCAAATAACATGCGTCATAACCAACCGTTATGTGATTGGCTTACGGGTACACCAATGATTTTAAACTTCAGACAAGCGCCCCCCTGCCCACGAGAAAGAAAACGCTTGTCAGTTTTGCCCTTCCAGACTCTGTCTACGAAGCAAAGCGAAGTAGCAGAGTTTGGTATTATCAGGCTAACTTTTTGCTGCCAATCATGAATGTATTTTTCCTGGGTTATTTTTTTCTGTTTCTTTCATTTTTGAATACTTTAACTGAATTGTTGAATTGAGTTGATGTTTTTCCACTAAATAGTGTAAGGGGTCACTCTCTGGGTGTTTCTGCCGATAAGTGAGAGCACTGTGGTGGTAGCTGTCTGTCGGCGCGTCTGAGAGATGGAACCAGAACTTCGCTGCTCTCTTCTGGATCTCAGAGAGCAGAGGGAATCTGCCCAGTTCTGCCCTGCAGCCGAGATTCGGGGCGTTTCTGTGAATTCCCAGGATGTTTTTGCAGAATTCAAGGTGGAAAAAGTCAACAGGGATTTTGTCCCATGATTCATGGTTTAGTTTAAATTTGGGGCCCCAGATTTCACAGCCATAGAGAAGAATGGGTTTGATGATGCTATTGAAGATTTTCAGCTACAGTTTAATGGGTGGGTTGAATTTGAACAGGGGTCGTCTTATACTGTAAAAAGCCCTGCGTGCCTTATCCGTCAGATCTTTGATTGCAGTATTGAGCTGTCCAGAGGCTGAGATCGTCAGACCCAAATCATTATAACAGGTGACATGATTAAGAATTGTTCCTCCAATTGTGAACTCATATTTTTTGTCAGCAAGACGAGGCTTCTTCTGAAAGATCATGATTTTAGACTTCTCCATGTTTATCGGTAAGGTCCAATCGTTACTGTACTTCTCCAGAATGGAGAGGCTTTGGTGCAGCCCCTCTTCATGAGGAGACAAGAGCAGAAGATCGTCTGCATACAGGAGGCATTTAATTTCTCTGCCCTCGAGGGTCAGACCAGGACCAGAGGACTTATCAAGTGCTGATGCCAGTTCATTAATATAGATATTAAATAGAGTCAGGCTGAGGCTGCAGCCTTGACGGACTCCTTTCGTTTGACTGAAATAATCCATTCGTTTGTCATTGATTTTGACACAGCATTTGTTCCCGTTGTATATGTCCTTTATGATGTCATACACTATTAGACATTTCAAAGGGTTTTTACAGTAACTTACTGGCAACACTGTTGCCAGTAGGTTACTGTAATTAAGATTTACAGTAGCAAACTGTATTTGATTTACAGTTGCAAATTGTACTGTTTTACAGTAAATTACGGGGGGGAGTCACATTCATCAGTATACTACTGTAATTCATTCATTTTAATATAGGTTTCATTAGATTTGATAAATTGTTATATAGAATTCATTTTATTTTTACTCTACATAGGTACTACTGGCAGATGTTCTCCGGAGCTCTTCCACTCATCCCCGGGAAAAACACACGGCTCGATATAAAACAATATAGAACCCATTATCTAAAGTGGATGCAGACAGTAAACTGATGCCCCGGTATATTTCTGATGTACAGATGTACTCCATGCGCTCACGTTGTTTCTGACACAAAGTACAAACAGATTTTCCAATCATTAAAAGCGATGTAACACACCCAGTGTAAGGTAGTCAGTCCCAAGCTACTGCGGCGTTGTAGCAAGCAGTGACAGAGATAGAATAGTTATGGGAGGTTTTAATGAGATTAATGCAAATGATATGCAAGAACTATATAAATGCTTGTTAGACTATTTGTCAGGACCGACATTTCGTGTTGAAGACTACTCGCTGTTATTTGCTTATGAGTTATTTGTTTTTAATAAACCGAAACCAATGCTTTGGTGATTTGTTAACTTTTTAAACAAGTCTCTGAGTGATTAATTAATAATAATTAGTTATCTGAACCTGAATACAACCTCGTCGAGCCCCAAGTGGTCTGAACTTGACTGATCCTGGACGGTCACCAGCTGGAAAGCATCCAGAACGTCTAACAACATCCATCCAGATAAGAGGTAATTAGGCATTCGCTATTTACAAGGTACTTATGGATGATGAAGATGTGAATTATGAGTTTTTGGACCTTTGAACCGGTACAGAAACACTATATATATATATATATATATATATATATATATATATATATATATAATTTATTTATATATTAGGCTATATATAAACTTAGGCCTACTGGTAAATTGCTGCTAAAAACTGGTCAGGGAAGCATATAAATCTGAACATTATTTTATTGTCAAAGCACTGCATATAAATACTTTTTTTTTTTTTTTTGAAAACAAATGATCAAAAAGTAGGCTAAATTAAAACTTTGGAATCTAAACTGGGAATCAATAAGAATTGAAATCAATAAGCAGAATCAGAATGGATAAAATTCAAACAATACCCAACACTAGCCACATGTTGTGAAGTTCACTGATTTCTGAGCATTTTATGAACACTGATAAGTTTAATTAGTATAATCCAGTTTTCTGAAGAGACTAAAGGTGTTTTCTTTTAAATGTTTGCCTAAAATGAAACATATCATAGACTTAAATATCTCTTTGAAAAATAACTTTATAACTTTTAAACAAGTATTAAAATGAGTTCAATGTAGTTGTAGGAGTGTTAAATAAAAAAAAAAATAAAGATGATTATCTTCATTCAGTTGTTCCCTTTCTATTGGTTTGGTAACAAAAGCTCTTAATTCCAAAGATAATATAAGCTAATCAGTGTATTCAGTAGGCTGCGTTAGTGGCATAAGGTATTGTAAGTATACAACAATGTGACAAAAAAACAATGCATTTACTTTTAAAAACACATACTTCCATACTTTTACTTAAGTAAAAATCTGTCTTTACAACTTTGACTTGCAGTGGAGTAGTATTTGACCAGCAGTATCTGTACTTTCACTCAAGTAAGGAAGTTGTGTACTTTGTCCGCCTCTGATCAACAAACACTACCACAGTTGGGCGATCAGCTCAAGACAAAATAATCATTTTCATAATCATGGCTTTTCAAAGATCATTAACCTCATTATGAAACCAAGTGGTTCAGAAATAAATACACAACTTCATTTTGCAAATAAGAGAATGTTAACACTTGTCATGACTTTTTCTTCTATTATCATACGAACCAATCGGAGCCATCCAATGGCTCTGGAACCAATCAGGTTTAGTCTGTGTTGTTTGAACAAGTAAACGCAAGCCTTTTGTTTTAAATCAATTCCAAAACCCACTTTCAGTTTCTAAGTGTTTTAACAGGCAATGCATTAACTGTTACAAGTTAGACAAAATAAGAGCAGTCAAATCTTAAAATGACTAGCCTAAATGATATTACCAACTAGACTGTGTGTAATGGACTACAATTTGTATAATCTACCCCGCTTGGATTAGGACAAAATATAGTCTCATCTTTTACAGATCATTTAAAAACAGTTGAGGGGATTCATTTGCAGCACCTGATATGAAATGACACATTTTCTACAATAAATTGTTTTAATAAACTTTAATGAATTCTTAAGCTTAAAACAGGGGAAAACAAAGACCAGTTGAATATTTGTCAAAATGCTTCAGTAATCAAACATAAGCAGACAAGGACACAAACCTTGTGCGCACTCGTTAAAACCAACCTCACCTTTACAGTGACACCTGTGGAACCTAAGCCAAAAATCCCAGTGAGATACAAGTTCACTTTTTTTTTTTTTTTTTTAAAAAAGAGAAATGGATACATTTTCTAAAACCAAAGTTGAACCGGTGACATGTCCTCAGTTCTCAGCATGTTGCCTTCATTCAATAGAAACATCCCATTTCTGTACAAGCGGACACTATAGTCGTGTTACAATAAGTGCATTTATGTAAAAGCCACAAGCAGATCAAATGTCACTCAAAATTGTGCAAAGCAAACGTTTCTATAAAACACCCAGCACTACAACCAAATAAAGCCTTTAGTGCACAACCTGGAAGGCAGTTTCATATTAAACAGATGCAGGAAACAAGCGGAGAATGAGGAAACTAGCAAAAAAAAAAAAAAAAAGAAGAAAACACAAACACCCACGTACACACAAAATGAAACAAATGAAGTTACAAATTGACATAACTTTACATTGATGCTTTTTTTTTTTTAAACTAACATTAAAAATGAATATTTTAGTCACATAAAGCCATCTTAAATCTCAGTATTTTGTGAACCAGTTTATGAAGGTAGGATGCAGTACAGGAGCACGACACTCAGAAGAGGAAAACTGAGAGCCAGGGATGGGTTTGTTGCAGCTGATGACAGCTTTGTAAGATTAGTAGTTTTGATAACCGATGTTGGTGTTATAAGGCCAGTAGTTGGGCTTCCTACAAACCCGGTAGTTTTGGTACCAGATGTTGGCTTTATGAGGCCAGTAGTTTTGGGACCCGCTACCTGTGACATCACAATCCTGCCGTGGATGGGCTGAACAGCCCTGAATGTGTTGGTCATCAGGGGAGAGTCGGTGGTCTGGTTGATGTAGACAGTCGTAGTGAAGAGGTCAATCTATTTGGAGAAAGCAAAATGATCTGAACCAAAAGACACTTTGATCCTTTCCTCCAAATGGATAGAGAAACAAGATAAATAAAAAGAAACCCCACTTGGGAACCATTTACATCAGTTCTCATTCAAGATTGTGTTCAAATGGCTTAGAATCAGCATAAGTCTGTTAATTGTGAATTGCATTTTTACCAAAAAAAAAAAAAAAAAAAAAAAAAAAGTCTAGCTGCATTTCAAACAATATTCACTTGGTTAAATGATATCGAAAACCTGGTTATTGTGCACTTAATCGGTTTTATAGAAATCTTAAGCATGACTGATGTCACATTAGGTTTTAGCCTATTAAAATGAATGCAATTTATGTGTAACCAACCCAGCTACAGAAATCTTGATTTTAGGCCTAAATGTGTGTAGAGAGTCTAGACTTACCAAATCTTGGCTGACTTTAACAGGGTCTTTAAAGATGGTCCAAATCACACCTTCGTCACAGTTTGGTGTAGTCAAAGAGCCAAGATAACGGTAATTGAGTCCTGTCCACTCCAGGAAGCAGATCATCCATGGTGAGCTTGTCAGAAACGTGCGTTTTATCACCTGAAATAATTAAAACATGAACTTCTGTACATTGCCAGCATACAGAACCACTTCTTTCCTAATACTGTAGGAAAGGGTCCAAACCTGCACTCGCAATTTGTGGTAGATAAGACGTTAATGTCTTCCAGCTCTCTGGTTTCCCGGTGTCATTAGAGGCCTGTGGGAGATTACAGTTAAAACGGTCAATTGAACAGTTTCTCCAAATATCAGAGATGAAAAGGCGACATACCTCAATGAAGATCCCAAGAACTGCAAATACTGGATCACTGCCGTTACCTTCAGCCTTATTCACGATATGCAACTGAGACACACAAAACCCTTTTAGAAGACCAGTATAAAACAAAAGCTTTCAGTTGTAGTTACATTGTTTTCAAACCTCCATGGGGTATCGTTTGCCATTCACACCATGTTCAGATCCAGGTGTGGCGCTGCCATTCCCCCAGTGAAGATGAAACTGTGTGCTGGTGAACAAGCCTGGCAGATCACCTCCTTCCACATACATTTTCTTGTGACCAAGTGTAACTTCAACTGAAGAGTGAAACCACAACACATTAAACAGATTCTGTTCCCAGTCAGTAATTCCTACACAAAAGCTGAAACATTACACTACTCACTTGTCCTGCCAGTGTTTTTAATCTCAGTTAAGGTTGCGCGGTTATTGTAGCCAGTGAAGGTGAAAGCAGTCAGATTAGTATTAGCCTGCACATTGGCAGTTACGATGTCTATTGGAGACTGTTGAGTGCCATCACAGTCTTTTTCTGCGATTATGGGCCAAACGGCATCACCTGAGATGCAGGGGAAAAAACACCTTAAAACATCCCCACCTGGTAATTAACATCAAATCATGTATAATCCCTGATTTCCAAACAGCGGAGTAGCACACATTTTTTAATTTTCAAATAGAAAGTTTGCAACAACAAAAAAAGGGAGATAAAAATACTTACTACATGAAGGCCTATGATAGCACCAAGCTAAGAAGCAGCACATGAAAAGGGAGAGTAATGTTTGAAACGTCACAATACAATATTAGTCACGGAAATTACTAAAGTAAATCAAATGACAAACAAACACTTACACACAGGTGTTGTTGTACTGCACACCTCGTGCAACAGACAAGCAGCAAGGCAGGCTATGAAAGCATTCATCTGGAAGAAAGAAAAAAAAAAAAAAAAAAAAAAAAAAAAAAGTCCAGTAATGTAATTATCTAACAGATCCATTCAAAATATTTAAGAACACATAGCTCCTTCCAAGAATGAAATAACATTTAAATATAATGCATTAAAAGTAGATAGTAATTTTTATACACATTTTTGTGATTCACTTCTCAGGTTTTAGTGCAAAGACAAGTTGCTATCTTACCATTTTGGACAACTAAATGCTTAAACTCCTTCAGTCCTTAACTACTACACTTAACTTTGTCTCTTTTTTTTTTTTCCTTTTAATTGCAAGCCAAACTTAGCTCCTGTATTAAATCTGCAAAACCCTGTTTAAAAACCACTGTGTATGAAGGCTTTATACTCAAAGGGTCTCAGCGTCCTGAAATGCGCAAAGACGTGATTAACCAGGTATCAGAATGAGCTCATTGAGACAGGTGGCACCTGAAGTGTGTTAAGTGATTAGGCCAATTTGGTTCAGGTGTTTGATGAAAATTTAGGTTGACAGCAATCAAACTCCATCCCCAATCAGGGCTGAGTTTCTCGATAACGATTGATCTTAGCGCTTAAGAGCGTTTTCTACGAGTCATTTTACGAATGCTCGTTATTGTTTCACGTGCGTTTCCCAAAAATGCACTTAACAGAATCACACGTAGCCGTGCTTTAAGTGCTACTTACGAGTCGCTATCCGTTGGTCAAGTGCTGAAATGTCAATTTATAGAATGGCTTGTATTTGTAGTACACGCTCGTTTATTGAAATGTTAACCTAATGCTGCGTTCCAGACAGCTCAGATAATATAATATAATATAATATAATATAATATACATTTAGTCATTTAGCAGGCGCTTTTATCCAAAACGACTTACAAGTGAGGACAATAGAAGCAATCAAAACCAACAAAAGAGCAACAACATGCAAGTGCTATGACAAGTCTCGTTTAGCCTAACACAGCACACGTTTTATTTTTATTTGTTTTAAAGAAAAGGAGTAGATAGAATATAGAAAAAAAGTAGCCTAGTGTTTTTTTTTATTTGTTTTTTTATTTATTTATAAGAAACAAGCAGATAGAATAGAAAAAAGAAAGAAAGCTAGTGTTTTTCAAGAAAAGCTAGCAGAATAAATATGCAATTGATAGAGGGTCAAGTGTCTGTGTGTGTGTGTTGTTTTTTTTATATATAAAAAGAAGACATAGATAAAATAGAATATTTAAAAAAAAATATATATATATATATATATATATATATATTATATTTGTACATTAATATTATTCTATATAGTATATAATATCTGTAGAGACATTATTTCTGGGTCCAATACATGGCTGATTTCTTTTTCAATGTTTTGAAAGGTTTCCTCTTGGAAGTACGGAGACTCGAGGGGGGTATATATATGGCACAAAGGAAGACAGGCTGAGATGCTGATATTATTCCTTTTTGTATTTTCAGCCACAGGTGGTATTGATCACTTTTAACTAATTCTATCGCCAGTTCAGATTTAATCCAGATGATCATCCCTCCCGAGTCTCTCCCCTGTGTGACTGATGTGAGTTTGACCGATGGTAATATTATCTCTCTGTCAGAAAGACCACCCGGAACGGAAAATAGGCAACGTTTCCGACGGACGAATATAGTAGTTGCTACTTCCAGCAGACTGATGCAAGAGCCAGCTCTAGACGTGCGCTTCCCGTTATTGTTCAGTGTTGTGCGTTCATGCGAATAAATGTGAGTAATTATGTAAATATTAATTACTTAGCACTTTATAGTTATTATTGTAAATGTCTGACTTTCTGCAGGATGTTTGAGATGTGTAATGACGATCGCGCAGAGATCGCGGATAGCCGCGTTAGTCTGATCACGTTGCCCTAACATGTGCTGTTAGTATTACATGCTGCGTCATTCCGTCTACTGGAGTTTACCACTTTATATAATTTGCATATATTATGTAACCGTTGAGTATTCGTTTGTGATGACTAATTTAATCAGTTATTGATACATTCAGTGGTAATTTGTAGTGAATATGTACAGCTATATTGTATTCATATTGTATTCCTTTATTTATCCTACAGACCACAACATAGTTAACAACTTGTCAAATACTGCCACCTGATCTGTTATGACTCCAAATGATGTTCTTATGGATATCACTGCCTGACAAGCACTATTAAAGAAAAGTTTGAAGAGGATTTACTTCTCCCTTGCCTGATTCTCTAACCGGAATCAATGCCCATATGTGTCCGCCAGTAGAACTGAAAATATAACAAGGTTGATAGAGGCGTTACCCCTCAACATATTGGTCCTTCGAGCCGGAACTGGCAACAGCAAACAATATGGACACTGCAGCTAGTGATGCAACAGAGACTGTGGTTAGACCCAAAAGACAGAGTAAACCGCCTTCCCATCTGAGTGACTATGAGGTTGGCTACATACCTCCTGCGGACCCTCCTCCAATCGCTTCTTCTCGCTGTTACAGCCAACATAAGAGCCAATCGAGGAAAACGTCCCACAGTAAATCCAGCTCTCGTTCCAGATCCAGTGGTCATTCCATTATCTCTGGTGTGCAGGCTACTTCTGCACTCACAAGCAGTCAGGCAGCCATAGTGGAGGAGAGAATCAAGCAGAGGCAGTATGACAACCTACTTCAGCAAATAGAGGAGGACACGCTGGTAGAAAAGGAGTTCCAGAGATTGCAAACCCAAGCTAAGGAAGCTCAACATGTACAGGAAGAGGCTCTCCTAGCAAAGGAAGCACTAGCGAACCAGTTAGAAAGACGACGCAAGCTGAAAAAAGCAGAAACCGACCTAGAAGTAGCCAAACTGGTGAATTCTCTGCTCAGCCAAAACTTAAGTGTGGACGATGCAGGTCCTGACGGATCCCCAGATACAACTGTGCCACCACCACAGTTACTTCATGCCAGCCCAGCTCAGTCCCCCGCACCGCAGCAGTCACCCTGCCCCTCATCTTCCATGATGCAAGCCACACAGACCGTTCCAGAGGCACAGAGCACATTAAGGGACCCACGGATAGTTCAGTCAACACCCAAAACTCCTCCACTGACATTACAAGCGACTATGTCAGCACAAGTTCCAGCTCACACCCAACAATTGTCCACATGCGCAGTAACTCAGGTACTAGGGAGACCACAAGCCGCACATTCTGGGGAGAATATTTCACCTGTCTCGCAGCAATCCAGCCCAGTCTTAATGCAACTACCCCCATTCAACCCTGGGCAACCAGCAGCGGCTAAGTTTGCGACACCACACCCAGACAGTGTTCGGATCTCGCAAACTTTACCTCCCTTCGCACCTATTGCATCAACATCACATGTGAATACTTTGTTTCCAGGTCAGGTAGCCCCCCTCATGAGTCAGACTCAGTTTATTCCAACCACTCATCAGAGAGTGACACTCTCAACTAAAACACCCATCTGCCCTCAACCTTATCCACCTCTACCTGTTCCTCAAACTGGATACTTACCTCAACCCGGGACAGAGCTTCTGATGGCAGCAGCTTACGGCATCCCACGCCCCACACTTCCAGTGTTTGAGAGTGGCACTGAAAGTGACTTTGCCTTGTTGAAGTTGGCCTTAGACAATCTTTTAAGTCACCATACTCACATCAGCGAGCAGTACAAATATCAAGTGTTGCTGAGTCACCTGAAGTTTGCTAGTGCCCAACAGCTGGCTAAAGCATATATGCATCACCCACAGCCATACACCGCAGCCTTGCAAGCTTTGCAGGAGAAGTATGGACAGCCCAGGCAGCTTGTGCAGTCGGAGTTAGGTGCTATCATGAGTACACCACCGCTCAGAATAGGTGATTCCAATGCCTTTGACTCGTTCGCCTTGTCTATCCAATCCCTGGTAGGCATGCTGAGAACACTGGAAGGTCAGAACGGGTATGAACTCATGTGTGGTTCTCACGTAGACCGCCTTCTGGGTAAACTGCCACCTGCTTACCGAGACAGTTTTGTAGAGTACTGCCTGAGCCATGGAATTCTACAAACTGGTACAGATAGAACCTATACTCTCCCCGACTTAGCAGTCTGGTTACAAACAAAGTCACAGGCTAAGCGTATCTCTAGCCGAGCAGCAGCTATGTTTCAGTCTGACGCTACAAAGTCATTTGGGAAGAGTAAAGGCACTCCATATCATCGAGAGCGTTCAACACCTATACTTCTGACATCAGAGAAATCTGTCAAGCCTTCTGCACCGGCACAGGTGAAAGTCATTTCCAAGCCAAAGCCCTATTGTCCTCATTGCGACAACCGAGATCACTATCTCAACTCCTGTGATGATTTCAAGAAGCTGACCACCGCTCAGATCATCACCTGGATTGCAGAGGGCAAACGTTGTTGGAAGTGTGGTAGGAATCATTCAGCTGACTCCTGTAACCTCAAGCGACCATGTAAAATCTGCAAAGAGCTTCACCTTACCGTGCTGCATGACTCGATTAACAACACCTCCAGAGCAGTGCTTATGGTGAGCTTGCCATCGACACAGATCTATCTTGATAGACCCAACCGCTCACAGAAAGTCATGCTTAAAGTTATCAGAGTTCTTTTGCACAATGGTGAACAAACAATGGAAGCTCACGCTGTCCTAGATGACGGCTCTGAAAGAACTATCGTCCTTCCTCAAGTGGTTCGACAGCTCGGACTAAATGGAGCTCCCGAAGTTCTTCCTCTGCAGACGGTCCACCAGAGCCATACCAAACTAGATGGGTCCACAGTAACCTTAGAGGTGTCTCCCCTCACCAAACCCAAAGAGAGGTATGTCATTCAAAACGCCTTTACTGCCTCTGGATTAAGCCTTGCTGAACATAATTACCCTGTGTCAGCACTCCAGAAAGCATATCGCCACTTGAAAGGTCTACCCTTACAACCTGTAGACAACGTCAAACCCTTACTTCTCATAGGGTCTGATATGCCACACCTCCTGACACCAGTTAAGACAGTGCACAGAGGAGCAGAGGGCAGCCCTGTTGCCATATGTACCAAGCTTGGTTGGGTACTGCAAGGCCCAATGTGGCCGATTCAGCCCCCTAAAGGCCTGCAACAATGTCTGCATATTATGACAGCCCCAACACGTGATGAGCTGTATCAGCATGTAGAGCGCTTGTGGCAAATTGACACCATTCCATACAATGAGAAGGTGATCACAAGATCAAAACAAGACCAACAATGCTATAACATTTTGCAGGCTGCCACTGTCAGAGTGAACGTGGATGGTGTCCAGCGGTATGCTACCCCGCTGCTGAGACGCACCCCTATCACTGTGCTCCACGCAGGCATGGAGGCCGTGCTCCCCAGTCTCAGAAACATAGAGAGAAAACTGGCCAAGAATCCTGAGCAAGCGCAAGTTTACTGCTCCGAGATTAAAAAGCTTGAATCAGCGGGCTACATTGCTAAGATAGCACCAGAGGAGGCAGACAAGTCTACAGAGTCGTGGTTCATTCCGCACCACATGGTGCACCACAATGGAAAGGATCGAATAGTCTTCAACTGTTCCTTCCAGTACCATTGTCAGAGCTTGAATGAACAACTCTTTCCTGGGCCAACACTTGGGCCATCTCTGTTGGGCGTGATATTGAGATTCCGGCAACATGCAGTCGCAGTGAGTGGAGACATAAAAGGCATGTTCCACCAAGTTCGTCTGTTACCTGGTGACAAGTCAGTGCTGCGATTCATCTGGAGGACCATGAACCGAGAAGCGAACCCAGACATCTACGAATGGCAGGTACTTCCCTTTGGTACGACCTGCAGCCCGTGCTGTGCCACTTATGCCCTTCAGCATCATGCCCAAGAAAACAGAGAAACCATGGCTGGCTTAGTTGACATTGTGGAGACCTCGTTCTACGTTGACAACTGCCTTCACAGTACCCCCGATCAAGGCGAGGCCAAAGCCATAATAGATGGATTGCGTCAGTCCTTGCTACAGGGAGGCTTCGAAATCCGACAGTGGGCGTCCAATGTGCCATCCATTCTCAGGCACCTCCCATCGGAAGCTAGATCAACTAGTAGCGAGTGCTGGTTGTCTCAGAGTAGCACAGACCTGCAAGAACTAACTCTCGGCCTACAATGGAATTGCCTCGACGACACCCTCGGGTACAGAAACCGCATAGTAGAGCCTGTTCAGCCCACCATGAGGAACCTGTATAAGACTTTGGCAAGCCAATATGACCCCTTGGGTTTCATCATACCCTTCACCACGAGGGCGAAGACTCTTATTCAGGATCTCTGGAAACACAACCTCAGCTGGGATGACCCTATCGAACCCCAACATCTGCGTGAGAAATGGTCCACATGGGTTGCAGAGCTTTCCAGTATCCCAAAACTACAATTCCCTCGACCTTATGCTCCTGGCATATCTGACACTCCTACCACCGTCAGGGAGTTACATGTCTTTTGTGATGCCTCAGAGAGGGTATATGGTTATGTGGCCTACCTTCATGTTACCGACAAGAGTGATGAAGTCCATGTCACCTTTGTCCTAGCTCGATCCAGAGTGGCCCCTCGAAAATGTCTATCTATGCCCCGCCTAGAGTTGTGCGCTGCTCTCTCTGGAGCTCAGATGGCCAAAGTCTTACAGGTTGAACTGACCATACCCATACACCAAGTCACATACTGGACAGATTCAACTACAGTGCTGCATTGGTTAAAATCAGAATCTTGCCGATACAAAGTCTTTGTGGGGTCCAGAGTAGCCGAGATTCAGACTTTGACAGACGTTTCCAGATGGAGGTATGTTGATTCTGCTAGAAACCCAGCTGACCACATCACCAGGGGCCTTACCATAGCTGAACTAGCAGGTCATCACCTATGGAAATCTGGACCCTCCTTCCTGACTCAACCACAAGACATGTGGCCGACGATACCCAGTGCAGAACCTGAACCAAACCTGAATGAAATTAAAAGAGCATCCTTTGTTGGAGCAACCACAGTTGTTCCCAGTCCAGTGCCTTCAGACCTCAGTCAATTCAGAACCTGGAAGGAGCTACTTCAAGCGACTGCAGAGTCCTGTGATGGGGCGGCCAACACTGACAATTCTTCTGAAGCCTCAAGGTATATACAGGCAGAGAAGCTCCTCTTAGCACAGGCACAGATTGATTCATTCCCAGAGGAATTCCGAGCGTTGAAAGCTGGACAGCTCACCCAAACAGACAGCCGTTTGAGTTCTCTCGCCCCTGAATACGACAAAGATACTGGTTTTATCAGGGTGGGAGGACGACTTCGTCGTGTTGAGACCCTGCCTTCTGATGTGATTCACCCTATCGTCCTAGACCCTCAACATCAGGTCACAAAGTTACTCATCCAAGACATGGATCAACAACTCAATCATCCAGGTGCAGAGCGAATGCTAGCAGAGCTACGGCGCAGATACTGGGTGCTTAGAGGCCGTGAAGCTGTGCGCAAACACCAACATTTCTGTCAGGATTGCCAATTCTGGCGTGCCAAGCCGCAGAACCCACAGATGGCTGACCTTCCACCCTGTAGGCTACGTCTGTTCAAGCCACCATTCTTCTCCACCGGAGTAGACTGCTTCGGGCCCTTTCATGTGAAGATAGGCCGGCGCCAAGAAAAGAGATGGGGGATCTTATACAAGTGCTTGACGACCAGATGTTTACATCTTGATCTCCTTGAGCACCTGGACACAGATGCCTTCCTCCTGTCTTTACGACGCTTTATAGCCCGTAGAGGGAAGCCTTTTGAGATACTATGTGACAATGGCACCAACTTTAAAGGAGGTGATCATGAGTTAAGAGACTCCTTTAGGCAGATGGCTCCTGAACTTCAGGCACAACTGGCTAAACAGCAGATCCAGTTTCGCTATAACCCACCGAGCGCCCCTCACTTCGGCGGTACATGGGAGCGAGAGGTGAAGTCAGTTAAGACTGCATTGCGAGTCATTCTACGGGAACAATCTGTGCCTGAATCTGTCCTGCAAACATTACTAGTGGAAGTTGAGGGCATACTCAATTCCAAGCCGCTTGGCTATGTCTCATCGGACATTGCAGACCTGGACCCCGTGACCCCGAACATGTTACTCATGGGACGCCATGATGCTTCCTTACCACAAGTCCTTTATGACTCCAACGAGCTCTTGGGGAAACGCAGGTGGCGACATAGCCAGGTATTAGCTGATCAGTTCTGGACCGCTTTCATCCGCAGCTACTTACCAGAAATACAGGGCAGACAGAAATGGAGATCGGATGGCAAAAGGTTGGCAGTAGGACAAGTGGTACTCCTAATTGACCATCAACTCCCACGAGCGCTGTGGCCTGTGGGTACCATCACGGAGACCTATGCAGGGGCCGACGGGAGGATTCGGACAGCTAAAGTCGAAGTCAAGGACAAGATGTACCTGCGCCCTGTTGTAAAACTGATTCCACTTCCTCAAATGAGGGATGAGGATAAAGACTCTTCAAATGGCCTTTCTTAAGGTCTACAATTATCCTGCTGGTAATTGGGGGCGGCGATGTCAGAAAGACCACCCGGAACGGAAAATAGGCAACGTTTCCGACGGACGAATATAGTAGTTGCTACTTCCAGCAGACTGATGCAAGAGCCAGCTCTAGACGTGCGCTTCCCGTTATTGTTCAGTGTTGTGCGTTCATGCGAATAAATGTGAGTAATTATGTAAATATTAATTACTTAGCACTTTATAGTTATTATTGTAAATGTCTGACTTTCTGCGGGATGTTTGAGATGTGTAATGACGATCGCGCAGAGATCGCGGATAGCCGCGTTAGTCTGATCACGTTGCCCTAACATGTGCTGTTAGTATTACATGCTGCGTCATTCCGTCTACTGGAGTTTACCACTTTATATAATTTGCATATATTATGTAACCGTTGAGTATTCGTTTGTGATGACTAATTTAATCAGTTATTGATACATTCAGTGGTAATTTGTAGTGAATATGTACAGCTATATTGTATTCATATTGTATTCCTTTATTTATCCTACAGACCACAACATAGTTAACAACTTGTCAAATACTGCCACCTGATCTGTTATGACTCCAAATGATGTTCTTATGGATATCACTGCCTGACAAGCACTATTAAAGAAAAGTTTGAAGAGGATTTACTTCTCCCTTGCCTGATTCTCTAACCGGAATCAATGCCCATATGTGTCCGCCAGTAGAACTGAAAATATAACAAGGTTGATAGAGGCGTTACCCCTCAACACTCTCTGTATCCCGAGGGACAGCCAGTGAACACATCTCCTCTACACCAGGTTTCCTGTAAGATGATCACATCTATGTCTTCAAGTTCTTTCATAAAGTCAGAATGTCTACTTTTTAGGCCAAAGACTGAGGAGTCAATTCAATTCAATTCAGAAAGCTTTATTGGCATGACAAAAACATACATTTTGTATTGCCAAAGCATTAGAACAACATAGAAAATGATTTAGAATATCTGAACATTTAGTAAAGCCTGGAGAAAATAATATAAAATAAAAAGACAATATTATATAAACACATGGCTAGATATAGCAAAAAAAAAAATAAAATAAAAAAATAAATAAAAGAATAGTATTAATAAAATAATATTAGTAAAATAAATAAAGAATTACAATAATAAATAAAGGATTGTACTACAGAAATCATGTAACAACTGAACTTAGAAAATTTGAACATTGTGTACATTATATAGATGTGTGTGTTTGGTCTGTGAGTGTGTGTTTATTGGCTGTGTGTTTCTCTCTGACTGACTGTGTGTGTGTGTGTAAGTGTGTCTGTGTGTGTGTGTGTGTGTGTGAGTGTGTGTTTATTGGCTGTGTGTTTCTCTCTGGCCGTCCCTCAGGAGATGACAAGATGCTACAAATCTTGCAGCTATATTACAACATTTGGCTTCTTCGCCGAGAATGAAACGGAGTTTTTGAGTTGGATTACAGGTGTTAAATTGGGGGAATATTTTATTAATTTTGGGGTAGTAGTTGTCTCTGATGTCTTTATATTTTGTGCATTCTGTGAGGAAGTGCAGCTCCGTCTCCGTCACTCCCAGGATGCAGTGCGAGCAGAGTCTGTCCTCACGAGAGAGCCAGGTCTGTCTGCGCCGGCCCGTCTCTACGGCCAGACTGTGTTCACTGTGTGTGTGTGTGTGTGTGTGTGTGTGTGTGTGTGTGCCGGCCCGTCTCTACGGCCAGACTGTGTTCACTGAGTCTGTACATCGTCAGTGTTTTCCTGAGTCTCACATCACTCACGGCGCTCAGGTAGATCGCAACAGTGTATTCTCGATTTAGGGCCGAATAACATTCCAGTTTGTGCTGGTTTTTAATGGTGTTTGTCCAATGGGTGATGTACTTGTCTTTTTCTGTGTTTATAATGTGTGTGGGCCGAATGTGTGTGAGTGTGTGTGTGTCCCGAGGCTGGCTGATCTCGGTGTGTGTGAGCTCAGTCAGTCTCAGCACCAGCTGGCACAGGGGACTCTTACTTACGCTCAGCTCTTGGTGTTTTAGGGCTTTGTAATGGTATGTGTTGGGGTCGCTTGTTTTTAGGTGTTTCCAGAATTTCAGGGCTCTTTTTTGGATATTTAGAAGGAGAGGGTATTGGCCTAATTCTGCCCTGCATCCGTTGTTTGGAGTTTTTCTTTGGATTTTGAGTATTCTTTTACAGAAATCTAAATGTAGAGTTTCGATCGGGTGTTTTTCCCAATTTAAGAAGTCAAATTTTATAGAAGGACCCCAAACTTCACTGCCATATAAAACAATTGGTTCAATTATAGATTTGAAAAGTTTGAGCCAGATTTGGATTGGGATGTCAATTTTAATGGATCTTTTTATGGCATAGAAAGCCCTTTGAGCTTTCTCTTTGAGTTCATTCACAGCCAAAGTAAAGTTACCGGTTGGAGTTATTTTCAGGCCGAGGTAAGTGTATGTTTTTGTGGTTTCAATGGTTCTGTGTGATAGTGTGAATGTGTGTGTTGGTCCCTGAGATCTGGAGCGTTTCTGGAACATCATTACTCTAGTTTTTTGGAGGTTGACCGTCAGGGCCCAGGTCTGACAGTAATCCTCCAGCAGATTCAGGCTGTCCTGAAGCCCCTCTTCTGTGGGCGACAGGAGGACCAGGTCGTCTGCGTACAGAAGACACTTGATCTCTGTGTCGTGTAGAGTGAGACCTTGAATGGGGGCGTGTTCTAATATGTTGGCCAATTGGTTGATGTAAATGTTGAAGAGGGTGGGGCTTAAACTGCATCCCTGTCTCACTCCGCGCCCCTGGGGGAAGAATTCGGTTCTTTGGTTTCCAATTTTAACCGTACAATGGCTGGCTGTGTACATCGATTTGATCAAATCGTAGAATTTTCCCCCTATTCCACTGTCGATAAGTTTTAGGTATAATCCTTCGTGCCAGATTGAATCGAATGCTTTCTTGAAATCAACGAAACAAGCAAAAATTTTTCCTTTGTTTTGATGTACATATTTGTCAATTAGTGTTTGTAATGTAAAAATGTGATCGGATGTGCGACATTTTCGAAGAAAGCCAATTTGGCATTTACTCAAGGCATTGTGCTTCGTAAGGAAGTCTAACAGTCTGGTGTTTAAGATGCTGCAGAGAACCTTCCCCAGGTTACTGTTCACACAGATACCTCGGGAGTTGTTGGGGTCTAGTTTGTCTCCGTTCTTGTGAATGGGGCTGAT
This sequence comes from Acrossocheilus fasciatus, assembly GCA_036784905.1. Classification (NCBI taxonomy): domain Eukaryota; kingdom Metazoa; phylum Chordata; class Actinopteri; order Cypriniformes; family Cyprinidae; genus Acrossocheilus; species Acrossocheilus fasciatus. The sequence goes on from CM071944.1 coordinate 47,437,135, forward strand.
GAGGCCCTGGTTCCAGATCTCAGGGAAGAACCCGACACACAGAACATCATTGAACAGTTTTAGCATGGCCAGTTTGAAGCTTTGGTCAGTGTGTTTCAGCATCTCGTTCAGGATGCTGTCGACACCGCAGGCTTTCTTGGGCTCGAGGACCCGTAATTTGTCTTCTAATTCTTTCATTGTTATGGGGAAATCTAAGGGGTTTTGATTTGATTTAATCGATCTTTCTAAATTGTCTAGTTTATTAATTATTTCATTTTGATTAGAATTTTGAATTTCGGTTGGGCTATATAATTCTTGGAAATGAGTTTTCCACGTCTCCCCGTCTTGGATGGCCAGAATTTCTTGATTTGGTTTGTATAGTAATTTCCATTTATCCCAAAATTTGTGTGAATTTATAGATTTTTCAATTTCTTCAAACTGGTTTTGTAAAAACTGTGCTTTTTTCCGCCGGAGTGTGGCTTTGTATCGTTTTAGTGTCTCGCAGTAATGAAGGCGGAGGTCCGGATTATCTGGTTGTCAGTGTTTTTGATTTGATAAATTTCTGAGTTTTTTTCTCAGAGCCTTACAGTCCAAATCAAACCATTTGTCAGTATCTAAACATTTTTTCTTTGGTTTAACAATGGTCAAATTACTTTTTTGTGCTGTTTTGTATAATATGTTGTTTAGATCTTGTACTTCTTGATTGATGCCGAATTGGTTTTTAGGGTACGCCTGTGTTTGGAATGAGTGTAAGAGGGACTGTATTTCTGGAGATTCAACAGCATTGATGTAATTAGTGGCGCTGTCTTCAGTCCATCTGAGTGACGTAATTTTGATCATTTGATACGGTGTCCTGATTGGTGTGGGTGATGTTTCAGATGGCTTTATATCGAGGGTGATTTGGCTGTGGTCTGAGAAGGGTTTCAGGGGTTTGACTGTGAATGCTCTCAAAGAGGAAAGGTGGAGATCTGTGATGGTGTAATCTACGGTGCTGTTACCGAGAGCTGAGCTGTAGGTGTATCGGCCGAGCGAGTCTCCTCGCAGTCTTCCGTTGACGATGTACAGAGCCAGTCCTCGGCAGAGCTGCAGCAGCTGCCGTCCAAGTGGTTATTGCCGGTGATGAATCTGGTACCGTGTGATTCTAAGAAATCTAATTCTTCTCCGGTTCTAGCATTTAAATGTCTCTCTCTCTCTCTCTCTCTCTCTCTCTCTCTCTCTCTCTCTCTCTCTCTCTCTCTCTCTCTCTCTCTCTCTCTCTCTCTCTCTCTCTCTCTCTCTCTCTCTCTCTCTCTCTCTCTCTCTCTCTCTCTCTCTCTCTCTCTCTCTCTCTCTCTCTCTCTCTCTCTCTCTCTCTCTCTCTCTCTCTCTCTCTCTCTCTCTCTCTCTCTCTCTCTCTCTCTCTGTGCAGTGAGAACACAGTCGCAGCTCTCTGGCTCTCCAGCTCTGCTTGTGTCGGCCGTCTCCACACACAGACTGTGTTCACTCAGACGATACTTTCTTAGCAGCTTTCTCTGACCATAGTCTTTAATACTGCTCAGGTATGGCGCTAATTTATAATCAGATTTTATACTGTGGAAGTAAGTTAATTTCTTTACTTGAGTTACTTTTTGCTGCCAATCATGAATGTATTCTTCCTGGGTTATTTTTTCAGTTTCTTTAATTTTTGAATACTTTAACTGAATTGTGGAATTGAGTTGATGTTTTTCCACTAAATAGTGTAAGGGGTCACTCTCTGGGTGTTTCTGCCGATAAGTGAGAGCACTGTGGTGGTAGCTGTCTGTCGGCGCGTCTGAGAGATGGAACCAGAACTTCGCCGCTCTCTTCTGGATCTCAGAGAGCAGAGGGAATCTGCCCAGTTCTGCCCTGCAGCCGAGATTCGGGGCGTTTCTGTGAATTCCCAGGATGTTTTTGCAGAATTCAAGGTGGAAAGTTTCAACAGGGTTTTTGTCCCATGATTCATAGTTTAATTTAAATTTGGGGCCCCAGATTTCACAGTTGCAGTTGCAAATTGTACTGTTTTACAGTAAATTACGGGGGGGGAGTCACATTCATCAGTATACTACTGTAATTCATTCATTTTAATATAGGTTTCATTAGGTTTGATAAATTGTTATATAGAATTCATTTTATTTTTACTCTACATAGGTACTACTGGCAGATGTTCTCCGGAGCTCTTCCACTCATCCCCGGGAAAAACACGCGGCTCGATATAAAACAATATAGAACCCATTATCTAAAGTGGATGCAGACAGTAAACTGATGCCCCGGTATATTTCTGATGTACAGATGTACTCCATGCGCTCACGTTGTTTCTGACACAAAGTACAAACAGATTTTCCAATCATTACAAGCGATGTAACACACCCAGTGTAAGGTAGTCAGTCCCAAGCTACTGCGGCGTTGTAGCAAGCAGTGACAGAGATAGAATAGTTATGGGAGGTTTTAATGAGATTAATGCAAATGATATGCAAGAACTATATAAATGCTTGTTAGACTATTTGTCAGGACCAACATTTCGTGTTGAAGACTACTCGCTGTTATTTGCTTATGAGTTATTTGTTTTTAATAAACCGAAACCAATGCTTTGGTGATTTGTTAACTTTTTAAACAAGTCTCTGAGTGATTAATTAATAATAATTAGTTATCTGAACCTGAATACAACCTCGTCGAGCCCCAAGTGGTCTGAACTTGACTGATCCTGGACGGTCACCAGCTGGAAAGCATCCAGAACGTCTAACAACATCCATCCAGATAAGAGGTAATTAGGCATTCGCTATTTACAAGGTACTTATGGATGATGAAGATGTGAATTATGAGTTTTTGGACCTTTGAACCGGTACAGAAACACTATATATATATATATATAATTTATTTATATATTAGGCTATATATAAACTTAGGCCTACTGGTAAATTGCTGCTAAAAACTGGTCAGGGAAGCATATAAATCTGAACATTATTTTATTGTCAAAGCACTGCATATAAATACATTTTTTTTTTTTTTTTGAAAACAAATGATCAAAAAGTAGGCTAAATCAAAACTTTGGAATCTAAACTGGGAATCAATAAGAATTGAAATCAATAAGCAGAATCAGAATGGATAAAATTCAAACAATACCCAACACTAGCCACATGTTGTGAAGTTCACTGATTTCTGAGCATTTTATGAACACTGATAAGTTTAATTAGTATAATCCAGTTTTCTGAAGAGACTAAAGGTGTTTTATTTTAAATGTTTGCCTAAAATGAAACATATCATAGACTTAAATATCTCTTTGAAAAATAACTTTATAACTTTTAAACAAGTATTAAAATGAGTTCAATGTAGTTGTAGGAGTGTTAAATAAAAAAAAAATAAAGATGATTATCTTCATTCAGTTGTTCCCTTTCTATTGGTTTGGTAACAAAAGCTCTTAATTCCAAAGATAATATAAGCTAATCAGTGTATTCAGTAGGCTGCGTTAGTGGCATAAGGTATTGTAAGTATACAACAATGTGACAAAAAAACAATGCATTTACTTTTAAAAACACATACTTCCATACTTTTACTTAAGTAAAAATCTGTCTTTACAACTTTGACTTGCAGTGGAGTAGTATTTGACCAGTAGTATCTGTACTTTCACTCAAGTAAGGAAGTTGTGTACTTTGTCCGCCTCTGATCAACAAACACTACCACAGTTGGGCGATCAGCTCAAGACAAAATAATCATTTTCATAATCATGGCTTTTCAAAGATCATTAACCTCATTATGAAACCAAGTGGTTCAGAAATAAATACACAACTTCATTTTGCAAATAAGAGAATGTTAACACTTGTCATGACTTTTTCTTCTATTATCATACGAACCAATCAGAGCCATCCAATGGCTCTGGAACCAATCAGGTTTAGTCTGTGTTGTTTGAACAAGTAAACACAAGTCTTTTGTTTTAAATCAATTCCAAAACCCACTTTCAGTTTCTAAGTGTTTTAACAGGCAATGCATTAACTGTTACAAGTTAGACAAAATAAGAGCAGTCAAATCTTAAAATGACTAGCCTAAATGATATTACCAACTAGACTGTGTGTAATGGACTACAATTTGTATAATCTACCCCGCTTGGATTAGGACAAAATATAGTCTCATCTTTTACAGATCATTTAAAGACAGATGAGGGGATTCATTTGCAGCACCTGATATGAAATGACACATTTTCTACAATAAATTGTTTTAATAAACTTTAATGAATTCTTAAGCTTAAAACAGGGGAAAACAAAGACCAGTTGAATATTTGTCAAAATGCTTCAGTAATCAAACATAAGCAGATAAGGACACAAACCTTGTGCGCACTCGTTAAAACCAACCTCACCTTTACAGTGACACCTGTGGAACCTAAGCCAAAAATCCCAGTGAGATACAAGTTCACTTTTTTTTTTTTTTTTTAAAAAGAGAAATGGATACATTTTCTAAAACCAAAGTTGAACCGGTGACATGTCCTCAGTTCTCAGCATGTTGCCTTCATTCAATAGAAACATCCCATTTCTGTACAAGCGGACACTATAGTCGTGTTACAATAAGTGCATTTATGTAAAAGCCACAAGCAGATCAAATGTCACTCAAAATTGTGCAAAGCAAACGTTTCTATAAAACACCCAGCACTACAACCAAATAAAGCCTGTAGTGCACAACCTGGAAGGCAGTTTCATATTAAACAGATGCAGGAAACAAGCGGAGGAGGAGGAAACTAGCAAAAAAAAAAAAAAAAAAAAAAAACACAAACACCCACGTACACACAAAATTAAACAAATGAAGTTACAAATTGACATTACTTTACATTGATGCTTTTTTTTTTTTTTAAACTAACATTAAAAATGAATATTTTAGTCACATAAAGCCATCTTAAATCTCAGTATTTTGTGAACCAGTTTATGAAGGTAGGATGCAGTACAGGAGCACAACACTCAGAAGAGGAAAACTGAGAGCCAGGGATGGGTTTGTTGCAGCTGATGTCAGCTTTGTAAGATTAGTAGTTTTGATAACCGATGTTGGTGTTATAAGGACAGTAGTTGGGCTTCCTACAAACCCGGTAGTTTTGGTACCAGATGTTGGCTTTATGAGGCCAGTAGTTTTGGGACCCGCTACCTGTGACATCACAATCCTGCCGTGGACGGGCTGAACAGCCCTGAATGTGTTGGTCATCAGGGGAGAGTCGGTGGTCTGGTTGATGTAGACAGTCGTAGTGAAGAGGTCAATCTATTTGGAGAAAGCAAAATGATCTGAACCAAAAGACACTTTGATCCTTTCCTCCAAATGGATAGAGAAACAAGAAATAAAAAGAAACCCCACTTGGGAACCATTTACATCAGTTCTCATTCAAGATTGTGTTCAAATAGCTTAGAATCAGCATAAGTCTGTTAATTGTGAATTGCATTTTTACCAAAAAAAAAAAAAAAAAAAAAAAGTCTAGCTGCATTTCAAACAATATTCACTTGGTTAAATGATATCGAAAACCTGGTTATTGTGCACTTAATCGGTTTTATAGAAATCTTAAGCATGATTGATGTCACATTAGGTTTTAGCCTATTAAAATGAATGCAATTTATGTGTAACCAACCCAGCTACAGAAATCTTGATTTTAGGCCTAAATGTGTGTAGAGAGTCTAGACTTACCAAATCTTGGCTGACTTTAACAGGGTCTTTAAAGATGGTCCAAATCACACCTTCGTCACAGTTTGGTGTAGTCAAAGAGCCAAGATAACGGTAATACTGAGTCCTGTCCACTCCAGGAAGCAGATCATCCATGGTGAGCTTGTCAGAAACGTGCGTTTTATCACCTGAAATAATTAAAACATGAACTTCTGTACATTACCAGCATACAGAACCACTTCTTTCCTAATACTGTAGGAAAGGGTCCAAACCTGCACTCGCAATTTGTGCTAGATAAGACGTTAAGGTCTTCCAGCTCTCTGGTTTCCCGGTGTCATTAGAGGCCTGTGGGAGATTACAGTTAAAACGATCAATTGAACAGTTTCTCCAAATATCAGAGATGAAAAGGCGACATACCTCAATGAAGATCCCAAGAACTGCAAATACTGGATCACTGCCGTTACCTTCAGCCTTATTCACGATATGCAACTGAGACACACAAAACCCTTTTAGAAGTCCAGTATAAAACAAAAGCTTTCAGTTGTAGTTACATTGTTTTCAAACCTCCATGGAGTATCGTTTGCCATTCACACCATGTTCAGATCCAGGTGTGGCGCTGCCATTCCCCCAGTGAAGATGAAACTGTGTGCTGGTGAACAAGCCTGGCAGATCACCTCCTTCCACATACATTTTCTTGTGACCAAGTGTAACTTCAACTGAAGAGTGAAACCACAACACATTAAACAGATTCTGTTCCCAGTCAGTAATTCTTACACAAAAGCTGAAACAGAAACGTTACACTACTCACTTGTCCTGCCAGTGTTTTTAATCTCAGTTAAGGTTGCGCGGTCATTGTAGCCAGTGAAGGTGAAAGCGGTCAGATTAGTATTAGCCTGCACATTGGCGGTTACGATGTCTATTGGAGACTGTTGAGTGCCATCACAGTCTTTTTCTGCGATTATGGGCCAAACGGCATCACCTGATACACAGGGGGAAAAACACCTTAAAACATCCCCACCTGGTAATTAACATCAAATCATGTATAATCCCTGATTTCCAAACAGCTGAGCAGCACACATTTTATTTTCATTTTCAAATAGAAAGTTTGCAACAACAAAAAAAGGGAGATAAAAATACTTACTACATGAAGGCCTATGATAGCACCAAGCTAAGAAGCAGCACATGAAAAGGGAGAGTAATGTTTGAAACGTCACAATACACGAGGCAATATTAGTCATGGAAATTACAAAGTAATCAAATGACAAACAAACACTTACACACAGGTGTTGTTGTACTGCACACCTCGTGCAACAGACAAGCAGCAAGGCAGGCTATGAAAGCATTCATCTGGAAGAAAAAAAAAAAAAAAAAAGGTCCAGTAGTGTAATTATCTAACAGATCCATTCAAAATATTTAAGAACACATAGCTCCTTCCAAGAATAAAATAACACTTAAATATAATGCATTAAAAGTAGATAGTCATTTTTATACACATTTTTGTGATTCACTTCTCAGGTTTTAGTGCAAAGACAAGTTGCTATCTTACCATTTTGGACAACTAAATGCTTAAACTCCTTCAGTCCTTAACTACTACACTTAACTTTGTCTCTTTTTTTTTTTTCTTTCTTAATTGCAAGCCAAACTTAGCTCCTGTATTAAATCTGCAAAACCCTGTTTAAAAACCACTGTGTATGAAGGCTTTATACTCAAAGGGTCTCAGCGTCCTGAAATGTGCAAAGACGTGATTAACCAGGTATCAGAATGAGCTCATTGAGACAGGTGGCACCTGAAGTGTGTTAAGTGATTAGGCCAATTTGGTTCAGGTGTTTGATGAAAATTTAGGTTGACAGCAATCAAACTCCATCCCCAATCAGGGCTGAGTTTCTCGATAACGATTGATCTTAGCGCTTAAGAGCGTTTTCTACGAGTCATTTTACGAATGCTCGTTATTGTTTCACGTGCGTTTCCCAAAAATGCACTTAACAGAATCACACGTAGCCGTGCTTTAAGTGCTACTTACGAGTCGCTATCCGTTGGTCAAGTGCTGAAATGTCAATTTATAGAATGGCTTGTATTTGTAGTACACGCTCGTTTATTGAAATGTTAACCTAATGCTGCGTTCCAGACAGCTCAGATAATATAATATAATATAATATAATATAATATAATATAATATAATATAATATAATATAATATACATTTAGTCATTTAGCAGGCGCTTTTATCCAAAACGACTTACAAGTGAGGACAATAGAAGCAATCAAA